>CM035837.1:97997961-98597961 GCA_020510985.1 Pholidichthys leucotaenia
TGCATTGGTATATTATATCCTAATATCCTCTGTATTGTCACATGCATAGATTTCCAAAATGATGATATTTTGTAGCATTTCCAAAACATATGTGAGTGGTCTGCATTTTGAGCCCCACATCCCCTCCAGCATAAAGATTGGGTATTTGTATATTTTCCTTGAATCTGTGGTGTAATGAAAAAGCGAATCAGGTTTTTCCATCCAAATTCCCTCCATGCCCTTGAATTTGTTGATGTGTGTTGTGTTTTCCATATTTCCTGCCAGCTTTCTTCTGTTATGTTTAAATTGAGCTCTTTCTCCCATTTCTCCTTTATATAGTTACTTGTATGATTGTTTGTCATAAGTTTCTGATATAGTTTTGAAATAATTCTTATTTTATTTCCTGCATATGAGCTTAAAATAAGTTGTATAATCTCGTTCACATCTGTTTGGAGGTTATGCCTAATCTTCTTCATATAGTAATCTCTCATCTGCAGAGATCTGAAAAATTCCGATCTTTCTAATTTAAATTTTCTCCTGATATTTACAAAGCTCCCGAGATCTTTTTTTCCGATATTGCCCCATGCTGTGATTCCCTTGTTCACCAGATTTTTGTATCCCCTATCTTGTTTTGCCGGTTCAAACTGACTGTCAAATGCTACCCATTTCAATAGTTTTATGTCTTCCCTTATATTATATTTTTGTACTATTTTATACCACAGTTCTAAAGTAAATTTAGTGATTGGGTCTATTTGTTTGATTTGCTTATATGCATCTTTATCCCCTATTATGCTTTGTACTGGGAGTCCCTCAATTTCCTTTTCCATTTCTTTCCATTTTGCCTCATATCCCTCGTCGCACCAACATATGATATATCTTATTTGTGCTGAGTAGTAATATTCCTTTAGACTCGGTAGGCCCATGCCTCCTTTCTCTTTTGGTAATTGGAGGGTTTTATATTTCACTCTTGGTTTTTTACCTCCCCAAACAAATCTCGATATCATCCTGTCCCACTTTGAGAATTGGGCATCTGGAATCTCTGTTGGTATAGCCTGGAAGAGGTAAAGTAACCTAGGTTGTATGCTGATTTTGACTGTCTCAATTTTTGAATTCAGATCCATATTTAAGATTGACCATCTATCAATATCTTTTTTTATTTCTTGTTCCAACCTATCATAGTTTGCTTTATATATTTTGCTTAGGTCTTTAGGTATGTTCACTCCAAGGTATTTTATTTCTTTTTGGTTCCAGTTTAGTTTGATCTTATCAGTTATCTGGTTTAGAGGGTTATAGTGGAATGTCAGTATTTGTGTTTTTGTTATGTTTATCTTGTATCCTGATAATTTTCCAAAATTTTCTATCAAGTTCATCATTTCCATTATTGATTTATCTGGTTGTTCAAGGTAAACTATAATATCGTCTGCAAATAGCCCAATCTTGTGTTCCGCCCCCTTTATTGTTACACCTTTTAATTTCTTATTTTGTCGTATCGCTTGAGCCAATGGTTCTATGAACAGAGCAAACAAGGTGGGCGATAAGCAGCATCCCTGCCTAGTTGATCTTTGTATATTTACTTTGTCTGTTAAGCTACCGTTTATCTTGATTCTTGCCACAGGTTCTTGATATAGCGTCCTTATGCATTGTACTGATTTTTCGTTAAATCCAAAGCGCTCCAGTACACTATATAGGAATTTCCAGTTAACCCTGTCAAATGCTTTTTCTGCGTCTAAACTCATTATTACTGCGCTTTTCTTTTCTTTATGTATTTGGTTAATTATATGTATTGTTCTCCTGATATTGTCATGTGTTTGGCGTCCCTCTATGAATCCAGTTTGATCATCTTCTATCAATTCCGTCAAGAATGTCTTTATTCGTTTACATATAATTGTTGTGTATATTTTATAATCTACATTTAATAAAGAGATTGGTCTATAGTTTCCGCATTGTTCTTTATCTTTCCCTGGTTTTAAAATAACTGAAATGATTGCTTCGTTCCATGATGGAGGTATTTTGTTGTTGTTCAGCGTCCAATTAAATGACTTTAGGAGTTGTGGCGTGAGTTCTTCTATAAACAGTTTATAAAACTCAGATGGGTATCCATCACTACCTGGTGATTTACCGTTTTTAAGTGACTTAATCACATCTCTGATCTCTTGTGTTGTTATTTCTGCTGTTAGTTTTTCATTTTGTTGATTTCCTATTGATGGCAAGTCCAATGTGTCTAGAAATTTTTTGATATCTTTAGTATTTGTTTCTTCAGGTTGCGAGTATAGTTCTTGGTAGAAATTATGGAAAATTTCTTCGATGTTTTCTGGGTTAACTGTGGTTTTATTTGTGGTGGGGTCTTTAATCTTGTATACATTATTCATTGTTTGTTGTTTTCTTTACCGTTTTGCCAGCAGTTTTGTGGCTTTTGGCCCCGTTTCATAATATTTTTGCTTTAGATATCTATTTTTCCTTTCAATTTCATCCATTTGTGTTTCTTTTATCTTTGTTTTTTCTTCTTTAATTTCTTGATATATTTTTGGGTCATTTGTGCTTTGATGTTTACGTTCTAGTTCCCTCAGTCTCTCACATCTTTGTTCATACGCTTCCAGTTTAGTCTTATTTGCTTTTCCTGTTTCAACAATTAATTTACCCCTTAACACGGCTTTTAGTGTGTCCCATAGTATTGTTGGGTCCACTTCTTCATTGTCATTCTCTTGGATATATTCGTTTATGTTTATTTTTATTCTTTCTTTCATTTTCTCATCATTTAACAGTCCTACGTTAAGTTTCCATGTTGTTTGTCGTTTTCTATTGTTCAAATATATTTCCATGTATATAGGATTATGATCTGATATTTCTGCCCCTCCAATCCAACAATTTCTCACCCTGTGTCTGTCACCTTCATTCATAAGGAAGTAATCTATTCTAGAGTGTACTTTATGGACTGCTGAATAATGTGTATAGTCTTTTTCGAGTGGGTGCAGGTCCCTCCATATGTCTACCATACCCATTTCTGCCAGTGAGGTTCTTATGAACTTTGTTACATGTTTTTTTGTCTTCTTAACACTTGTTGTGTCAACTTCATGATCCATGACAGCATTTAAGTCTCCTCCACAAATTAGGACTCCTTCACTGTGTGTTGCTATGAGATCAAACAGATGTTGAAAAAAACCCTTGTCACTTTCTGGTGGGGCATAGATGTTCACTAATGTAATCTGCATACCATCTATTCTTCCCTTTATTATTACATACCTGCCTTCTTTATCCTGGATTTCCTGTTCACTTTCAAATTGTATTTTGTTTGAGATTAGTATCATAACCCCCCTTTTTGCTCCTCCCTTAAATGAACTGTAGTAGGAGTTCTTATAGCCAAATCTCTTTAGTTTCACATGTTCTGTCTTGCTCAAATGTGTCTCTTGCATAAATATAATTTCAGCTTTTTCCTTCTTGAATTTTCTTATTATTCTTTCCCTTTTAACAGGTGAGTTCAGACCATTCACGTTTAATGTCATTATCTTAAGATTTTTACCCATATTCATGTTTTTCCATTTTTTTAACTTGTGCTCCTAGCCCCTTTAACAACAAAAATAACACATATTTATATAAAAACACATTAAAAAATCTCGACCCCCGTACTTTGGGCCTTTCTTCTGCCCACTGGTCCCTGTTGGTGGGTGGGGGGTTTGTCTTCACAGAGTGAAGGGCCCTCCCTAGACTTCTAATTACTATCAAAGTAATAGTCATAAGTCTAGAAATGTCCAACAAATATCACTTAAACCTCTCCTAGCCGTCTGTTTCTCTTTTACCTTGTCTTCTTGGCCTTCATTTCTTCTGTGCCTTTCTTAATCTTTGTTATGATCTAGGCTTTCAGTTGAAAGCCTTGTAGCTTGTCCTGGGCCCGCTGCTCTACGTCTCTCCCCCTTCTTCCGCCGTTCACTCGTCTCCACTCCGTCTGTCGTGGTGCGTTCAGGGCCGCCGCTGCTCCAGCCGTCTCCTTCGGCACGCTCACCTCAAGGCCCCGCTCCATCATATCCCGCGCTGCCTCTTCAGCCGTGTTGTAGGTTCTTGTGCCTTCCTCCCAATCTCATTTTCGTTAGCGGCGTTTGGAATCTAATTTTTTTCTCTTTCAGCGTTTTTTTAATATTGGCATATTTCTTCCGCTGCTGCACGATTTCTGTCGGGTAGTCATGGTCAAAAAATACCTGTTTGTCGCCGATTCGTATCTTTTTTTTCCATGCTTGCGTCAGGATTCTTTCCTTTATGTCATATTTCACAAAGTTTACCACAACTGACCTGGGTGGAGAGTTTGTTTTCGGGTTCTGTGCCGGTGTTCTGTGCACCCGTTGAATCTGCAGATCCGTTTCTCCGGGTATTTCCAGTTCTTTTTTTAAGAACTGATCCATGAATTTTGTCATCGAGTTGCCTTCAATGCCCTCCGGAATTCCAAAGATGCGCATATTGCTTCGTCGGGATCTGCTCTCCAAGTCGTTTATTTTCTCCTGCATCCTCTGCGTTTGCGTCGTCAGGGTTTGTAGTTGTTCGTTTGCCTCGCTTTTCCAATCTTCTAGTTCCGAAATTCGGGTCTGCGCTTCTGTCATACACGCCCGCTGGGAGCGCAGCTCCTCCATGTTTTCCGTTAATTTACGCTCCATTTCTCTTCGGAGGTCCATGATTTCTTCCTTAATTTCTTTTTTTCAGTTCCTCCTTAAGAGCCGCTAAATCCTGTTGTAGCTGTCGCTTGAAGTCTCTCAACTCTTCACCCAAACTGGCGATGCCAGCGTTCATGTTGTCGAGTCTGGTGTCTTCCATTTTCTCTGCTGTAGACACCTCGTTTTTTTGGGCTTTGCGTACAGCGGTTTTTCCTGCATTGTTGGAGAGGAATTCTTCAATTTTACCCTGTTTTTGTCCTTGTGCCCGGTTCCTTCATGTTTTCATCCCTTAGTTTATTGATTCGTTTATGTCGAGTTGGCCATTTACCGATGATTTTTAATCCGGCTAGGGAGAGCTCTTTGTTTAAGTGTTATGTCTCTCCGCCATCTTCCCGGAAGTCCGGCTCGCGTTTTTTTAACGGCTTGGGTGGCGCGCTTCGGGGTTCCGTCGGACATTACGTCCGATAGAGGACCGCAATTCATCTCTGAGCTGTGGTCAGCGATGGCCAATGGCTTAGGAGCCAAAATTCACCGCACTACGGCTTACCACCCTCAGGCCAATGGTTTATGCGAGCGTTTTCATAGGTCTTTGAAGGCAGCACTCAGAGCGTCGCTCACGGATGCAGATTGGGTGAATAAACTTCCATGGGTTTTATTAGGGTTGCGTTCTGCGCCTAAAGAGGACTTAGACGCCTCCCCAGCGGAGCTGGTATTCGCACAAACTCTGAGGCTGCCGGGCGAGTTTTTACCAGAGCCCCCAGAGCCCCCACCTCTCTCGGCTCTGGGACCGTTAGTCGGCACGGGGGCAGACACGCTCCCGGGTCCGGTTCATCACGCTTTTCCACGAGTTTTCGTCCCCAAGGCTTTGAAAAATGCCGATTTCGTTTTTGTCAGGCGCGAAGCCCTTAAAGCAACGCTCAAACCACCTTACGAAGGGCCATTTCGAGTGCTGGAGGCAGGTGATAAGCAATTTGTGCTAGATTTTGGAGACAGAAAAGAGACAGTCAGTATTGACAGACTAAAACCTGCTTTTGTCATGAAGGACGTGTCTGTACCGGTCGCAGTGGCGCCTCGACGAGGCAGGCCCCCGCAGGGGGCAATTAATCACTCTCTTCCTCAGTCAACAGACCCGAAGCAGAAACGCACCGCAGGCAAGGCGGGGCCAACGCACAGCAGATTCGGCAGACGGCTGAAGCCCAAGCGGCGCACAGACTGAATGTTGGTGTTGATTATTCAGTAGTGAGTAAGGTGCTATTAAATTTTAGGAATTAGTCTGTTCTTCATCGTTTGGGGGGGGTTATATGGCTGTGTTGTGAGACATGTATATGTTGGACACTGCATATGTGATTTAACCACGATGAAGGACAGCCAGCCCCCTGCGGTGCGGAGCCACAGAGCCTGGACCCCCTGCGGAGGACAGGGGACAGAAGACTTCCTGACCACTGAGGCTCGAGAGGAGAGAAGGGGGAGTTATGTAAATAAAAGGCTAATGAATGTGAATAAAGAGATTTTGAGAGAGATGTGTGATTTCCCCCGCGAGGGAAATGGTTTGATGTCAGAATGTTTAAATGAGAGAACTTTGGTGTGTTCACCCTCTTTGTTCGCTGCTCAGGAATGAGAGCAGACAGTGGAATGATTACTTGAATAAACTGGAATGAAAGGCAATTCGGTTTCGTTATTCAAGTCTCCCCACACCCATCACAAATAAAACCACAGTTAACCCAGAAAACATCGAAGAAATATTCCATAATTTCTATCAAGAACTATACTCGCAACCTGAAGAAACAAATGCTAAGGATATTAAAAAATTTCTATGCACATTGGACTTGCCATCAATAGGAAACCAACAAAATGAAAAGCTAACAGCAGAAATAACACAAGAGATTAAAGATGTGATTAAGTCACTTAAAAACGGTAAATCACCAGGTAGTGATGGATACCCGTCTGAGTTTTATAAACTGTTTATAGAAGAACTCACGCCACAGCTCCTAAAGTCATTTAATTGGATGTTAAACAACAACAAAATACCTCCATCATGGAACAAAGCCATTATTTCAGTTATTTTAAAGCCAGGGAAAGATAGGGAACAATGTGGAAACTATATAGGCCAATCTCTTTATTAAATGTGGATTATAAAATATATACAACAATTATATGTAAACAAATAAAGACATTCTTGACGGAATTGATAGAAGATGATCAAACTGGTTTCATAGAGGGACGCCAAACACATGATAATATCAGGAGAACAATACATATAATTAATCAAATACATAAAGAAAAGAAAAGCGCAGTAATAATGAGTTTAGACGCAGAAAAAGCATTTAACAGGGTTAATTGGAAGTTCCTATATAGTGTGCTGGAACGCTTTGGATTTAACGAAAAATCAGTACAATGCATAAAGACACTGTATCAAAAACCTGTGGCAAGAATCAAGATAAACGGTAGCTTAACAGACAAAGTAAATGTACAAAGATCAACCAGGCAGGGATGCTGCCTATCGCCCACCTTGTTTGCTCTGTTCATAGAGCCACTGGCTCAAGCGATGCGACAAAATAAGAAATTAAAAGGTGTAACGATAAAGGGAGCGGAACACAAGATTGGGCTATTTGCATACGATATTATAGTTTACCTTGAACAACCAGATGAATCAATAATGGAAATGATGAACTTGATAGAAAATTTTGGAAAATTATCAGGATACAAGATAAACATAACAAAAACACAAATACTGACATTCCACTATAACCCTCTAAACCAGATAACTGATAAGATCAAACTAAACTGGAAACAAAAAGAAATAAAATACTGTAACGTCGGGGCCATTTTAAGGGAGCCAGGGATTTCCCAGCATGCTTTGCCAGTTTGAAACGTTACTGTGTGTGTTAAATGTGTTACTTCTGAGTTATACTGCTGTGTCATTATAACTGCATTATAATGACCCAGCAGTGTTTAGCAGGATTAGGGCAAGATGTATCATGTGTGTGTAACCGTGATGTAAACAGAGGTCTGTGAGAATGACCTCCCCTGCTCTGTGTACTAAGTTGCAAGTTGGGGGGTTGGGGTGTACAAAATAAATCTGGTTGATCAGAGCCATCTGCTCCATTGTCTTTTTGTGTGACCCCTGCAAACGTCACAATACCTTGGAGTGAGCATACCTAAAGATCTAAGCAAAATCTATAAAGCAAACTATGATAGGTTGGAACAAGAAATAAAAAAAGATATTGATAGATGGTCAATCTTAAATATGGATCTGAATTCAAAAATTGAGACAGTCAAAATCAGCATACAACCTAGACTGCTTTACCTCTTCCAGGCTCTACCAACACAGATTCCTGGTGCCCAGTTCTCAGTGGGACAGGATGATATCGAGATTTGTTTGGGGAGGTAAAAAGCCAAGCATGAAATATAAAACTCTCCAGTTACCAAAAGAGAAAGGAGGCATGGGTCTGCCGAGTCTAAAGGAATATTACTACTCAGCACAAATAAGATATATCATATGTTGGTGCGACGGAGGATATGAGGCAAAATGGAAAGAAATGGAAAACGAAATTGAGGGACTCCCAGTACAAAGCATAATAGGAGATAAAGATGCATATAAGCAAATCAAACAAATAGACCCAATCACTAAATTTACTTTGGAACTGTGGTATAAAATAGTACAAAAGTATAATATAAAGGAAGACATAAAACTATTGAAATGGGTAGCATTTGACAGTCAGTTTGAACCGGCAAAGCAAGATAGGGGATACAAAAATCTGGTGAACAAGGGAATCACAGCATGGGGCAATATGGGAAAAAAACATTTCGGGAGCTTTGTAAACATCAGAAGAAAATTTAAACTAGAAAAATCGGAATTCTTCAGATATCTGCAGATGAGAGACTATTATATGAGGAAGATTAGGCATAACCTCCACACAGATGTGAGCGAGATTATACAATTCATTTTAAGCTCATATGCAGGAAATAAAATAAGAATTATTTCAAAGCTATATCAGAAACTTATGGCAAACAAACATTCAAGTAACTATATAAAGGAGAAATGGGAGAAAGAGCTAAATTTAAACATAACAGAAGAAAACTGGCAAGAAATATGGAAAACACAACACACATCAACAAATTCAAGGACATGGAGGGAATTTGGATGGAAAAACCTGATTCGCTATTTCATTACACCACAGATTCAAAGAAAATATACAAATACCCAATCTTTATGCTGGAGGGGCTGTGGGGCTCAAAATGCAGACCACTCACACATGTTTTGGAAATGCTGCAAAATCTCATCATTCTGGAAATCTATACATGTGACAATACAGAGGATATTAGGATATAATATACCAATGAACTGTAACTTGATGTATTTATGTGATCTTAAAAGAGACAATGTAATACAGGCTGAGGACAGATATCTAGTTAAAATCTTGTTGATTGCATGTAAAAAAAAAACAATCACAAGAAAATGGCGATCAGAAGTTCTTCCTGACCAAGAAAATGGACTGACATTGTTGAGGATATGCGTTTGATGGAAAAACTAATATATCGACAAAGAATGCAAGAAGGACTCTATGACAAAAAATGGCGGAAATGGACATACTACAAAGTGCAACAACGAGACAGAAATTGAAAGAATAACCAAAGACACTGGGAAAACCAGAAGAATTAAGAGATGGGAACTAAAAACTTGATGCTCCAACATTTGTCCCCCCCCTTTTTTTTTTTCTTTTCTTTCCTACTCTAGCCCCTTTTTTTTTTTTAAATATAGACTGTGATCTGAATGTAATATGTATGATGAAAAATGAATAAAAATCCAAGTTACAAAAAAAAAAAAATACATACATACACACATACAGTGGGGCAAAAAAGTATTTAGTCAGCCACCAATTGTGCAAGTTCTCCCACTTAAAAGATGAGAGAAGTCTCCAATTTTCATCATAGGTACCTCAACTATGAGAGACAAAATGAGAAAAAAAAATCCAGAAAATCACATTGTAGGATTTTTAATGAATTGGTAAATTCCTCAGTAAAATAAGTATTTGGTCACCTACAAACAAGCAAGATTTCTGGCTCTCACAGACCTGTAACTTCTTCTTTAAGAGGCTCCTCTGTCCTCCACTCGTTACCTGTATTAATGGCATCTGTTTGAACTCATTATCAGTATAAAAGACACCTGTCCACAACCTCAAACAGTCAGACTCCAAACTCCACTATGGCCGAGACCATAGAGCTGACGAAGGACACCAGAAACAAAATTGTAGACCTGCACCAGGCTGGGAAGACTGAATCTGCAATAGGTAAGCAGCTTGGTGTGAAGAAATCAACTGTGGGAGCAATTATTAGAAAACGGAAGACATACAAGACCACTGATAATCTCCCTCGATCTGGGGCTCCACGCAAGATCTCACCCCGTGGGGTCAAAATTATCACGAGAACGGTGAGCAAAAATCCCAGAACCACATGGGGGGACCTAGTGAATGACCTGCAGAGAGCTGGGACCAAAGTAACAAAGGCTACATCAGAAACACACTACGCCGCCAGGGACTCAAATCCTGCAGTGCCAGACGTGTCCCCCTGCTTAAGCCAGTACATGTCCAGGCCTGTCTGAAGTTTGCTAGAGAGCATTTGGATGATCCAGAAGAGGATTGGGAGAATGTCATATGGTCAGATAAAACCAAAATAGAACTTTTTGGTAAAAACTCAACTTGTCGTGTTTGGAGGCGAAAGAACACCATGCCTACTGTAAAGCATGGGGGTGGAAACATCATACTTTGGGGCTGTTTTTCTGCAAAGGGACCAGGACGACTGATCCGTGTAAAGGAAAGAATGAATGGGGCCATGTATGGTGAGATTTTGAGTGAAAACCTCCTTCCACCAACAAGGGCATTGAAGATGAAACGTGGCTGGGTCTTTCAGCATGACAATGATCCCAAACACACCGCCCGGGCAACGAAGGAGTGGCTTCGTAAGAAGCATTTCAAGGTCCTGGAGTGGCCTAGCCATTCTCCAGATCTCAACCCTATTGAAAATCTTTGGAGGGAGTTGAAAGTCTGTGTTGCCCAGCGACAGCCCCAAAACATCACTGCTCTAGAGGAGATCTGCATGGAAGAATGGGCCAAAATACCAGCAACAGTGTGTGAAAACCTTGTGAAAACTTACAGAAAACGCTTGACCTCTGTCATTGCCAACAAAGGGTATATAACAAAGTATTGAGATGAACTTTTGTTATTGACTAAATACTTATTTTACCGAGGAATTTACCAATTAATTCATTAGATTAGATTAGATTAGATTCAACTTTATTGTCATTACACATGTATGAATAGAAAGTAACGAAACACAGTTTAGCATCCAATCAGAAGTGCAAAGGACAGCAGTGCAGTATATACGGTAATTAACAGTATGTGCAATTTAAGCAAATATATGAAAATATATGCAGCAGTGCAGAAAGTTAAGAGTACTATTATGTGCAAATAATGTACAATAAGTTAGATGGGCAGTTATGTACAGGTGAGGATGGTAAGAGATGATGGTAAAATCCTTAAAAATCCTTCAGTGTGATTTTCTGTATTTTTTTTTTTTCTTATTTTGTCTCTCATAGTTGAGGTATACCTATGATGAAAATTGGAGACCTCTCATCTTTTAAGTGGGAGAACTTACACAACTGGTGGCCGACTAAATACTTTTTTACCCCACTGTGTGTGTGTGTGTGTGTGTGTGTGTGTGTGTGTGTGTGTGTGTGTGTGTGTGTGTATATATACTGTATATATATATATATATATATATATATATATATATATATATATATATATACTGTATATACGTATATATATACTGTATATATGTATATATATATTAGATCTTCAGTAACGTTTTGGAACTATTTTTCAGCAACTTTGTTTACAGTTTGTCTCGGTATACAATATCTCACAAAAGTGAGTACACCCTTCACATTTTTGTAAATATTTTATTAATACTGTAGCTTTTCATGGGACAAGACTGAAGATATGACACTTTGATACAATGTAAAGTAATCAGTGTACAGCTTGTATAGCAGTGTAAATTTGCTGTCCCCTCAAAATAACTCAAAACACAGCCATTAATGTCTAAACTGCTGGCAACAAAAGTGAGTACACCCCTAAATGAAAATGTCCAAATTGTGCCCAAAGTGTCAATATTTTGTGTGGCCACCATTGTTTTCCAGCACTGCCTTAACTCTTTTGGACATGGAGTTCATAAGAGCTTCACAGGTTGCCACTGGAATCCTCTTCCACTCCTCCATGACGACATCATGGAGCTGGTGGACGTTAGAGCCCTTGTGCACCTCATCCTTCCATTTGAGGATGCCCCACAGATGCTCAATAGGGTTTAGGTCTGGAGACATGCTTAGCCAGTCCATCACCTTTACCCTCAGTTTCTTTAGCAAGGCAGTGGTCGTCTTGGAGGTGTGTTTGGGGTTTTTATCATGTTTGAATACTGCTCTGTGGCCCAGTTTCTGAAGGGAGGGGATCATGTATGTCACAGTACATGTTGGCATTCATGATTCCCTCAATGAACTGTAGCTCCCCAGTGCCGGCAGCACTCATGAAGTCCCAAACCATGACATTCTCACCACCATGCTTGACTGGAGGCAAGACACACTTGTCTTTGTACTCCCCACCTGGTTGCCGCCACACATGCTTGACAACATCTGAACCAAATAAATTTATCTTGGTCTCATCAGACCACGGGACATGGTTCCAGTAATCCATGTCCTTACTCTGCTTGTCTTCAGCAAACTGTTTGCGGGCTTTCTTGTGCATCATCTTTAAAAGGGGCTTCCTTTTGGGACGACAGCCATGCAGACCATTTTGATGCAGTGTGCGATGTATGGTCCGAGCACTGACAGGCTGACCCCCCACCCCTTCAACCTCTGCAGCAAGGCTGACAGCACTCATACGTCTATTTTAAAAAGACCACCTCTGGATATGACGCTGAGCACGTGCACTCAACTTCTTTGGTCGATCATGGCGAGGCCTGTCCTGAGTGGAACCTGTCCTGTTAAATCGCTGCATGGTCTTGGTCACTGTGCTGCAACTCAGTTTCAGGGTGTTGGCAATCTTCTTATAGCCTAGGCCATCTTTATGTAGAGCAACAATTCTTTTTTTCAGATCCTCAGAGAGTTCTTTGCCATGAGGTGCCATGTTGAACTTCCAGTGTCCAGTATGAGAGAGTGTGAGAGCGATAACACCAAATTTAACACACCTGCTCCCCATTCACACCTGAGACTTTGTAACACTAACGAGTCACTTGACACCGGGGAGGGAAAATGGCTAATTGGGCACAATTTGGACATTTCCCTTTAGGGGTGTACTCACTTTTGTAGCCAGCGGTTTAGACATTAAGGCTGTGTGTCCACCAAATGCATTTTTTCCACTCTGGGTGGCTATTTTCCATTCATTCTCTATGTAGTCCAGTGTTTACAGCACTGAGCACCCACGGCACTGAAATGCTCTCAGCGGTGGCCGTTTTTTGACGTGGCGCTCAGAGCTGAAAAAAGTTCAACTTTTCAGAGATTGCAGCTGAGCTCGTCAATGTCAGACCTAAGCAGCCAATCAGAACTGCTGCGTGGGCGGGACATAGGACGCCGGTACTCGTCTGTACTCAGACTCCTGCTTTCCGTGTCATCATATTTCACATCCAGAGCTGCTAAAACACGTTTCCTGTCCATTGCTATTTAGAGACTGCTATTAAAAAAAATCAAAGTCTGACCAAAGGAAAGTGGAAGTGTTGAGCTGAGAGTGACAGGCTGATGCTGGGATACAGGGCACAGGCTTTTTTTCCCCCCCACAGCGTCATGCACAAATGCTGGAAAAAAAAATGCTCAGGGCGATTGGGTGACAAAAAACGCGTTTTGTGGACACGCAACCTAATGGCTGTGTGTTGAGTTATTTTGAGGGGACAGCAAATTTTTATACAAGCTGTACACTGACTTCTTTACATTGTATCAAAGTGTCATATCTTCCATGTTGTCCCATGAAAAGATATAGTAAATATTTACAAAAATGTGAGGGTGTACTCACTTTTGTGAGATACTGTAAGTATAATTTACAGAATAAATGTATGATTTAGTATTTTTTGCATCAATTATTTTCAATTTCATCATCATCATAGCAGTCTGTCGTGGGAGACAATGACTGTTTCATTTAGGTCTGATCAGATTCCTCCACACAGCTCTGTCCTTAGCCTTCTGCTGCCAGGAACTCCTGTCTATATCCAGCTTCTTCAAGTTTCTTTTTACAATGTCTTTAAATCTGAGCCTTGGTCTTCCCTGATTGTGTTTGCCCTCGCATAACTGTGAGTAGAGTAACTGCCGAGGGAGATGCTGGTGGTCCATCCTCTCAACATGTCCGAGCCATCTCAGGTTCGTCTGTATTAGTATGTCCTCCACTGATGGTAGACCAGCTCATTTCAACACTTCTGTGTTGGTTATCTTGTCTTTCCATGAGATGTTTATTATGGCTCGAAGGTGTCTCATCATGTACGCGTGGAGTTTCTTTACGTGCACTCTGTAGACAGTCCAAGTTTCAGCACTGTACAATAGAGTAGCCAGTACTGTCGCTCTGTACACTTTGCATTTCACACGGATAGACACATGTCGATTGTTCCACAGTCTCTCCCTCAAGTTTCCAAACACAGCGCTTCCTCTTCCCATTCTGAGAGCTAGTTCATCCTCCAGCCTAACATTCTCTGAAACAGTACTCCCAAGATACTTGAAAGACTTGCGCTTGACTAGTGGCTCTGTACCAATGCTGATCTCTTCTGGTAGTGGTGTTGATAACTGGAACTTTGGTGGTTGATAAAGGCACCCTGTCTCTTGATGTTGATTCTGAGGCTGAATTGGCTAGCTGCTCTTGCAAATTTCTCCACTAAAGATTGCATATCTTCCGCACTATGTGCAACTAGAGCACTGTCGTCGGCAAAGAGCATTCCTCTTACTACCTTTATTGATGTCTTACTCTTGGCTTTAAACTGTGCCACATTGAACAAGTCTGCTTCTTTCCTTGTTTGAATATATACTCCTTCTGAAGTGTCTTTGAAGGCCACCTCAAGCATGGCTGCCAGATATAGCGAGAAGAGTGTAGGCGCCAGCACACACCCTTGTTTCACTCCGTTGCTTACTGAAAAGTCTTTAGATACTGAACCACTCATTGTCACATTTGCTTGCATACCTGTATGGAGTGCCTCGATCAGGCTGACAAACTTCTCTGTACAGCCATATTTCTTGAGTACCTGCCAAAGTCCTTGTCGCGAAACTGTATCGAAGGCTTTACTGAAGTCTATGAAGACTACATAAAGCGGCATGTTCTGTTCGATACACTTTTCTTGAACCTGTTTCAAGCAAAAAATCATGTCCATTGTACGTCTTCCACTTCCAAAGCCACACTGGGTTTCCAGTAGTACATTCTGCGAGATGTGTTCATTGAGTCTGTTCAGTAGTACACGTGAGAGAATCTTACCAACAGTGGCTAGCAGTGATATACTTCAGTAATTTCCACAATCTTTCCTGTCCCCTTTCTTGAACAAAGGCACAATACTTGCATCTTTCCAGTCTTGAGGTACTTTTTAGGCATCCCATATCTCTTGTATGAGCTTGTGCAGGCAGTTGGTCAGCTGAACACCACCAAATTTCCATACTTCTGCTGGAATTCCATCCCTTCCTGGAGCTTTACCATCCTGTGTTGTCCTGATAGCTGCCATTAGTTTATCAAGATTTGGTGGTTCATCCAGACTTGATACAGCTGGTCGCTGCACTAGAGCTTCTTTAGCCTCTTCAGTGAGATCTCCAGGGTTGTTTAGTAGTTGGTCAAAGTGGTCTGCAAATTTGTCCAGGATCTTGTCTTTCTCCTGCAAAACCGTTTCACCATCCATAGCCTTTAGTTGGATCAATCATCTTGGTTTAGGGCCGTAGATTTCTTTCAAACCTGTGAAGAATGTTTTCATGTCCTTCCTGTCTGCTGCAGTTTGAAGTTCCTCCGCTTTTTCATCCCACCAGTTGGACTTCATCTCTCTGGTGTACTTCTGTAACTCACGCTGAGCCTTTGAGTATTTCTTCTTCTTCGACCTTGTGTTACACTGTAGGCTTTCCTGCCTAGCTGTATTCCTTGCTTCTAGTTGTTTCTTCAGATATTCATCATGCTCATCAAACCAATCTTGATGTTTTCTCTCAGGGTGGCCTAATACATCACTCAAAGTCTGATACACCGTATCCTTCAGTGTTGCCCATTTCTCTTTTATGTCATTCTCTGAGTTGTTGCTGTCCCAGTCTTTCAAGTTTTCATCCATTTCCTGTGTAAGTTTTTCGTGCTTCTTTTGGCCTTTCAGTGCACTAGTGTTTAGCTTCGGTGGTGGCTTCGCACCCGTCCTGCAGTGCTGTTTTCGTCTCCAAATCCTTAATCTAGATCTCAGCATAACATGATCAGTACCACAGTCCGCACCTCTCATTGCTCTGGTGTTCAATACATCCCTTATGTCTCTCTGCCTTACTATGATGTAGTCAAACAAGTGCCAGTGCTTGAATCTTGGGTGCATCCATGTCTTCTTGTGTGTGTCCTTGTGCTTAAATTGATTGATTGATTGACTGATTTTATTTGAACATTCTGAAAAAGAAAAAAAAGAATTTAAAACAAAACAAAAAACAAGCCAAAAATAAAATGTTCAAAAGGAGTGGGAAGAAGCCAACGCTTATATAGTCCCACCCCTTTTCCACACCCAACAAATTACAGGATCACTCTTAGTCATCATTCATCCCACAACCACATTCACCATAATACACCCCATAGTCAAATTATACAACAGAAATGACACAACAACGACAGTCCATATTGACAACAATACCAACATCCAACAATAAACAAACACTTCTGGCATGTTCAACACAAACACAGACAACACCATCACCATCACAATTACCATAACACAATAACACACACAACAGCAACCTTCCCTCACTGAAGACACATTGTAACATCACTGTCCTTCATTCTCATACTGCTCAAAAATCATTTCTTTATATGTTGATTTAAATATATGGATGTTTGGACATTGCCTGTGTTTCTCCCCCAACCCATTCCACAATTTTACCCCACACACAGACACACAAAAACCCTTCCTAGTACATCTTACTAAGTGCATTTTAAATTTTGTGTTCACCATAAATTATATTTCCCTTCTCTCTCACTGAAAAGATTTTGTATATTGTGTGGCAAAAGGTTTTTACTGACTTTAAACATTAATTGTGCTGTATAATAATGAACCAGATCCCGTAATTTCAATAACTTTGAATGTAAAAACAATAAATTAGTATGTTCGAGATACCCGACTTTGTGTATAACACGGACTGCCCTTTTTTGTAATATTAGCAATGAATTAAGTTTACTTTTATAACTGTTACCCCAGACCTCTATACAATAGGTCAAGTACGGAAGTACTAATGAGCAATACAAGATATGAAGTGATTTGTAATCTAGGACCTGCTTAATTTTATTTATAATTGCAATATTTTTTGCAACTTTGTTTTGTATGTATCTGTTGTGTGGTTTCCAACTAATTTTATCATCAAGTATTACACCCAAAAACTTGATCTCCTTAACTTTTTCAATAACTACATTATCTATATGAATATGTATATCTTCTTTATTTTTACAATTACCAAATATCATTACCTTAGTTTTATCTATATTTAGTGATAATTTATTACAATCCATCCATTTTTAAGCTTATTTAATTCATTATTTAGAGTATGGATTAGTTGATTATAATTATTTCCAGAATAAAATATATTAGTATATTTGCTTATTTAATTCATTATTTAGAGTATGGATTAGATGATTATATTTATTTCCAGAATAAAATATATTAGTATATAAGGAGCCAGCTCTAAACAATCAGGCTCCTTTTTATTTAAAAGATCTGATACTACTGTGGTCTATATTAACCATATATTCCATAACCTACATATGTTGAAGCATGTGAGAATGTTTGGTGATTACATATGTAAGGTGACTTCACACCTCAGAACAGGACAAAGAGTCTCAACCGCCAGAGCTTCCCAGGCACTGCGGTGGAGACCGGATGGGTTGCCCTGACCCCCCAGGGCCATGAGGAGGAGTACGAAGACAATGGGGGGATTAAGATAATGAGGGATGTCAGCTTTTGATATGCATGTCTTTTGTTATGTGCAAGTATAAGTTCATAGAGCCGAAGGTGTTCGGTCTCTCTTTCCTTCTTCTGCTGCTGCACTTAGATGAGACTTGTTAGAGGAGCTGATAATAAACTTTGGTTTATATATCACATCGCCTCGTTCTTCCAAGCTCTTCTACACTGGTGACCCTGACGCGAGAATGGACCAGTGGCATTCCCCCGCGATCGACTCATCTGTGGCGACCCAGGCAGACGCCGGTGCCCATGCAGACAGGGGAACAGATGGACGACGTTCCCCCACGGCAGAAGTGATAGAGAGGGCTCAACCGAGCACCAGCGCCGCTGAGAGAGCCGAGGGAAGGCACTCTCACCCTGTGGACACATCAGTGACGGTCCACACAAACGCCGTCACCGTCAACCTGCCGGACTTCTGGCAGGAAGACCCCGCCTCGTGGTTTCAGCAAGCTGAAGCCCAGTTTGCACTTGCGGGTATCACGGCTGACGATACAAAGTTCTATCACATCGTCGCCAAACTCGACGCCGTCACTTCGAGATGTGCGCGGAGCATAATCCAGCAGCTGCCGGCCCAGGACAAATATAAAGAACTGAAAGCAACCATCGTGGCAAATTACGTCCCCTCAGCCGAGGAGAGAGCCGAGAGGATCCTGGCGGTCTATGGCCACAGAGGAGGCAGACCCAAGGCCCTCATGGAGGACTTGCTGCAACTTAAAGAAGAGGACAATGACAATTTCCTCTTCCATTTCATATTCCTCAGTACGCTGCCGCCACACATGAGAGGGACGCTTGCCAACATGCGATGCAGCACCCAGCAAGACTTCCGCACGCTGGCTCACGAAGCTCAACGGCTCGTCAATGCCTGCAAGGAGCAGACACCCACAGCAGCATCCGCAGACCTCAACGCTGATGTCCGGAGCCACGAGGAGCCACAAATCACCGAGCAGAATCAGCCCGCAGTGACAGCGACACGGCCAGGACGCAACAGACGGAGCGACGTTTGTTATTACCACCACCGCTTCGCCGAGAAGGCTTACAAATGCATTCCCCCCCTGCAAATTCACAATTTCGGGAAAACGCCGAAGCTGAGAGCCGTTAACAGCGGCAGTTCTCGACGAAAAAAGCAAGCTTTTATATGTGACGGACGGACACACCGGCAAGCAGTTCCTTATCGACACGGGAGCTCAACTAAGTTTTGTCATGCCCTCCCAAGCAGACCGGGCCATGGGCCCCCGGGGCAATGGAGCGGTGGCAGCCAACGGCTCCATCATTGACACTTTTGGTGAAAAGAGCCTGCCCCTCTGCATCCACGGCCGCAACTACAGATGGACATTTGTTGTAGCGGCGGTGAGTTTTAACTTGTTGGGCGCAGATTTTTTGTGTGCACATAGGTTATTAGTTGATCTAGCGAACAGGCGCTTGGTTAATGCACTGTCCTTTGCTTCTATTCCCTGCTCAGCCCGACTTTCTCCACCACCCGTGCAGGCTAGCGTCACCACAGCAGGAGGTAAGTTTGATCAACTCCTCACCCAATTTCCAGCACTCACAATTCCCAAATTCTCAGCCACAGTGGCTAAACACGGGGTCGAACACTTTATTCCCACAACGGGCCCACCCGTGTTCGCCAAAGCTCAGCGCTTAGACGCGACCAAGCTCGCCATAGCCCGGGACGAGTTCACCACCCTTGAAAAATTAGGCATTATCAGACGCTCAAAAAGCCCCTGGGCCTCACGACTTCACATGGTTCCGAAATCCGACGGTTCTTGGAGACCGTGCGGCGATTACCGCAGATTAAACAATGCGACAGCGCTTGACCGCTACCCAATTCCTCACATTCAAGATTTTTCACTACATCTGGCGGGTGCGTGCATTTTTTCAAAAATAGACCTGGTCCGCGGTTATCATCAAGTCCCAGTTCGAGCAGAGGACATTCCTAAAACAGCTGTAATAACCCCTTTCGGCCTTTTTGAATTTTTGCGAATGCCTTTCGGCCTCAAAGGCGCTGCTCAAACCTTTCAGCGGATGATGGACGCAGTATTACGCGACCTCCCTTTTGTTTTCGTCTACCTCGACGATATGCTGGTAGCCAGCCCGTCTGAGGAAGAACACGAGCAGCATCTCACTATGGTTTTTCAGAGGTTAGAAGAGCACGAGTTAATAATCAATCCAGCCAAATGCAAATTCGGCGTGTCACAAATTGATTTTTTAGGACACAGAGTTTCTCCGAAGGGGGCAGTACCACTTCCAGACAAAGTTCACGCGATAAAAAGTTTCCCACGGCCACAAACGGTCAAATCGCTGCAAGAATTTTTAGGAATGGTTAATTTTTACAACCGTTTCCTCCCCCACGCAGCTCAGCTCATGCAGCCCCTATATGACGCGCTCAGAAAACAAAAAGCTTCCAACGCGGTCGAATGGACCCCGGAGCGCGAACACGCTTTCGCGGAAGTAAAAAGCGCCCTAGCTAATGCCACATTGTTGGTTCAACCCGATCCCTCGGCCCGCATTGCGCTAACCACAGATGCTTCGGACCTGGCTATAGGGGCAGTTGTAGAACAACATGTCAGCGGAATCTGGCAACCTTCGGCATTCTTCAGCAAATCGCTAAACCAAACTAAGCGTAAATACAGCACTTTTGACAGGGAGCTGCTAGCGCTTCATTTATCCATCCGCCACTTCCAGTTCTGGTTAGAAGGGCGGAGTTTCACGGCTTTTGTAGACCACAAACCGCTCACCTTTGCCATGGCTAAAATTTCCGAACCGTGGTCAGGCAGGCAACAAAGACAGCTGGCTGCGATTTCAGAGTTCACCACAGACATTCGACATGTGGCAGGCAAACTTAATGTGGTAGCGCTGTGACATCGCCAGAGCACGAGGAGACAGATTATACTACTGCAGCCGCAGAGCTTTTCACCAACGCGGACACATACGCAGCACCAATCCATGCAGGGATAGATTATGCAGCCATGGCAGAAGAGCAAAGTAGTGACGCGGACGTGCGCGCACTCTTGTCTGGACCAACAGGGTTAAGGCTGGAGGAAAGGGGTTTACGCGACGGCGTGCCCCCCCTAATATGCGATATCTCAACCGGCCGACTGCGCCCGTTAGTCCCAGCTACATGGCGCCGCCGTGTTTTCGACTCAATTCACTCCCTTGCGCACCCAAGTGTGCGCGCCTCGGTTAAAATGGTCGCCGAAAAGTTTGTGTGGCCTGGCCTGCGCAAAAACGTAAAAGAATGGGCAAAAACTTGCATTTCTTGTCAGCGCGCCAAAATACACAAACACACAAAAGCCCCTCTGGAGCCTTTTCCAATCCCTGCTAGAAGGTTCGACCACGTTCATGTCGACCTCGTGGGGCCGCTACCTTCCTCCCAAGGTTTCACACACCTGTTAACAATGATAGACCGCACCACGCGCTGGCCAGAGGCAGTCCCTCTGGCGTCAACCACAGCGGAGGAAGTCGCTCACGTTTTTTTGACAAACTGGGTGGCACGTTTCGGCGTCCCATCGGACATCACGTCCGATAGGGGGCCTCAATTTGTCTCGGAGCTTTGGTCAGCCATGTCCAGCAGCTTAGGGGCGACAATTCACCGCACCACCGCTTATCACCCTCAGGCTAATGGGTTATGCGAGCGTTTTCACAGATCTTTAAAGGCCGCCCTCAGAGCCTCACTAACGGATACAAATTGGGTAGATAAACTTCCCTGGGTTTTATTGGGGTTGCGTGCTGCGCCCAAAGAGGATCTAGACGCCTCCCCAGCAGAATTAGTTTTTGCACAACCTCTTAGGCTCCCAGGTGAATTTTTACCAGAGAACCCAGAGCCAGGGCATCTTCCAGCCCCGAGGTTTTTAGGCAGCAACGGACCGGACTCTCTCCCCGGACCGGCACATCACTCTTTTCCATGGGTTTTTGTCCCACAAGCTTTAAAGAACGCTGAATTCGTTTTTGTTAGGCATGAAGCTTTAAAACCAACTTTCCGCCCACCATACGATGGGCCATTCAGAGTGCTGGAACCTGGTGATAAACACTTTGTTTCTTTTCTATCCCCAAAATCAAGCACAGTCAGCACTGACAGACTTAAACCTGCCTTCTTGTTGAGAGATGAGCCTGCACGGTTGGCGAGAGCACCTTGGTGGGGTAGACCCCCCAAGAGAAAAGACTCAGCCCCCCTGCAGGGAACAAATAATCACTCTCCTCCCCAAGCTGCAGATTCCTTACAGGAAGGTCCCAGCAGGACGCCCAAGCGGACCCACAGCAGATTCGGGAGAAGATTAAAACCCAGACGGCACAGAGACTGATGCAAACTACTCAACAGTTGTTCACTAATTGTGCTGTAACAGTTTAGGACTGACTTGTGATTTTACTATGCTGTTATGATTACCACTGAACTCTCTTAGGAGCATGGCTGCTGGAAAGTTTCTTCTGTGGCAAGAGGTGTTAGTATGTCAGTTAGTATGTCATAGTAATTATCTTAAACTGTGAATTTTTCTATTGTCCTTTTCTTAGTCATTTGGGGGGGGGGGGGGCTGTGGTCTATATTAACCATATATTCCATAACCTACATATGTTGAAGCATGTGAGAATGTTTGGTGATTACATATGTAAGGTGACTTCACACCTCAGAACAGGACAAAGAGTCTCAACCGCCAGAGCTTCCCAGGCACTGCGGTGGAGACCGGATGGGTTGCCCTGACCCCCCAGGGCCATGAGGAGGAGTACGAAGACAATGGGGGGATTAAGATAATGAGGGATGTCAGCTTTTGATATGCATGTCTTTTGTTATGTGCAAGTATAAGTTCATAGAGCCGAAGGTGTTCGGTCTCTCTTTCCTTCTTCTGCTGCTGCACTTAAATGAGACTTGTTAGAGGAGCTGATAATAAACTTTGGTTTATATATCACATCGCCTCGTTCTTCCAAGCTCTTCTACAACTACCGTATTATCCTAACAGAGCACTACGCTCCCAAAATGCAGGATTACTTGTAATACCTAGAATCTCCAAAAGTACAATGGGAGGCAGAGCCTTCAGTTATCAAGCTCTTCTCCTGTGGAATCAGCTGCCAATCTGGATTCGGGAGTCAGACTCGATCTCTGTTTTTAAGAATAGGGCTAAAACCTACCTTTTTGATATAGCCTACAATTAGGGAGGGATCATGTGTTTCTGAACCCTCCCTTAGTTATGCTGCTAATAGGTTTAGTCAGCCGGGGGACCTCCAGTAATGCACTGGGCCTCACTCCTTTTTTCACTCTCAATGAAATAATTTTTTTTGCTGGTCATTAACATTTGTTTGTTCTCTCCCATAGATTGAGTCCCCATCGTGCTGTTTGCTCTCTACATGTCTGTTCTTTTCATCTTCTCTATCCCCTCACCCCCCAGCCAGTCGCAGCAGATGACTGCCCCTCCCTGAGCCTGGTTCTGCTGGAGGTTTCTTCCTGTTAAAAGGGAGTTTTTCCTCTCCACCGTCGCCAAGTGCTTGCTCACAGGGGATCGCCTGATTGCTGGGGTCTTTCTGCAACTGTGGGGGTTCCCCCTACAGTTGATAGTGCTATGAGATGACTGTTGTTGTGAAATGGCGCTATATACATAAAGTTGAATTGAATTGAATAGTATCATCAGCAAATAATATTATTTTTAATAATTTAGAAACTTGGAATATATCATTTATCATATATGTTAAATAATTTGGGGCCCAATACTGACCCCTGGGGGACCCCACAGGCAATTCCCATACACCCAGACAGATATTCTCCCATCTTCACAAACTGTTGTCTCTCAGATAGATAACTTGTAACCCAATTCAGAGCCATTCCCCTAATACCGTACATTTGCAGTTTATTAAGAAGTATTGAATGATTTATTGTATCAAATGCTTTTCTAAAATCTATAAATACACCAATTGCATATTTTCCTTGATCTAATGCACTTATTATTTCCTCTGTAGCTTCTATTATCGCCAACGATGTTGTACTCTTGGCTCTAAAGCCATATTGGTTCTGATTAAGCACATCTTGTTTATTTAAAAAATTTTCTAATCTGTTGTTGAAAAGTTTTTCCAGAATCTTTGAAAATTGTGGGAGAAGCGATACTGGTCTGTAGTTTGTGTATTGGTGTTTATTTCCTTGCTTGAATAATGGTATTACTTTTGCTATTTTCATTTTCTGTGAGAATGAGCCAGTTTGAAATGATAATTACAAATATATGTGAATGGTTTTAATATGCCATCAACGGTTCTTTTTACTAGTGCCATATGAAGACCATCACAATCAGTAGATAATTTATTTTTACACTTTTCAACAACAGATTTTACCTCTAGTTCATCCACCGCTCTAAGAAAAATTGACCAAGGGTTATTTCCAATCAATGTCTCACTCGCGGTGTCTCTTCCTTGGTTTGGAATTTTTGCTGCCAGCTCTGGCCCAACATTTACAAAAAATTTATTCATTTTATTTACTACCATATTCTTATCATAATTATCACCACAATTATCAGTAAAATACTCTGGAGATATCATTTTCTTAGTTCCATTTTTCCTTAATTTATTTAATATATCCCAGACTCCTTTTATATTATTTTTATTTTCATTTGACATTTTCCTATAGTATAATTTTTTACTAGTTCGTATTATTTCAGTTAATTTATTTTTATATGTTTTATATCTTTTTTCAGATTCTTTGGTTCTTAATTTAATGAAATTTTTATAGAGAGAATTTTTCTTTTTACAAGCATTTTGTAGCCCCTTGTGTGACGATGGAATGTCACCACTGTATGACTTATTGTATGGGTGATTGTGTTGTATTTATAATATGGTAAATGTTATTATAATTGTTTGTAAAGTTGCACACATTACTTTGGGATCTGTCTTTGTTTAATTTTGAATGCCCTTGGGAGATAATTGTTTGGTTAAGTATTTGGTAAAATAATTGATAATTTATTTCACATACCTTTGCCAACATGCTTCCTGTGGGTGTCCGGGCAAAAGACTCCGTTAGGGGTTGAGGGCCTTATATAGGACACCAGCAGGAAGGAAGCATGTATGGTAAGTTAGAGGGGTGGTTTAGCTTTGTAAATAAGGGTTTGAATTATTTATTGAATTATTTATATTGTTATTTATTATGTTATTTATATTTATATTGTATATAGTTGGGAAAGTATTTATGTATTTTTAGAGATTAGTGGGTATGTGTAAACAATGGAAATGTTTATTGTTTTACCTGGGGTTATGGTAGGGGCTAATTAGTCCTAATTATCTCCAGTTAGTATAAAACAGGTGTGATGATTGATAGTGATGTGATTGATTATGGGTTGTTGCTGAGAATCGTGTCGGATGTTTTTGGAACTATTTACTTGTGAGTTATTGAAAATAAAAATTGACTAATTGAAAATTGAAATCTGGCCTCGCCTCGCTCGTTACCACGTTCACATTTGGTGGCAGTCGGTGGTCTGTTCCCAGGACGTCGTAGCGTTTGGTGGACGGAAGGACTCATGGTGAGAAGGAAAGTGAGGCAAGAGGAGCAGTCTGACCTGGATGCAGGTATGGCAGCTGAGGACCCGGGAGTCAGCGGACTGGGCGAGCTCGAGGAGCTAACGTGCCTGGTGAAATCTTTAGTGCGTTCGCTGACTCTCAGAGAACGCCAGATGGAGGAGGAGGCCGCTCTTCAGGAGCAAAAGTGGCAGACTGTTGAGTCATATTCGTCGGATGGAGTCGCAGGTTGTGGAGCTGAGAGGAGTATGGGAGCCGGGCTGAGCATAGTGGTGACAACGGCGCTTCGGGGGAGGACCCCAGGGTGACGGCCAGTCGGGCCGACCCGCAGGAGGATGATTTGCCGCTGCAGGTGCAGCCAAGGAGGCCACGAACGCACCATGAGCCCAGGCTGAATCCTCTCTCTCCCGAGGATGACATCAAGCACTACCTGGCGACGTTCGAGAGGATCGCTACAGTCTGCCGCTGGCGTGAAGAAGAGTGGGCTATCCATCTAGCTCCTCTGCTTACAGGTAAAGCGCGGAGCGCATATGTTCTGATGGACATTACAGACACGGACAATTATGAGAAATTGAAAGAAGCTATTTTAAATAAATATGAAATCACATCCGACACATATAGGAGGAGGTTTCGGTCCCTGGACGTTTATCAGGACGAAACCCCTCGTGAGTTATATGTACGTCTGAAAGACCTGTTTTGTAAATGGGTTAAACCAGAGACCTTAACAGTAAAAGACATTTCTGAACTATTGATTTTGGAGCAGTTTTTACAGATGGTGAACTGGGAATCTGGATACAAGAGCGGGACCCGAAGACTGCAGAGGACGCTGCTCGTCTAGCGGAGGTTTTTCTGTCAGCCAGGTCTGGGAGCAGGAGAACTACTCTTGGCCGTGACAGATCTTTCACCACACGGAGTGAGTTTAATGAGGGTGAAAGGGGTGGTCCAGCTCGAAATAGGTTGTATTCCAGGCCCAGTCAGATCACAAATAGCAGATATGATAATAGCAAAAAGTCACATGTTGCAAATAGAGATATACGCTGTTATCAGTGTAATAAAATCGGTCACACCCAGTATTCATGCCCTGCCATAAAGAATGAGAAACCATCATTATTATGTTCAGTTCCTAGACCCACTTTTTCAGCCCCAGTGCACAGTGGAGTGTATAAAACAAAGGTGTTGCTTAATGGTCAGTGTGAAGAGGCCCTATTAGACTCAGGTTGTTTTCAAACAGTCGTGCTACCCAGTTTGGTCCCTAGGGATTTGTGGAATGAGTCAGAAATAAATATCAGTTGTGTCCATGGGGATAAAAAACTGTACCCGACCACTGAGGTTTATTTAACAGTAGGGGGTCAAACTTATCTCCTTCCTGTAGCTCTTGTGCCTGATTTGCCTTATTCAGTTATTCTTGGCAATGATGTTCCAACTTTGTTGGACATCATACAACAGGTTAGAGAGGAACAAACTGAGGGACAGGCAGGTGGCGCTGTTGAGCAGAGAGTAAACACATCTGTGGTGAAAAATTGTAATGTGGTGACAACCATATTACAATTAATATCTGCTGCTCACTAATATATCTAAAAATTGCTTTGTCTAGTATTACTCATTCATATTCTACATTTTATTGCATGTATAGTTTTTTTTTTTATTTCTATCTTTTATTTTTATCATGTTTAATGTAGCAGCATTGCACCGAGACAAATTCCTAGTTTGTGTACTACATGAACAATGGCAATAAATCTGATTCTGAACCAGGGCACAGAGGGCTGCCAATGTTCTTCAGGAGCTTCCATTTTATGATTCTGAGATAGAAGCAGGCCCTATTAAGCAACCTAAATCTAAGGCTCAGAGGAGAAGAGATAAGGTGTTAGCGTCAGCAAAGAACTTGGGTGAAGAAACATCACAGCTAAATCAGTCAGTAGAGTTTGACATCCCTCCTGACATAGCTGCATTGCAGAAAGCTGACCCAGCACTTAGATCATGGTTTGATAAAGTCTCGAAGATTGAGGGTGTGAAACAGGGTAGAATGGATTGTTTAGCTGAGGCCATATATGTCATTAAAAAGGGCATTTTGTACCAGCAACAAGGTGAAGTTATGGCCATAGCTTTGCCACAGGAACTCACACCAAAAATTATGGAACTGGGACATGTTATTTCTTGGGCAGGTCATCTAGCATTTCATAAAACTTTGCAGAGAATTGCTAGAAGGTTTGTGTGGCCGGGAATGTATACCCAGATAAAGGACTTCTGCACATCGTGCCCAATATGTCAGATTACATCATCTAGGGGAGTAGCCCGTGCCCAACTGCAACCATTACAATCATTGGAACACCTTTTGATAGAATAGGGATGGATGTAGTTGGCCCCCTAGAGAGAAGTTCCTTTGGTAATAAATACATTCTGGTAATTTGTGACTATGCTACTCAGTACCCGGAAGCCTTTCCCCTGAAATCTATCAAGGCTAGGCAGGTTGCCAACTGCCTTATCCAGTTGTTTTCAAGGGTAGGCATACCCAGAGAAATTCTAACAGACTGTGGAACAAATTTCTTGTCAAAACTGCTGCAGCAAGTATATAAGCTGTTGGGTATTAAGGGTATTAAGACCACCCCATATCACCCTCAGACTGATGGACTAGTGGAACGATTTAACCAGACTTTAAAAAACATGCGGCGGAAATTTGTTTCTGAAATGGGCTCAGATTGGGACCAATGGGTACCATATTGTTTGCTTATCGGGAGGTGCCCCAAGCTTCAACAGGGTTCTCACCTTTTGAACTGCTGTATGGTCGTCAGGTGAGGGGCCCACTGGACTTATTAAAGGAGCACTGGGAGAGTCCACCGAGTGATCAGGACAATGTGGTCTCTTATGTCATTAAGATGAGAGAGAAACTGGATCGAATGACTGCTTTGGCTCAGGAGCTCATGAGGACGGCGCAGGCCAAACAAAAAACTTGGTATGACAAGAAGGCCAGAAAAAGGGTTTTTCACCCAGGACAACAGGTTTTGTTATTGCTGCCCTCGTGTGACAGTAAGCTGTTGGCTTGATGGCAGGGGCCATATGAAATTTCTAAGAAACTAAGTTCAGTGACATATGAACTATGTATGCCTGACAGGAAGGTAAAATATCAGACCTTCCATATTAACTTGTTGAAAGAGTTTCAGCAGCCTGGTCATCATCAGCAGCAACCTGTTATTCAGGAGACACATCAGCTCTTAATTTGTGCGGCGGAAGTGGATAAGGAGAAAGAACAGTCCTTTCCCACAAATGTGTCAGAGCCTTATTTGTTTCAAGTATCTCATTTGCAGGTGGATCAGCAGACAGAGTTGGAGGCACTATTAGATCCAGAATTGTTTCAGGAGAGACCTGGTTTCACCATGCTGGTGCATCATAAGGTTTATTTGAAAGAGGAAGCTGTTCCACTTAGAAAATCTTATAGGATCCCGGAGCGATTGGTCCTAAAAATGAAGCAAGAAATTGACTTGATGTTGCAGCTGGGAGTGATCGAGGAGTCAGTCAGTGAGTGGTGTAGCCCGATTGTACTGGTCCCCAAAAAGGACGGCTCATTAAGATTTTGTATTGACTTCAGATACCTTAATTCAGTATCTTAGTTTGAGTCATACCCCATGCCCCGGATTGATGAATTATTAGAGAAAGTGGGCAGGGCTAGGTTTATTTCTACTCTGGACCTATGTAAGGGGTATTGGCAGGTGGCATTGGCACCGGAAACAAAGGAACTTCCAGCCTTTAAAACACCTTATGGCAGTTTTCAGTTTAGGGTCATGCCATTTGGCCTTCAGGGGGCACCTGCAACTTTTCAGCGGCTTATGGACCAAGTTTTAAGAAGGGTATCAAATTTTGCGGCTGCCTATCTGGATGACGTGGTCATCTATAGTCAGACCTGGGAAGAACATTTGATACACCTTAGGCAGGCCCTTCAGCTGATTAAGAGGGCAAGACTGACAATCAATCCACGCAAATGTGCGTTTGGATAGCAGCAGGTGGAGTACCTGGGACATGTGGTTGGTCAGGGGGTTATTAGACCACGAGTAGGTAAAGTGGATGCCATCCGGACCTATCCTGTACCCACCACTAAGAAGAAGGTACGATCATTTATGGGAATGGTAGGATGGTATAGTAAGTTCATTCCCCACTTTACTGAAAGAGCCGCAGTTTTGACTGACCTCACCAAGGCTTCGGCACCAAATAAGGTAAAATGGACAGAGGAGTGTGACAGAGCGTTTGAGGATCTGAAGAGGGCTATTTCTGGGGAGAAGGTCCTCTACAGTCCAGACTTTGCTCGCCTGTTCATTTTACAGACAGATGCTTCAGGAGTTGGCATTGGAGCAGTACTTCTCCAGGAGGAGAAGGGAGAGAGACACCCAGTACTGTTCTTGAGCCGTAAGTTGTTGGACTGGGAGACAAGATATTCTACGGTAGAAAAGGAATGTCTTGCCATGAAATGGGCAATAGGGTCTCTTAAGTACTATTTACTAGGGCGCCATTTTGTATTGGAGACAGATCATCGGGCCCTACAATGGCTGGACAGGCTGAAGGACGTAAACAGTCGTTTCACAGGGTGGTATGTGTCCCTTCAACCTTATAATTTTACTGTTCGGTATGTGGCAGGGAAGATCAACCTTGTAGCTGATAGCCTCTCAAGAGTACATGACTCTTAGAGTACTGTACTCTCGGGAAAGGGGGGAGGAAATGTGACGATGGAGTGTCACCACTGTATGACTTATTGTATGTGTGATTGTGTTGTATTTATAATATGATAAATGTTATTATGATTGTTTGTAAAGTTGCACACATTACTTTGGGATCTGTCTTTGTTTAATTTTGAATGCCCTTGGGAGATAATTGTTTGGTTAAGTATTTGGTAAAATAATTGATAATAATTTATTTCACATACCTTTGCCAACATGCTTCCTGTGGGTGTCCGGGCAAAAGACTCCGTTAGGGGTTAAGCGCCTTATATAGGACACCAGCAGGAAGGAAGCATGTATGGTAAGTTAGAGGGGTGGTTTAGCTTTGTAAATAAGGGTTTGAATTATTTATTGAATTATTTATATTATTTATTATGTTATTTATATTTATATTGTATATAGTTGGGAAAGTATTTATGTATTTTTAGAGATTAGTGGGTATGTGTAAACAATGGAAATGTTTATTGTTTTACCTGGGGTTATGGTAGGGGCTAATTAGCCCTAATTATCTCCAGTTAGTATAAAACAGGTGTGATGATTGATAGTGATGTGATCGATTATGGATTGTTGCTGAGAATCATGTCGGATGTTTTTGGAACTATTTACTTGTGAGTTATTGAAAATAAAAATTGACTAATTGAAAATTGAAATCTGGCCTCGCCTCGCAGTTACCTCTTTACACCTTGGTTAACCACGGGCAATTTTTGTATATATGTTTTTTATTAATTTCTTTAACTGGACAGTTTTTACCATATAATGATTTAAATATATCAATAAATTTATCATATGCCAAGTCCACTTTTTTCTCTCTATAGACAACATCCCAATTCTGTAACATTAAGTCTTCTTTTAAATCACTGATTCTATCTTCTGTTCATATTCTTTTATAGATAATCTTTTTACATGGTTTATTATTCTTACTCTCATTAGCCCCATAATTAACATCTAAAGAAACAAATACAGGCAGGTGGTCATTATCATTTATTAGTATACCACTCACCATATTATATTCAATAACACTGGTAAAAATGTTGTCTATCAGGGTAGCACAGTGTGTCGTTATTCTCGTAGGTTTTGTAATCTTTGGAAATAAGGTTAAGCTATACATTGTATCTAAGGAATCTTCAGTTGGTTTGTGTTTTCATTAAATCTATATTAAAGTCACCACAAATAAAGATATCTTTTTGTCTTATTTTTGCATACATCTTTTCCATCCCATTTCTAAATTTTTCCATATCAGATCCCGGTGCTCTATATATACTGTACAACTTACTATTATGTTTTTTCTATTTTCCATCGTAATCTCAGTTGTTAAACATTCCATACTTTCATTCACTGTTGATGTCATGCTGTCCACTTTTTTACTTTTTAATTTTCTATCAACATACAGTGCTACCCCATCACCCCTTTTACATTTCCTATTTTGTGTGTACATCTCATATCCATATAGTTCAAAATTTACATCTTTTTCTTCATTAATCCATGTTTCACTTATTGCAATAATCCTAAATGGTGTGTTAAATTGATTTAAAAACTCCTTAATACTATCAAAGTTTGCATAGAGACTCCTGCTATTAATCTGTATTATTGTCAATGTCTGATCCAAATTCATAATTCCATTTAATTGTTGTTCATCATAACAAATACTTATTATTAATATGATTAAAATAGTTATTGTCTGGGTCAATATCGCCTAAAATGTCTTGTGGTGGTTGTTCAGTATTGACAAAGATTCCAGCTTCAATTCGCCCCAATACACTTTCATCATCAAATGAGGAAGGATGATTGGTTAAAGTACTAATCATAAATTATGTCAGCAATGTACACCAAAAGGAAAAAGAACACAAAAACCTCCACTCATGATCCTACTGCACAGTTATTCTTGAATCAGGGCTAAGGTTTAAATCTGTCCAATTCCTCAATTTCTCTAATCATTATTATTTTAGCTTCTTCTGGAGTTGCCAAGCAGTTTTATCCACACCTTACAGTTCTTTGTCCATGTCGACTGTATTTTCCCCTGTTTTCTGAGAGCCCTGGCTTGTCTAGCTATTTCAGAGTTCTTTTTTGTTAAATGTTCATTTATATAGACAGCCATTCCTCTCAGTTTTTTTGCTTGTCGCAGAAGATCAGTTTTTGCTTTCCTGCTGACGAATCGGATGATGATCGCTGGTTTTCCTTTACTGTCTTTTCTAGGTAACGTGTGGCAAGCTGAAATAGTCTGATTGTCCACAACAATGTTTTTAGAGTTGAAAAAAATGTAACACCTGCTGCTCAAGAGTGTGTGATTCTGCCAATGTCTCATCCTCCCCATCCTGGTTATCAACTCCAGCTGTCACACATGCATAGGAGCGGTGTCTGGTGTTAAGACCGCTCACAATGACATCATCCATTCTTGTATACTGTTCTAATTCATCCACACGTCTTTCTAAGAAATTAATTTTCTTGTCTTTTTCCATGACTTCAGCCTTTAATTCATGCACTTGGTCCATAAGGCCAATAAGCAAAGTTTGTTGTTTTGCTATCTGAATTATAATGGTTAATCTGTGTCACAGTTTCAAGAAACAAACTTCAGGGGACACTTTAACTCATGACACATTGTTTTAAATTTTGCTGATTTTTTTTTTTTTTTTTTTGCATCTCTTCCAGTCCTTATGGCCACTTTCTGATTGCTTTGACTTTTTAAAAACATAATTTTAAGAATAATGTTAACTGACTTAAAGTACATTTCTAACTACACTATATCATACAATATGCCATTTAACATACAATTTAATTCAATTCAATTCAACTTTATTTATATAGCGCCATTTCACAACAACAGTCATCTCATAGCACTATCAACTGTAGGGGGGGACCCCCACAGTTGCAGAAAGACCCCAGCAATCAGGCGATCCCCTGTGAGCAAGCACTTGGCGACGGTGGAGAGGAAAAACTCCCTTTTAACAGGAAGAAACCTCCAGCAGAACCAGGCTCAGGGAGGGGCAGTCATCTGCTGCGACTGGCTGGGGGGTGAGGGGATAGAGAAGAAGAAAAGAACAGACATGTAGAGAGCAAACAGCACGATGGGGACTCAATCTATGGGAGAGAACAAACAGATGTTAATGACCAGCAAAAAAAAATATTTCATAGAGAGTGAGGAAAGGAGTGAGGCCCAGTGCATTACTGGAGGTCCCCCGGCTGACTAAACCTATTAGCAGCATAACTAAGGGAGGGTTCAGAAACGCATGATCCCTCCCTAATTGTAGGCTATATCAAAAAGGTAGGTTTTAGCCCTATTCTTAAAAACAGAGATCGAGTCTGACTCCCGAATCCAGATTGGCAGCTGATTCCACAGGAGAGGAGCTTGATAACTGAAGGCTCTGCCTCCCATTGTATTTTTGGAGATTCTAGGTATTACAAGTAATCCTGCATTTTGGGAGCGTAGTGCTCTGTTAGGATAATACGGTAGTATCAGATCTTTTAAATAAAAAGGAGCCTGATTGTTTAGAGCTTTGTAAGTAAGAAGAAGGATTTTAAACTTAATTCTAAACTCTATGGGAAGCCAATGAAGGGAGGCCAGAACTGGAGAGATATGATCTCTCTTTCTAGTACCTGTTAAAACTCTTGCTGCAGCATTTTGGATCAGCTGAAGACTTTTTAAAGATGTTTTAGGACAGCCTGATAATAAAGAATTACAATAATCTAATCTCGAGCTAACAAAAGCGTGGATCAGTTTCTCAGCATCACTCTGAGACAAGATGCTCCTAATCTTGGCAATATTACGCAAATGATAGAAGGCAGTCTTAGAAACAAATTTAATATGTGAATTGAAGGACAAATCCTGATCAAAAATAATAATGTCTGAATTATTTTCAAAATACACATTCTACATTGTGCAGCGCGGTGGCGGAGTGGTTAGCACTGCGGCAGCACAGCAACTCACCCTTGGCCGGGGGATCCTGGGTTCGATCCCAGCCTCCAACCAACAGTGATCTGTGTGGAGTTTGCATGTTCTCCCTGTGCTGCGTGGGTTTACTCCGGGGGCTCCGGTTTCCTCCCACAATCCAAAGACATGCATGTTAGGTTAATTGGCTGTTCTAAATTGTCCCTAGATATCTGTTTCCTATAGGCCCTTTGAATAGAGGGTTAGTACTAGTGAAAGCGCTTTGAGTGGTCTTTGTGACTAGAAAAGCGCTATATAAGTGCAGGTTAGTTAGTTAGTTAGTTAGTTTCTCAGCATCACTCTGAGACAAGATGCTCCTAATCTTGGCAATATTACGCAAATGATAGAAGGCAGTCTTAGAAACAAATTTAATATGTGAATTGAAGGACAAATCCTGATCAAAAATAACTCCAAGGTTCCTCACAGAGCTATTAAGAGAAAGAGAAACCGCATCCAAACTGAAAGTTTGATTTGGAAAGGAATTTCTAAGGTTTTTTGGACCAACAAGAATGACTTCAGTCTTATCTGAATTTAATAGCAGGAAATTACAAGTCATCCAAGCTTTGATTTCCTTAAGGCAGGCTTCTAACTTGGCCAATTGATTACTATCATCTGGCTTCATTGACAGATATAATTGTGTGTCATCTGCATAGCAATGAAAATGTATACAGTGCTTTCTAATAATGTTGCCTAACGGAAGCATATATAAACTAAAAAGAGTAGGGCCTAGCACAGATCCCTGTGGAACTCCATGACTAAGCTTTGAGTTGAAAGAAAACTCATTATTTACATGAACAAACTGGAACCTATCAGATAAATAAGATCTAAACCACTGCAACGAAGTTCCATTAAGTCCAACATAGTGTTCTAATCTGTCAAGTAGAATATTATGATCGATAGTATCAAAAGCTGCACTAAGGTCTAAAAGGACAAGTACAGAAACTAGTCCATTATCAGATGCAATGAGGAGGTCGTTAGTGACCTTCGCTAAGGCTGTTTCAGTACTATGATGGATTCTAAACCCAGATTGAAACTCTTCAAGTAAACCATTTCCCTGCAGGTGGTCAAATAATTGCGTAGCAACAACTCTTTCTAAGATTTTTGAAATGAAAGGGAGATTAGAGATTGGTCTATAGTTAGCTAAAGCTCCTGGATCTAGCGTTGGCTTTTTGAGTAAGGGTTTAATTACAGCCGTTTTAAAAGCCTGCGGTACATGGCCTAAAGTTAATGAAGAATTGATTATATGAAGAATAAAGCTACCAATAAGTGGGAAGACTTCTTTAAATAACCTGGTAGGAATAGGGTCTAAAAGACAAGTTGAAGGTTTGGATGAGGAAACTATTTTGTCTAACTCACAAAGGTCGATTGGAGTAAACTCATCAAGACAGACATCAATAGAAGGAGTTGTAGTAGTTACAGTATTTAAGTTAACTGTGGGAAGACTCTGATTGATTTTATCTCTGATGGATGAAATTTTATTATTGAAAAAGTTCATAAAGTCCTGACTAGTAAGCTCTAAGGGAATGCTAGGATTGACAGAGTCCTGACTCTTTGTCAACCTGGCTACAGTACTGAAAAGAAACCTGGGATTATTCTTGTTCTCTTCTATTAATGCAGAGTAATAACTCGTTCTAGCTTTTCTAAGAGATTTTTTATAAATTAAAAGATGATTTCGCCAAGCTAAATAGATTTCATCTAAATTAGTAGAGCGCCATTTTCTTTCTAATTGACGAGTCTTCTGTTTTAAGGTAACGAGTTTCTGTGTTGAACCAAGGAGTTAGAAATCTCTGATTAGACTTTTTCTTTTTTAAGGGGGCCACCAAGTCTAGAGTCTGATGCAGAGAAGCTGAAACACTATCCACCATGTTATCAATTACAGAAGGAGCAAGCTGTCTATAGCTTATTTCCGTTGTGTTGACACATGGCATAGAGGAAACAATCTGCATAAATTTGGAAACAGCATCATCTGAGAGGCATCTACTGTAATAATATTTTTCTTTAGGAGCCAAATAGTCAGAAATAGTAAAATCAAAGGTTAACAGACAATGGTCTGACAGTACAGGGTTATGAGGAGACACTACAAGATTTTCTATTTCTATGCCATATGTCAAAACAAGGTCCAATGTATGGTGGAGGTAATGAGTAGAATTTCCTACTTTCTGAGAAAACCCAATTGAATCTAATATTGAATTGAATGCCACATTAAGGCAGTCACTATCTACATCCACATGTATATTAAAGTCCCCTACTATAATTATTCTATCAGATTTCAGCACTAAATCAGCTAAGAAATCAGCAAATTCGGATAGAAATTCTGAGTAGGTTGATGGGGGACGATAAACTACGGCAAATAAAATTGGGTTTAACCTAAAATTGCTAAAGTGCCCGACACTGAGGACCAGGTCCTCAAAGGAATTATAACATGTTTTTTGCTTTACATTAACTAGTAATTTGGAATGGTAAATTGTTGCTACTCCTCCTCCACGACCAGAACTTCTGGGATTTTGACCGTTTAAATAACCAGAGGGAGTTGATTCATTTAAACCAACATAATCCTCTTGTCCTAACCAAGTCTCTGTAAGGGAAATTAAATCATTCTGATGATCAATTAACAAATCATGGACTAACAGAGACTTGGGAGTTAGAGACCTAATATTTAATAAACCACATTTAATTTTTAAATTATGAGGAGGAACAGAGGCCAAATCATTCAATTTAGAGGCTTTATGTTTAATTTGAGTTTTACCAATATTTTGCTTTATCACTTTGGGATGCTTATACATTATATTTTTATTCACTTTGGAGGGAGCAGACAACGATTCTCTGATGGGGAAGACAGGGGCTAAGCTGAGGGGTGGCGGATGAAGAGGAGCTGCAGAGAGGCTTGTAAGACTGCGACGCTGCTTCCTGGTCCCAACTCTGAGTAGTCATGGTTTTGGAAATTTGGATAAAAAAGATGCCAGATTGTTAGATAAATGAGAAGCACCATCCAAAGTGGGATGAATGCTGTCTCGTCTCATAAGACCAGGTTTTCCCCAAAAAGAGCTCCAGTTGTCAATGTAGCCCACGTCATTTGCAGGACACCACATAGACAGCCAGCGGTTCAAGGATGACGAGCGGCTAAACTTGTCATCACTGGTCAGATTGGGGAGGGGCCCAGAGAATACTACAGTGGCAGACATCGTTTTTGCAAAGTCACACACCGATTCTATATTAAGTTTCGTGACTTCCGACTGCCGGAGACGGATGTCATTAATGCCGGCGTGAATAACAATTGTGGAATATTTACAGTTACTTTTAGCCAGCATTTTCAAATTTGACTCGATGTCGCCTGCTCTGGCCCCAGGAAAGCATTTGACTATGGCCGCTGGAGTCTCTAGGTCCAGCTGCTTGATCACATTTAGATCTTAATTCAAACAAGCAGAGTATTTGCAACCAACTTAATTAAGACTTGAACTAAAAACAATCAATCTGAGTACAACTGGGAGCATTTAAGAATAAAAATCTTTGGATTTCTTCCTGAAGTTCTGTCTGTGAGGTCATCTGCACTCAAACATTCCAAGTACCATTCATGGGACAGACCAGATTCCATACAAAAAGTTTTGCTTTGACTTCATCTTTAAGAGGTTGCTGTTCCAGTTAAAAGTCTCAAGTGTTGAAGAGTCCACCTTTGTATAAAACGACCAAATCAGTATACCACTAAAGGCTCAAAGTTGCTAAAATAATTTAAAGGTTAAACCAGCTGTTGGTGTCATTTAAACCCTGCATGGCCCATATAATGGTGAGCTTGTGATTCAGAAAATAAAGGCATCAGTGGCAGTAGGTTGTTTTTAGCCACAAATAATTGAAATGCTAATTTGATATGGACTTTGACTTTAGTAACTCCTTAAACATAAAGGAGTATGTCTGCAATGTTTCAAGAAAAAAGGTGGTGACAGTGGTGGGGGGTAATAAATTTTTGAAAGAAAAGTTGCATATTTAGGAGGGAGGGAAAGCTGGCCAGTTTATACTTAAATTCAGCTGTTTAAAGTTTTGTTTTGTGGTTCAGTGCAGGTTTTTGTTTTTTCTTTTTTTTTTAAATCCTAGAATGGCTCTTTGAATAAAGGTTGCTGATTCCTGAAGAAGTAGTAAAGTGGAGAATCCACCCAGCAGGACCAAGGTGCAGTGGGGAAAAAATACCCAAACTATTTCTGAGTTTCATTTCAACAAATATATATTTTTTTTTATCAAAACAACATTCAGTCACCCTGTTACAAAATGATGATCCAGCCAACATCACTTAATAGAGAAAAGAAAGCGTTTATTCTCCCAAGGTCTCACCAAGACAACAGATGGTTCCACCCCAGAAACTCAACACTCCTCCACTCTCCTGATGCACAAAGAAGCAAACACAGATTCTTACACTGTGAACACTGAAGGTCACATAAAAAATGGCTCTGACAGGTCCTTCAAATATGAAGAAACCGAACTGCAGACTTCATAAGTTAACACTCAAACAAATATGTGAAAATGGAAAACTCACAAGACAGAAAACCAACCTGACCTCACTAAACAGAGGTGGGTAGAGCAGACAGAAATTATACTCAAGTAAAAAAGTATCTGTGGAAAAAGTTACTTGGTTAGAAAAAGCTGACAATTTGTGAAGTTTTTCTCTTCATTTTGTGACATTGTTCCTCATAAATTTGTTATATTTCTCAGGTAGGTTTATTACTTTTTTCTTCTGAATGAATGAATGAATGAATGAATGAATGAATGAATTTTGAATGAATGAATGAATTTATTTATTTCGGATAGTACATTACAGGTTAAAAGAAACTGTATAATATAACAACAAGGTCAAATTAGACAAAGACTCCTTCTACTATACAATTCCACGTGAGTTATCCGAAATGGGTGATGGCTGAAGCCGCAGCTTATATTGCTCACCCATATTCCATCCAAGAATTCAAAGGAGAAAAAAGAGAAAACAAGACAAGAGCGATTACAATTTAAAACAAGGCTAAGACAAAATATGACTGAGAGAAAAAGAAAACTGAGCTAGTCTAAGTTAAGCGGTTACTATTCAAAAACAAATCTAAGACATAGTGTCACAGAGAAAAAAGAAAAACTAAGCTATAACACAACACAGGCTGGAAATGTCAATCCTTATGTGAGTTTACATGTCGTCTTGTAAATATGTTTGGAGTATTTCTTCCTTTAGTTTTTGTTTAAATTGTCCAAGCTTTGTACATGATTTTAATTCAGGTCCAAAATCGTTCCATAATCTGACACCTTGCACTGAAATACAGTGTTGCTTGGTAGTTGTTCTCACTGTAGGCTTTTGAAATATACATGTTCCTCTGAAGTGATATCGTTTCTCCCTTGTTTGGAACAACTTTTGGATATTTGCGGGCAGTGATAGATTCTTCACTTTGAACATTATTATTGCGGTTTTAAAGTCGATCAGATCTTTCAACTTGAGAGTTTTTTGTTTAAGAAAAAGTGGGTTTGTTGGTTCCCTGTAAGCTGCTTTGTTGATTATTCTAATAGCTCTCTTTTGAAGCATAAAGAGTGGATATATGTTTGTTTTATATGTGTTTCCCCATACTTCATTACAATATGTCATGTATGGGAGTATTAATGAATGATACAAGGTGTATAGTGTGGGTTGATTCAGCAAATTTTTCACTCTGTGTAATATTGCAATTGATTTGGATACTTTACCTTTTATATAATTAATATGTGGCTTCCAACACAGTTTGTTATCAATTATTACTCCAAGGAATTTAGTTTCAGATACCCTTTCAATCTCTACACCATTTACACTGAGTTTGGGTACTGGGTAGTTGTGATGGTTGTTAAAGACTATAAATTTTGTCTTGCTTAAATTGAGCGTTAATTTGTTTGAATCAAACCACAGTTTCAGCTTTCCTAATTCCTTTCCGAGTGTATCCAGAAGTTGTTCCAAGTTGTTTCCACTGCATAGCAGGTTAGTGTCATCAGCAAACAATATTAAGTCCATTTTTTCTGAAACTTTACATATATCATTTATATACATATTGAATAATAGTGGTCCCAAAACTGAACCCTGTGGGACTCCACAGGTGACCTTCAGTAGCTCTGAGTTTTTGTTGTTAACACATACAAACTGATATCTATTCTTTAAGTAACTTCTTAACCAGGACAGTGCTACCCCTCTGATACCACAATTTTGTAGTTTCTTTAATAATAGATTGTGATCTACTGTATCAAATGCTTTTTTAAGATCCAGGAATACTCCAACTGAATACTCTTTATTTTCAATGGCTGTTGATATTTTTTCTGTAAATTCCATTAAGGCATATGCTGTTGTCCTTTTGTGTCTGAACCCATATTGCTGCTCACACAATAAATCATTCTTCAGTATGAAGTTGTCAATTCTCTCATAGAATATTTTTTCAAGTATCTTGGAAAATTGCGGTAATAGTGAAATTGGTCTGTAGTTGGAGAGTTCCCCTCTGTCGCCTGTCTTGTAAATCGGAATTACTTTAGCTATTTTCATTGCATTGGGAAATATACCTGATTGGAGAGACAGGTTACAGATATACGTCAGTGGTTTCACTATGCATTCGATAACAGTTTTGACTAGTAGCATATCAATACCATCGCAGTCAGTAGATGTTTTACTTTTGAACGATTTAACAATTTCAATGACCTCTCTTTCGTCTGTGTTCTTTATGAAGATGGTGTCTTTTACAGCAGTGTTATTGCATATTGAATCACCCGTTGGCACCGTAGTGGGTATTTCTCGGGCCAGTTTAGGTCCAATGTTAACAAAAAAATTATTAAATTCATCTGCAGGTGAAGCTATATTCACATTCGGAGTCGATTTATTATTTTTTGGAGTGTTAGTTGGGTAGCTGGTATTTCTGCTTTTATTTCCAAGGATACTGTTGATTATTGTCCATGTATTTTTAATATTGTCTTTGTTTTTTTCCAGTTCTTTACTGTAATAGTCTCTTTTACTACATCTTATTATATATGTTAACTTATTTTTGTATGTTTTATACCGCTGCTCTGCTTCTTTTGTCCTTTTCTTTATGAAAGCTTTATATAATAAATTTTTCTTTTTACACGCCTTTTGTAGTCCTTTGGTTAGCCATGGTTTGTCAGTAAATTTGTGTTTAAGCTTTTTTTTAACTAATGGGCAGTTTTTTTCATAAAGAGTGGTTACAATGTTTGTAAATGTGTCATAGGCTTCATTTACATCTGATACATAGACTTCTGTCCAGTCTTGCTTCAGCAAGTCCTCTTTAAAAGAACTGATTGCGTTTGGTGATTTGTGTCTGAACGATTTTGAGATTTTTTCTGGGTTGGGCCCCGTGTGGCCATGGATAAGTGCAAAGATTGGCAAGTGGTCGCTTATATCATTTATCAATAATCCACTTTCTATTTTCTTGTCGAGAACATTGACAAACAGGTTGTCAATAAGTGTAGCAGAGTGAACTGTGATTCTACTGGGATGTGTTATTGTGGGATATAGACTCATGCTGTACATAGAGTTCATGAACTCTGTAACTACATTTTGTTGATGTGGATTAAGTAGATCAATATTGAAATCTCCACAAATTGCTACCATTTTCTTACTAGTAATATTATTGTACAGCTCGACTAATTTATCTCTGAATGTCTCAATGCAAGTTCCCGGCGTTCTGTATATGCAGCTTATGATTAGATTTTTTGTTTTGTCTAGGTCAATCTCAACAGTAACACATTCCAGAATCCCTGGTAGTGCTGAGGACATTTCATTTACAAGCTTACATCTATATAGGTCATCAATATACAGTGCAACACCACCACCCTTTTTTTGAGATCTGTTAATGTTAAACATCTGATATCCCTCTATTGCCATCAGGGGAGCCTGGTCTGCATTAAGCCAGGTTTCAGAGACTGCTATAGCTGTGAATTTTCTGTTTAGCTGTTTTAAATAGTCCTGAATCTGTGAGAAGTTTTTGTTAAGACTTCTGCTATTGAAGTGTATTATTGACAGTTTACCATCTAATTGCACTTGACTTTTGAATTGCTTTTCAGTGTAATATTCACAGTGGTTATGAATATTATTGAAAAAGTGGTTATCAGGATCAATATCATTCTCCATCTCTTGTGGTTTATGTTCAGCATAGTGGCATATTTTTAGAGTTTGAGTTTCCTCACTCTGTGTTTCATAGTCAGTGTTCATTTGTATTTATCTAAGTCAGTAGCATCTCTGATCATTATACTTTTTGCTTGCTCAGGTGTTCCATTTAGTTTAATCCAAATTCTACAATTTCTTGTCCAGGTTGACTGTATCTTATTATGTTTCTTTAGCATCCGTGCCTGCCGTGCTAATTCAGCGCTTTTTTTTGTCAGGTGTTCATTTAGGTAAACTTGAGTTTCCTTTAGTTTTTTGGCCTGCCTCAGTATGTCATTTTTCACCCTCCTGTTCACAAAGCGCATCACAATTGATTTCTTTGTTTTGTTATCTTTCTTCGGTAAAGCATAACAGGCTGAGATCGCATTGGCTTCTACCTTAATGTCTTTATCATTAAGGAACTGAAGCACTTGGTTTTCTAAGGACATTGATTCACTTATGGAAGCATGTTCACCACTCAGTCCTGTAGCGGCATGGGCGTACGACTGATATCTGATGTCTAGTCCACTTATAACTATGTCATCAATGCGAGAACCTTGTTCAAGATCCTCAACGCGTTGCTCCAAAAGACGCCCGTGTTCTTAAATTAGAATGACTATTTCACAGTAAATTTGCAACCGTTTCTCTCAAAATGGGATTTTTCTCTCATGAATTTGACTTATTTTCACAAAAGTGTAAAAATTTTTACTCCTAAATTTGTTACCTTTCTCTTGTAAATTGACTTTTTTTCTTCTCAAATATTTATTTTAGTTTATTTCACATAAATTTGCAACTCTGCTCATAATTTTGCTGCATTTTCTCTCAATTTTTTTTTCAATCATGAATTAGTGATGGCTTTTCCACATAAATTAAAAAATGTTTCTCATAAATGTGCAACCTTGTAAATTTAGGACATTTTTCTTAATTTTGAAAGTTCATTTCACATAAATGTATAACTTTATCCATTTAAATTAGCATTTTTTTTTTTTACTCAAAACAACTTTTTCCTCTCATAACTTGCTACATTTTACTTGTAAATTTATTACTTCCATTCATCCATCCATCCACCTTCTATCACTTAATCCTTTTCGGGTCGCGGGGGGCTGGAGCCTATCCCAGCATCTTTGGGCGAGAAGCGGTATGCACTCTGGACAGATCGCCAGTCCATCAAAGCGCCAACACAGTGAGATAGGCAACCATTCACTCTCACTTTCATACCTAAGGACAATTTATAATCTGCAGTTGATGCTAATCTATCTATGAATTCAAGATCTCTCTGTCTGTTTGTGTGTCTGGCTGTCTGCGTCTGTTTCTCAGATATCTCTCAAACCGTTCGTCACAATGACCTAAGATTTTAAACGTGCTTTGCTGAAGCTACGAGGGTGTGCATCCCCGAATATGGAGTCATTCAGTCAAAATATGTAATTTTTTTATCAATAAAAGTTTAGCCACCGCTGTGTGACTATATGTCTTCATCCCCTGGCTTCAAGAAGTGTGGGTGTGGTTTCAGATTGACTCCATGCTCATTGGAGAATACGTCGCATCACAGCCATGCTGACTGGACAATACATGGCTTCACGACTATGCTGATTGGATAACACAGCATCACGATCTGTCAGTCAGCACAACGCTTTGCAAACAAAGATTTTAGAAGTGCTGCTTTGCTGCTGAGGTTACGAGGGTGTGCATCCACGAGTATGTTGTCCCTCTGTCAAAATATACCATAAAGTTGCATATTCGCCATAGAGAACGTGAGGGGGGGGGGCACTGCCAGGGACCCACGCATCCACGAGTATGGAGCCGCTATATACCATAAAGTTGCGTAGGTCTAATGGATATCTTCGCCAGAGAACGTAAGGTGCAGGGCAGGGGGGCGCTGCTGGGGACCTGCTGTGGGGGGGGGGGGGCTGTGGTGCCACAATGACATCTCTGGCACACGGGTAAGGCAGCAGCTGAGACTCCCGTTAACCGGCCAACACCGGTGTCCCAACGTGTGCTCCACGAGTGTTCGGGGGAGACACGCTCAGCCTGCCCTGTCAGTGGTAGACGAAAGTCCGGACTGCTGCTTCATTGTGGGGCGGAATGACCAGATCAACTGCATTTTACATGTGGATACACGCTTTGACTAAACAACAGCAAGACGCAAAAATGTCCAAATAATGAAATAAATGATTTTTATTTAAATATTTACAGACAAATGGGCAACACTGATACAAAACTTGCAGCCAAATGGGTCATTCTGCTGTGTGTGTGTCTGTGTGTGACACTGGTAAAGGGATTGGCGCTGTACTGTGGATGCCCTGAATTTCCCCCTGGGGATCAATAAAGTATATACGATACAAATACAAAAAAAAAATAATAATAATGTTTGGTGTTTTGCACTTGTAATATTGCTAAAATATAAAAGGATGCACTGTAATGGGTTTCAAATATTTGTGAACATGTCCTGTTATAGTACTGCATGAGATTGACGATAGACTATAAACTACACATATAAACTAAATTATAATGGTGGCTGAACAACTCCCATTCCCCAAAGTGCAACATACAACATTTATGAATATAACTCGTGAAAAATCACACAAATAAGTGATCTTACAAAAAACAAACAAGCGGTTCTTAAACAGTGGCTAATATTGGCTGCCCCATTCATTTTCAATTATTCTGTAATTAATATTCACACAGTCAAATAAATCTCAATTCAGTTCCTTTCATATTTGTCAAAGTCTAACATGTGATTGCCTACATATAGGCTACACCTCTGTATTCCACTTTCAAACACAGCCTACATTTGGGCCTGTAAAGCCTGATTGGGCTACCTGTTTCAGACAGGAATACTTGCTTTCTACGGGCATGCACCAGTTAACCTAATAACCTAAACCTAATTCAATATTCAGCTTTATTTATATAGCACATATTCACAACAGCAGTCATCTCATAGCACGTTCAAACTGTAGGGAAACGACCCCACAGTGGCAGAAAGACCTCAACAATCAGGTGATCCCCTGTGAGCAGCACTCGGTGATGGTGGAGAGGAAAAACTATATTAGCAGGAAGAAACCTCCAGGGAGGGGCAGTCATCTGCTGCAACTGGCTGGGGGGTGAGGGGATAGAGAAGAAGAAAAGAGCAGACATGTAGAGAATAAACAACAGGCCGGGGACTCAATCTATGGGGGAGAGCAGGCAAACGTTAATGAACAGCAAAATCTTACAACACTTATTGAATAGCAGCATAACTAAATGAAGGTTCGGGCTCACTTGATCCAACACTAACTATAAGCTTTGTCAAAAAGGAAAGTTTTAACTCGATTCTTAAAGACGGAGATCAAGTCTGTCTCCTGAATCCAGATTAGCAGCTGGTTCCATAGGAGAGGAGCCTGATAACTGAACGCTCTGGCTCTCATTGTACTCCTAAGAGATTCTAGGTATTACAAGTAAACCAGCATTTTGAGAGCACTGTGTGTGTAGCCCTGTCCAGACAGTTCCTCTCGCTTTTCTTTCCTTCTTGTCTCCTCACTGTATGCAGTTGTGACAAACTACCTGTATCTGGCTGTGATCACTGCACACAGGTACATTGCATTTCCTACACCAATGTGGGTCATTTTTGACCGACTTATGGATGCTTGGGGTAGTAATCCAAAAACTACAATTTCATAAAATGTATAAAAGGTCAGTTAAAATTTTAACTGGGATGATGCATGGTTTTGGGGGAATAGCTGGAATATGAAATGATAGCAACTTTTCATTACAAAGATATTGCAAGAAAACGACCTCACCGGGTCATTTCTGACCCACTTATGCATCTAAGGGTTAAAAAAAAACAAGATCTCTGTAGGTTTTCCAGCTTTGCAGAAAGGAGAAGCAATATTTTCATCACACTGATGGGTTTCATCATTGTTGCATTTACTGGGCTGAGTTTATCTGTTCTGAAATTTATATAAAATACTTTGAAATCCCATCAGCCCCTGAAAACCAGGCTTCGCCTTTTTCCTGTGTTTAAATATTTAGTACTTCACAAGGAACATCAAATGGTTAAAAAAAAAAACTCCTTCGGTATTATGCATTATGAGTTTTAAAGTGAAATGTGGAGGGTTGCTGAACTGAGCTGGACACTACATAAACGGTAAGAGAAACATTTTAGCAGGTCAATACTGCCACAGTCACCTGTCTGAACATGTACGCACACGTGGCTAGAAACTGTACTCAAATTAAAGTAGCATTAGTTTATTATATCAATTACTCCAGTATAAGTATAGTCACCAAAAGATATCTAAAAGTAAGAGTAAGCAAGTGTCTACCAAAAACGTCGCTCGTAGTAGTCACTAATAACGTTACTCCTGCCAACTTGTGGCATGATCATTCTTCTTAAAAATGTACTATTTTTATCCTCAGATTTGATTCCCCCCCCCTCTTTTACATAAATGTGTGGAGTTTTTTTCCAACATAAATTTGGCTCCCCCCCCCCCATTGCATTTGTCAGGGTTTTCCTCACGTGCACCCAGGCATGTACACAAAAGATCTTTATATACACTTTATAGAGATTTCACTCCACACACACACACACACACACACACACACACACACACACACACACACACACACACACACACACACACACACACACACACACACAGAGTACCAGTCACACAGCAGTCTGTCCTTCAAATGCTCAGGGAAGCATTTTATTGCCCTAAGCCGCCGCATTTTTTGTTACTGTTGTGAAAGTACACACAGTTGGTGATTTATTATTTTTTTAACAAGAGGGATGGTGGTTGTGGGGGAATAGTCATAAATTTAGCATACAGTACAAAGGTATAAGTGTAATTTCAGTACAAACTTGCAAGAATAAAGGCCCAAAAAATATTATAAAAGATGGTAATTTACAATTTAAAAAGTTGCAGATTTACTATAAGCAAGTCCCAGAGTTATGAGAAAAAAAAAACAACTTACATTTTTTGAGAGAAAACAAAACTTCCAAATGCCTCCCCAAAAAATCCAAGAAAAAAGTCATAAATTTACCAATTTTTTCAAGTTTTGTGACAAAGTTGTTACCTTACTCCAACACAAATTTACAATATACTCATAAATTTGCAACTTTCTCACATTTTAATGATTTTTCTTGTACATTTGCAACTATGCTCTCACTGATATACTAAGTTGCCTGTATAAGCTGTCCTTGCAGTCTGTAGGGGGACGGAGGATGGCAGGTTAACAGAGGGGACGATTTTGGGTCATTTTGCTGACAAGGGGAATGGCTTTTTTATTTTTTGCAAAGAAATTTCTATTTACATGGAGGTATAAGATGTTGTTTATTGGGGGTGGGGAGCCTTTTTCACATTTTTCTTCAACCACCTAATCCTTTTTCAGGTTTGGGCAAGAGGCACGGGACACCCTGGATAGCTCGTCAGTCCATCACAGGGTCAACACAGACAGACGACCATTCACTCTCACATTCATAAGGACAATTTAAGAATCCCCCAGTTGATACCAGTTAACCTAATGTGCATGTTTTTGGACTGTGGGAGGCAACCAGAGTACCCGGAGAAAACCCACGCAGACAAGGGGAGAACATGCAGACTCCACACAGAAGGGTCATGGCTGGCCAGGGGGTGGGATTGAAGCCATGGCCTCCTTGCTGTGCTGCCAAAGTGCTGCCTCCATGAGTGCATATTTATCAAAATAAAACAGATATATCAAATAAGCACTGTAAAATTTGTGTTGCGTGATATGTAGCTTTATCTAGGAGTGAGGGAGAGAAACAGTAGGCTGTAATAAATTAAATATTACCTGTACCAGTATTCAAAATAAATAATTTCACCACTGGTTTGAATAAAATTAACAAATCAACAAAATCAGTTAAAGATGGAGTCATTTGTAAGAACAAGGTATAAATAAACCAGCACATTTCTAACAAATGTTCAAGTTTGTGAAATCAAAAGTAATTGTACTAGATAGGATTATTTATTATCTTACAGTAAAACAACTCTGTAAAGGTACAGAGCATATTTCTACATTAATAATTAGCTGACCCTTTTCATTCCATCGATGCACCATCAACTGTGGTGTTTCTAAATGGATAAAAATGTGGAGGAGGTTCAGCTGAAATCGAAGCCCTGGTTTATGTAGTGAGATCAGCCAGTGAGCCTGAAGCAGCTGCAACAGAGATGCTTTAATAACCATTAAGGAGAGCTAGAGGTGTAACCTGAACAACACTGTTACTCTGCATCACCTTTGCTCGGTGGTGTTTAGTCTTACCACAGGATGCTTCACTCCAGGCACTAACGTGCTTTTAGCTGCCATAACAGTCATCCGGTTTATGGTAGCGCAGCGGCCTCTAGTGGCCACAGATGACGGTGTGTAATGATGGTACAGGGGTTTACAACCTGTGGCTCTTTGCTCATAGCCAGTGGCTCCCTGAGGCGTTTGCAAAACAGAAAAGAACCCTAAAAAATTTCAGAGAAAAGAAGTCACAAGAAGCTTACAAAGGCTACTAGAAAAATGTCAATTTTAAGAGAAAAGCATAAAATTTATGCCTAAAAAGTAGGACAAAAATTGTACATTTTATCAGGAAAGTGTCCCCATGAAAATAAAATCAGAAAAGACTCCATTTTTATGAGGTAAAAGCTTGCAAATTTATTCAAAATGCTGCAGTCTGACCCGAAAAAGCTAACAAATTTACAAAGAAAGATATGAAAAAAATTACAGTATCAGAAAAACAGGAAATTTAGGAGGAAAACAGCGTAAAAAAAAGTCGCAATTTTTTAAAAAGAAAAGTCACACATTTACAAAAATGTTGAAAATTTATTAGAAAAAAAAATCACTCAATACTAATACTTTCAGGTTAGTTCCTGTTACGCTGCTGTTTTGTGTTAGTTTTCAGGGTCGCATATTTTTGTGGCGCCATATAAAATTTTTATTTCAAAAATCACTCATAACTGCTCTCTGTGTAGTAGAGGTTGCTGACCAATATGGTACAACTTGATCCTTTTCTCTATTATTTTAATTACAAAACATGGTTAGAAGGTAATGCATACTTTTTTATATCCAAGGATGGGTTATCATGGGGGGGGGGGGCAGATGAGTAGTAAAATAAAAGTAAAACAACCAAGTTAAAAAAAAAAATTTCAGCAAAATATGTGTTACAATATTGAAATAGGCAGTATTAGTAAGATGGCGGCAGGGTTGGCCGGGGAATAGATGGGGGTGATGAACTGCCGGTTCCAGTAGTGATGCCACCCAGAGTATAAAGGGCAAGGGTGGAAGGGGTTCACCCTCTTTGCCTAGTAGACACCCTGGCCTGCGGGAGAGCACCGAAAGTCTGTAAGGCAGAGGTGTCCAATCACGTGCCATGGAGGGCCAAGACCCTTCAGGTTTTCTCTTCTCCCCGGTCTCTTCAGCAGGTGTTTTCACTTAACAGCAATCAGTGGGAAGAAATTCAGGGGAATCTGTTGTTGAAGACACTGGTTGGAGGTAAAGCCTGCAGGGTCTTGGCCCTCCATGGCACATGATTGAACACCCCTGCTGTAAGGTCTTGTCACATAGTTCTGTTAATAAAGCTCCATTAACAGTGCTCACGCTCTGTCGTTACTGGCTTAATTATGGACACAACATCTGGCGACGAGATAAAAGCGGTTATGGAGAGGTCTGTTGCCAATTTTCGGCCATTTTTGGAGACACCAGGCGAGCCGCCCGTGGTGTGGTCTCAGTGGGTCGCCGCATTTACCAACTATTTGTTGACCCTGAACCTCGGTGAGCTGGAGAAGCTTTGCGAGAAGGCAATTTTAGTCCATAATTTGGGCATGGAAGGACAGGATTTTGGAAAACTTAGGAGGAGCCGATAGCTTTGTCGAGGTCGTGGAGATAATGGCGCACTATTTTCGCGCTCCTGAAAACGTCACTGTACGACGCATTCAGTTTCGACAGCGCGGCAAGCGGACGGGAGAGTCTGTGAGGAGATTTGTTGCAGACCTCCGTGAGCTGGCGAGGGAATGCAAGTTTGGAAACCTGGAGGATGAAATGGTCCGGGACCAGCTGGCGGAGTATGTCCGGTGTCCTGCTGCTTGGTCAAGGCTTTTGACCCACCCAGGTGAGCTGACATTGGCCGCTGCTATCGAGCTAGCCCAGCAATTTGAGGCAGCTGAGACAAGAGTGAGAGGTCTCCGAAAGAGAACTTCTGACCCAAGACGAGACTCGCTTGAGGGCACTGAATTTGGACCCTGAGGAAGAGGACAGCAGGGATGACGAGTACGCCTCCGTGGTCAAGATTAGGTCCGCCCCAGGTACACCCAGATGTTATGGCTGTGGGTTCCCTAAACACCACTATAAGTCCAGAGAATGTCCGGCAAGGGGCAAGCGTTGTGGGAAGTGTGGCTTGTTAAATCACTTTGCCAGGACTTGCAAAAATTTTGAGCGGAGGGATCGACAGCGTGAGGCGGGTCCCTCCTCGAAGACTCCAACGATAGTTCATATGGTCTCACCGGAGACGAATGGACAGATCAGATGTGCTGTGCCACTGGATGGTGTCAAGGTGCCACTTTTGGTGGATACTGGTGCGGTGATCTCAGTCTTAAACCTGGTGACAGTGAGGAGTCTGTTTCCCTGCCACAGCATCGATAAACAGGCTGCACCTTATTTTGGCTACGGCATGAATAGACTGGCTGTCTTGGGATTTTTGAAGATGGAGGCAAAGTACAAATCTGTGACACTGCCAGACGTTCATGTTATTGTCACCGCCCCCGGGCGGACCCGATGCTAGTGTCCATGGTACCCTTGGTGTGGGTGCTGGACGGCACGACAGGACCCTCGGGATGGCTAGTAAGCCCGTGGCGCCCGTGCTGAGGATGGAGGGGGCGAGACCACAGAGCACAGTGTTAAAGAACTCCAAGCGATGGCCCTCCAAGAGGACCACAAACCGGACCCGCGAGACGACCGGTTCCGAGGATGAGGCTTGCTTACATCATAGTGACCCAAGAAAGCGGGCCAGGACTCCCCTGTGGACTGGTGCTGGAGTCCGCTCATGGGTTGAGGCTTGGGTGAGAGGGACACGCGAGATCACGCAAGGACCAGGGGCGGCTCCAGGTGAGGGCTGCCTGGGCCGATGGATATTCGGGTCTATCTGAAGAGACGTGGTGGCACCCCAATGAACTGCACCACGTAGTGGAGAAGAGACAGCGCAGTTCATCCCCAGAGGACAGGAAGAGGAGATGCTCTGGGAGGGAACCACGAGATGGCAATCCAGGGGGAGGGCGCTCCACGTGGTGTGTTAAGCGACTGGGAAGTGTGTTTGTTCATATGTTGTTAGTTTATCCCCGTGTCATGTTGTTAGCCTTATTGGGGTAGGCCCCAACTATTTGCAGTGAAAGTAAAGTAATATTTTAGTAACTGCCGTGTTAACGGATATATATATAAGAAATTGTGTGATTTGCTTATTAAAAAAAAAAAGAGGAACTAAAGTATGTTCATGGGTAAACTGAATTATTACAAAGTGGAATTCACAGAGTTGATTAGATTATGTGTAAATGGTGTGTAATTTTGGAAAAGAGGTATTGATTGTGTTAAGGGAGAATAAGAAAAACACGAGTTGTTTGGCTTATGTAAAGTATTGTTTTGTGAAATCTGACATGGTTATTTGAAGGGCCCAACACTTTTATATAGTATGCCCAAGTGTGTGTGTGTGTGTGGGGGGGGGGGGTGTTGGGGGGGGGGCCGCCAATAGGGGGTTAGATGCGTTTGTGATTATATTGTTCATTGTTTACTGTTTTCATGTACAGTATATATTGTGACTGTTCTGGGATTAATTTTCGTTTAGAAACACGGCTTCTTTTATTTGTTGGACTGATAGGGACGTGGCGGCAGAATAATCCGCCTGGCCGTGTAGGGGACACCGGTAGTCTACCCAGTGTCCGCAGCCTTAGTCGTGTGAATGGAGAGGCATTTATTTATCTTTATACATATGTCTGGTGAGTAGTGCGAGTCGGGTGATAAATTTGGGTGGGCCAACCCGTGTGCTTGCAGTTTTTTCAAGGGGGGGGGGGGGGAGGAATGTTACATATTGAAATAGGCAGTAGTAGTAAGATGCTGGCAGGGTTGGCCGGAGAACAGATGGGGTGGGGAACTGCCGGTTCCGGTAGTGACGCCACCCAGAGTATAAAGGGCAAGGGTGGAAGGGGTTCACCCTCTTCACCTAGTAGAGGCCCTGGCCTGCAGGAGAGCGCTGAAAGTCTGTAAGGTCTCGTCACATAGTTCTGTTAATAAAACTCCGTTAACAGTACTCATGCTCTGTCGTTACTGGCTTCATTGTGGACAACAATATGAACATTTTTTCTTCACTTTGCAATGTTTTGTCTAAATTTGCCAGTTTTGTTCATAAAATAACACCTTTTTCCTCATACATTTCAAACTTTACTTGTAATTTTTAACTGAAATTTACTGCTTTTTCCTATTTAATTAACATATCTCTTAAGAATTTGTGAGGATTTTAGTTTAGATTAGGTTATAGATGTTTTAGTGAATTTGAGACTATTCTCTTGTATATTTCGACACATTTTACAAAATTGCAGCTTTTATGTAAATAGTTATAATTTCTGACAATGATTGACAAGAGAATGATTATAATTTGAGAGGAGACTTTACAAAACCTCAGGTACGAACTACTAAGAACAGTACGTGCATATCTGTCTGTGGGGTGGATTTGTGGAACAGTCTGGAGCTGGAACTGAAACTATGTACAAACAAATCAATTCAAAAATAGGTATAAACATTATTTGCTAAAAAGATATGTTAGAGGGGTAGTACTAATATGTACGATGCATTAAGCTCACTCTGGGACACTATGGCAGGGTAGGTGGGACAGTACTGTGTATATCTGCGTTGTTTGGGGCTGGGTATAGATGTATGGACTGCATGTATGTAGGGATGGATGGGTGTCAATGCTGATATGTATAAAATAATTGTCTGCTTGGGGTCTTAACTGAGGTAATATGAATATATTTCACATGAGTTGTATTTAGGGAAAAGAGGAGTTGGAGTAAATAAGGGCCAACTTCTTCCTTCTCCCTTTCGAGCACTGGATACTGTCACTTTTATTGCACTTGTCATTTGTTTTGGGGTTTTTTTTTTTGTTTGAAATAAAGTATCTATCAAATTTGAAATCTTAAAAAAAAAAAAAAAAATGCAGTGGAATCAATGTAAAAATCATATTACACAGTTATCCCCCCCCCAAAAAAAACCCCAAAACTAAAAAAAAGCTCAATATGTGTGCCCACTTTGATCATCCATTAGTCTACTTAAAATGTCTATACAGTTAGTTGACATGACTGCATGTGTTACACCCCGGAGGGCGAAGAAGACAGGCCAAGTGGCGGACTTTTCAGCGGTTTATTGATTTCACCTTTACAAACACCAGGCACGGCACTCTGACACGGGACATCACCTGATAACAGCCACATCACTCTTCACCATTTTCCCCTTCACACTCTAGAACAGGGGTCTCCAATCATGTGCCATGGAGGGCCAAGACCCTGCAGGTTTTACCTCCACCCAGTGTCTTCAACTGCAGATTTCACTGAACTTCTTCCCACTGATTGCTGATAAGTGAAAATACCTGCTGAAGAGACTGGGTGGAAGCGAAAACCTGCAGGGTCTTGGCCCTCCATGGCACATGATTGGAGACCCCTGCTCTAGAACACTCTCCACTCTTCTCTCGCGCTCTAACACTGAACAGTGTCTCACCACTACCGAGCGCCACCTGTGGAGCAAAAGTGCTACTGCTTTCACTGACAAACAGTTTACATTAAAATAGTTCCAATTCAGTCCTTTAGTTACATTTCCTATAAATGCTCAATTTACCATCAATATTTAAATTACAGTCTCTTAGATACATTTATTAGGAATGTCTATATTAGCCATCAGCATCTAATCAAAACTGTTTTCTGGGGTTTCTAGAGGTTGTCCAAAATTGAGTTTTTCCTACACTCACCCCTCGAAAATTTAATGTCAACCCGACATTACAACTTTCCCAAAACTCTTTTTTTCTCTTTCACAGTCCACATTTGGTAACCATGTATCTCATGTAAGTAGGATATTACTAAACAGGAGTCAGAGTTCTTTAAAGTCCATAAAGATGCAAACTGGTAATAGTCCATAGTACAGCATGCATCTCCTGTTCCATGCAATACATTTGCAGAAGAGGTCTTTGTGCACAATGACCATCAACCGCTCCTTCCATCGTGGTGGGTAGCTGCATCTTTCCTGAGAGTAAGGGTACTCAATCTAGTCATAGCCTACCAAATAAACCTTTATGTGATGCCTGTACCTTAGTAACACACTGAATTTTTTTTTTTTTTTTTTTTTTTTAAATCAACCATACAAGTAACTTGGTTATGAGTTTAGTCACTACTCATTTACTTTCCAAAACATTCATGTCTGAACAATGGTTATCTCTAGCTTCTACACATTTGTTTTAAACAGATGAAGTGCAAGGTTGGCCTAACTTATAAGTAAATCTCAACGTCTGTTTTCTCATTCTTGAAGGATACGTTTTAGCAGGGATCTCGACAGGTCCCTCCTGGTCACTGGAACTGGACTCCGACAACACATCACCCTGGTCCTGGTCTGCCTCAGCTGGATCTGGGACCACCGGACTGTTGACCTCTGGTGCCAGCTGCACCTGTGTGACGTCATCTGTGTCCTGGTCCTCATCCTCCGGAGTAGTGTCACTGTGCGGGTAGAACTCCGGTGCATCGGCTCTCAGTGGACGGTGATTTTGATCCTTTCCACCTCGTAATCCGATTATGGCACTCCAGCCCTCTTCATCTTCATCGTCAGTGCTGTTTTGTCTGTCCACATTCCTTTGTCTTTTAGACTCTCTCTCTCTCATTTTATTAGAGGCAGGCTCCACTGTTTCCATGGAAAGAAAGTCACAGGGTAGCAAAAGGTTTCTGTGCATGACCCGAGTGCGCCCCTTGCCATTTTCAGGTCTGATTTCATACACTGGACTGTCTGGGTACTTCTTTTGGGTCACTACATACACTTTGTCTTCCCAGAATGATCTTAATTTTCCTGGCCCACCTTTTTCGGTCAAGTTTCGGACCAGTACTCTGGATCCAGGGGGCAACTCAGCACCGTGAACCTTTTTATCATAAAGGGCTTTACTTCTCATCCCTTCTTTGTTTGCTGTTTTAGAGGCAAGTTTGTAAGCTTCAGCCATTGTAGCGCTCCACTTTTCAGCATAGTCCTGCTGAGAAACACTCTGCTGTCTTGTGAGGCCAAACATTAGATCAATGGGCAGCTTTGGACTACGGCCAAATAACAGAAAATATGGCGCATACCCCGTAGCCTCACTGCGCGTGCAATTATAGGCATGAACCACTTTTGCCAGAGAGGACTTCCAGTCTTCCTTGGCTGCTTCGGGCAAATTTCTGAGCATTGCCAACAGTGTACGATTGAATCATTCCACCTGCCCATTCCCTTGGGGATGGTAGGGCGTTGTTCGGGACCCCTGCACACCACTGTAGTCCTGGAGTTTTGCAAAGAGTTTATTTTGGAACTCTCTACCCTGATCATGATGGAGACGTGTGGGGAAGCCAAATTTGATGGCAAAATCCCCAAATATCTTCTCAGCAACGGTGTGGGCAGCCTTGTTGCGACAAGGATAAGCCTGGGCAAAGCGAGTGAAGTGGTCCATTAGAACCAGGATATACTCATATCCTCCTTTGCACCTCTCCAAGTGCAGGAAATCAATGGACACCAGTTCGAATGGATTCGTAGTGACAATGTTAGTCAGTGGTGCCCGTGTTATCTTGTTGGGATGTTTATTCTTCAAACAACTGCAAACTTTAGTGATATAGTGCTCAACATCCCTTTGCATATGAGCCCAATAAAAGCGCTCCCTTATCAAGTTCACTCTCTCTACCCCTAAATGGCCCATGTTTTCGTGGAGCTCTGAACACGAGCTTGTGAAACTTTTGGGGTAGAAGTAGCTGGTCATGCGATGCCGTTCTCCTGTAAAGCAGTCCATCATCTTCCAGGTACAGCTTGTGTTTTTGCCTGACTAAAGCTGCAATCTTACTGTTCAGCTGTTTTCCACTTCTTGGCCATTGTTTTGACAACACATAACGCAACACCTCTCCAATCACAGAGTCTTCTTCTTGAGTTCTTTTTAGAGCAGTCTGATATTTCAGCTACAGAGCTGGCTTCTCAATCTGCTTCACTAATGAGAATAGAAATGGTGACTGGGCAGAGCCATGGTTCATTTTCTTGTGACTTTACCTTGACTGCCTGCGCCACACAGTGCATTACATCAGGATCAACATTTTGTGTGCATTTGTTCATGTACTGCTCTATATCTAGGGGCATACGTGAAAGGCCGTCTGCATCTCTGTTTGCTTTCCCAGGGCGGTACTTAATCACAAACTGGAAATCAGCTACCCACCTCTGTGTGGTTGCGTTTAACTTTGCGGTGGTGAGCACATACGTTAGGGGATTATTGTCCGTATAGACAGTGAATGGTGGGGAATAGTACAGGTAATCCCGAAACCTCTCACAGATGGCCCACTTCATGGCAAGAAACTCCAGCTTCCCTGAATGAAGGTGGTAGTTCTTCTCTGGATTTGACAGTGTCCTGGAGCCATACGCTATCACCACCAGTTTGCCTTGTTGTCACTGATATAACACCGCCCCAAGCCCCTCCTGTGAAGCGTCACAGTGCAAAATGAAGGGTTCCTCAAAGTTCGGGTAACCTAACACTGGGGGCTGGGAGAGAAAGTCAACAAGCTGACAGAGTACTGCATGATGCTCAGGGTGCCACCTGATTGCATGGGATGAGGGCAACTGGCCACCATCTTTCTTTTTGACATGTGTTCGAGTTTTTCTTTGCTTTATCTGTGTGGTTGTTAGCAAGAAGGTCGTAAAGAGGCTTTGCTATACGGGAGAAGTTTGGAATATAGCTGCGGTAATATGAAATAAAGCCTAGCAATTTCCTTAGTTCAATTCAACTTTATTTATATGGCGCCATTTCACAACAGTCATCTCATAGCACTATCAACTGTAGGGGGAACCCCCACAGTTGCAGAAAGACCCCAGCAATCAGGCGATCCCCTGTGAGCAAGCACTTGGCGACGGTGGAGAGGAAAAACTCCCTTTTAACAGGAAGAAACCTCCAGCAGAACCAGGCTCAGGGAGGGGCAGTCATCTGCTGCGACTGGCTGGGGGGTGAGGGGATAGAGAAGAAGAAGAGAACAGACCTGTAGAGAGCAAACAGCACGATGGGGACTCAATCTATGGGAGAGAACAAACAAATGTTAATGACCAGCAAAAAAAATATTTCATTGAGTGTGAGAAAAGGAGTGAGGCCCAGTGCATTACTGGAGGTCCCCCGGCTGACTAAACCTATTAGCAGCATAACTAAGGGAGGGTTCAGAAACACAGGATCCCTCCCCAATTGTAGGCTATATCAAAAAGGTAGGTTTTAGCCCTATTCTTAAAAACAGAGATCGAGTCTGACTCCCGAATCCAGATTGGCAGCTGATTCCACAGGAGAGGAGCTTGATAACTGAAGGCTCTGCCTCCCATTGTACTTGGAGATTCTAGGTATTACAAGTAATCCTGCATTTTGGGAGCGTAGTGCTCTGTTAGGATAATACGGAAGTATCAGATCTTTTAAATAAAAAGGAGCCTGATCGTTTAGAGCTTTGTAAGTAAGAAGAAGGATTTTAAACTTAATTCTAAACTCTATGGGAAGCCAATGAAGGGAGGCCAGAACTGGAGAGATATGATCTCTTTCTAGTACCTGTTAAAACTCTTGCTGCAGCATTTTGGATCAGCTGAAGACTTTTTAAAGATGTTTTAGGACAGCCTGATAATAAAGATTTACAATAATCTAATCTCGAGCTAACAAAAGCATGGATCAGTTTCTCAGCATCACTGAGACAAGATGCTCCTAATCTTGGCAATATTACGCAAATGATAGAAGGCAGTCTTAGAAACAAATTTAATATGCGAATTGAAGGACAAATCCTGATCAAAAATAACTCCAAGGTTCCTCACAGAGCTATTAAGAGAGAGTAACCGCATCCAAACTGAAAGTTTGATTTGGAAAGGAATTTCTAAGGTTTTCTGGACCAACAAGAATGACTTCAGTCTTATCTGAATTTAATAGCAGGAAATTACAAGTCATCCAAGCTTTGATTTCCTTAAGACAGGCTTCTAGCTTGGCTAATTGATTACTATCATCTGACTTCATTGACAGGTATAATTGTGTGTCATCAGCATAACAATGAAAATGTATACAGTGCTTTCTAATAACGTTGCCTAACGGAAGTATATATAAACTAAAAAGAGTAGGGCCTAGCACAAATCCCTGTGGAACTCCATGACTGAGCTTTGAGTTGAAAGAAAACTCATTTACATGAACAAACTGGAACCTATCAGATAAATAAGATCTAAACCACTGCAACGAAGTTCCATTAAGTCCAACATAGTGTTCTAATCTATCAAGTAGAATATTATGATCGATAGTATCAAAAGCTGCACTAAGGTCTAAAAGGACAAGTACAGAAACTAGTCCATTATCAGATGCAATGAGGAGGTCGTTAGTGACCTTCGCTAAGGCTGTTTCAGTACTATGATGGATTCTAAACCAAGACTGAAACTCTTCAAGTAAACCATTTCCCTGCAGGTGGTCAAATAATTGCGTAGCAACAACCCTTTAAGATTTTTGAAATGAAAGGGAGATTAGTCTATAGTTAGCTAAAGCTCCTGGATCTAGCGTTGGCTTTTTGAGTAAGGGTTTAATTACAGCCGTTTTAAAAGCCTGCGGTACATGGCCTAAAGTTAATGAAGAATTGATTATATGAAGAATAAGGCTACCAATAAGTGGGAAGACTTCTTTAAATAACCTGGTAGGAATAGGGTCTAAAAGACAAGTTGAAGGTTTGGATGAGGAAACTATTTTGTCTAACTCACAAAGGTCGATTGGAGTAAACTCATCAAGACAGACATCAATAGAAGGAGTTGTAGTAGTTACAGTATTTAAGTTAACTGTGGGAAAAATCTGATTGATTTTATCTCTGATGGATGAAATTTTATTATTGAAAAAGTTCATAAAGTCCTGACTAGTAAGCTCTAAGGGAATGCTAGGATTGACAGAGTCCCGACTCTTTGTCAACCTGGCTACAGTACTGAAAAGAAACCTGGGATTATTCTTGTTCTCTTCTATCAATGCAGAGTAATAACTCGTTCTAGCTTTTCTAAGAGATTTTTTATAAATTAAAAGATGATTTCTCCAAGCTAAATAGATTTCATCTAAATTAGTGGAGCGCCATTTTCTTTCTAATTGACGAGTCTTCTGTTTTAAGCTACGAGTTTCTGTGTTGAACCAAGGAGTTAGAAATCTCTGATTAGACTTTTTTTAAGGGGGCCACCAAGTCTAGAGTCTGATGCAGAGAAGCTGAAACACTATCCACCATGTTATCAATTGCAGAAGGAGCAAGCTGTCTATAGCTTATTTCCGTTGTGTTGACACATGGCATAGAGGAAACAATCTGCATAAATTTGGTAACAGCATCATCTGAGAGGCATCTACTGTAATATTTTTCTTTAGGAGCCAAATAGTCAGAAATAGTAAAATCAAAGGTTACCAGACAATGGTCTGACAGTACAGGGTTATGAGGAGACACTACAAGATTTTCTATTTCTATGCCATATGTCAGAACAAGGTCCAATGTATGGTGGAGGTAATGAGTAGAATTTCCTACTTTCTGAGAAAACCCAATCGAATCTAATATTGAATGAAATGCCACATTAAGGCAGTCACTATCTACATCCACATGTATATTAAAGTCCCCTACTGTGGTCTATATTAATCATATATTCCATAACCTACATATGTTTAAGCATGTGAGAATGTTTGGTGATTACATATGTAAGGCAACTTCACACCTCAGAACAGGACAAAGAGTCTCAACCGCCAGTGAAGATCAAAGAGCATCCAGGGCACTGCGGTGGAGACCGGATGGGTTGCCCTGACCCCCCAGGGCCAGGCGGAGGAGTACTAAGACAATGGGGGGATTAAGATAATGAGGGATGTCAGCTTTTGATATGCATGTCTTTTGTTATGTGCGAGTATAAGTTTGTAGAGCCGAAGGTGTTCGCTCTCTTACTTCTTCTGCTGCTGCACCTAGATGAGACTTGTTAGAGGAGCTGATAATAAACTTTGGTTTATGAATCACATCGCCTCGTTATTTCAAGCTCCTCTACACTGGTGACCCTGACGCGAGAATGGACCAGAGGCGTTCCCCCGCGATCAACTCATCTGTGGCGACCCAGGCAGACGCCGGCGCCCATGCAGACAGGGGAACAGATGGACGACGTTCCCCCACGGCAGAAGTGATAGAGAGGGCTCAACCGAGCACCAGCGCCGCGGAGAGAGCCGAAGCAAGGCACTCTCACCCTGCGAACACGTCAGTGACGGTCCACACAAACGCAATCACCGTCAAGCTGCCGGACTTCTGGCAGGAAGACCCCGCCTCGTGGTTTCAGCAAGCTGAAGCCCAGTTTGCACTTGCGGGCATCACGGCTGATGATACAAAGTTCTATCACATTGTCGCCAAACTCGACGCCGCCACTTCGAGATGTGCGCGGAGCATAATCCAGCGGCCGCCGGCCCAGGACAAATATAAAGAACTGAAAGCGACCATCGTGGCAAATTACGTCCCCTCAGCTGAGGAGAGAGCTGAGAGGATCCTGGCGGTCTGTGGCCACAGAGGAGGCAGACCCAAGGCCCTCATGGAAGACTTGCTGCAACTTAAAGAAGAGGACAATGACAACTTCCTCTTCCATTTCATATTCCTCAGTACGCTGCCGCCACACATGAGAGGGACGCTTGCCAACATGCGATGCAGCACCCAGCAAGACTTCCGCACGCTGGCTCACGAAGCTCAACGGCTCGTCAACGCCTGCAAGGAGCAGACACCCACAGCAGCATCCGCAGACCTCAACGCTGATGTCCGGAGCCACGAGGAGCCACAAATCACCAAGCAGAATCAGCCCACAGTGACAGCGACACGGCCAGGACGCAACAGACGGAGCGACGTTTGTTATTTCCACCACTGCTTCGCCGAGAAGGCTTACAAATGCGTTCCCCCCTGCAAATTCACGATTTCGGGAAAACGCCGAAGCCGAGAGCCGTTAACAGCGGCGGTTCTCGGCGAAAAAAGCAAGCTTTTATATGTGATGGACGGACACACCGGCAAGCGGTTTCTTATCGACACGGGAGCTCAACTAAGTTTTGTCATGCCCTCCCAAGCAGACCGGGCCATGGGCCCCCAGGGCAATGGAGCGGTGGCAGCCAACGGCTCCATCATCGACACTTTTGGCGAAAAGAGCCTGTCCCTCTGCATCCACGGCCACAACTACAGATGGACATTTGTTGTAGCGGCGGTGAGTTTTAACTTGTTGGGCGCAGATTTTTTGTGTGCACATGGGTTATTAGTTGATCTAGCGAACAGGCGCTTGGTTAATGCACTGTCCTTTGCTTCTATTCCCTGCTCAGCTCGACTTTCTCTACCACCCGTGCAGGCTAGCATCACCACAGCAGGAGGTAAGTTTGATCAACTCCTCACCCAATTTCTAGCACTCACAATTCCCAAATTCTCAGCCACAGTGGCTAAACACGGGGTCGAACACTTTATTCCCACAACGGGCCCACCCGTGTTCGCCAAAGCTCGGCGCTTAGACGCGACCAAGCTCGCCATAGTGGCTGCACGGTGGCGCAGTGGTTTAGCACTGTGGCAGCACAGTTTTACCCTTGGCCGGGGGATCGCGGGGATCATGAGATCGTGGGTTCGATCCCAGCCCCTGACCAACAGTGAGCTGTGTGGAGTTTGCATGTTCTCCCTGTGTTGCGCGGGTTTACTCGGTCATCATTAAGTCCCAGTTCGAGCAGAGGACATTCCCAAAACAGCTGTAATAACCCCCTTCGGCCTTTTTGAATTTTTGCGGATGCCTTTCGGCCTCAAAGGCGCTGCTCAAACCTTTCAGCGGATGATGGACGCAGTATTACGCGACCTCCCTTTTGTTTTCGTCTACCTCGACGATATGCTGGTAGCCAGCCCGTCTGAGGAAGAACACGAGCGGCATCTCACTATGGTTTTTCAGAGGCTAGAAGAGCACGGGTTAATAATCAATTCAGCCAAATGCAAATTCGGCGTGTCACAAATTGATTTTTTAGGACACAGAGTTTCTCCGAAGGGGGCAGTCCCACTGCCAGACAAAGTTCACGCGATAAAAAGTTTCCCACGGCCGCAAACGGTCAAATCGCTGCAAGAATTTTTAGGAATGGTTAATTTTTACAACCGTTTCCTCCCCCACGCAGCTCAGCTCATGCAGCCCCTATATGACGCGCTCAGAAAACAAAAAGCTTCCAACGCGGTCGAATGGACCCCGGAGCGCGAACGCGCCTTCGGGGAAGTAAAAAGTGCCCTAGCTAATGCCACATTGTTGGTTCACCCCGATCCCTCGGCCCGCATTGCGCTAACCACAGACGCTTCGGACCTGGCCATAGGGGCAGTTGTAGAACAACACGTCAGCGGAATCTGGCAACCTCTGGCATTCAGCAAATCGCTAAACCAAACTGAGCGTAAATACAGCACTTTTGACAGGGAGCTGCTAGCGCTTCATTTATCCATCCGCCACTTCCAGGTCTGGTTAGAAGGGCGGCGTTTCACGGCTTTTGTAGACCACAAACCGCTCACCTTTGCGATCGCTAAAATTTCCGAACCGTGGTCAGGCAGGCAACAAAGACAGCTAGCTGCGATTTCAGAGTTCACCACAGACATTCGACATGTGGCAGGCAAACTTAACGTGGTAGCAGACTGCCTCTCTCGCGCTGTGACATCGCCAGAGCGCGAGGAGACAGATTATACTACCCCAGCCACAGAGCTTTTCACCAACACGGACACATACGCAGCACCAATCCACGCAGGGATAGATTATGCAGCCATGGCAGAGGAGCAAAGTAGTGACACGGACGTGCGCGCACTCCTGTCTGGACCAACAGGGTTAAGGCTGGAGGAAAGGGGTTTACGCGACGGTGTGCCCCCCCTAATATGCGATCTCAACCGGCCGACCTCGCCCGTTAGTCCCGGCTGCATGGCGCCGCCGTATTTTCGCCTCGATTCACTCCCTCGCGCACCCAGGTGTGCGCGCTTCGGTTAAAATGGTCGCCGAAAAGTTTGTGTGGCCTGGCCTGCGCAAAAATGTAAAAGAATGGGCAAAAACTTGCATTTCTTGTCAGCGCGCCAAAATACACAAACACACAAAAGCCCTTCTGGAGCCTTTTCCAATCCCTGCTAGAAGGTTCGACCACGTTCATGTCGACCTCGTGGGGCCACTACCTTCCTCCCAAGGTTTCACACATCTGTTAACAATGATAGACCGCACCACGCGCTGGCCAGAGGCAGTCCCTCTGGCGTCAACCACAGCGGAGGAAGTCGCTCGTGTTTTTTTGACAAACTGGGTGGCACGTTTTGACGTCCGATAGGGGGCCTCAATTTATCTCGGAGCTTTGGTCAGCCATGGCCAGCAGCTTAGGGGTGACAATTCACCGCACCACCGCTTATCACCCTCAGGCTAATGGGTTATGCGAGCGTTTTCACAGATCTTTAAAGGCTGCCCTCAGAGCCTCACTAACGGATACAAATTGGGTAAATAAACTTCCCTGGGTTTTATTGGGGTTGCGTGCTGCGCCCAAAGAGGATCTAGACGCCTCTCCAGCAGAATTAGTTTTTGCACAACCTCTCAGGCTCCCGGGTGAATTTTTACCAGAGAACCCAGAGCATCGCCCTGCTCCGAGGTTTTTAGGCAGCAACGGACCAGACTCTCTCCCCGGACTGGCACATCACTCTTTTCCACGGGTTTTTGTCCCACAAGCTTTAAAGAACGCTGAATTCGTTTTTGTTAGGCATGAAGCTTTAAAACCAACTTTCCGCCCACCATACAATGGGCCATTCAGAGTGCTGGAACCTGGTGATAAACACTTTGTGCTTGATTTTGGGGATGGAAAAGAAACAGTCAGCATTGACAGACTTAAACCTGCCTTCTTGTTGAGAGACGAGCCTGCACGGTTGGCGAGAGCACCTCGGCGGGGTAGACCCCCCAAGAGAAAAGACTCAGCCCCCAGGCAGGGAACAAATAATCACTCTCCTTCCCAAGCTGCAGATTCCTTACAGGAAGGTCCCAGCAGGACGCCCAAGCGGACCCACAGCAGATTCGGGAGAAGATTAAAACCCAGACGGCACAGAGACTGATGCAAACTACTCAACAGTTGTTCACTAATTGTGCTGTAACAGTTTAGGACTGACTTGTGATTTTACTATGCTGTTATGATTACCACTGAACTCTCTTAGGAGCATGGCTGCTGGAAAGTTTCTTCTGTGGCAAGAGGTGTAGCAGTTAGTATGTCATAATAATTATCTTAAACTGAATTTTTCTATTGTCCTTTTCTTAGTCGTTTGGGGGGGGGGGGCTGTGGTCTATATTAATCATATATTCCATAACCTACATATGTTTAAGCATGTGAGAATGTTTGGTGATTACATATGTAAGGTGACTTCACACCTCAGAACAGGACAAAGAGTCTCAACCGCCAGTGAAGATCAAAGAGCATCCAAGGCACTGCGGTGGAGACCGGATGGGTTGCCCTGACCCCCCAGGGCCAGGCGGAGGAGTACTAAGACAATGGGGGGAATTAAGATAATGAGGGATGTCAGCTTTTGATATGCATGTCTTTTGTTATGTGCGAGTATAAGTTCATAGAGCCGAAGGTGTTCGCTCTCTTACTTCTTCTGCTGCTGCACCTAGATGAGACTTGTTAGAGGAGCTGATAATAAACTTTGGTTTATGAATCACATCGCCTCATTATTTCAAGCTCCTCTACACCTACTATAATTATTCTATCAGATTTCAGCACTAAATCAGCTAAGAAATCAGCAAATTCGGATAAAAATTCTGAGTAGGTTGATGGGGGACGATAAACTATGGCAAATAAAATTGGGTTTAACCTAAAATTGCTAAAGTGCCCAATACTGAGGACCAGGCCCTCAAAGGAATTATAACACGTTTTTTGCTTTACATTAACTAGTAATTTGGAATGGTAAATTGTTGCTTCTCCTCCTCCACGACCAGAACTTCTGGGATTTTGACAGTTTAAATAACCAGAGGGAGTTGATTCATTTAAACCAACATAATCCTCTTGCCCTAACCAAGTCTCTGTAAGGGAAATTAAATTAATCTGATGATCAATTAACAGATCATGGACTAACAGAGACTTGGGAGTTAGAGACCTAATATTTAATAAACCACATTTAATTTTTAAATTATGAGGAGGAACAGAGGCCAATTCATTCAATTTAGAGGCTTTATGTTTAATTTGAGTTTTACCAATATTTTGCTTTATCACTTTGGGATGCTTATGCATTATATTTTTATTTACTTTGGAGGGAGCAGACAACGACTCTCTGATGGGGAAGACAGGGGCTAAGTTGAGGGGTGGCAGATGAAGAGGAGCTGCAGAGAGGCGTGTAAGACTGCGACTCTGCTTCCTGGTCCCAACTCTGAGTAGTCACGGTTTTGGAAATTTGGATAAAAAAAGATGCCAGATTGTTAGATAAATGAGAAGCACCATCCAAAGTGGGATGAATGCCGTCTCGTCTCATAAGACCAGGTTTTCCCCAAAAAGAGCTCCAATTGTCAATGTAGCCCATGTCATTTTTAGGACACCACACAGACAGCCAGCGGTTCAAGGATGACGAGCGGCTAAACTTGTCATCACTGGTCAGATTGGGGAGGGGCCCAGAGAATACTACAGTGGCAGACATCGTTTTTGCAAAGTCACACACCGATTCTATATCAAGTTTCGTGACTTCCGACTGCCGGAGACGGATGTCATTTATGCCGGCGTGAATAACAATTGTGGAATATTTACAGTTACTTTTGGCCAGCATTTTCAAATTTGACTCGATGTCGCCTGCTCTGGCCCCAGGAATGCATTTGACTATGGCCGCTGGAGTCTCTAGGTTCACGTTTCTGACTACAGAGTCGCCAATGATCAGAGTTTTTTCCTCAGCGGGTGTGTTGCTGAGCAGGGAAAAACGATTAGAAACATGAACAGGTTGGTGGTGTACCGGGGCTTTGCGACTAGGCTTCCTTCTCACCGTCACCCACCCAGTCTCCTCGCTGCTGAGGAGAGCCGGGGAACCGCTGACAGGGGGGCCTAAGCTAGCTAGCTCCGCTGCAGCTAAGGGGCATCCGTCGAGATTAACTGGCGCAGACGGTGTTTCAATGCAGCGGAGCCGGGATTCCAAATCAGACAACCTCGCCTCGAGCGCCTCAAAAAGACAACATTTATTACATTTACCGTTATCACTAAAAGAGGCAGAGGTGTAGCTAAACATCTGACAGAGAGAGCACACCAGAGGAGGAGAGGAAAGAGAGCTAGTCGCCATAGCTAGTGGCTGGAGAGCAAACCACACAGGCAGACAACAAAACAGGAAGTGACGATACGTTACCACAAGGAAGTGATGATCCCAGATCGTCTAGCAATTTCCTTAGTTCTCCAACAGTGGAAGGTTGCTGCTGTTTGAGTGTCTGCACTGGGGCAATGTCCGCAGGGTCCATAGTGTAGCCCTGTTTTGTTACCATTTTATCAAGGAAACGTACCTGCTGCTTGAATAACTCACATTTCCGGGGAGTCAGCTTCACCCCATGGCTTCGATAGCGGTGCAGGACACTTCTCAGGTCTCGCAAGTGGTCTTCAAAAGTCTGAATGAACAAGGTTTTCATCGAGGTAAGGCAGACAAATATCATCCCTCAACCCCCACAAACACTCCTCCATAGATCTTTGGAATGCTGCTGGTGCTGAGGACAAACCAAATGGAATTCTTACCCACTTGAACAAACCCCAGGGAGTGATAAATGCAGTGAGGGGCCTACTTGACTCTTCCAGGAAACCCTGGTGATACGCCTTCCCTTGGTCGAGGACTGAAAACCACGCACTCCCATTTAGACTGTTTAGCATATCTTGTATGCGGGGAATCGGGTGTCTGTCAGGGATAGACTTCTTGTTCAGCTCTCTAAAGTCGCAGCACAAACGCAGGCCTCCATCTTTCTTTTGCACACAGACTATTGGACTGGAATACGATGACTTAGATTTGGTGATCCAGCCCCTGTTAAGCAGGTCTTCTAAATACTCCTTTACTTCTTGATGAAGTGGTCTGGGAACAGAGATACAAGTCTTGACAGGAGTGGAATCCTTGAGTCAGATTCTCAACTGTAAAGAGGGAATTGTCCCTACATCATACTCATCACGGGAAAACGCTTGCCGTTCCTCCCGTAGTAGCCGCTTTACATGCTCTTGTTGTGTGGGCGAGAGATGATCAAGGGGAACTGGGGGGGTCCCACATGTCCATAGTCTCTTTGACGGCACAGTTCATTTTGGTCTCTTTCTTCCTTCCGGTTTCACTCGTCGTCGGGTCTGCTGTCGCTTGGTTTACAGCAGGGGGTCTAATGTCTGCCGGGTAAGCAGTTTTAACTCTCTCTGTCCCAAAATGGTCTTAGCGGGCAGCTGGATATCACGGGACGTACTGTTTGTTATAGGTATTTTGAACATAGCTCGCCTCCCTTTCCATAACTGCATCAACCCACTTTGCATCTGCAAACCCTCCAGTAATTGGGTGTACTGACTCGGCTCAAACAAGACGTCTTGTGTGTCTGGAAGTGAGCCTGCCCTGACAAAACCTTTGACTGCTTTGGTTTGGCCAGCAGGGACGGTGACCAACTCACTGCCAACTTTTACCATTCCTTCCCCCAGCCTATCCTCCTCACTTTGCATCACCTTCAAAAATACCTCTTTTTTTAAACAATCAAAGGAGAAGGCTGCACTAACAGCTTCACTGATGGCACAAGGGGGGTTAATGCCCATCTTCAGGACATGGTCAATCACGTTGAACCCAATGATAGGCGACTCTGCCACTCCTTCCTCCTTCACCACTAGCACGGGAACTAAGAGTTCCACCGGTGGGCTACTATCTGCCGGCAGCTTAAAAGTGACTTCGACCCACCCTGAGAATGGAATCGGTGTCTGGTTCACTGCCCTCCCATTCAGAACACTTGGACCCACCAACTCGGCTAAGTCTCTGACGGTGGCGTGTGGCAGGTGCTCCTGTCTCCAGGTGTCATTCATTAAGCAGATCTGTGACCCTGTGTCCCACAATGCTTCTGTCTCCTTATCATCGAGGAAGCAGATTATGACATATTTGTTTCCAACCAAATTGAGTAACTGTAGTTTGCGATTAGGGGACAGTAGATTAACACGGACCGTTTCTTCAGGAGGTGCCTCTGTTTTAGCTACCAACCTTGCTTCCAACCTCCGAATACTGTCAGTGACTAGATCATACAGCGCTTGTGTGTTAGCTTGTTCTGATGTGGTTATGACAGTATTGGCCGCCGTGTCTATTTGCCCTGTCATTTTTCCAGGTCTCCTTCCTATCCGACATTCCCTTGACATGTGGCCACTGAATCCACATCTGAAGCAGTGGTCGCACTGATCGCCATTGCTGGTGGACTGACAGCTCTTGCAGCTACGTGTCCTCTTGGCTCTTTGAGCGTGAGGTGCTCTGGGAGACTCACGTATGGCCTTCTTGATCTCCATGTCACTCTTCAGCTGCGTGACTATGTCCAGGAGCTCAGATTCCATGCGGGTCACTGTGCTTTGGGATTTAAGGATTTTACCTTTTGTCGATGGTGGAGGGCGCTCTTGGCCATCCACTCCTTCCACGGTTGCATACTGACCCTTCAGATTTTCCACTCGGCATTCTCGAACTTTGGGTTCCTTCGTGTGCCTCTTGAATTTTTGGTGTCGTTCCCATTCAAGACTGGCTGCTGTATTCGTCTTAGAAATCAGAAGCTCGTCAGTGACGGCAGGATCCTCCAGATAGCGCTTCAGTTGGTACTTCACATCAGCACTAATTAGTCCTGTTTCCACCACCCTCAAACTTCCTCTGAATAAGATCAGAACTATACTGCTCTTCCGTGCCAGGCTCTCTGGATGCTGCTAAAAGTCTTTCCTTTAGCTCGATGGCACAAAACAGGAAGTTCTGAGGTGACTCATTACTGTCTTGTGTGATGTTTATCAGGCGATGGTACAAGTCAGTCGAACTATCCTCTTTATAATGTCCTCGCAGAATGATGCGCAGCTGTGGCAGGGTGAGATCTGACTTGATCTCCAGCATAGCGTGCAAACTCAATCCAGGACTCACTGCTCTGACAACAGCCTTGATTATCTCAGCCTCACTGTGATTTTTCTTTAGGCCCATCTCAATCTGGTGAATGAGGTTGGAATAAGACAACTTGTCTCTCTGGCCCCTCTCTCCTATCCGACCATTTATCCTAAACTCTCGTTTAATGGTCACTTCTGGCAGTAGGGGCGCTGCGGGGACCGTGGGCTGTGTCACAAAATGGCGACTCTGTGGCTGAGTGGCCTCGTTATCGGTCAGCCTCGCCATTTCCTCTTCAACCCTTTTAGTTGAATCAAGGAAACTTTCATGCAGAGCGGCATATTGGCTTTGTACACTGGCGAGTGCCTCTGCCCCCCGGCTTGTGCTGGCCGCTGCCGCCGCCTGCGTTGACGATTTGCCTTGCTTAGCTTCAGTAGCACATGCAATTAGCTTTAGCAGAAATGCGCGGGCTACATCCTCCTCTTCGCTTTCAATGGTTTTTTTCCACCTCCTCATTTAACAGTCGTATCAGCGTGTACTTTTTAGACGGCTTGGCTGGGTTTATCTTTGCAAACAAACAGACCTCGTTTAGCTGTTCGACCTGTAATGGCACCAAGGCCTCGCTTAGCTCATCTTGTAGCTGCTCCAATTCCATCGTTTCTGCTTTTTTTTTTTTTTTTTTTTTTTTGCTCACTCACCGTCTTAGGCACGACTGAACCATCCTCTGCTACCAAATTTTGTTACACCCCGGAGGGCGAAGAAGAGAGGCCAAGTGGCGGACTTTTCAGCAGTTTATTGACTTCACTTTTACAAACACCAGGCACGGCACTCTGACACGGGACATCACCCGATAACGACCACATCACTCTTCACCATTTTTCCCTTCACACTCTAGAACATTCTCCACTCTTCTTCTCTCGCGCTCCAACACTGAACAGTGTCTCACCACTACCGAGCGCCACCTGTGGAGCAAAAGCGCTACTGCTTTCACTGACAAACAGTTTACATTAAAACAGTTCAAATTCAGTCCTTTAGTTACATTTCCTATAAATGCTCATATTTACCATCAATATTTAAATTACAGTCTCTTAGATACATTTATTAGAAAGGTCTATATTAGCCATCAGCATCTAATCAAAACTGTTCTCTGGGGTTTCTAGAGGTTGTCCAAAATTGAGTTTTTCCTACATATGTTTATTTTATTATTTAGAATTTTTTTAAATTTAAAAACGGGGTAGATAAAATCCACCTTTGTTTGAAGAAGTTGCAAAAATGGGACAGTATGGCCTTAAACTTAAATCACTATACTCAGAGAAAATAAAAACCCTCATCAAGAAATGATGTTTTCAGTTTAAAAGTCCTATACATTTTTGAGTTGATGGGAGTGTGTCGGCACAACCCGATCTCACTGGGGTACAAATATGATGTCACACATACTGTATATAGTGCTGTTTAGTCACAAAGACCACTCAAAGCGCTTAACTACAGTAACCCTCCATTCTAAGGGCCTGTCAGAGACAGCTACCTAGAGACAATTTAGAGTCGCCAGTTAACCTAGCATGCATGTCTTTGGCTTATGGGAGGAAACCGGAGCCCCCGGAGTGAACCCACACAGCACAAACTCCACACAGAAAGGCTCCCACCCCTGCCAGCCTGGGGATTTTAACCTGGAACCTTCTAGCTGTGAGGCAGCAGTGCTAACCACTGAACCACTATAGATTTGGTGTAAATAGAGGAGTAGGAAAGCCCACAATGCAAAGAGCTGTTTTCCCAATCATAGACGAGGTGAAGTTTGGGCAGTTTTCTTCCAAATAAGAAAACTCAAACTAGATTCTTCAACCAAGGTAACGGTCTCATGCACACAGGGACTGAGAACAACTTTTGTGCTAACCGGTCAATGTAGATAGAGGCAGCTTTTACTATTAAGCAGTTTTGGCTGAGGACCGAGGACCCTGGATGAGGAATGTTTCCAGATGCCCTGCTCTGTAAACTCAAACCATATAACTGTGACGGGAGTCCATGCTGAACATTTTACAACAAAAGGATATTGTAAAAAATATTAAATCGAATTCATTTTTCCTCTGAGAAAATGTATTTCAACTAAAAAAAATAAAATAAAAAAAATTGGAATTTCTTATTTTTACATTACAAGCTGAACACACTTTTTATTTTACAAGATTTAGAGGGCAGTGAAGGAGTGCTGTGAACATGAAGTGTTTTTGTCTCTTTTGTTGACTCAAATCCTTCACCCTGACAAAGGCCTTGACTGAAAAGTGAAATCTTTTTGTATTCAGCTTGACAGGGTCACCCAGCACAGATTAGCCTGTGGGTGACAAAATAACATCATGTAATAGACAAATGTAATTTTTGGAGAATTTAGGGGCTTTTGAACAGTAAAATAATGATGAGGTAAAGAGATAAACATAAATGCATCTTTGGCAACACACTACAAAAAGACAGCTTTTAAAAAAAAAAAAAAAAAAAAAAGTGTTATATATTATTTAAAATAATCAACCTTATCTGCCAGCGAACAAGAAAATTTTACTTTTTCTTGTCTAAAAGAAACAGTGGTAAGCAAAAAATTTGTTCATGCTTTAACAAATAACATATTTTTCCAATTGAAAAGATGTGATCACAGTCTCTGGGATGCAGGGAAAAATTACAACATTATCAGGAAAAATGCATAGTGTAAGGGTGGTGGCCCAGAGGTAGAGCATCTGCCCCACAACCAGGATGCTGTCGGTTCAAGTCCTGGCTGGGTCATACCAAAGACCATATAAAAATGGTACTTCCTGCCTTCTAGCTTGGTGCTCAGCAAAAATAGAATGGAGGAAGGACAGTTGGTTACCCAGCCACAGGGGGTGCTCAAGTCAGTGTACTCCCCTTCCTAAGCTCGCATAAATGGGCAGGGTTGCATCAGGAAGTGTCATAAACGGCCCTTTCAGGGCAGAAATAAGGTACCAATCACCTGTTGTGAGTTCGCACATTTAATGATAAAGAACACAAATAGTACTAGCCACGAAGGACAATTACAAAAGACACAAAATAACCACGAAAGATAACTTACCAATAGACTGGTGAGGCTGAGAGCTGAGCAGGAATTAATAGGAATCAAACAGATTCCTGTCAGAGCACAGAGAAAGTCGCTGCAAGGAATGAATCACGTGAGCAACCTTAAATAGGCAGCTGGGGAGAAATCAAAATGTGGAACAGCTGTGGATGCATGAGTGAGAGCATAATCAAGACGACAAAACAGGTGTGACAACCTGCCAAAAGATTTGACAGGAGGAAGTCACATGACTGTGCTGTCAAAATAAAAGCACAAACCAAAATGGAAGAAAATCAAGAACAAATACAGTGTTTCCTCTGGCTTAAAGACCTTGGAGCAGTGGCAACATATTTTTCTATGGGGGGGGGGGGGGGAGTGAAGAGAAAACACATGACACGATTGTAACCGGAAATGTTAATTTTACAGTATTTCCTTTTATTTTTTTTAAATTTTGCACAGTAATATTGCATAATGAGATGAGATGAGATGAGATTCAACTTTATTGTCATTACACATGTATGAATACAAGGTAACGAAACGTGACTTGGCATTTGGGCACGCTCTGCAGAGCGCATCTAAGGCCGGGGCAGCCGCTAGGCGCCAGTCATAAAGAAGAAAAGAAAAAAAAGAAAAGAAATGATATGACACAATAGACGAGAGAAAAAAACATGTTTTATCAAATTGACGCTTAATGGGTAAGCGAAATTTTGATTGCAGGCAAAAAAACCCTCAATGCATATTTAGCAAACATTTAGTAGACAATCACACAGCAGAGGGAGGGAGAGCAGTGTGTGTATATTTGCATGTCATTGTGTAGTGTAAGTGTAACAGTTGTTAGTGAGCAGCAGAGGGCGCCTCCTGGCAGTGGATAGATGTTATAATCATGTGACTTATAAACAAGTCCAGAGTTCAGAGTCTATCTCTCTTCTCTCTTGCTTGCAGAAGGCACATGGGCATTGTCCTTGAGAGTCCAATCCGCTGACGACAACAACTGATTGTTGACTGTATGGGTAGACATAAGAGCCGGTTCTTCCGCTAATCTCAGTCAGGAGGAATGTAAACACGGGGCAAACAAGGTCAAATCAAATCAAATCAGCACAGTGCACTCAGAGAGTAGAATTTGTCCTCACCCGTGTAATTCTGTGCTTCCATTATATATGCAGGCTTAAACTGTTTTTCCATAGAGAGCACAGGGCTTCAGATATATTCCTTCACTGAATCACTGTCATTCAGTTCACCGTTTGCCGCTACTCGTGCCCTCCCCAACTGGTCGAATTTGATGAAGGAGCTGGCTGGGTCCGCTTGATCCGCTCTCTCACCTTCCTTCAATTTCTGATGCATCAGGGAACTCCACAGCCAAAAATAGAAGTCCTGAGATCATAGCCAATAATATTTCCATAGACGCATGGATTCCAATGTCCATAAGTCTCTCGTAGGTTCCAATTCTTGGGCTCCCCCTTGGCCCAATTCTTGTTGAAAAATAGTGACAATAGCACATTTAAGCCGCTTCCAAATCCATAATTTCCGTTTAGATTAAGATTCAGCAGAAGAAGAGCGACTAAACACAGACAAAAACGCAACATTGCAAAAGCTGGGAATAGGTCAGGAAGGCAGGGGAGGAGGGAAGAAAAATGCAACTGCTCTCTCTCAAGGCAAGAAGGAACTTACCATTAGAAGTATTGTACTACCAAGGCTTAAATGTTGGAATATTGGGCCAGTCAGGGTCCCACCCAGATGTCCTGTGTTTGGACTTTTTACTGGTGTCATCCTTCTCTCCTCCCTCTGCTCTCACCTCTCCTGGACCCTCTGCCTGAACACTTTCCTCTCCTTGGTTCTTCTCTTCTGTCTCATCTTTCCCTCTCTGAGCTCTGTCTAATTCAGGTTCTCTCTCTGTCTATGGTGGTATACAAACAGGATAGAAAATATCAAGTGCCATGTTTTGTCCTGCAGGATTTTTTTTTCATGGTTTACATAAATAACCAAAATTTGTATTTTTTTTGTATTTTTATTCGAGTGTTATTTTTTTCCATTGACAAAGAGTAGGAAAGAGAAGGGAAAAAAACATTCATAATAGGAATTTACTCATGCATACTTAAATTATATGATCAGAGGTGGGTATAGTAGCCAGAAATTCTACTCATGTAAAAGCAGTGCTTTGAAATGAATAATTAAAAGTAGACAACCAAAAATTTCTAGTTAAGGGTACAAAGAGCACCTACTTAAAAACTTGAGTAATGATTTCAATCTTGAAGGTTTGAGGTTTTTCTCCTAAATTTATAACAATTTTCTTGTAGTTTTCTGCTTTTCTCTGTAAATTTATGTAAATTTGCAACCATTTTCCTCAAATTAGTAATTTTCCCTTGTACATTTGAAACTATTGTTTTTAGCCAAAGTCAAATTCCTTGTATGTGTTGTCCATACTTGGCCAATAAAGCTGATTCTGATTCTGATTATAAATTTGTGGATTATTTTATGGTTAATGTTTATCTTTTTTTAATCCAATCCAACTTTATTTATAAAGCTCTTTAAAAATGACAGTTGACACAAAGTGCTGTATATTGCTCCCCTGGGTAGCGGCCCAGGAGGAGGAAACGTGCATGTGGAAGTTAACTCTCCAACTTGTGATAGAGAATCGGCAGAACACGTTTCGTTATTTCACACAAGGAGTTTTATTCTTCGTCCAAGTCATTCACATGACCAACATCAACTGACTAGTATTTACTATCAAAGTCCATAGTTTCTCTCTTATTGTCTGATCACATCACCATTAAACAAAACACAATCACGTCCATTTATCACAATTTCCGATTTGACATTAACTGTATACTTAAAATGATTAACGTAAATGTAAGTTCATGGGTTATTGTTTAAAATATAAACATTTGAACAAGTTAAAAGCTATATACATGGGAAGGAGATAAAACCAATAATTCATTTCATGTTAGAGTAATTTGTTAAGAATGTTAAGTATACAGTTAATGTCAAATCGGAAATTGTGATAAATGGACATGATTGTGTTTTGTTTAATGGTGATGTGATCAGACAATAAGAGAGAAACTATGGACTTTGATAGTAAATACTAGTCAGTTGATGTTGGTCATGTGAATGACTTGGACGAAGAATAAAACTCCTTGTGTGAAATAACGAAACGTGTTCTGCCGATTCTCTATCACAGGTTGGAGAGTTAACTTCCACATGCACGTTTCCTCCTCCTGGGCCGCTACCCAGGGGAGCAACAATTTTGGGGGCTCGTCCGGGATTAGCGCCACCTACTGGTCTGGCACTAATCATTGAAGAACTAAGGGATGCTGACCACCTGTTCCTGAGCCATTGACCTAAGCGACTGACTACAGGAGACCACAGCCATGTCTGCTCCACATGACCTGAGATGGGAAATCCAGCAAGAGCTTCGCCAGCTGACCATTGCCCGCCGCAGAAGCGTTCTTTACAAGCTGGCTGAGTCGTTCAAGGATGAGGTGGGAGAAGATTTGCCAGGCGCAGAATCGACCGAAGTGGAACTCTTCGACTTCATTGTTGACTCGCTGAGAAGTCCACAACTGAAGAGCCTTGAGGACCAGGGGATGTCTCGCCTGCTTGCTTTCCGTGACCTCATCATTGAACTACAACGGCCCACAGCAGCTGGAGAAGTGGATGCAGAGGTGTCACCCGACGATGATCCGGTCATAGTGGTTCCTGTGACCACTGGAGCTGAAGCACCATCAGGGAAGAACCATCCAACATCACCATCTGTAGTTCCTGACCCAGGGTTAGTCAGACTGACTGAACTTACGTCACTGTTGCCACGTAGAGAGTACAAGATTTATGGTGGTCAAATCTCTGATTTTGATTCTGACTTGAGTTACAATAACTTGTGCAAACAGCTTGATGAAGGGCTAAATGAAGGGTTCACAGAGGCTGAGGTTATCAGAACGGTGTTTAAGATAATTAAGCCTGGTACCTTTAAAGATATGCTTGTAACCAAAGATAGCCTTACTGTAGTTGAGTTAAAACTTTTCTTAAGGACACATCTACGCGAGAAAAGCAGCACTGAATTATTTCAGGAGCTGAGTAATGCTAAGCAAAATGACAAAGAAACACCACAACAGTTTATGTATAGACTAATGGGGCTAAAACAGCGTGTGCTGATTGCAACTAAAAACAGTAGTGGGTTTCATTATGACAACGAGTTGGTACAAGGTGTGTTTATCCATTCATTGTATCAGGGTTTGAATGAAAAATACTCTTATGTCAGGAGAGACCTTAAACCTCACATCTCAAACACCAGTGTCACAGATGACTCCATCCTGGAGCTCATAGCAAATTCTGTTAGTGAAGAGACAGAGAGATTAAGTAGGTTGGGACAAAGTCATAAACAGAAAGTCACCAGTGTTAATGCGGCACAGGTAGAGACAGATTAAAGCTCTATTAAAATGCACACTGAAGTCCAAGCTAATCGTGTAGCTATCCAGGAGCTGACGGCACAGGTCTCCTCCCTAACCAAGAGTTTAGAAAAGGCCCTAACCCCAATGGTAAATACAGTAAACACCAGTCCCGCAGCACCTGTCCCTTAACAGCCAGCACTGAAACCTGCAGTGAAAGGAAAGTGCCAAAAGTGTACCGCCCAAGAGACTGAGCGCTGCGCACACTGTTTTTGATGTGGAGAGGAGGGGCACAGAGCAATAGGTTACCTTCAGAAAAGCAATGTGTCGGGAAACTGGAGGAGGTCGCTGGGGAGGGACCACCAGTGACTGAACCACCAGCAGAGTCCCACAACACTAAAAGACGGAACTTCAAACAGACTACTGCCAAGTCCCAAAAGTCACCCAACACAAAGCGTGTGGCACAGCTCATTGGCGGTAGGTGTATGATCAGTTGCCAGTTAAATGGAGTAAACCTACAGGTGTTATTGGACAGTGGGGCACAAGTAAGCATTGTTGAAAAGTCATGGGTACAAGCAGCCTTACCAAATGTGAAAATACAGCCACTCGAGAGCCTACTCCCAGGCCATCCACTCGAAATCACCGCAGCCAATGGAACGGATGTTCCGTTCGAGGGGTGGATAGATGTCCTGCTCGAGATCACAAGTTCACAGTATGGTTCTGTATCCTTGTATGTTCCAATGCTTGTCAGTCAGCAGCGTTTAAGCACTCCGCTGCTGGGCTTTAATGTGATCCAAGAGATAATAATGGCAAACGGTGAACAAAGTGACAATATTAGCTTAGTGGGCTTACTGTCAGAGACCTTAAAGGTCCAGAAAGGTAATGTTGAATCCACGCCAAGTCAATAGAAAATGAACCAGAAAGTCCAGTGGTGAGAGTTGGGAAAAAAGGACTCACTGTTCACAGTAGCCAAATCTGCATGGTAAAATGTCACATCAGAGCATTCCCTGGAGGAGGAGAAATGTTGTTCGAGCCAGCGGTGAAATGTAACTTACCGGATGGGTTGGAGTTATTCCCAGCTCTTATTGATGTACCCGCTGGTGCTTCAAAAACTGTCAAAATCCCAATCCAAAACTCAACAAAGCACAACATTTTTCTAAATCCAAAGACTGTTTTAGGACTTATTTCAGAGATCACTGAATACAAACCTGTAAATGTTTGTTCCAGTGCTGAAAATGCAACCAAAACTACAGACAAGCCATTTTGTCACTCTGCTCAAGTGACATGTGACAGTCAAGGTGAGGGTGAAGAAACATTAAGCACTGCTCCCTCACACCTGAGATGGCACCCTAATGTCAATTTAGACCATCTCTCAGAGGGTGATCGGGAGGTGGTTCGGCAGATGCTCTATGAACAGTCTGATGTGTTTGCTCATGATGAAGGAGACATTGGATGTATTCCTGGACTACAGCTAAAAATCAACACCACTGACAACACACCCGTGCAGAAAAGTTACAACTCCATTCCAAGACCACTGTATAAAGAGGTGAAGGAGTATGTTCAAAACCTTTTAAGCAGGGGCTGGATCAGGAAATCAGTGTCAAACAACTCGTCGCCAGTAGTGTGTGTGCGTAAAAAGGACAATACTTTGCGCTTGTGTGTTGATTTTCGTGAGCTGAACCGAAAAACCATACCTGACAGGTATCCGTTACCACGGATACAAGATCTACTGGACAGTCTTGGGGGTAACTCCTGGTTTTCCATATTGGATCAGGGAAGTGCCTACCATCAGGGTTTTGTAAGTGAGGAGTCAAGACATTTAACTGCTTTTAGCACACCCTGGGGACTATACGAGTGGGTGCGGGTTCCATTCGGGTTGTCAAACGCACCGGCCGCATTCCAAAGGTGTATGGAGGGGGTGTTAGAAGGGATCAGAGACGAGTGTTGCGTGCCTTACTTGGACGATGTACTGTGTTACTCCAAAACCTTTGATGAGCACGTAGAACACCTTAAACAGGTTTTGTACAAAATGCGACAACACGGCATAAAACTTCGGCCAGCCAAATGTGAACTGTTCAAAACCAAGTACGCTACCTGGGTAGGCTAGTGTCGGGAGAAGGAGTCCAGATTGACCCAAAAGACTTGGATGCTGTGTTCGCTCTGAAAGACAAGAACCCTCGCACAGTCGGAGAACTCAGAACGTTACTGGGTTTTCTCAGTTATTACTGATCATTTATTCAAGATTTTTCACATCTGGCGAGACCCTTGTTCGAACTCCTCCAGAGCACTAATGAAACAAGCAATGACAATAAACCAGCACCAAAAAGGAGTAAAGGACAAACAAAGAAAGGAGACAGAAACCAGCTTCCTTCTCGCACACCAATAATATGGACCAGTGAACATCAGGAAGTTGTGTCAAGATTTGTGGACATTCTGACTAATCCTCCCATTCTAGCCTATCCCAATTTGGACCTTCCATTTGTATTGCATACAGATGCGTCAAACAAAGGCCTGGGAGCCGTCTTGTATCAAAAACAAGAAAACAAACTTAAGGTGATTGGCTATGGATCCAGAACTCTCACACCGGCCGAGAAGAATTATCACTTACATTCCGGTAAACTAGAGTTTCTAGCTCTCAAGTGGGCCATCTGCGACAAATTCCATGACTATCTGTATTATGCACCGACTTTTACTGTCTATACAGATAACAATCCTTTAACCTATGTCCTCAGTTCAGCCAGGTTGAATGCAGTGGGTCATAGGTGGGTCGGGGAGTTGGCTGACTTCCATTTTGATATCAAGTATAGGCCATGGAAAAGGAATGCAGATGCAGATATGTTGTCCAGACACCCATTAGATCTGCAAGAGCAAATGAATGAGTTCACAGAGACAGTTTTACCGGAAGTAGTGTCCACAGTGTGGCAAGGGAGCAAGGCAGCACAAAACAGTGATGTGCCATGGATAGCTGCGTTACAACTGAGTTCTAATGACAACAATGTGCCAACTGACAGTGTTTTGAGCATGACGCCTAAAGACATCAATGCTGCTCAACAAGACGATGAGTCAATTAGAGAAGTAATCTCACACAAACTCAAAGGATGGACACCAAACGATAAAGATAGACAGACAATGAGTAAACGGACACGGAGACTACTGTATGAGTGGAACAAGTTGGAAGTTGACAATGGATTATTGTACAGAAAGACAGAGCACAGCAAACAACTTGTCCTACCTGAACAGCTAAAGCCGATGGTGTTAAAGAGTTTACACAATGACATGGGTCACATAGGGTGTGATAAGGTGATACATCTGGCCCGTGAGCGTTTCTATTGGCCATGTATGCAACAAGATGTTGAAGATTATGTAACAAAAAAATGTCCGTGCGTCAAACAAAAATGCCCAAATGTTCCCCAGAGAGCTCCAATGGGCTCTATCACAACCAGTGCTCCCTTTGAGTTAATCTCCATCGACTACTTACACCTTGAGCCAAGTAAAGGAGGGTATGAGTACATCCTTGTACTAGTGGACCATTTCACTCGTTTCGCACAGGCATACCCTACAAGGAATAAATCAGGCAAAACAGCTGCAGAAAAGATATTTCAGGATTTTATTCCTCGTTTCGGGTACCCTGAGAAGTTGCATCACGATCAGGGACGTGAGTTTGAAAACAGTCTCTTCCACAGATTACAACAACTGTCTGGAATTTCTCACTCACGAACCACTCCATACCATCCGCAGGGCAACCCCGTGGAGCGCCTGAATCGTACACTACTCCAAATGCTTCGTACCCTACAGGAGGAGAAAAAAAGTGAATGGAAGGATCACCTACCCCAAATTGTACATGCTTACAATTGTACAAGACACGAGTCAACAGGCTATTCTCCATTTTTCCTCTTATATGGCAGAGTCCCAAGGTTGCCTGTAGATCTACTATTGAACCAGACAAAACACACTGACACACACAGCCATCAAACCTACGCTAAAAAATGGGCTGATAGCATGCGTGTTGCTTACAAAATCGCTGCAGAAAACAGTCAAAAGTCTTCAGATAAAGGCAAAAAGCAGTACGACAAACGCTTAAAAGGTGTCACACTCCAACCAGGCGACAGGGTGTTGGTCAGAAACCTCTCTGAAAGAGGAGGCCCAGGGAAAATGCGCGCTTACTGGGAGTCAGCAGTACATCGCGTAGTTGAGAGAGTGGGAGATGGACCAGTCTATAAAGTACAAGCAGAGAGAGGCAGCCAAGTGATGCGAGTGTTACACAGAAACCTGCTGTTGCCTGTAAATGACTTGCCTTTAGAAGAAGAACTGCCTGCAAAAGAAAAGACAAAACAGAAACAAAAAGAGGACAGAGACAAATCCTAACAGTGACAACACAGACAATGACAGCTCGGAGGAAGAAGAGGAAAATACTTACCGCTACAACCTCCGTAGCCAAATCCCATGTTACAGACCCGTAAATCGTCAGCAAAATGCCTCAAATCTCCCAGACCAAAACACTCAGCAACCAGTACCTGTCATGCCAGAGCAAAATCCTCAAAATCAGCAAAGGCTTCGAGCGACAGCTAGAGAGTTCTGCCCACCAGTAAGGCAGGAACCGGTCCCCATTCAGCGGGATGCTGAGGAGCAAATGGATGGACCAGCTTTGCTGCAGGAAGAACGTCAAGGACAAGTGGAGGTGATGGATAGAGAACAGGAGGAACTGAGAAGGTCACAGCGGAGAGCAAGGCCAGTAGAGAGACTGACCTACGACGTCCTGGGACAGCCATCGTACCAGCCTTGGACTGCAGACGTAAGACCTGTCCTACTCCCTACCCCTGTGCCGCTAACTCAAAACTATATGCCATTCCACTACCTCACCCAACCTCAGTCCCATGGTTATAATTGGTACACTCTCATGCATTAAGTCACCCTAGAACATGAAATGTCGGGAGACATTTATTTGAAGTGAGGGAGAGTGTAGAGGGTTGGAAATAGTTAATAGTTATGTAAGAGGTGAAAAAGACATTTGGATAAGGAAAATTTTTAAAAAAAACAGGCACCCCTACAATTTTATGTTATTCTTTAATTGTTTATTTTTCTACAATGCATTTGTAATCCTCCTGGTTCCATTATAACTCATGTGAGTTGAGTGCAGTTCCATACGCCGACCAATAGATGGCGCATGTCGCACAGTGATAGAGCGTAGACTCACGCACCGGAGGACGAAGAATAAAACTCCTTGTGTGAAATAACGAAACGTATTCTGCCGATTCTCTATCACAGGTTGGTAAATACTAATAATTCAAGAGTACAATATAAACTGTAAGAGTCCTAGGATGTCCGAGATTATATTGTGATAAGTGTGAGGCGAAAAGCGGGTTTGTAAGGGTATTTCTGTTAAAGTTGATGTGTTGTTGTATAAGCTAACCTGCTAATGTTAATGATCGAGTGTATGGGACGTGCCACAACAGTGAAATCCACCCACCTGTTGGGAACCATTTGCTTACTTTATTTAAAGACAGTTATGAAACAGTTTTCATACAGTACGACATTTACTGGTTTGATTTGTCACCAAGTGTGCACATTTCGGGTGTATTACCGAATACCAGGAATACTATTGTAAGTGTGTTAGGTACACAGTGGCCAGGTCAGTGAATTGTTAAGAATAACACCACATGCTGTACATTTATGACAGTGCTTAAAATGATTAACGTAAATGTAAGTTCGTGGGTTATTGTTTAAAATATAAACATTTGAACAAGTTAAAAGCTATATACATGGGAAGGAGATAAAACCAATAATTCATTTCATGTTAAGAGTAATTTGTTAAGAATGTTAAGTATACAGTTAATGTCAAATCGGAAATTGTGATAAATGGACATGATTGTGTGTTGTTTAATGGTGATGTGATCAGACAATAAGAGAGAAACTATGGACTTTGATAGTAAATACTAGTCAGTTGATGTTGGTCATGTGAATGACTTGGACGAAGAATAAAACTCCTTGTGTGAAATAACGAAACGTGTTCTGCCGATTCTCTATCACAGGTTGGAGAGTTAACGTGTAGAGGGTTGGAAATAGTTAATAGTTATGTAAGAGGTGAAAAAGACATTTGGATAAGAAAATTTAAAAAAAAAACAGGCACCCCTACATGTACATCAATGATAAATAAAATATAAAAACAATAAAATACAGCAAAAGTACAAAACAGCACAAACAAAACAATCGTCATACAATAGAGACAATAAGAACAAATAAAATCAGTGTCTCAAACTGGGTCAAACGCCAGAGAATAAAAATGGGTTTTAAGAGGAGTTTTAAAACTGGACAGTCAAGAGGTCTGTCCGATGGACAAAGGCAGATTATTATAAAATTGCTGTTTTTTTTAAAAATAAATGTGAAACAGAATGTGGCAGATGTTTTACTTTTTTCCTCATACAATTTAAACTTTTGACCATAATTTTGTAGAGCCAGAAGAGAACAATAACTCTGAATTCAAAGAAATATAATTATTAAAATTATATTTAAAGAAATAAATTAACTTAAATGACCAAAGATGCAGTTATTTCTGTTATAATATTTCTATGTATTTATAGTTTTTTAAAAATCTCCTTACTAACCAGACAGCAGGAAAAACCTCCCTTATTTTGAAATCCAAATCTTGGCACGCTTACTTTGTCTGAAGGTTGTTGACGGATTGAAGTTATTGACTTTGTGAATTTCGGTCATCTTAACTTGCCAGGTACATAATAATGAACATAAATTATTAGTTAATATTGCAGTAGCTGGTGAAGTAAATCCTCAGCGATTCATCAGTCACTCTTGCGTTTCCCTGCAATGAAGCCTAACCAGACCTGTTAGCTAAGCAACTCCTCATTGTTGTTCCAGTTACCAGCGGGTTAAAACCACCATAAATGCCTCCACTCTCTTGTACTTTTTTCCACATTTAAAGTACTTTAATAAGTTCATGTTTCTCTCGGACAGCAACGCTACAGAGACACGCTCTGCCTGCAGAAATGGTCACACGGGTGCCAGGCGGGTGGGGCGCTTTGGCACGTATGACAGTTACGCGCATTGTTCGTGTGCGCGCTTGTGGAGCGTTTCTTTCATATTTAATTTTTCTTAAATTAATATATTTTAGGCATGGAGGCAAACTTCCTTAGTGCGGTGGGCCGCCACACAGAAATGTTACCAGAGGGAACCCTGAAATACATATACTGTGGAGCGTGTAAATAATGAGGCTGATTTGGTTCAAGCGGTTTATTACACGACTCACACAAGGAGCATAGACAGAATGGCGTACAAGTAGGAACTCTTCCCTTAAATAACATGACATCCTTCTAGACTCTTCTCACACACAAAAGATAATCCCCGTCTAGACTCTTCTCACACACAAAAGATAATCTCCCCGTCCGACTGCAGTCAGTCCATTCATCCTTGACACCTCCCTGTTATCTTACTAGGGCATCTAGAAACTTCTCACACACAAAAGGTTAACTTCGCGTCCTTTGTTCCTGTCTAAGGTGGTAAACCATTATGCACTCCCCAGGTTGCCACAATACAGAAAATGAGTAGTAACCAAAAAGACCTGAGTGTGGCAGTGACCCGCGCTCGGCATCATGACGGTGCCCCTCCCTTAAGGGGTGGGCCCTAGACACCCCACCGTAACATCATAAAGGGGTGAAAGTACACACCCCCCCACCCCCAACAGGAATAACTACAAAAACAGACCCCGGGAGGGTGGTGGGGGGGATCCACGCCTGGAGAGGGAGACACAAACCCAACAAAACAAAACACACATGACCCACAATACTGACCAAATAAGGTGCCAAAAAAAACAAAAGCAAGTGAAACTGGGTAAACAATGGAACAGTTCAGGTGGCCTTCCAGAGTCGCGGCTCCACCCAATCATCAAGTAGGAAAGGTCGGGTGGCCTACCAGGTCTCCAGAGCCACCAAAATGAGAGAGAGAGTCCATCAGGTGGTCTTCCAGAATTCAGAAGCCACCCAAGCAAACGAGAGAGTTCGTCGGGCAGTCTCCCCACATCTCTGGGCCAACGGGTCGGGGAGCACCATACACCTCCCCCTGGAGGCAGCAGTTTGAATCCGTGCTTACCGCGGACCCCTGAAACCAGGAGATGATGAAAGAAATGGCAGAGAAAGGACCATGACGAAACCAGATGTTGAGTGGGGACCCGCAGTGACCTTGGGCATAGGTGCAGAAACCCCGGTGGCTCCAGACTGGGGCAGAGTGGCACCCTTGGTGGACCCGGACTGGGACGAAGCTGCACCCTTGGTGGACCCAGACTGGGACAGAGCTGCAACCTCGGTGGAGCCGGACTGGGATGGAGCTGCACCCTTGGAGGTCCCAGGCTGGAATGGAGCATGCGCAATGACCTCGGCAAGCGAAGCTGGATCCACAAAGACCTCAGGCGGCGAGCTCGAACCCACGGAGACCTCAGGCCAAGCTGGATGATCCTCAGTGTCCCTGAGGAAAAGCTCAGACAAGAGAGGCAGAGAAACACAGTCAGGGTCACCGGTGACAGTGGAGAGTGGCGAGGTGGGCTCAGGTGCAGCTGACGGCTGCACCTGGCACTCCCCACCAAGAGCCAGGCAAGATCTCTCCAATACAGAGACAATGAAAACAAAGGAGACACTTGCCTGAGCTCAAGCTTCACCGCCGTCCAGGACTCCATTGAGCTAGATGATGATGTCTTGGGCCCGGCCCTCTGGAGGTCCAGCTCAGACTCTGCTGTGACGGCCCCAACAGCAGGCATGATGGTCAATGCAGTCCCGGGACCCCCCAGCGATGTGACCCACGCAAGTGGCTCACCTGGCATAGTGACAGGAGGTCTGCTCCCTGTTGGTGCTGGATCCTGCACAGCTGAAGCCTGGGGATGCTCGTTCATCGGTGCAGGCTCTGGATTGCAGGCAGTGCTCTCCCTCCATCCAAACCATGGCTGTGGGGCTGGAACCAGGTTCTCCAGGGCCACAGGCTCCTCCTCCATCCAGCAGCTTAATCCTGGAACCGGTGGACACTCAGGGGGCACAGGAGGAGACACTGAGAGAGCAGGTGTAGTCCTTATGGCTGCAGCAGGCGGTGAGGACTCAGTGGACTGCAATGACTGAGCTTCACCCCCGGGAATCAGGCAAGGCAATTCAGATAATGGTGATAAAGAATGAAAAGGCACTTGCCTGTTTTCCCGGGGCACAGTGGTTTCTGCTGCAACAGGGCCAGTCTCATCCTTCTCCGTGGCTGCAGTGGTAGTACACCCCCCGCCCCGGAGAACATGGAGGAGCCGCCTCTGCAGCCTCGATGACGGGCAAAACTGGGGAAGAGACAGCCGGGCTCTCAGCAGTGAGAGGAGGCACCATGGAGAAGGGGGAAACAGTAGCGATGACCCAGGGAGAGGAAGCTGACGAGACAGCCGGCGAGGAAAATCTAGAGGCAGATGCTGCTGTAGTTGCTTTTTGACACGGTGATGAGGAAGCTGCTGGCTGAGAGACGGAGGATTTCCTCCGGCGGCCTATAGCTGGATGATGGTGGGAGGTCGCGGCGTCTGGACCCAGTGACCCTCCTCCTTCCGATTCAGTACGGCCATGTCTCGGAGAGGAGTGGAGGTCTGTGCCGGGAGGCAGCGTCTAGGAGCTGGGGGAGCCGGAGCTGGAGCCTGGCGAGGAACCAGTTGGACCGAGGCCTGGGAGTGCCTCCCCATCGGCGCCAAGCTAGGCTTCCTGGTGGCACTCTTCTCCAGCTCATGGTTCTCTCATTGCAGGGCCGACACCAGGGACATCCTCTCTCCACCTTCAGCATGCTCCAAGAGGCGAGGATGATGCAGCATGGCCGCCTCCGCAAGGTTCGGATACCAGAAAGCGTCCTTCGGAGTGGAATAATTACGCGCTATGGCTAGAAGATCATCCATCTCCATTAGGGCCTGACAGAGCTCAAACCCCAGAATCATAGGATACCATCTTCCGCTCGTTGCTATCCCAGCAAAAGTGGACACCCAGAAAAGGGGAAAAAATAGAGCGATGGAAAATGGGGGAAAAAAGGCAAACCCACAGCCGCTGGTGCTTACGGGCAGTGACCTTCTGTCAAACAGCCCTTTCAGGGCAGAAATAAGGCACCAATCGCCTGCTGTGAGTTTGCACATTTTATGATAAAGAACACAAATAGTAGCCACCAAGGACAATTACAAAAGACACAAAATAACCACGAAAGGTAACTTACAAATAGACTGGCGAGGCTGAGAACTGAGCAGGAATTAACAGGAATCAAATGGGGATTCCTGTCAGAGCACAGAGAAGGTCGCTGTGAGCAATGAATAATGCGAGCGACCTTGAATAGGCAGCTGGGGAGAAACCAAAATGTGGAACAGCTGTGAATGCATGAGCAAGAAAATAATCAAGACGACAAAACAGGTGTGACAACCTGACAAAAGATTTGACAGGAGGAAGTCACATGTCGGCCTCCGTCGGTCTATGATGACCATGGAAGAGAATCCTAAACGTCTACTCTGCTGGAACAGCACCGCCTGTGGCTGAACAGGCCGATGCGCGAATGACAGTCCCTGTCACACAGGTCACACTTGTGGGTGGTCTCCGTGCTGCTGGGTCTGTGGCGGTTCTTCCTGCGGGTCCTTTTTTCATCTGCTGCAGCAGTCAGTCTCTCTTCACCCGCCTTGAGCTGTCTGGTCAGGGTGCCTCTCCATTTGGAGCGGTCCGTTGCAAGGTCCTCCCAGCGCTCTGTGTTGATATCCAGGGCCTTCATGTCTCTCTTGCAGACATCTCTAAAGCGCAGCTGTGGGCGGCCAACGTCTCTCCTGCCAGTTGCCAGTTCTCCATAGAGGACGTCTTTGGGGATTCTGCCATCCTCCATACGGTGAACGTGGCCTAGCCAGCGGAGCCTGCGCTGCCTGAGTAGAGTGAACATGGAGGGAAGGCCGGCGCGGGACAGAACTTCTGTGTTGGGCACTTTGTCCTGCCAGGATATGTCCAGGATGTGGCGAATGCAGCGCAAGTGGAAGGAGTTCAGTCTCTTTTCCTGCCGGGCATATGTTGTCCACGTCTCACTCCCATAGAGCAGTGTGCTGATGACGCAGGCGTTGTACACTGCCATCTTCGTCTTGACAGAGAGTTTGGGATTCTCCCACACTCGTGTGGTGAGGCGAGCGAGTGTGAAGGCTGATTTTCCAATCCTCTTGTTGAGCTCTGTATCAAGGGAGAGGTTGTTGCTGATCGTGGACCCCAGGTACGTGAACTGATTCACGACCTCCAGCTTGTAGTCATCAATGGTGATGGTTGGTGGTGCTTCCGTGCCTTGCGCCAAGACGTTAGTCTTCTTCAGGCTGATGGTAAGCCCGAAGTCCTTGCATGCCTGGGAGAAGCGGTCCATCAGGGTCTGAAGCTCCTGCTGTGTGTGGGTTGCAACTGCAGCGTCGTCTGCGAACAGCATGTCTCTGATTAGAGCCTCGCGTACTTTGGTTCTGGCTTTCAGGCGGGCGAGGTTGAAAAGCCTGCCATCAGATCTTGTGTGCAGGTAGATTCCCTCTGTTGCTGTGCTGAAGGCATGCCTCAGGAGCATAGCAAAGAAAATCCCAAAGAGGGTTGGCGCAAGTACACAGCCCTGTTTCACTCCGCTGCGTATGTTGAATGGCTCTGAGACGTTGCCATCGTGCTGCACTATCCCCTGCATGTTGGTGTGAAAGTCACATGACTGTGCTGTCAAAATAAAAGCACAAACCAAAATGGAAGAAAATCAAGAACAAATACATATACAGGAAATGAGTAGTAACCAAAAAGACCAGAGCGCGGCACCCGAGCGCTTGGCATCATGACAGAAAGGGCATCCCGCGTAAAAATCCTTGCCACATCAGCATGTGGATGATTGTGATATAAGGTGATGATATGCTGTGGTAACCCCGAAATGGAACAGCCAAAAGAACCCCCAAAATTTTTCTTAAAAAAAGCATAATTACTTTATTTCATAAATAGAACAAATAAACACACACACACACACACACACACACACACACACACACACACACACACACACACACACACACACACACACACACACAGAGTTGTGGCATGTCCAAATGTCTGGGCACTCTCCATATTTAAACAAACCCAGTTTTGAAAAATTATAAAATTTTGCTGTCAAGGGGTAGCCAAATGTCAACATGTTGCTGCATTTCTTTTTCACATGCAAACTTTAAAACAAAAAGGCCTTAAAATAGTTTACTTTATGTGTGATAAACATAGAAAATATGAAAGTTTAACTTTTTAAAATCTAATTATATAAAAAAATCACAATATTCTCATTTTTTGAGATGCACTAGTATTACAGTATAGACAACAAACGAGGGCTGTTCATTAAGGATTTTCCCTGACTCATTTTCCATGGGTTGAGAGGACCCAAACTTGGGACAGTTATTAGTTATTCTCCACATAGGTACCACCAAGGGTCACACACTTCTCCCATCACTTTATGCAGCTGTGACCTCGCCTATAGGAGGCTGTAGGTTGTGTCAGAAGCCACAACTTGACCTCAGAAATCAAAGCATTTTCATCTTGGAAGTGCTTGGCCTTCAAAACTGACTTCATGGTTGTCAAGAAGTGGAAGTCAGATGGTGCCAGGTCAGGACAGTAAGTGGGAGGTGAGGAAGGATTTCCTCCAAGCTTCCATCTGGGCAACATGCACATTTTGAACTGGGGCATGATCTTGCAGGAGGCAGTCACCTTTGGTCAGCATGTGACGCCTCTTGGGTTTGATAGCCTTCTGCAATTTCAGCAGAAGTGGAATGAAGTAAGTTCTGGTAACTGTCGTATCCTTTGCCAGGAAATCCATCATCACTACTCCATGCTGGTCCCAAAAGACCATGAGCATGACCTTGCCCACCAAGGATTGGGCATGTGCCTTTTTTTGGTGGTGGTGAGTCATAATGCTTCCACTGTTTTAGTCTCTGGATCATAGTGATGGACATGTTTCATCCTGCAGGATTAGTCTGTTGAAGAAGTCCTCCTGGTTTTCTTGGCACATGGCTAAAAGAGCCTGGGAGCACGTCACTCGTTCCTGGTTATGTGGCGATCATCCAAAATGGTGGCCTCCACTTGCCGGATGGTGTCTTCATCAATGACATACTGCGATCACTCTGGAATGGGTGCCTTTTCCACCAACCACACTTGAACTGTGGATGCCAGTGCTTGACTATGGCATACAATGGGGCATCCTCCCCATAAGTCTCATTCATCTCATCGAATGTCTCCTGTGGTGTGTGGCCTCTCAAGTACAGGAACCTGAGGACCACTCTGCATACAACTGGCACCATTATCACACCTTAGTCCACCTGTAAAAGAAAAACTCTTTGGAGTTCAGAGCTGTAAATTATCACATGACCTACAGAGATGTGTATTATTACCTCCGCCAAGGAGATTATGTGTTCATCGGCGTTGGTTTGTCTGTCTGTCTGCTTGTCTGTTTGTTTGTTTGTTAGCAAGATAACTCAAAAAGTTATGGATGGATTTTCATGAAATTTTCAGAGATTGTCAGAAATGGCGTATCCTACAGATGATTAGATTTTGGTGGTGATCCTGATCACCGTCCACAAGAAAACCGCCCTTACGCAAAATGCCATTTTCGTGAATAACAAAATGATCACCTTGTGTACAAAAGTTTAAGAAATAAAGTGGTACATGAGCTGCGAAAATCAAAAATATCTTATTACAATAAACTGATAGATCATGCAAAGGGTAACAACAGTTCCCTATGGAGGCATTTAAATAACTTAACTAATAAAAAAAACAATCAGAAGGGGGTAAAGGAACTTAGAATCAATGGCAAGACCGTCAGTGACAAGGCTACTTTGGCAAATGAATTTAATTCATACTTTGTGGGCTCTGTGGAAGACTTAACAAAATTTTTTGTGCTGCCAAATGTGCTCAACAACACAAATTCCATACTTCCAACAGATACTTTTCACATCGATGAGGTAAATGAGGAGTTAATTGCTGGTATTGTTAAAACACTGTCAAACTCAAAAACTACTGATATCTACAATATGAGCACCTCCTTTCTCAAAATGTACAGCAAAATATTAATCAAACCACTGACTCATCTCATTAATCTCTCCATTAGGTCTAGTACATTTCCATCTGGCTGGAAAAAAGCTGTCATCATACCAGTTCATAAATCAGGCAGTAAAGATGATATATGCAATTACCGCCCAATCTCTATTTTACCAGTCCTATCTAAGGTTCTTGAAAAAGTTGTTGCTACACAGCTGATAGACTACTTACAAGACAGTCAACTTCTTCATCCACATCAATTTGGTTTTAGACCAGGATACTCAACAGAAACAGCAAATTGTTGTCTTATTGAAAACGTCAAACAGTCCTTGGACAGGGGTAATGTGGTAGGAGCTGTTTTTCTAGATCTCAAAAAGGCTTTTGATACTGTAAACCACAGTTTGCTTTTATCCAAAATGGTATCTTTTAACTTCTCCCCAAATACATTAGAATGGTTTGCATCTTATCTCCAGAACAGAGAACAGTGTGTAAATGTTCACCAGGATAAATCCTCATTTTTAAACAACCGCATGGGTATCCCACAAGGGTCCATTCTTGGTCCTTTACTTTTCAGCATTTTTATTAATGACTTGCCGTTACACTGCTCAGCTGCAACATGCCAACTTTATGCAGATGATGCAGTTATTTACACAGCTGCCAAGACTCCAGCACAGGCTGCAGATGTACTGTCTACAAGTATGGTTGATGTCCAAGAGTGGCTCCTCAAGAACCATCTATTGCTGAACCTTCAGAAAACAGTCTCAATGTGCTTTTCAATCAAAAAATGTAACCTGCAACATTTTAAAGTTAATATACATGATCATGACATCAGTTTAGCAACAGAATTCAAATACCTTGGCATTGTACTAGATCCTCAACTCAAATTTAATCTTCATATAAAGAAAATTTCAAAAACAGTGAAAAAAAATCTGAACTGCTTTAAATTAATTAGATATTACATACCTTACGAAGCAGCTGCACTGTATATGCATTCTATGGTTTTTTCTCATATATCATACTGTTTGACAGTCTGGGCTCAAGCAGCCCCTTCCACAATAAGACATATAGGTTCATTATATAATCAAACCCTAAAAATCTTGGACAAAAAGCCCATTAGGTGGCATCACTGTAATGTTTTAAAAAAATACAACCTATTGAGTTTTGAGAGCTTCATTGACCTCTGTTTTCTGAAATTAACGTTCAAATGTTTCCATAAATCAGCACCCGAGTCACTTGCTGGTTTCGTCCAAAGACAGGACAGCAGCAGAGCCACCAGGAGTTCTGTTAACAATAACTGTAAAATATTCCACCGCAGAACCACATTTGGACAAACAGCTTTCTCTATAAAGGGCAGTCACATCTGGAACACAATGCCAAATGTAATTAAAATAATAACGGACTTTAAAACATTCACTAAAAAGGTTAAAAACTGGCTGAAAAATAAACAAGAATGTACTCATGTATGAATTAATTGTCTGCAAAGTGAGAGTGAATGAAGGGAAGGAATAAATGTGTTTGTTTATAGTGAGTGACGAAGGGAGGGAAGCCTGAAATAGGCAAATGTGAGTCAGGTTGTTATATTTGTGTATTTATAATATTTATGTTAAATGTGAGTCAGGCTGTTATATTTGTGTATTTATAATATTTATAATATTTATAATTGTGTATTTATAATCTTTCTGCATTGATGTATGTGGTTATTGTGTATTTTTTTTTTTTCATCTTTACTTGATTCTCTTTTCTAAAGCCCATCCAGGGACAAGAGTTGCAAATTAGCTAATAGCTATACACTCTATGTGCAACACATCAGATTGATTGTCTTTGATTAATTGTCTATGTTTATTGCACTGTCCCTGTCAAATAAACTAATCTACTACTACTAACTACTAAACTGTAGTGCATATATCCATATCTGCATATGTATAGACACAGGGAGATGTTTTGTGATTGCATGTGTGGAATGACCTCACGTCTCAGAAGAGGACAATAGGTCTGGACCGCCTGCAGAGAACAACGAGGAGATGGAGGCGCGGCAGTGAAGACCTGAAAAGACTTCCTGACCCCCTAGGGTCAGACAAAAGAACCGGAGGACATTGGAAGGAGACATGGGATGATGAGAAGGATATGATAAGGATGTGTGATGTTGGCTATTGTTGTGTGGTGTATAAGTATGGGGGTCTGACTGCGATCAGTCTCTTTCTGCTTTCTGCCTTGGGTGAGACATGTTGGGGAAGCGAAGCCGACATTAAATCTGAATTATAAAATCACTCAGCTTCTTCATTTCTCGCTCCCCACATAAACCACTAATCCTATCATTGTCAATCCAATTGCTTGTCATATGTTTTCATGGTCAAGGAATCTGAAAACGTACACACAAACACTGTATGGGGGGAACTGTGGTCGGAAAATGCCCTTTTCATCAATAACTACTGAACCACTAATCCTATCATTGTGAATCCAATTGCTAGTCATATGTTTTCATCGTCAAGGAATCTGAAAACGTACACACAAACACTGTATGGGGGGAACTGTGGCGCTTGGCGGAGGTCTGCGCTCTCCGAGTGCTTTTCTAGTTATGCATGTGAAATTTCAGTCTCCTACAATAACCGGTAGTTCCATCCATCCATCTTCTACCGCTTAATCCTTTTTGGCTCGTGGGGTGGGGGGGGAGGCTATCCCAGCATCTTTGGGCGAGAGGCAGGGTACACCCTGGACAGATCATCAATCCATCGCAGGGCCAACACAGACAGACAGACAACCATTCACGCTCACATTCATACCTAAGGACAGTTGAGAATCCCCAGCTGATGCCAATTAACCAAACCTGCGTGTTTTTGGCCTGTGGGAGGAAACCGGAGTACCCGGAGTAAACCCACGCAGACACGAGCAGAACATGCAAACTCCCCACAGAAGGGTCACCAATGGTCTGGGGGTGGGATCGAACCCACAATGGTCAGGGGTGGAATTGATCCCATGACCTTCTTGCTGTGCTGCCACAGTGCAAACCACTGCACCACCGTGCTAACCGGAAGTGGATCAGGGGAAATCTTTAATGAGTGACCCTCATATAAATAAACATAGTTGCAAATCATGAGAAGAAAAGTCATGAGAAAAAGTCACACATTACAAGAAAAAAATATCAAATTTGAGTAGGTCTTCTACTTCTTCTTCTTCTTCTTCTTCTTCCAGTTGCTCCCTTCAGGGGTCGCCACAGCAGATCATTTGCGTCCATCTCACCCAATCCCTTGCATCTTCCTCTGTCACACTAACCCTCTCCATATCCTTCTTCACTACATCCATAAATTTTGTGTAGATGAATCTTTTCCTCCTGCTTGGCAACTTCCATCTTCAACATCCTTTGTCCAGTATATCCACTATCCCTCCTCTGCACATGTCCAAACCATCTCAGCCTTGCCTCTCTTACTTTGTGTCCAAATCATCAGCCTGAGCTGTTCCTGTGATATTCTCATTTCTAATCCTGTTGCACCTAGTCACTCTCCCAATGAGAATCTTAGCATCTTCAACTCTGCCACCTCCAGCTCTGCCTCATGCCTTTTTGTTCGTGCCACCATCTCCAAACCATACATCATAGCAGGTCTCACTATCATCATGTAAATCTTCCCTTTCACTCCAGCTGCTATCCTTCTGTTGCAAATCACTCCTGACACTTGTTTCCACCTACTCCACCCTGCCTGAATTCTCTTTTTCACCTCTCTTGTACATTTTCCATTGCTTTAGATAGTTGACCCCAGGTCTTTAAACTTTACTCCTTGTATCTTTACCATTACAGCTGTCTCCCTCTCATTCACACAGGTATTCTGTCTTGCTTCTACTGACTTTCATTCCTCTTCTCTCCAGAGCATACCTCCACCTTTCCAGCCTCTCTGCCCCCTGCTCCTTACTCTCACTGCAGATCACAATGTTGTCTGCAAACATCACGATCCATGGGGAATCATGCCTCACCTTGTCTGTCAGCCTGTCCATCACCATGGCAAAAAAGAAGGGGCTCAGAGCCAATCCCTGATGTAATCCCACCCCCACCTTGAATCCATCTGTCACTCCTACAGCACACCTCACCACTGTCTCACTGTCCTCATACATGTCCTGCACCACCCTCACATACTTCTCTGCCACTCCTCACTTCCTCATGCAGTACCACACTTCCTCTCTTGGCACCCTATCATATGCTTTCTCTAGATCCACAAAGACATAGTGCAACTCCTTCTATACTTCTCCATCATCTTTGATGGAGAATAATAGAAGGAGTTGAACTGTGTCTCACTTGAAAATGAGACTTTGTGTCTCAATGAGACTACCTGTATAAATAAAGGTTAATAATAATAAAAATAATAATAATCAACAACCCAGCCACAGGGGGTGCACAAGCCAGTGTACTCCTAGTGCCGGTCCCAAGCCCAGGTAAATGGGGATGGCTGTGTCAGGAGGGGCATCTGACGGAAAACCTTTGCCAAATCAAACATGCGGATCATGACGAATGAGACTTTCATACCAGATCAATCGAGGCCCGGGTTAACAACGACCGCCACCGGTGCTGTTAACTGACAAGGTGGTGGTGGAAATTGGGCTATTGTTGGTCAAAGCTCGAGGAGGTGGAGAGGGGGAAGGTGTGTTAGGAGGGAGAAAGAGAAAAGGAAAGGTAGAAGTGTGGAGGTGAGAGTAGGAACATTAAATGTAGGGACTATGACTGGTAAAGGCAGAGAGTTGGCTGATATGATGGAGAGAAGAAAGGTAGATATACTGTGTATTCAAGAAACCAGATGGAAGGGAAGCAAGGCTAGGAGCACTGGAGGTGGATTTAAACTGTTCTACCATGGTGTCAATAGGAAGAGAAATTGAGTAGGAGTAATCTTGAAGGGAGAGTATGTGAAGAGTGTTCAGGAGGTAAAGAGGGACTCAGACAGAATCATGAGTTTGAAGCTAGAAGTCAAAGGTGTGATGTTGAATGCTGTCAGTGCGTATGCCCCACAAGTTGGATGTCAGGTAGAAGAGAAAGAGGAATTCTGGAGTAAGTTGGGTGAAGTGGTAAAGAGTGTTCCCAGGGGAGAGAAAGTGGTGATTGGAGTGGACTTTAATGGACATGTAGGTGAAGGGAACAGAGGTGATGAGGTGGTTCTGGGTAGGTATGGTCTTAAGGAGAGAAATGTGGAAGGACAGATGGTTGTGGATTTTGCTAAAAGGATGGAAATGGCTGTGGTGAACACATACTTCAAAAAAGAGAGGAACATAGGGTGACTTACAAGAGTGGAGGAAGGTGCACACAGGTGGACTACATCTTATGCAGAAGGAGAAATCTGAAAGAGATAAGAGACTGCAAGGTGGTGGCAGGGGAGAATGTAGCTAGACAGCATTGGATGGTAGTCTGTAGGATGACACTGCAAAGCAAGAAAAGGAAAACAGTGAAGGCAGAGCCAAAGATTAGGTGGGGGAAGTTACAGAAGGAAGAAGGTCCCACAGAGTTCAGGAAGGAGTTGATACAGGCTCTAGGTGGTAGGAAAGAATTACCAAATGACTGGGAAAGTACAGCAAAAGTATTGGGGGAAATGGGTAGAAAGGTATGTGGTGTATTCAGTGGACAGAGGAAGGAAGACAAGGAGACTTGGTGGTGGAATGAGGAGGTACAGGAAAGTATCCAAAGGAAGAGGTTAGCAAAGGAAAAAGTGGGATAGTCAGGGAGATGAAGAAAGTAGACAAGAGTATTTGGAATCTAGACACATGGCAAAGAGAGAGATGGCAAAGGCAAAGAATAAGGCATATAGTGAGTTGTATGAGAGGCTGGACACTAAGGAAGGAGAAAAGGAGTTGTGTGGACTGGCTAGACAGAGACATGGAACTGGAAAGGATGTACAGCAGGTTAGGTTGATTAAGGACAGAAATGGTGATGCACTAACAAATGATGAATGAGTTGAGAAGGTGGAAGGAGTACTTTGAAGAGCTGATGAGTAAAGAAAATGAGAGGGAGAGCAGCATGGATGAAGGAAAGATGTGAACAAGGAAGTTCTGAGGATTAGCAAGGCAGAAGTGAGGGCAGCTTTGAAGAGGATGAAGAATGGAAAGGCGGTTGGTCCAGATGACATACCTGTGGAGGTGTGGAGATGTTTAGAAGAGATGACAGTGGACTTTTTAACCAGATTGTTTAACATAATCTTGGAGAGTGAGAGGATGCCCGAGGAGTGGAGAAGTGTTTTGGTACCAATTTTCAAGAACAAAGGGGATGCTCAAAGCTGTAGTAACTACAGAGGCATAAAGTTGATCAGCCACACTATGAAAATATGGGAAAGAGTTGCTGAAGCCAGGTTAAGAGGAGAGGTGACAATCAGTGAGCAGCAGTATGGTTTCATGCTAAGAAAGAGTACTACAGATGCAATGTTTGCTCTAAGAGTGCTGATGGAGAAGTATAGAGAAGGTCAGAAGGAATTGCACTGTGTCTTTGTGGATCTAGAGAAAGCATATGATAGGGTGTAAAGAGAGGAAGTGTGGCACTGTATGAGAAAGTCAGGAGTGGCAGAGAAGTATGTGACAGTGGTGCAGGACATGTATGAGGACAGCAAGACAGTGGTGAAGTGTGCTGTAGGAGTGATGGATGGATTCAAGGTGGGGGTGGGATTACATCAGGGATCGGATCTGAGCCCGTTCTTGTTTGCCATGGTGATGGACAGGCTGACAGAGGAGGTCAGGCAGGAGTCTCCGTGGTCCATGATGTTTGCAGACGACATTGTGATCTGCAGTGAGAGTAGGGAGCAGGTGGAAGACAACCTGGAGAGGTGAAGGTATGCTCTGGAGAGAAGAGGAATGAAAGTCAGTAGAAGCAAGACAGAATACATGAGTGTGAATGAGAGGGAGGCAGGTGCAATGGTGAAGATGGAAGTAGTGATAGTGAAAGTAGATGAGTTTAAATACATGAGGTCAACCATCCAAAGCAATGGAAAATCCACGAGATAGGTGAAGAAGAGAGTACAGGCAGGGTGGAGTGGGTGGAGACGAGTGTCAGGGGTGATTTGTGACAGAAAGGTAGCAGCAAGAGTGAAAGGGAAGATTTACAAGATGGTAGGTGAGACCTGCTATGATGTATGGTTTGGAGACGGTGGTGCTGACAAAAAGACAGGAGGTGGAGCTGGAGGTGCAGAGTTGAAGATGCTAAGTTTTTCATTGGGAGTGACGAGGAGGGACAAGATTAGAAATGAGTTTATCAGAGGAACAGCTCAGGTTGAGTGGTTTGGAGACAAAGTAAGGCTGAGATGGTTTGGACATGTGCAGAGGAGGGATAGTGGATATATTGGACAAAGGATGTTGAAGATGGAGCTGCCAGGCAGGAGGAAAAGAGGAAGACCACAGAGAAGATTCATGGATGTAGTCAAGGAGGACATGGAGAGGGTTGGTGTTACAGAGGAAGATGCAAGGGATAGGGTGAGACGGAGACAGATGATCCACTGTGGCGACCCCTGAAGGGAGTAGCTGGAAGAAGGAGGAGGAGGAGGAGGAATCAACACTCTTAATGCAAGCATTCCATAATATGAATAGGTAAAATGTTGCACATTTGTCAGATGAATTTATCACATTCTTAAACAATTTTATGAGAAAACTAAAAAAGCACTCAAGAGAGCCCATACCTCTGCCAAGGCTCCTTCAGTCTCTCATGGATCACCTCCAAAATGTAATGGGTTTGTGTGTAGGCCTAGAGCCACTTGTGGTGAAAATTGCATCAAAGTCTGTCCATTAGTTTTGGAGTATTTTTGCTGACACTGTGAGAAGAGCCTTGGCTGAGGTATGCATTCCCAGATCATTAACAGACCATTGTCTGTTAACCTTTGATTTTACTATTTCTGACTATTTGGCTCCTAAAGAAAAATATTATTACAGTAGATGCCTCTCAGATGATGCTGTTACCAAATTTATGCAGATTGTTTCCTCTATGCCATGTGTCAACACAACGGAAATAAGCTATAGACAGCTTGCTCCTTCTGTAATTGACAACATGGTGGATAGTGTTTCAGCTTCTCTGCATCAGACTCTAGACTTGGTGGCCCCCTTAAAAAAGAAAAAGTCTAATCAGAGATTTCTAACTCCTTGGTTCAACACAGAAACTCGTAGCTTAAAACAGAAGACTCGTCAATTAGAAAGAAAATGGCGCTCCACTAATTTAGATGAAATCTATTTAGCTTGGAGAAATCATCTTTTAATTTATAAAAAATCTCTTAGAAAAGCTAGAATGAGTTAATACTCTGCATTAATAAAAGAGAACAAGAATAATCCCAGGTTTCTTTTCAGCACTGTAGCCAGGTTGACAAAGAGTCAGGACTCTGTCAATCCTAGCATTCCCTTAGAGCTTACTAGTCAGGACTTTATGAACTTTTTTAATAATAAAATTTCATCCATCAGAGATGAAATCAATCAGATTCTTCCCACAGTTAACTTAAATACTGTAACTACTACAACTCTTTCTATTGATGTCTGTCTTGATGAGTTTACTCCAATCGACCTTTGTGAGTTAGACAAAATAGTTTCCTCATCCAAACCTTCAACTTGTCTTTTAGACCCTATTCCTACCAGGTTATTTAAAGAAGTCTTCCCACTTATTGGTAGCTTTATTCTTCATATAATCAATTTTTCATTAATTTTAGGCCATGTACCGCAGGCTTTTAAAACGGCTGTAATTAAACCCTTACTCAAAAAGCCAACGCTAGATCCAGGAGCTTTAGCTAACTATAGACCAATCTCTAATCTCCCTTTCATTTCAAAAATCTTAGAAAGAGTTGTTGCTATGCAATTATTTGACCACCTGCAGGGAAATGGTTTACTTGAAGAGTTTCAATCTGAGTTTAGAATCCATCATAGTACTGAAACAGCCTTAGCGAAGGTCACTAACGACCTCCTCATTGCATCTGATAATGGACTGGTTTCTGTACTTGTCCTTTTAGACCTTAGTGCAGCTTTTGATACTATCAATCATAATATTCTACTTGATAGATTAGAACACTATGTTGGACTTAATGGAACTTCGTTGCAGTGGTTTAGATCTTATTTATCTGATAGGTTCCAGTTTGTTCATGTAAATAATGAGTTTTCTTTCAACTCAAAGCTTAGTCATGGAGTTCCACAGGGATCTGTGCTAGGCCCTACTCTTTTTAGTTTATATATGCTTCCGTTAGGCAACATTATTAGAAAGCACTGTATACATTTTCATTGTTATGCAGATGACACACAATTATACCTGTCAATGAAGCCAGATGATAGTAATCAATTAGCCAAGTTAGAAGCCTGTCTTAAGGAAATCAAAGCTTGGATGACTTGTAATTTCCTGCTATTAAATTCAGATAAGACTGAAGTCATTCTTGTTGGTCCAAAAAACCTTAGAAATTCCTTTCCAAATCAAACTTTCAGTTTGGATGCGGTTACTCTTTCTCTTAATAGCTCTGTGAGGAACCTTGGAATTATTTTTGATCAAGATCTGTCCTTCAATTCACATATTAAATTTGTTTCTAAGACTGCCTTCTATCATTTGCGTAATATTGCCAAGATTAGGAGCATCTTGTCTCAGAGTGATGCTGAGAAACTGATTCACGCTTTTGTTAGCTCGAGATTAGATTATTGTAATTCTTTATTATCAAGCTGTCCTAAAACATCTTTAAAAAGTCTTCAGCTGATCCAAAATGCTGCAGCAAGAGTTTTAACAGGTACTAGAAAGAGAGATCATATCTCTCCAGTTCTGGCCTCCCTTCATTGGCTTCCCATAGAGTTTAGAATTAAGTTTAAAATCCTTCTTCTTACTTACAAAGCTCTAAACAATCAGGCTCCTTTTTATTTAAAAGATCTGATACTACCGTATTATCCTAACAGAGCACTACGCTCCCAAAATGCAGGATTACTTGTAATACCTAGAATCTCCAAAAGTACAATGGGAGGCAGAGCCTTCAGTTATCAAGCTCCTCTCCTGTGGAACCAGCTGCCAATCTGGATTCGGGAGTCAGACTCGATCTCTGTTTTTAAGAATAGGGCTAAAACCTACCTTTTTGATATAGCCTACAATTAGGGAGGGATCATGTGTTTCTGAACCCTCCCTTAGTTATGCTGCTAATAGGTTTAGTCAGCCGGGGGACCTCCAGTAATGCACTGGGCCTCACTCCTTTCCTCACTCTCAATGAAATATTTTTTTTGCTGGTCATTAACATTTGTTTGTTCTCTCCCATAGATTGAGTCCCCATTGTGCTGTTTGCTCTCTACATGTCTGTTCTTTTCATCTTCTCTATCCCCTCACTCCCCAGCCAGTTGCAGCAGATGACTGCCCCTCCCTGAGCCTGGTTCTGCTAGAGGTTTCTTCCTGTTAAAAGGGAGTTTTTCCTCTCCACTGTTGCCAAGTGCTTGCTCACAGGGGATCGCCTGATTGCTGGGGTCTTTCTGCAACTGTGGGGGTTCCCCCTACAGTTGATAGTGCTATGAGATGACTGTTGTTGTGAAATGGCGCTATATAAATAAAGTTGAATTGAATTGAATCATCACCAAAATATAATGGGTTCCTCTGTAGCCCAAGAACCACCTCTGGTGAAAATTTCATCCGAATCCATCCAGTAGCTTTTGTGTAATCCTGCTGCACAAATACAAACAAAGCCCTTGGTGGAGGTATGCACTCTCAGATCATCACCAAAATCTAATCATCTGTTCCCCGTGCCATTACACACCTTTCCTGAAAATTTTTATCAAAATCCGCTCATAACTTTTTGAGTTATGTTGGTAACAGACAGACAAACAAACAAACCCCGGTAAAAACATAACCTCCTTGGCGGAGGTAATAATCCCAAAAGCTATCCACCTTATTCCTGGGGGTGCTGCTGTCGAAACCATTATGGGTAGAACTTCCGGCTGAGGTAGTGCTAAACTGATCTAAATCGGTCAGCAAGAGTGGAGTAGCAGGGGCATTTAAAATAGCATTTTTAAAAGTTTTCAGATTCATTTTAATGTATAGTCCATGTACATGTTTTGCACTCAAGTGGCAGCTAATATCAGCACTTGTATTTTTTGACTGTTTTGGCATAGTTCTGGTACTTGTTGCTGGTGTTCGTGGTTGTGCCATAGACTGTATAAATGGAGGGTTCTCACCGGCGATGCGTAGATCTTGCACTGACAACGAAAAACGACTTGGGTGTGATTGGTGGCACAGACACAGGACAGACACAAGAGCACAGCAGGTACAGTTAGGCCCAGAAATATTTGGACAGTGACACAATCTTCATGATTTGGGCTCTGCATGCCACCACATTGGATTTGAAATGAAACAACTACAACGGAATTGAAGTGCAGACTTTAAGGTTTAATTCAAGGGGTTGAACAAAAATATATGATTAATAATGTTGGAACTGTAGCTATTTTTATACAAACGCTCCTCATTTCAGGGGCTCAAAAGTAATTGGACAAATAAACATAACCCTAAGTAAAATGTTACTTTTCAATATTTTGTTGAGAATCCTTTGCAGGCAATGACTGCCTGAAGTCTGGAACCCATGGACATCACCAAACGCTGGGTTTCCTCCTTTGTGATGCTTTGCCAGGCCTTTACTGCAGCTGTCTTCAGTTGTTGCTCGTTTGTGGGTCTTTCTGCCTTAAGTTTTGTCTTGAGCAAGTGAAATGCATGCTCGATTGGGTTGAGATCTGGTGATTGACTCGGCCATTGCAGAATATTCTACTTCTTTGCTGGGTTGCTTTTGCAGTATGTTTTGGATCATTGGTCAAGCGCCGTCCAATCAACTTTGCTGCATTTGGCTGAATCTGAGCAGAAAGTATATTCCTATACACTTCAGAATTCATCCGGCTGCTTCTGTCTTTTGTCACATCATCAACAAACACAAGTGACCCAGTGGCATTGGAAGCCATGCATGCCCATGCCATCACACTGCCTCCACCATGTTTTACAGAAGATGTAGTGCTTTAGATCATGAGCTGTGCCAATTCTTCTCCAAACTTTCTTCTTCCCATCATTCTGGTACAGGTTGATCTTAGTCTCATCTGTCCAAAGAATGCTGTTCCAGAACTGGGCTGGCTTCTTCAGGTGTTTTTTGCCAAAGTCAATTCTGGCCTTTCTATTTTTGAGGCTGATTAATGGTTTGCACCTTGTGGTGAATCCTTTGTATTTACTCTCATGAAGTCTTCTCTTTATGGTAGACTTAGATACTGATACACCTACTTCCTGGAGAGTGTTCTTCACTTGAGTGGATGTTGGGAAGGGGTTGTGAAAGGATTCTGCAATCATCCACCACTGTTGTCTTCCATGGACGTCCAGGCCTTTTTGAGTTCCCAAGCTCACTAGTGCACTCGTTTTTTCCTCACAATGTACCAAACTGTTAATTTGGCCACTCCTAACATTTCTGCTATCTCTCTGATGGATTTCTTCTTTTTTTTTCAGCCTCAGGATGGTCTGTTTCACCTCCACTGAGAGCGCCTTTGACCGCATGTTGTGTGTTCACAGCAACAGCTTCCAAATGCAAACGCCACACCTGGAATCAACTCCAGACCTTTTAACTGCTTAATTGATGACAGGTTAACGAGGGAAGAGCCCATGCAGCCTTGTTTTTTTTTTTTTTTTTTTGCAGCCTTCTGAGTCAGTTGTCCAATTACTTTTGGTCCCTTGAAAAAGAGGCGGCTACGTATTAAAGAGCTGTAATTCCTAAACTCTTGCTCCAATTTGGATGTGAATACTCTCAAATTACAGCCGAGAATCTGCACTTTAAGCCCATATTGATTATATAATTGTATCCTGAATATGTTTTCGTAAACAGCTAAAATAACAAAACTTGTGTCACTGTCCAAATATTTTTGGGCCTAACTGTATGTTTTCACTTGTATGAATGTCACAGATCTGACGTTTAAGTGTTATTTTTGTCACCAGAATGAAAGATGCATGAAGTAAAATAATAAATAAAAAATAATAACAGTTTGCTTCCTAAGGCTTAATGAGTTAAGAAAGATATCAAATAGTTTTTTGTTTTTTTGCATTCGTTGCACTGCCTTGGAATGATTTGGACTAGCAGCTTCAGCATGCATTAATTTTTAAATTATCACAAAATACAGATCAATAAAATTTTTAACAATTGTCAGAAAAGGTCTGTACCTGTTAAGTTAAATAACAAGCATTCAGGGCATGACGGCAGCATGAGCATTTTAATTTTGGGGTAAAACGAACAGCTGTAGCTGTCTGTTTTACCCTGACATTAAAACACCCAAGCACGGTGTTGTGGTTCTTTGTGGCTCTGACTAGATTCTACATCTGCTCTGAGGTAAATCTGATTATGTCCAACATCTTTTAACAAAATGCATCCGACTATTGCGTTGGAGACACTGATACATAGTGGTGTGAAAAAGTGTTTGCCCCCTTCCTGATTCCTCATTTTTTTGTATGTTTGTCACACTTAAATGTTTCAGATCATCAAACAAATGTAAATATTAGACAAAGATAACACAAGTAAACACAAAATTCAGTTTTTAAATGAAGGTGTTTATTATTAAGGGTAAAAAAAATCCAAACCTATATGCCCCCATGTGAAAAAGTGATTGCTCCCCCGTTAAAACATAAATTAACAGTGGTTTATCACATCTTTGGAAAGCTGAGTTCAATTTCTCTAGCCACACCAAGGCCTGATTACCCCCACACCTGTTCTCAATCAAGAAATCACTTAAATAGGACCTGCCTGAAAAAGTGAAGTAGACCAAAGGATCCTCAAAAGCTAGACATCATGCTGCGATCCAAAGAAATTCAGGAACAAATGAGAAACAAAGTCATTGAGATCTATCAGTCTGGAAAAGGTTATAAAGCCATTTCTAAAGCTTTGGGACTTCAGCAAACCACAGTGAAAGCCATTATCCACAAATGTCAAAAATGTGGAACAGTGGTGAACTTTCCCAGGAGTGGCCAGCTGACCAAAATTACCCCAAAAATGCAGCGACGACTCATCCAAGAGGTCACAAAAGTCCCCGCAACAACATCCAAAGAACTGCAGGCCTCACTTGCCTCAGTTAAGGTCAGTGTTCATGACTCCACCATAAGAAAGATGCTGGGCAAAAATGGCCTGCATGGCAGAGTTCCAAGATGAAAACCACTGCTGAGCAAAAAGAACATAAAGGCTTTTCTCAGTTTTGCCAGAAAACATCTTGATGATTCCCAAGACTTTTGGGAAAATACTCTGGGGACTGACGAGACAAAAAAATGAACTTTTTGGGAGGTGTGTGTCCCATTACATCTGGCATAAAAGTAACACAGCATTTCAGAAAAGGAACATCATACCAATAGTAAAATATGGTGGTGGTAGTGTGATGGTCTGGGGCTATTTTGCTGTTTCAGGACCTGGAAGACTTGTTGTGGTAAATGGAAGCATGAATTCTGCTGTCTACCAAAAAATCCTGAAGGAGAATGTCCGGCCATCTCTTCGTGACCTCAAGCTGAAGCACACTTGGATTCTGCAGCAGGACAATGATCCAGAACACACCAGCAAGTCCACCTCTGAATGGCTTAAGAAAAACAAAATGAAGACTTTGGAGTGACCTAGTCAAAGTCCTGACCTGTATCCAACTGAGACGCTGTGGCATGACCTTAAAAAGGTGGTTCATGCTCGAAAACCCTCCAATGTGGCTGAATTACAACAATTCTGCAAAGATGAGTGGGCCAAAATTCCTCCACAGCGCTGTAAAAGACTCATTGACAGTTATCACAAATGCTTGATTGCAGTTGTTGCTGCTCAGGGTGGCCCAACCAGTTGTTAGGCTTAGGGGGCAATCACTTTTTCACACAGGACCATTTAGGTTTGGATTTTTTTCTCCCTTAATAATAAACACTTTCATTTAAAAACTGCATTTTGTGTTTACTTGTGTTATCTTTGTCCAATATTTAAATTTGTTTGATGATCTGAAACATTCAAGTGTGACAAACATACAAAAAATGAGAAATCAGGAAGGGGCAAACACTTTTTCACACCACTGTATCTCAGAGCTTTTATTTGTTTACAGCATTAGCATCTCAGCGGCGGCGCTAACTAATGGAGCTACTGTCTGCCAGGCCACGTTTTTAAGGTCATCTTCCTATCCCTCCATAGTCATGGAAAGTGATATGATTATATTACTGTTTTTGAGGTGCAAAAGGCCGTGTTCCCGCATTTTTGATGCCGAAGTCATTGTTGTTAACAAGGAAAAGTGTCCCATTTCAGTGACAACCACACGTTCTAAACTAGTACCGGAAGTTGCGCCCACAATTCACGCAAGGCATCATGGGGGCTAGGAATAAGGTGGATAAGGAAAATGTCTTAAATTTTACTCACTATTCAAGTATTTATTTTTTTTTTTTCAGCATATGCTTTCTTAGTCCAAGTTGTTGTTGTTTTGGTGACTCATCTTACTTGTACTTGAGTATTTGCAGCTGGTATCAGTTTTCCCAAGGAGACGGCAGTGGCTTTAGAATACATTTAAATTGGAAAGAAAAAAATACACTAATGCCATCAAGAAGCAACAGCTTTCTTGCCATGGGGGGGGGGGGAGTATTTAAATGTTAAATAAATAAATAAATAAATAAATACCATCAAACAGCACCTTTCTGTCTGCATGTCTCCCCCTGCTTTTATGGAGTTCTTCTCAGCTATTCATGGATGCACAGATGGCTCCAGCCTACAGGCCCATTATGCTCGCAGATGAATCTAGAAGTAAAGGTCCTTAATTGTCATGGATTCATGTTGGGCTGCAGTGTGGACAGGAGCCTGCAGGAGAGGAAGGCAGGAGAGCAGGGAGTCCCCTGGTCGTCTGCAAAAAAAAAAAAAAAAAAAAAAAGGCTGAGTTGAGCTTTTATTGCCCCATCTGCGTGTGTGTGTACGTGTAAATGCATATGTGTGTGTGTGCGTGCAGGGCTGCATCTCCCAACAGCACGATCCGAGTCCCTGAAAAGGCTTTCCACTCAAGCCTCCATCCGCCATTTTCGGCTGATTTGAAAGCAGGTAGAGCATAAAAATCACAAGTTCCCGGTCAGAACACAGCAGGTAAGTGCTGCGTGTGAGTATCCTAGAGCCTAAAAAAAACCCACCTTACGGCAGAAAACGGAGAGGGGGAGGTCGGGGAGGGGAAAAGGCACCCCCGTACTCCTCCGGACAGCATCAGGGAGAATGAGGGCAGCGGAGGTCTGGGTAACAATAAAAACTGCATCCTGCGGCCGTTATGCCGGGCGCTTTTCCTCCTGCCTCATTTGTTTGGTCAACTTTTTGCACGGGACGCTTTAAAATCCGCTTCACGTTAACCATCTCCGGCTGCTCTGGTGCTCGAACTTCAGCTTAGAGGGATTTAAAAATGTCTGATCACAACTCCAGAAACAGCATGCCAGGTTAAAAAAAAAATAAAAAAAATCCAATCAGCTCTGATGAAGTGGCCAATAAAAAGTTCGTTCATGCCTTCTTTGTTTGTTTTTTTTAAGTGGACTTTTATTTCCCAGCACGGGTGAATGTGGACAATGAGGTTTATTGTCTTGCCTAGGGATTTATCTGGTGTAACCATAGGCGTAATTTATGGGGGGGTTAGAGGGGTTATAACCCCCCCCCCCCATAATCAAATCCAGCCAATATAGCCCCCCAATAATCATATAATTAAATTTAATAAAAAAAATCTACAACTGAAGCAAGTATGAAGTTGTCGCTTTTTCATTTGCAAGCAACAAAAAGTAACATTTCTAACTAGAAAAGCACTCATAGAGCGCATACCTCTGCCAAGGCTCCTTCCGTTTCTCATGGATCACCTCCAAAATGTAATGGGTTTGTGTGTAGGCCTATAGCCACTTGTGGTGAAAATTGCATCAAAGTCTGTCCATCAGTTTTGGAGTATTGTTGCTAACACACTGTGAGAAGGTAAGAGCCTTGGCTGAGGTATGCATTCTCAGATCATCACCAAAATCTAATCATCTGTTCCCCGTGCCATTACACACCTTTCCTGAAAATTTCATCAAAATCTGTTCATAACTTTTGGAGTATTGTTGCTAACACACTGTGAGAAGATAAGAGCCTTGGCTGAGGTATGCATTCTCAGATCATCACCAAAATATAACGGGTTCATCTCTAGCCCAAGAACCACCTCTGGTGGAAATTTCATCCAAATCCATCCAGTAGTTTTTGTGTAATCCTGCTGCACAAATACAAACAAAGCCCTTGGTGGAGGTATGCACTCTCAGATCATCACCAAAATCTAATCATCTGTTCCCCGTGCCATTACACACCTTTCCTGAAAATTTTGTCAAAATCCGTTCATAAGTTTTTGAGTTATGTTGGTAACAGACAAACAGACAGACAGACATTCAAACCCCGGTAAAAACATTACCTCCTTGGCGGAGGTAATAATCAGACAATGTACCCCCCCTGCTGCTGCAGACTTGGTATTTCCCAACCGGTCCTCGCGCCTTCTCTGAGCAGGAGTCAGCTGTCAGGGCGTCAGGTGAGGATGCTGCTGTGGAATGCATTCAGCTCAGTGAGAGAACATGAAACGAGCTCCACACGGCCAGCAAACCATTTTAAATTGGTTGAACTTGTCAAACAAAAGGACCAAACCCTCTGTCCAAAACGAGGTAAATATCATATTTAGCTTGTGAATTGTTGTGTGAAGTTAGCTGGTTGCTAGTTTGCTTATAGGAGTTACACCACAGAATAACTGCTGCCTGGAAGGATTCAGCTGATCTGAGAAATGATTAGCTTTTCTCATGGAGATTTGGTCTTTACCTTGTATTAATCATTCATGAAATGTGATCAGAATGGATTTGTTTGTCAACTGTTAGAGTGAAATTTCTGTATATTTCAGCACTCATCAAAATGTTAGCAGCTTCAAACATTTATCAAGTTCAAACAAAATCTGCTCCAACCACCGGTCCTTAAATATAAATGTGTTTAAATATTGCTCGTCATCTCCACAAAATTCAAGTTAACCTTAAACTGTTCTGTATTTTTAAAATGTCATGATTTTGATAATTATAAAATTCAATTAAAAAGCAAGTTTACCCACTCTGAAGGCTATTCTTAAATATCTACATTAAAATAAATTGATTATTTCCCCTGCAGATCATTTTCATATCTTCTGTCCTCTGTTGAAATACCACAGCTGCACGGCAGAGGATCTACACAAATATATAAGAAAAAACACCAAATAGATGAAGGAATAGATACATTTCATATTCCTAAACTTTTTATAAACTTTACGTGTTAAAATGAGTTCAAAAGCACTACAGTACAGCATCACTGATTTATTAATTTAATTTAATTATTGAGCTTAAAATCACATTTCTAGTTTTCAGTTCCCATTTTATTTAATCACGAGACAGCATTACACAAATTAGACAGTAACCAAACACTGAGATATTGTACTGAGATATTATATTATCAATGTATAGTGATTTAGCTCCTAGTATGTTTCATCACCTTAACACTGTATCTTTTGAGTTTGTTGGTGTTTAAGGGTCCATTTGCAATAAAGGGAGTGCTAAAAAAAAGTAAATAAATTGATAACTAAAAAGTTGCAATGCTTCTTTCAACATTTTTTGCAGCATTTGTCACCTCCTCCAGCCTGTTGCTTTTCCTGTCAAGTAGGGGTCTCTGCAGAACGCTGCGCTGCACCTACAGAAAACATAAACCCATTTAAAGTTAGAGCTGTCCTCACTACCAACTTTTTGGGCTCCAAACATTCTGTCCAGTCTTTTTTCTCCCTTAGTAAACTTCATCAGTGTTTTATGTAGTACTGTGACATTTCTAATGTCACTTTTTCAAGTGTGCAACTTTTTTGTCAATTTTACAGTTGAAAACTGTAAAATTTGAAAACTGAATGCCATTGTAAAAAATTAAATGTCTAGGTAATGAATCCAGAGTAAGTTTTTAATACCAGGATGATTTTGTCACAAATTTCACAGATTTACTATCATTTAATGAGTGAAACGTGCTGTGTTCATAATGCCTCTGCAGGAAGGATAACTGTTACTTTTGTCATAGTCTAGCTGACAAAATCACACATAGTGTCCTTAGATCATCTACTTGGTAAAAAAAAAAATAGCTACAGTTGTCAGCCTCATCCACATTCAACAGCTGCATTAACCTCAGTTCTGTGGATAGAATGATCATCATGGTATCAGAATTAAACTAGATGAACTAAAGCACCTGCTGGCAGCACTGTTAAGATGCTATTAAGAGGGAAGAAGGGGGGGAACATTTGACAGCTTTCCAAGTTTTTCCGAGTGGGAAATTCTTGCATGAATTACATCTTCCAAAACTGTAAGTGAAGTACCTCTCTTAAACCATTTGAACATTAATTGAGCGTGTTTTATGTCAGGAGCAAGAATGTGAAAGTAACAGCAGCAGGGATAACAGAGAGGGAGGAGACCAGAGGGAGAGAGGGAGGAAAGAGATGGCTCAGGTGACCAGAGGGAGGGAGGGAGGAGAGAGATGGCCCAGGTGACCAGAGGGAGAGTTAGGCAGAACAGGAGACACAAGTGACCAGGTAACAACAAAAAATGAACTTTGCACCTTAGAGAACAGACTGCTGACTAGATCATCAAAATAATGTTCTGTTGGACAAACTAATGAATTTTAGACTTGTCCTGTTAAGTGATTGACATTTTCTTTTTGTTCGTGTTATTTCCTCACAGAGAGACACAGGGTGAAGGCAGCAGTCAGGCAAATCCATTCTGTTATTATTACTGCATAGTGATTTAGCTAAGAGTCAGGCTAAGATTAACCCTAGTGACTTGTCTGTCAGTGCAGGGGTCAATGCTATGAGAAATCACTGCTTTTCACATCACTAAAATGTAACTGTGTTTAGTGATGTGGGATGATGGGAGTTGTTGTCCGCTAGTTGTTTAAACAAAAACTAAATATTACTTTGTTATTATATGACAGCCGACAACTTTAATTATATGGAAAGTTATCTTTTAAATTGACATACATCATATGTGTAACTTGTTTCAAATTTGACCGGGATCAAAAGATAATGTTGCTTTTGCCATTCATTTCAATAGAGATTTTTTTTTCTTTTGATTTAAAGTCCAATATGCAGAAGTAGAGGGAGTGTGACTTAGGCTCTCGATACAGGCAGAGATCTCAATCCCCCCCAGTGTTTGAAACAAAGTTACGCCCTTGGATGTAATGTTCTTATTATGTCAAGTAGGAGTTGGTAAGATCTGCTGATGAAGTGTGAAATTAATATATGCTTTTATTGTGATGATGTGTGAGCTCAGCAGCAGCTTTCATTTGGATAAAAACAGTTTGACTGTGCCAGTGATGAAAACAGTTGGGCGATGAATATTTGCTGAGCTCAAAGTTAATAAAAAGTATAAGTTTGGCAGAATAATCTAAGACTTCACTAATAATCTTTTAACAATAAGCTTTATGTACCTACATTGATACATAAAGCAAGAGTGGCCAGAGATTGCATATCTCTGCCAAGGCTGAAAGTTCCCCTTCAACAGACATTAATAATACACTCCTGATCAAAATCTTAAGATCAGGGAAAAACTACAAGTATTTGCTTTTCACGCTGGTGGATCGTAACCGAGTTGTAAGAAGAGCTTCAAAATGCAACAAGAATAAACAGAATGAAAACAACTAAAAGAGAGAACTAAAAGTGTCAAAAAAAGACTCAGTAGTGAGTAACTCCAACGTTCTTGTTGATCACTTCAAAGATCATGCTTGATCCGAGTGTTTCCAGGAGGTTGGTGGGAATGTTGCTCCATGTGGTGAAGATGGCCGTGAAGACACAGGTCAGTCCTCGACTCAAATTAAGGCCCTTACTGATGCTGACTGCAGCCCAATAACCAAAAGACGGAATCTACAAAAGAAGAGCTTAAAGAACAAAAGACCATCTTCAAAGGCCATGTCTCCTCTCACACCATAAACTTGTCCGTTTGGACTGCCTGTTTTCTACATGGCACAGTGGTGGAGGCTCCGTCATGCTCTGGACTGCTTTTTCCTTCAGTGGAACAGTGTCGCTGCAGGTTGTACAGAGGCGTCATATGGTGGCTGGCTATGTGGAGATGTTGCAGTGGGCATCCCTCTTGACTGAGGGCCATCGTCTGTGCGGTAATGACGGGGTCTTTCAACAGGACAGCGCTGCAGTTCACAATGCCCACCTGATGAAAGACTTCTGCCCAAAGAATAATGTCCCGCTACCACCACCATGTTTGACTGTTGGTATCAACTTTTGTCTCGTCAGTCCACAGAATATTTTCAGAAAAGTCTTGGGCATCATCAAGATGATTTTTGGCAGATGTGAGATGAGCCTTTGTGTTCATTTTGCTCAGCAGTGGTTTTTGCCTTGTAACTTTTCCATGGATGCCATTTTTGCCCCGTCTCTTTCTTCTTGTTGAATCATGGATCAGTGTCCAAACTGAGGCAAGTGAAGCTTGCAGTTCTTTAGATGTTGTTCTGGGTTTTTGTTTCTCATCTGTTCTTAAATTTCTTTAGATTGCGGCATGATGTGTTGCTTTTTGAGATCTTTTAGCCTTCTTCACTTTGTCAGACAGGTTCTATTTACGTGATTTCTTGATTCAACAGGTCTGGCAGTAATCAGGCCTGGGTGTGGCTAGAGAAATTGAACTTAGCTTTCCAAAAAGTGTGGTTAATCACATTGAATTTATCATGTAACAAGGGGGCAATTACTTTTTCACATAAGGCCAGGTAGATTTGGATAGCTTTTTTCGATTAATAAATGAAATCATGTAACAACTGCATTCTGTATTTACTTGGGTTCTCTTTGTCTAATATTAAAATTTGTCTGATACGAAACATTTAAGTGCGACAAATATGCAAAAATATAAGAAATCCGTAAGGGGGCAAAAACTTTTTCACAGCACTGTATATACACAATGAGGAAAATAAGTATTGAACATGTTATTTCTGATGGAGCCATTGACCTGAGATTTTCACCAGATTTCAGTAACAACCCAAGTAATCTATACATACAAAGAAATCAAGGCAACTGTGTTCACAAAACAAGTTATATTTAATAAAGTGGATTGACACAGGGAATAAGTATCAAACACGCTTGGTGAAACTCATTTAATATTTGGTAGAAAAGCCTTTGTTGATAACAACAGCTTCCAGATGCCTCCTTTATGGAGAAACTAGGCACAGGCATTGCTCAAGAGTGATTTTAGCCCATTCTTCCACACAAACTGTTTTCAAATCTTGAAGGTTCCGTGGATGTCTTCGAAAACTCTGATCTTCAGTTCATTCCATAGATTTGCAATTGGATTCAGGTCAGGTGATTGACTGGGCCATTCTAGCAGCTTTATTTTCTTTCTCTGAAGCCAGTTGAGAGTTTCCTTGGCTGTGTGTTTGGGATCATTATCTTGCTGAAATGTCCACCCTCGCATCATCTTCAGCATCTTGGCAGATGGCAACAGGTTCTTATCAAGGCTGTTTCTGTACATTTGTCCATTCATCTTTCCTTCAATCATATGAAGTCTGCCTGTACCATGTGCTGAAAAACACCCCCACACCATGATGGGATGTGCAGTGCCATTTCTCCTCCAAACATGCTGTGTGTTGGGGCATCCAGAAAGTTCAATTCTGGTCTCATCTGACCAGACTATATACTCCCAGTATTTTACTGGCTTGCCCAAATGTTGTGCAGCAAATTTTAAACAAGCTACAACATGCTTTTTCTTCAGCAGTGGAGTATTGCGAGGTGAGCGAGTATAGAGCCCATGTTGGTTGAGTGCATTACTTATTGTTTTCTTTGAAACAGCAGTACCTGCTAACTCCAGGCCTTTCTGGAGCTCTCCACGAGTGGTTGTTGGCTTTTGGATAACTCTTCTGATAATTCTTGTGACTCTGTCAGAAATCTTGCGAGGAGCTCCTGGTGATGATATTCCTTCCACTTCTGAATGCTGGTTCCAACAGTACTCACTGGAACATTCAGCAGTTTAGAAATGCGCCTGTAATCAAAGCCATCATTATGCTTTGCAGCAATAAGGCTGCGAAGGTCTAGAGAGAGCTCTTTGCTTCTTTTTTTTTTATTACTTATTTTGTACCCATAGGTAGATTTGTTTTGCAGTCTGGTGACAAGCCACCAGCTGCCAGTCGCTGCGTGCGCAAGCGCCCCGTATCCCTAACCTGCATGTTTTTGGTATGTGGGAGGAAACCGGAGAAATCCCGGAGTAAACCCACGCAACACGGGGAGAACATGCAAACTCCACACAGATCACTGTTGGTCGGGGGCAGGGATCGAACCCACGATTTCACGATCCCCACGATCCCCCGGCCGAGGGTAAACTGTGCTGCCACAGTGCTAACCACTGTGCCACTGTGCAGCCCATCATGAGTTCTTTGTGGCGTGACAATCTGATATTCACTGACCTTTTTAAAGGCTATCAGTCAGGACTCAACCATCTGAAATGAAATTGCACTAATGGGGGATGGGATGGCTTCCTAAATTCTGATGGATTTCAGCTGGTTTCTTGGCTTTCTATATCTTTTTGCACCTTTTTTCTTCGTGTGTTCAATACTTATTCCCTGTGTCATTCCATTTATTAAATATAACTTGTTTTGCCAACACAGTTGCCTTGATTTCTTTGTATGTATGGATTACTTGGGTTGTTACTGATATCTGGTGAAAATCTCAGGTCCATGGCTCTATCAGAAATATGTTTAATGAGAAAAAAGTTGACGTGTTCAATACTTATTTTCCACGCTGTATGTAGTTTTAAAGACTAATAACAATTTATAGTGTTTTACTAAAAGCCTTCTGTAAATATCGGTTTGAAGCAGTCTGCTCATTAATATTAATGAGCCCCTACTCTGATGTAATCAAGCTTCAGATAAACTCCGAAAGATTATCTATTGCTCATTATAAATTATGACCAAATATACACATGTTGAACTGCACTGCATCTGTTGTAAAATTCATTACACTGTAGAGGGTAAACTTTCTGATGACTGATTAGCTTTCATCATTTTATCTGTTACATCCTTTTTTAATCCACATGTTTTAAAATGGGATCACATTACAAGATAGCAAAGAAAAACAAGATGTCTGCAAATGATTTCTCCTCTGTGGTGAAATTTGCATGCAACAACTTTATTTAAATCATGAGTCACAGGAACAGTTGTCTCTTGACATGAATATGGGCAGATCCAGATCGCTGCTGGAATAAGTCATTGTCAGTTTTATTTTTTATCTGGTGTTTGATCTCAGTATCATTAGAAACCGCTAAATGATCTCCCTGAATTCACTTGAAAGCATTTATTCAGGCGTGGTAGAGTTTTTTTGTCATTTGTTCTTTTTTTAAAAAAATATGTTTTTGTGATAATTTACATTTAAGACTTACTACAGACTATTGTTTTGGTTTTTTTTTTTTCAATCTGAAGATTAATTTGAAGTTACCAGCTCATTTTTTAACATATCAAAAGTTTTAGTTTTTTTAAAATGACCATAAACATCTCTTATCATTCACTGCAGGACATGGCTATCACCAGCGGTACGGTGGAGTCTCTGGATGAAATTCCACCTCATATGTGGAAAGGTTTGCCCGACTGTCTCAATCTTGGACCATCTGCTATAAATCAAAGCCGAATTGGTGAGTAATCGCTCTTTTTTTTTATCATTTAAATTAACAACTCATGTGAAGACCAAAGGTGGTAGAGTGGCCCAAAATTGTACTAAAGTAAAAGTAGTGTTACATTACAATATTAATTATTTTATTAATTATTCAAGCACAGGTAAGAGTAGTCACCAAAAAATTGAGTAAGAGTACGAAAATATCTGATGCCAATTTGTAAGGTATTTCTCCAAACTTTTTGGCTATTTTTAAAATTACTGCTATTTTCTTGGAAATTTGAAAGGTTTTAAAATCAGTTTTCAGCTTTTTCTTTTAACAGAAATTTTAAACTTTTTTCTTGTAATGTTCTTGTAATTTGTGATTTTTTTTTCTTGTACATTTAAGACTTCAAGCTCATGATTTTTTTTCTCATAATGTATATTTTTCTTGCCACTTTTTCTGATAAAATTTGCAGCTTTTTTTTTTTTTTTGCAATTTTTATTTGTTAATTTTTTACTTTTTACCTGAAATTTGTAACTTTGCTATCACCAATTTGGGATTTATTGTCTCCTAAATGTTTTAGTCTGAGAAAAATAAACTTCCACAAGGTAGTTTAGTTTAGTAAGCCGGGGATTGGATCGTCAAGGTGTCTGCCTTCGACTGCCACCCAATCCACATAGCACCAAACCCCCATGATCCCTCCTGCAGGTGGTGAGCCTACTGGAGGGTGGACTCATTGACTGGTTCGGGTTGAGCCCGGCTGGGTCCCATGGACAGAAACCCGGCCACTAGGCGCTTGCCATCAAGCCCCTCCCTCAGACCTATCTCCAGGCCGGGGACCCAGTTACACCATACCAGGTGGGGTATGTTATACATTAATATGACGTATTATTGTGTGATGTGGGTGGTGGCTCCACCTTTCCAGTTCCGCTGCCACCCTGAGTGTAAAGAGCTGATGCAGAAGAGGCACGGTCTCTTTTGACCTTTGCCTCTGCCTGTATAGGAGCGCCTGGTGTAACTGTGAGTCACATAATAAAGTCAAGTTCTATTGCACCTCCGGGATGGTTATTGAGATACTGGTTATGGACATAGCATTTGGCGACGAGGATAAAAGAATGGATAAAGGTATTTCGGGCGTTTGGTCATTTCTGGAGCTTCCCGGCGAGCCACCGGTGCTGTGGAAGAGGTGGTTTGCTGCATTTGAGAATTATCTGGTGGGGTTGAACCTCTGTGAATTAGAGAAATTGCGTGCAAGGGCAATATTGGTCCATAATCTTGGCATGGGGGGACAGCGCATTTTCAGCACACTGGGAGTGAGCGACAGTTTTGAAGACGTGGTTGGGTTAATGGCGCGCTACTTTCGCGCCTCTGAGAACGTCATCATCCGGAGGATCCAGTTACGACAGCGCCACCAATGGACTGGAGAGTCGGTGCAGCGGTATCTTGCTGACCTGCGCCAACTGGCTGGGTATTGCCAGTCTGGGACCTTGGAGGAGGAAGTGGTCTGCGATCAGTTGGCGGAGCACACGCTGTGTGCAGTGGCACAGTCAAGACTCCTTATTCATTCTGGTGAACTGATGCTTGCCAAGGCTGTGGAGATAGCCTAGCAGTTTGAAGCAGCGGATAAACTGTCACGGGACCTTGGTGAGAGAACAGCGTTGGGGCAACCCCACTCACAATCATCAGCGCAGGCTGTAGACCCCGGATAGCGATGCCAGTGTGGAAGACAGAGAAGAATACGCTACTGCTATAAAAATTAGGTCCGCCCCGGGATCGCCAAAGTGTTTTGGCTGCGGGACTACCAAGCACCGGTACAAGGCGAGAGAGTGTCCAGCAAAAGGCAAAAGCTGTGGCAAGTGTAGACTCCTAAATCATTTCGCCAAGGTCTGTAAAAAATTCGAGCGAGGGGAATGGCGACGTGAAGTGGATTCCCCCGCCATGACTCCTACGGTTATTCACACCATCTCCCTGAGCACAGAAGGCCGCACATATTTAACAGTTACATTGGACGGCAAGGACGTGCCGTTATTGGTGGACACGGGCACGGTGAGGTCCGTGTTGAACTGGCCAACTGTGAGGATTTTTTTCCCCTACCATCGTGTGAGAGGTCTGTCGACACCATTGTGTGGGTATGGCGGTAATAGGCTGTCCATAGTGGGTTCGCTGGAGCTGATGGCGAGGTACAAGACAGCGGTGGTGTCCAACCTGCAGTTCGTGGTGACCACGAGTGGGTCGAATGTGATGGGCTGCAATCTTTTTTATGGACTGAGCTTCTCAATCACCAACCGTAGCGGAGAGGAGTGGTCGGGATGTGGTTTGTGGGACCGGCTGGTTCCGCAAGTGGTGGACGATGCGGTTTGGGACGATACATGGCCTAGTATTCTGGGAAATGGACAGGACAAATACCACCCAGGGCCATCAGGGCAGGATTCCAGTGCTAGGGCCCACGTTACCCTAGGTGAGGGAACTGGGCAGCATGGTGTAACGCCCGTAATGGCGGGTGAGGCTGTGAGGATGGCTCCCTCTACTTCCCGGGTTTGGCCTGGAGATACCAAAAAGCATGGGGCTGCAACGACTACGCCAGCATTCAAAATGAAAGAGAGCGGGGCAAGACTGGCTGGCACGGGAAACGGATGTGCCACACAGAAACACTGGAGGCCGAGTTGGGCTTCAATGAGGGTCGCCGGTGTGGCTGACTCGGTGTGGAGGCCTGGTTGAGACATCATGGACATTGGAAGCCGAGTCAAGCTCTTTTGGGAGTCGGTGATGTGGTTTAACCCAGAGAGGAGACTTGGCTGAGAGGGGTCCACGGGAAGAGGAAACAACAGGAGGACCAGGGGCGGCTGAAGTTGGTGGCTGTTCGGGAAGATGGGTACCTTCGGCTGTCAGATGACTCATGGAGACACCCCAATGAACTGTGGTGCACCACTGAGGAGAAGGAGGTGTCGGGGCCCAGACATGGCTCATCTCCAGGGACGAAGAGATGAAGGAGCTCTGGGCGGAATCCACCAGACGAGTCCCCCGGGGGGTGGCTTCTCCATCGAGACTGTACAGTAGCAAGGGGTGATGAGTTGGGTTAAATATGTTTGCCCGGGCTATGTAGTTAATATGTTTCTCGTGCAGAACTGCTACAACAGGTGCCCATGTGAAAAAAAATACTCAAGTAATGTGTGTATCACCATGTTTGGGGTGTGTATTACTGTGGGGTTTGCCCGGATTGGGGTGGTATTATTGGGAATGTTGGTAGCAGGGCATGAATGTGCATGTTGACTGATTGATTGTTTGTATACTGAGTTACGGGTTTACTCTTTATGTATATCAGTTTATGGGGTTATTTTGTGTTATAATAGGAGCATGGCAATATTTTATTTTATGGACTCTTATTATCAGAGACGGCAGAATAATCTGTCTGGCCGCGTGGAAGTGGGACGGTAGTCCACCTGTCCCCCTCTAGTTTTAGTTGTTTGTGTGCATGGATAGGCCTGCTTTATTTGTTTGCCGTTAGGGTGTGACTCGGGTACTAAATTTGGGAGAGCCTAATTGGTGTGTATGTATTTTGGACTTTTCTAAAGGGGGAAGGAATGTTATATATTAATATGACGTATTATTGCATGATGTGGGTGGTGGCTCCACCTTTCCGGTTCCACCGCCACCTTGAGTATAAAGTGCTGATGCAAAAGAGGCACAGTCTCTTTTGACTTTCACCTCTGCCTGTATAGGTGCACCTGGTGTAACTGTGAGTCACATAATAAAGTCAGGTTCTATTGCACCTCCGGCCTGGTTATTGAGATACTGGTTATGGACATAACAGGGTACACTGAATCTTTGATTATTTTTTTTTTTTTACTGTCATGAGACTCCATTGGATCACTCTGAAGGTGGAACATCTGGCTCTGCTGGCAAAAGTTAATGATTGCTGGTGTTTGTTGGCAAACGCTGGCGAAAGTTTTGTTCTTTGAAAATTTTCAGCATGCTGAAAATTTGCTGACGTTTGGAAATAAACATTGGTGAAAGTTGTGCTCAGTGTGTAAAAGTTCTTGAGTGCTGGGCTAAGTTATGCAGAGTTTACATAAGTCGACCTAAGTTAAAGCTGGGTTCACACTATAGCATTTGGACCAACTTTTACAGCCATTTTGAAAAATCAGAGAAATACTCAGCGCAGGTCAGCTGACATCAGCATCAGGCAACGCTTATATAAAGATCAACGTTTGTGAAGGCTTCCTGCCATTCTGGGCCTGCTTTTGGAGTGAACACATCTCCCTTGGGCATACGTTTCAGTATTTATTTTCATTTTATATTCCTGTGTAGTTACTTCTGCATACCATTTTCCCCTGTTCATTCATTCATTCATCTAAAAAAAAATAATAAAATAATGCTATAGACTCCAATGCTAAGTCCGCAATTAAAGTGTGAATGTGGATGGAATAAAAAAACTGTTTAGTGTATCATCATTTAAATAAAATGATGGGGGATTATATTTTGACTGTTACAACTTTCTCCATTAAAATAACATAAAATCCCATTAAATGTCATTTACTTTTTGACACCACATCAGCGCTGTTTGATTCCCCACAATGGAAGTGAACCAATAAATCCTGGAGAATGAAAATAAGAACAGTAAATTTCTCAATGAGATTTTTTTTTCTTTTGGGCTGTCACATTTTTGGGAGATCATATATATATATATATGTAGCAGCCAGAGGGTAGACAGACTCTGACTGAAAATTTCAGGAAAAAAACTTTATTCCACGGACCAAGAAAATGTTTTTTCAGACAGCAAAAAAAAAAATAAAAAAATGGATCAGTGTCTCCAATAGCTGTTGTTTCCAAGGCAACCAGTAATCCATACTAGCAAAATACATGTTTACGCAACAGCACAGCCTAGTGGTAGAAAAATAACACTGCAAAGACACAACACCCAAACCACACCCACCATCTGGAGCAAACCCACAAACAACTTAAAACTAATCAAATGCCCGCAATATATATGCAGTTTTGCAGTAACATACTGTGGAACAAAATTACTGTTTAAAAATTCAGTAATGTGTTACAGTTACTGAAATTTGATCAGATGTGTTACTCGTTTTATTAATATGGATAGATATTTTTAGTGCAAATAAATATAAACTGACCCTATGTAGTTGACGCAGTCATCAGTCTCCTCCATGGGTCGGTTTCCTGTCCTGCTCACACCGCAACCCGGTGGGAAGAAATGCTGTGGTGGTGGCAGCTTCTCATATCGAGCTCTGATCCCCCATTGTCCGAGCAGTGAGTAGCCCCCAACAGCTCCTTCCTCTGTGGTTAAACATGAGTATTTTTAGAGCAAGAAGCTCGTATTTAATGTCCGCAGTTGTGTAAATGTAAGTTTTCTTACCGCACAGAGAAAAAGTGACTGTGATTTGTTGCTGTAAAGAACAAATGAAGCTTCTTCTAAGGTGAACTTTCATTTCTCTGTGCTTTCTGTTTTATTTTATCTTATTCTGTTGTGATATGCAACTATTTCATGGAAGTAAATCTTCTAAATATGTATTTTTAATGGGCTGATCCAGAGGTGTCAAACATATGGCCCGTGGGCCAAAAACGGGCCACCAGGGGGTCCAAAATTTTCTCTGTGAATTTACAGCTTTGTTTCTAGTAAGTTTCTGACTTTCTACTGATTACAATAGTTTGTGTAAATCTGAGACATTTTTCTCTGTAAGATGAGACTTTTTTCTCATCAGTTTTCTTTTTCTTCTTTTTTCTGATGAGAACAAGGGGTCCTTTGTCATATGTCTGAGCGTCTGTCCTCAGTGCTCAGACTTCCTTTGTAGTTTTGAGCGTTTTTCTGTTCATTATTATTAGTTCTGTTATTTTGTTTGGATTTTGAGCTCCTCTCCTCCATTCCAGGCCCAGCCACCTTCACTCGCAGTCTGCTTCCAGTCCCTCAGCTGCGAGTAATTGTTTTTCCCCTCTCACTGCTCTCTGGCTACTCTTCCTTCAGCTGAGAGCAGTTGGGCAATTAGTTTCTGCCAGCTCAGCATTGCACCTGCTGCTCGTTACCTTCTCTTGTATTTATATGCTGCCCTTTTCCCCTATTATTGTGGCAGTCACATCCATGTTCAGACTGAACTCCATCTCTCGGCTCAGTCTCCCCCTACTGTTCTCCAGAGTTCCTAAACTCTGGAGCATCAACTCAGTATAAGCTTTTCTGTGTTTGTATTTTGGGGTTTGCCTGCACTGTCATCTGGACTGTTATGTTTTCTTCCTGTCATTAAATCGTCTCACTGCAGTCAAGCGATTGGGTTTGTTTTTTGCCCCGGAGGGGCGCTCATGACACCCTTGACTTCAAGGGCCAAGGGGAAGGAGTAGAAATGAGAATTGGGACAGACCCCAAATTTACCTGTACTTCACTCTCACATTGCATATATTTTTCTCAACTGTTTTACAGTATTTACTGCTGTTAATAACTACTTAAACAGACAGTGTTTCTCTTGTTTTTTTATGTGTGTAGAAGGGTCATTGCATTTAAAAAGGTGGTACATTTAATTCAACTACATTTTAGCATGCAATAATCAAATTTGATCATATTAAACATAATTTTCCAACTACAAAATTGTGGCTAGTGAAACTGCTGAGTGGCTAGTAACTTTAGAAAATCTCTAGCCACAGTGGCTGATGATGTGAAAGCACAACTGCTCTGCAGTTACTATCCTCAGCAAACAGCGGGTGCTGCCATGAGCTTCTCCCCATCCCAAAGCACTCACAAGCGGTCAGTCTCACAGTAGCCTCGTGCAGCAATTAGTTGCACTCAGAGGGGAGACCCATGCCCATGCCACTCACGTCCAGACTGCAAATGAATTGCGCCTGCACCCCCCCGCCAGTTGATGTAAATGTTTCTTCACTGTCAGTGTCACACTAATAAATCACTGCATTTGACTAACAGCCTCAGTCATGTACTCACTTCGTCCACTCTGTGTGAGTGTGTGAGTGTCTGTGACATAAGCGAAACATCTAGCAGCTAGCTCGTCATGTCGCAGTCTCAACTGTACGCTCAAAAATGCAGTAAGGAGTGAGAATCAAATCCTGAATTCAAAGGCTGGTTGAAGCCGTTTACTGGAGATGATATTCTGTCATCTTCAATTGTCATTTGTACAGCTGTACAATGTTGTGTTAGAGTTTGGGCTTTTACTTGGGTGGAGGCTCCGAGCGCCTTCCGGTTTCACCACCACCCGCAGCTATAAGAGGGCAGTGGGCAGGAGGGGCGGTCTCTTTGCCACCTCTCTGCCTGGTGGATGCGCTTGTGTGCTGTAGAATGCCTTTCAATAAACGTGTGTCCAGTTTGACACCTGGCCTCGTCCTTGGCTCCATATTCAGACATAACATTTGGCGACGACAATAAAAGTGGATTAAAACAAGGTATGGAAGCGTGTGGGTCTGAAATTTGGCTGGTTTTGGAGACCCCCGGCGAGCCATCGGTCCCCTGGCCGAGGTGGTGCACCGCTTTCCGGACGCAAATAGTGGCACTGAATCTTGGTAAGCTGGAGAAGTTGAGGACACAGGAGTTGTTGGTGCACAATTTTGCAGTGGAGGAACGTGTTCTGAGCACACTGGGTGACTGTGACAGTTTTGTCGAAGTTTGAGCTAGTGGCGCACTATTTTTGCGCCCTAGAAAACGTCATGGCTCGCAAGATTTGGTTTCGACAGCGCTGCCAACGGGTGGGCATGTCTATTCAGCTGTTCGTGGTAGACGTGGGGCTGTCAGTCAGCGGATGCCAGTTTGGACCATTGGAAGAGGAGATGATTCGCGATCAGTTGGCGGAGTATACCAACGGCGCTGCGATTGGGTCGGAGCTGTTTACGTTTTCGGGTGAACTGACACTGCCCACAGCCATCAAATTAGTTCAACTGCTGGAAGCTGCGGATAAACTGTCACGGGAGCTGAGTGAGAGCTTGTCACACCAACATCTGGGATCACCGCCGATCGCACATGCAGTGGACCCGGTCAGCGTGGGAAGCGTGGAGGACGACGCTAACGCTGGGAATGTGAGATCCACCCCAGGAAAGCTCAAATGTGTGGGCTGTGGGTCCACGAAGCACCGTTTCAAGGCCAGAGGTTGTTCATCAAGAGTGGAGTGCTGTCACAAGCGTGGCCTCTTGCTTCATGTTACCAGGGTATGCCACAGATCCAAGCGAAGAGGTCTGTGGCACAAAGAGGACTCTCGTGCCCCCACGGTTGTCCATGCTGCATCCCCGAGCACCAACGGACACGTGTACTGTATGGTGGAGTTGGACGGGGGGGAAGTGTTTTTGTGGATCGACGCTGGAGCGGTGGGCTCCATGCTGGATTGGACAACCGTGAGATGTTTTTCCCCGCACATCAGAATTGAGAGTGACCCGGCGCCGCTTTGTGGTTGTGGAGGAGGATGGTTGGCCACGGTGAGAACGTTGGAACTAACGGCTTGGTGCAAATTGGCTGAGATGTGGGACCGTCCGATCCTGAGAGTGGTAGACGGTGCAGTGTGGGATGAGGAACTGCCTGGCAGCCTGGAGAGTGAGCAAGACCAATTTCGCTCAGGGTCATCACAGGAGGGTCCCTGTGCCAGAGCTCAAGTCGCCCTGAACGAGGGTACTGGGTGGCACAGCAGGACACCTGTGACGATGGGCGACGTTGAGAGGCTGGTTTCACCTGTTCCTGGATCTCGGCTGAAGTGGGCTGGTGAACATGTGGCCACAACGGCAATGGCAGCAGCGAAGTTAAAAAAAAAGGTCGGGGCCGGACCATCAGGCACGGTAGAATGACGTGCCAAGCAGAGACCCTGCATGCCAAGTGGGACCACTCTGGGGGTCAAGGACTGGACTTGGGAAGAGGAGGCGCACCGGTGCTGAAGCGACCTGCTGCAACCTGGGAGGCTGGCTGCCTCCAGGGGCGAACTGATGACGTGGCAGTCCAGGGGGCCCATGGACTTGTGTTCTCCAGCCATTTGTTTATAGGTTAACTGTTGTACGTGCATTTGAATCAGTTATGTGTGTGTCATAAACTGATGGTTGGTATCTGGTTTAATTGTTGTATGTGTGTATATTTGTATATATTAATAGGGATTAATTTGATGTTATGTTTACAGTAGGACACGGCAGTATTTTGTGTTAAGTGGACTTACTTTAAGTACAAGCAGCAGAATAACCAGCTTCGCCATGTGGGGGCGAGGTGGCAGTCTACCCATCTCCCCCTAGTTTTAGTTATTTTGGAATGATTGTGTTAGGCCATTTGTATTGTGTTATATCGTTACTGTTAGTGCGTGATTCGGGTTCCAAATAGGGGTGGGTACAAATTTATGTGTGTGTTTTTGGCTTTTGTGAAGGGTAGGGGGAATGTTGTGTTAGAGTTTGGGCTTTTACTTGGGTGGCACGGGTGGTGGCTCCGCCTTCTGGTTCCGCCACCACCTGCGGCTATAAGAGAGCAGTGGGCAGGAGGGGCGGTCTCTTTGCCACCTCTCTGCCTGGCAGATGTGCTTGTGTGCTGTGGAGTGCCTTTCAATAAACGTGTGTTCAGTTCAGCACCTGGCCTTGTCCTTAGCTTCATATTCAGACATAACATACAGCACAATGAAATTGATAAAGAAGTGATGGCCTATTTAAATGCCAAATTAAAACAAACAAACCAAGAATTAACAGAAGAAAATTAATTTGTAGTTCTAAAGATATTTAGGATGTTTTTTACTCACTTTTTGTCTATCCCATGACATTATTCTTCTCTCCTACATCGTCCATTACAATTACATGCAAATGACCAATTATGCAAATTTGGCAATGATGGCATTTAGTGATTTCTAGCGACTTTTAGGACAGCCAGTAGCTACTTTCCTTACTGAGGAGTTGGCAACAGTGCAGTTAAGAGCCTGTTCACTGCTGCAACCAGCAGCCACAAATGGAGCTTGCTCCTGTTGGGAAAAGATGAAGCTGCTTTGTTTTTGTGAAAATGGACAGATTATTTTTCCTTTGTCGCGGGGACAAAAGCATACTGGTGGGCTGTGTGAGACTGACTGCAGTCTTCAGAAGCGCCTGAGAACAGCAACAAGAGCCAACAAAGCTAGTGCTATGCTATACTATGCTAACAACACTGGCTGGATTTCAAACATAGGTATGCATCTGGACAGTTTGTGACCCAGCAAGAATTAAATGACTGATTGCCAGATACGTCGTTACAGAATGAAGATCTGATAAGTCATTTCCCATCAGACAGCTGAGACTGTTATCCACTGAAGTTAAAACACATTTACTTGCTACCTGGATAAAGATTATTCAAAAATGGATTTGATAACCAAAAGGAATTTAAGAGACTGGGTCATGTCTCTATCACAGCAGACATTTGGACTGTGGATAATGGACATTTTCTTTGGATCACTGCACATCAGATTAAATCTATAATATTAAAGGTAAGAAACATTGACTGCTTTATTGCAGTGTTGCCATCTCACTCTTTTTCGCTCTCTCACTCCACAAACCCTACTTCTCACTCGAAAATGAGGAAATTACTGGCAATTTTGTGTTGATTTTCTTCAGATTTTTCCCATAATAAGAGCTCTCAAGGCAGGATAAAGCAGACTGAACATGTTCTAAAAGCTCTGTCTGAAACAGTCTTGTTTTTAGCCTGACATTAATAAGCCCGTAATGTAATCCATTCATTAAATTATCTTGCTATGTGTGCAAGATATTTAAGTATACATTTAAAAGTAACGTGAAAGTTACTTTTCCAAGTGACTAGTTACTTTAATTATGCAGTAACTGGAAAGTAACTCAGTTAATAAAGTCTAAAGTCATCGAGACCTGCTGTCCACACCCCACTCCACCAACACCCCCCCACTCCCAGCACACAACCCCCCAACCTGACCCTCACTAAGACCCAGGCGAGGACGGAGCTGAGGAAGATCAAGGTGAAGAAGGCCTCGGGACCGGATGGCATCAGCGCGAAGCTCCTCAAGTCCTGCGCAGACCAGCTGTGTGGGATTGTGGAGCACATCTTCAACCTGAGCCTGAAGCTGGGGAGGGTACCACAGTTGTGGAAAACATCTTGTGTGGTACCTGTACCAAAGACTTCCCACCCCAAAGACCTGAACAGCTACAGACCAGTGGCCCTGACGTCTCACATGATGAAGACCCTGGAGAGACTGCTCCTTGCTCACCTCCGCCCCCTGGTGGGACCAGCGATGGATCCACTCCAGTTCGCCTACCAGCATGGCATTGGGGTGGAGGATGCAGTGATCTTCCTCCTTCACTGTTCCCTGTCCCACCTGGAGAAGCCCGGGAATGCAGTGAGGATCATGTTCTTTGACTTCTCCAGTGCTTTCAGCACCATCCAACCGATGATCCTGAAGGACAAGCTGCTGTGCGCAAGGGTGGACCAGCACCTGTCATCATGGATCCTGGACTACCTCACTAACTGGCCAGTTTGTGAGAACCCGGGATTGTGTATCTGACATGATCATCGGTAGCACGGGGGCCCCCCAGGGAACGGTTTTGGCTCCCTTCCTGTTCACCCTTTATACTGCAGACTTCTCACACAATACAACACACTGCCATCTACAAAAGTTCTCTGACTCTGTGATCGTCAGCCTCATCTCCAACGGAGATGAAGCTGAATACAGAGGACTTATCCAGGACTTCATGGACTGGTGCCATCGGAACTGCCTCCAGATCAATGCGAGGAAAACTAAGGAGCTGGTGGTGGACTGCCGCAGGCAAGGATAACCCCTCACAGCACCAGTAAACATCCAGGGAACAGACAGTGAGATGGTGACATCCTACAAGTACCTTGGTGTTCATCTGAACAGTAAACTAGACTGGTCACACAATACCGATGCACTCTACAAGAAAGGACAGCACAGGCTGTTCCTACTGAGGAGGCTCAGGTCTTTTGGTGTACAAGGAGTGCTGCTGAAGACATTCTATGACACGGTGGTGGCATCAGCCATCACTTTTGGAGTGGTCTGCTGGGGCAGTGGCATTACAGCAGCCGATAGGAAGAGACTGAACAAACTAATCAAGAAAGCTAGCTCTGTCCTGGGGCAACGCCTTGACCCAGTGGAGGAGATAGGAGAGAGAAGGATGGTGGCTAAACTGTCATCTATGCTGGAGTCCGAGTCCCACCCTATGCAGGACATACTGAACGCACTGAGGAGCTCATTTAGCAGTAGGCTACATCATCCTAGGTGCGCAACCGAGAGGTTTCACAGGTCCTCCCTACCTACGGCTGTCAGACTGTATAACCTAAGCAGGGCTGCTCGCAGAGATAGCAAAAAAACATGACAACCTAATAGTATTGAATGCAAAAGACGCAATAGACTGACACAAATGGTCCCCTCCAGTATACAACTAGGACAATATCAGTCGCTACAGAGGGTGACAATATGTATGGGTACATATTCATACCATGCAGGGTAACTGAATAGACGGTTATGCTGTTTATTCCATCTAGCTACAATGCTCTGCACTTTGTATATATATTTATATATTTATGTGTACATATGTACAGTATATTCACTGCTCTTATTTTCTTATCTTCTTAATTATTGCTGAGTGTTGCTATCCCTGTGCTGTTGCAATCTTGGAATTTCCCCATTGTGGGACTAATAAAGGCTTATCTTATCTTAATTTTGAAAAGAAGTAACTAGCAACTGTAACTAGTTACTATTTTTTTAGTAACTTGCCCAACACGGACTTCCGGTTATGGCTGCCACGTAGGACGGACGTGTCTCGCTCTGCTCTGCTCCTGGAGAAAAAAAATCGGCAAATAACTCTCTCATTTGGGACAGAACGTATCCCAGCATTTGGGCGAGGATATGTCGGCGAAGCCTAAGGCTGGAAAACCAGGAAAAGGAAAAAGCGAGCCGCCGAAACAGTCCAAATTAACGGACTTTCAGGTCTGTGACGCAGCAAACAAAACTCCATATATGGCGGAGGAGGCTGGCAACGGTGCGATATCTGCGGGGAATGGCGCAGATGCGCTGATGGCTGCCATGAGTTCAATGAGAGCGGACTTTTCCTCTAGATTTGATGGGATTATGACAGCGTTGGAAGGAATAAGAAAGGAATTGGGTGACTGTGTAGAACGAACGGCGCAGATGGAGCTCCGTCTCGCTAGTGCTGAAGATGACGTCACCCGTCTTCAATTAAAGGTGCGCACTTTGGAAAAAAAAAATAAATCTCTGGAAGATAATATTTTGGATTTGGAATCTCGGTCGAGACAGAATAATTTGAGGCTGGTGGGTCTTCCAGAGGAATCAGAAGGTCGGGACGTATGTTCCTTTCTGGAAAAGTGGATTCCGGAGGTGCTGGGCAGCGAGGAGTTGCAGTCAGCAGTGGTTCTGGAAAAAGCACATCGCATTGGCCCACGGAGAGATAAGGGACCGCCGAGGACCTTAATTATGAAGTTTCTTAGCAACAGAGACAGGATGAAGATCTTCAGCGCTGCACGAGCTAAGGGGGAGATTAAACACCAGGACCAGCAGGTGCGGTTCTACCCAGATTTGGCCACAGGAATCCAGCAATTGAGGAAGCAGTTTGATCCCGTACGTGAGGAGCTGCGCAACCTTGGGATTCGTCATGGTGTAATCTATCCTGCGAGACTGCTGACCACGTATGAGGGCAGAACCCACATCTTCAAGACCCCAGAGGAGGCGCAGGAGTTCATCAAGAAGATCAAAGAAGAAGAAGAGACTGGTGGGAGCTAAGCATGAACAAAATATAAGGTAGAATAATTAAGCATTTGCACAGGCATCTGACTGACTTGAAGTAAATAGTAAGTTTACAAAATATAGATTGTATTATATATTAAAAAAACAAAACAAAAACAAAACAAACAAAAAAACAAACTATGATGTACAAAGTTGTTAAAAATTTTGGAGTTAAGTTGGAAAACTACAGAGGAGAGTTAATGTTACGTCATTAAAAGCAGTAGAGTTAGGGTGATTGGGAGGATGAAGGAGGAGTGGCTTAGGCTGTTCCCCGTGGGTGTGGAACGGTCGATGGCTATATCGGGAGACAGAATTTTTCTTTTGATTTTGGGGGGTTTGCCACAAGTGTGGGAAGGGGAAATTTGTTTGTGTGTAGTTTGTAGGATGAATGTTCAACCACTCATGTTTTTGCTTCTCTGTATGAGCATGTTTACACTGCAAGGTAATCCCAAACTCTCTATTGATCATGGACCAAAGTGTTAATCTTAATTTAACTTCATGGAATTGCAGAGGTCTACAAAATTTAAAAAAACTTAAACAAGTTATGAATAAAATAAAGGACATGGGTTCAAGAATTGTGTTTTTACAAGAAACTCATCTGATAGAGGAGGATGTTAAAAGAATTAGGAGTAGATGGCAGGGAAGTGTATTCACCTCTTCATTTTCATCCCGAGCCAGGGGAGTTATGACTCTCATACATAAATCAGTTCCTTTTCAAGTGAAAAATGTAATTGGAGACAAATTTGGAAGATATGTAATCATTCAAGGTTCTTTGCTATTAGAAAATATAAATCTTGTGAACTTATATGGTCCCAATATAGATGATCAGAAGTTCTTTGCTAATTTATTTCTCATCTTATCATCACTTACAGGGCAACATATAATAGCAGGGGATTTTAATTGTACATTGAATCCAGGTGTGGATAGATCAACAGGACTGGATTGTACGCACATTGGATGTAGGATGACTATTAATCATTTTATGAAAGAATTGAGATTGTTAGATATATGGAGAGAAATGAAACCACAAGTTAAAGCCTATTCTTGTTATTCCAGTACCTACAAGACATTCTCACGTATTGATTATTTTTTGATTTCCACAGAATTAAGGTCCAAGATTCAAAACTGCTTTTATGATAACATCGTGATCTCTGATCATGCACCCTGTTGTCTAATATATGTAGATAAAAAATTGACAAAGGAATCAGGTAGATGGCAATTTCAGCATAAATGGCTTCAGGATGAGGAATTTGTCAAGTATATAGAAAAACAGATAGACGAGTTCTTTGACATCAATACTACACAAACATCAGCATGTGTAAAGTGGGAGGCTTTCAAAGCTTTTATTAGGGGACATATTATTAGTTATACAGGATCAAAATCTAAGAAGACTCGAGAGGAGAGAGCTAAATTGGAACATAAAATAAAAAGTCTTCAGGAAAAAGTGTATGCAGGAAGTGACCCACGGTTGGAGAATGAATTACTGATTTTGAGAGCTGAATACGACAAAAAATCAGCGAATAGAGCTGCCTCGAGTCTTCTAAGATTGAAACAATCTTTTTATGAACAAGGTGAAAAATCAGGAAAATTATTAGCATGGCAGATTAAACAATTGGAAATTAAAACACCAATTACCAGTATTATAAGTAATGGACAGGTAGTTATAGATCCTTTAGAAATTAATAGAGCCTTTAGAGATTACTATGAAAAATTATATGATACCAAAAATGAACCTGATTTAACAAAACTAAATGGGTTTTTGAACGAACTATCTATACCGTGTATTCCAAATGAAAACAGGGAGATATTGGAGTCTAAAATTAGTCAAGAAGAAGTTGGGCTAGCCATTGATAATATGAAATCAGGAAAAAGTGCAGGACCAGATGGTCTTCCAGTTGACCTTTATAAAAAAATTTAAGAATAAATTAATAAAACCTTTTTTGGAAATGGTTTTAGAAGCATTTCAAAATAATAATTTACCATCATACATAAATAATGCCTTAATTATACTGCTGCCAAAACCAGGTAAGCCCTCTAATAAATGTGAAAATATGAGACCAATAAGCCTATTAAACGCCGACCTTAAGATAATCTGTAAAATTTTAGCAAGACGAATACAAGAAATTTTACCAAATATTATTAATCGAGATCAGAATGGCTTTATAAAGGGTAGACAAGGCTTCCATAATGTAAGAAGACTATTTAATATTATTTATTTTAATAAAGAAGCACCGGATACAGCTCTCCTATCATTGGACGCCGAAAAGGCCTTTGATAGAGTTGAATGGCCCTTTCTTTTTGAAGTCCTACAAAGGTTTGGACTTGGAAATAATTTCATAAAATGGGTTCAAATAATATACAATAATGCTACAGCAGAAATCCTAACAAATAACAATATTTCAAAACCAATAAAAATCAATAGAGGATGTCGACAAGGCTGTCCACTTTCACCTTTACTGTTTACTATGGCAATTGAACCTTTAGCGATAGCGATACGTTTACATTCACAAATATATGGAATTAAAGTTGGACCAACAGAACATAAAATCTCCCTGTACGCCGATTATATAATTTTGTTTATGTCGAATCTAAAAAAATCAATTCCAACCTTGTTGAATTTAATAAAGAATTTTGGGGAAATATCAGGATATAAAATAAATAAAACTAAATCTTCAATATTAATGCTAAATGAGACCCAGAGAAATTACCCAGCCCCTGAGGTAAATCAATTCAATGTTGTAAATCAGTTTAAATATTTAGGAATCCAAATTATGCCTAAGCTAGAATCAGTCGCCAGTGTCAACTATGAAGCCTTAATGTCAGATATCAATGAGTTAACTCAGAGATGGATGTCACTACCAATGTCGATGATCGGGAGAATCAATATACTTAAAAGTAATATTTTACCTAAAATACTTTATTTATTTCAATACATTCCCTTATCACCACCTTTAGATCTATTCTCAAGAATAAAAAAAAAGTTAGTGGAATTTATATGGAACAACAGGAGGGCTAGATTACGTTTGTCTTTATTATATTTACCATTTGATCGTGGAGGTCTGAAATGTCCAAATTTTATGTTGTATTATTGGTCGGCACAACTGAGGTCTATGACATATTATTTTTCATCAAATGATCTCCCTCACTGGACTGAAATGGAATCATACAATTTACCTTTACCTCTTCCCATATTCATATACTCAGATTCGGCAAAAAAATTACAAAAACAAGTTAAAAATCCATTTGTAAAGCATATGATCAAAATATGGTGTGAAGCTAAAAACTATTTAAAAGAACCACAGTTATTGTCACAATTTAGTCCAATATGGGGTAATCAATATTTTAAACCAGGGAGAGCGGACGCTGTATTTAAAGTATGGAATTTAAAAGGGATACAAAAGATTCAGGATTTATATTTGCCATGTGCAGACAACATAATGTCTTTTGAAGAGCTGAGGATCAAATTTAATCTCAATAGAACACATTTTTTTAAATATCTTCAACTTAGAAACTTTATTCGATCAAATCAAAATAAAGCTCTCACTCGACCTATTTATTCATCCTTGGAAAAAATGATGATGAAAGATAGTAAAAGAAAGGGTATTATTTCAGAGTTTTATAACTCATTGACACTATCTTCAAGTGAAAATTCACTGAAAAGATTAAACTACTGGAAAGAAGATCTGCAAATTGAAATTTCAGAGGAACAATGGGAATTGGCTTGTACAGAAGCTCAAACCAAATCAATAAATGCACGCCTTAAATTGATACATTTCAAATGGTTAATGCGGATGTATGTTACACCGGAGGAGTTAAATAGATATAACAAAAATATACCAGATACATGCACAAAATGCATGGAAAGTAAAGGAACCCTATTTCATTGTTTATGGGAATGTAGATTAATAAGAATGTTTTGGGAAGAGGTGAGGGTAACAATTGAAAAAATAATCTCAAAACAAATCATATTGAATCCTAAACTGTTTTTGTTGGGTCTGTACCCAGAAAAGCATAATTTTAATAAAAGTGAAAGAACATTCATAGACCTCAGTTTGCTTAATGCCAAAAAATGTATTGCACTATTATGGAAAAAGACTCATAGACCAGATGTGACTCAGTGGTTAAGACAGATGTTAACAAACCTTCCATTAGAAAGAATAACATATATACTGAAATCAAAGGAAATTGTGTTTGAGAATATATGGAGACCTTTTATTGATTATGTAAAAAATTTAAACATAACTCTTGAAGAAGAAGGTGAATGATGTGTGTGGACCTTGTAAATTCCAAACTGGTGAACATAATATGTATACTTATGTATTGGATTGTCTAGACTAAACAGAGGAGCATTGTTGAAGACTTGATTTTGTTGGTGGTTGTTGGTGTTTTTAGTGCATTTTTTTTTTTTTTGTAGTACTTTAGTGTTAGTGTTTGATTGTTTGTATCATGTTTGTTAAAAAAAAAAAAGGTTCAATAAAGATATTGTGGAAAAAAAAAAAACTTGCCCAACACGTTCTGTGTGTGTGTGTAGTGGTGAACCTTTCTAGGAGTGGCCAGCCGACCAAAATTACCCTAAGAATGCAGTGACGACTCATCCAAGAGGTCACAAAAGACCCCATAACAACACCCAAAGAACTGCAGGCCTCACTTGCCTCAGTTAAGGTCAGTGTTCATGACTCCACCATAAGAAAGAGACTGGACAAAAATGGCCTGCATGGCAGAATTCCAAGACAAAAACAACTGCTGAGCAAAAAGAACATAAATGCTCGTCTTGTGGGGTGTGTGAAATCACAGGCAGATTCATTTCAAATGATTTATTGCACACTCACATCTCACGAGCACAGAACAGACTGACTTTTCTCCAGAGACTCTCCTCTTAAGTTTCATGGCTTACATCACACACAACAGGACATTTGCATCACACTGCATTCAACCCCCTACATCCTTGACTCCTTCCCGCTCTCTCAACACAACAGGACATTTGCATCACACTGCATTCAATCAACCCCCTACATCCTTGACTCCTATGCTTATTCACTGTCTCTTGTCTGAGATGCTAGAATGACTCTCCCAAGGTGCTACAAATACCCCCCCCCCCCAGCATCTTAGATAGGACAATAGAATAACAGTCCACATGCTGTGATAGAACAACAAAACATCAGTCCACATGCTGGTTAGTCTCCTCCCGTATCTGCTGTAACTGGGTTTTACCGCCTCCGCGGCGCTGTTGTGCTGGTGGGAGGTTTGCTGGGAGGGGGGCCCCTTCGGTCTGTCCGTGTGGCTGCTCTGGCGAATCGTTTCCCTGGGGAGCTCTCCGTGGGGGTCTTCCACGCTGAGTGACCCTAGCCAACAGCACTTGCTTGTCCGCCACAACGAAAGTGGGTTTGAGTCTGTCTATGCCAATTTTTTCCCTCCTACCCCCCAAGTCTAGCAAAAAATGCTTATCCCCTGTTTCCAGAATCAGAATCAGAATCAGATTTATTGCCATTGTTCATGTAGTACACAAACTAGGAATTTGTCTCGGTGCAATGCTGCAACATTAAACATGATAAAATAAAAGAAATAAACTATACATGCAATAAAGTGTAGAATAAGAGTAAGTGATACTAGTCAGCAGTTTAAATATATTAGCGAGCAGCAGATAATGTGGAGAACCATATAGTGCAGTCGGTAATGCAGGAAGAAAACAGTGATGATTGACATGAGTCTGGTTGAGCTGCTGTACATAGTGCACGAGAGTCAATAAGTCACTTAGTGTTCAGCAGTCTGATGGCAGAGGGGAAGAAGCTGTTCATGTGACGGGAGGTTTTAGTCTGGATGGACCGAAGTCTTCTACCTGAGGGGAGAGGGGCAAACAGTACGTGACCAGGGTGTGAGGGATCGGCTATGATCCGGCCAGCACGCCTCCGGGTCCTGGAGATGTACAGATCCTGGAGAGATGGGAGCTTGCAGCCGATCACCTTCTCAGCAGCGCGCACAACGCGCTGCAGCCTTAGTCTGTCCCTGGCAGTGGCTCCTGCGTACCACACGGTTATGGAGGTGGTGAGGATGGACTCGATGATGGCTGTGTAGAACTGCACTAACATCTTGGTGGGTAGCTTGAGCTTCCTCAGCTGCCGCAGGAAGAACATCCTCTGCTGGGCCTTTTTAATGAGGGAGCTGATGGTCGGCTCCCACTTGAGGTCCCTGGTGATGGTGGTGCCTAGGAAGCGGAAGGAATCAGCAGTGGTGATGGGAGAGCCTATGAGGGTGAGGGGGGGGGGCAGAGGGGTTGTGACTTTCCTGAAGTCCACAATCATCTCCACTGTCTTCAGAGCGTTCAGCTGCAGGTTGTTGTTGTTGCACCAGGACGCCAGCTGGGCCACCTCTCTCCTGTAGGCGGACTTGTCGCCGTTGGAGATGAGCCCGATGAGGGTGGTGTCGTCCGCAAACTTGATCAACTTGACAGACTGGTGGCTGGAGGTGCAGGAGTTGGTATAAAGGGAGAAGAGTAGGGGGGAAAGTACACAGCCCTGGGGTGATCCGGTGCTGATGCTAGCAGAGTCTGAGACAGTCTTTCCCAGCCGCACATGCTGCCTCCGGTCCGCCAGGAAGTCGGTGATCCACTTGCAGAGGGAGTCAGGCACGTTGAGCAGGGACAGCTTGTCCCGGAGCAGATTGGGGCGGATGGTGTTGAATGCGGAGCTGAAGTCCACAAACAGGATCCTGGCGTAGGTTCCCGGGGAGTCCAGGTGCTGCAGGATGGAGTGGAGGGTCAGCACTCCAACACTCTGAACACTTCCAACACTCTGAACGGTCCATCATAGGGTGGGCGCAATGGAGGGCGGTGGGCATCGTGTCTGACAAACACGAACTCCGCGCTCTTCAAAGTTTTAGGCACAAAAACACGCGGAAAACTGTGGTGGGCAGGGCCCGGCAGCGTGCCTGTGTTTGCGCTACGCTGCAAAAGCTGAGACGAGGAGCTGCCCGGAGTGGGATTATCTGGTAGAAATTCCCCAGGCAGCCATAGTGGCTGCGTAAACAAGAGCTCTGCCGGGGAAGCTTCTAGATCCTCTTTCGGCGCGGAGCGCAACCCCAATAAAACCCACGGCAGCCTGTCTACCCAATTTGCATCCGTCAATGAGGCCCTGAGTGCTGCGTTCAGTGATCTATGAAAACGCTCGCATAACCCATTGGCCTGTGGGTTGTACGCAGTTGTGCGGTGAATTGTAACACCCAGGCTGCGGGCCATCGCAGACCAGAGTTCGGAAACAAATTGAGGGCCCTTGTCGGACGTAATGTCCGACGGGACTCCAAAATGCGCCACCCATGCTGTTAAAAAAGCGCGCGCTACGTCTGCGGACGTGGTTGCCGCCAGCAGAACCGCTTCTGGCCAGCGCATGGTGCAGTCCACCATTGTCAGGAGGTGCGTGCACCCCTGTGATGGCGGGAGGGGGCCCACGAGGTCCACATGAACATGGTCGAACCTCTTAGCCGGAATACGAAACGGCTCCAAGGGAGCCTTTGTGTGTCTGTGTACCTTGGCTTGTTGGCACGCCACGCAGGCTGCAGCCCACTCTTTCACTTGTTTGCGTAGGCTCGGCCACACAAACTTCTCTCCCACCATTTTGACCGACGCGCGCACTCCTGGGTGCGCCAGAGTGTGAACCGACTCAAACACGCGGCGGCATCACGCAGCCGGGACCACGGGACGTGGGCGACCCGTGGAGACATCGCAGATTGGGGGGGCATGCCGTCTTGCAGCACCCTGCTCTCCAGCCTTAACCCTGTTGGTCCAGACTGGAGCGCGCGCACATCTGCATCGCTAATCTGCTCCGCGGCCATGGCTGCGTAATCTATCCCCACGCAGACCGGGGCCACCACGGAGCGCGAGAGGCAGTCCGCCACTACATTCAGTTTACCCAACACATGCTGAATATCGGTAGTAAACTCTGAGATCGCAGCCAGCTGTCTCTGCTGCCGGCCCGACCACGGTTCTGAAACCTTGGCCATCGCGAATGTTAGCGGCTTGTGGTCCACGAACGCGGTGAAACTGCGTCCTTCCAGCCAGAACTGGAAGTGGCGAATGGCCAGGTGGAGAGCCAGCAGCTCTCTGTCGAACGCGCTGTATTTACATTCACTGTCGCGCAAAGTTCTGCTGAAAAAGGCAAGCGGCTGCCAAGCCCCGGCGACGCGCTGCTCCACGACAGCCCCTATGGCCACGTCTGAAGCGTCGGTGGTGAGCGCTATGCGGACCGTCGGGTCTGGATGTGCCAGCAGTGTGGCGTTTGCCAGGGCTGCTTTAACTTCCGAGAACGCCCGCTCTCGCTCCGGGGTCCATTCGACCCTATCCGCGGGTTTCTGTTTTTTGAGCGCGGCGTACAATGGTTGCATGAGCTGTGCCGCGCGGGGAAGGAAACGGTTATAAAAGTTCACCATTCCCAAAAATTCTTGCAGCGCCCTGACCGTTTGAGGCCGGGGAAAATCCGCCACTTCACGCACTTTGCCGGGCAGCGGGATCGCTCCTTCTGGAGAGACGCGGTGCCCCAAAAAATCAATCTCCGTTACGCCGAACTGGCATTTCGCTGGGTTGATTATTAACCCATGCTCCTCCAACCTCCGGAAAACCGTCGTGAGGTGGGTTTCGTGTTCATCTTCGGATGCACTGGCTACCAGGATATCGTCCAGGTAGAAGAACATGAACGGGAGATCGCGCAGCACTGCATCCATCATGCGCTGGAACGTTTGTGCCGCTCCTTTTAACCCGAATGGCATGCGCAGGAACTCGAATAGACCGAACGGAGTTATTACCGCTGTTTTGGGTACGTCCTCAGCGCGCACTGGGACTTGGTGGTAACCGCGGACCAGGTCTATTTTGGAAAAAATGCGTGCCCCGGCGAGGTGAACGGAAAAATCCTGTATGTGGGGAATCGGGTAGCGGTCGTGCGCCGTGGCGTTGTTCAACCTGCAGAAATCACCGCACGGTCGCCACGATCCCTCAGCCTTAGGGACCATGTGTAGCGGGGAAGCCCATGGGCTGTTTGAGCGCCTGATGATGCCCAACCTTTCCAGGTTGGTAAACTCCTTGCGCGCTATGGCCAGTTTAGCTGCGTCCAAGCGCCGAGGTCTTGCAAAAACGGGCGGCCCGGTGGTGGTGATAAAGTGCTCCACCCTGTGTTTAGCGATGGCTGCAGAAAACGTCGGGACCGTGAGTGCTGGGAACTGAGTGAGCAGTGTGTGGAACTTACCGCCTGTAGCTGTGACGTTGGCTTGTGCTGTTGGCCAGGTCACTCGAGCTATACAGGGGAGAGAATCAAAGGACAGTGCATTAACCAGGCGCCTGTTAGCAACATCAACCAATAAACTATGTGCACACAGAAAATCAGCCCCCAGTATATGGTAATTCAGTGCTGCTATGACAAAAGTCCACTCATATGTATGGCCGTGTAGAGATAAGAGCAGAGTCCTCTCACCAAAGGTCTTAATATCCGAGCCGTTTGCTGCCAACATCCCGGGGCCGCTAGATCCTGCCAGCCGGTCAGCGTAGGTCGGCCGGATGAAGCTCTTCTGGGCTCCGGTGTCCACGAGGAAATGCCTCCCCGAGCGTGCATCCGTTAGGTAGAGCAGCTTGTTCTCTTCACCAAGGGTCGCTGCTGCTACCGACCCCCGGCCTTGGCGTTTTCCAGAGCGCTGGAATTGGCACGGTGGCGCACATCTGCGTGCGTTGATGATCCAGTCTGCCTCCTGGGCTAGCACACGGTAGTCTCGCGTGGCCAGCCACGGCAAATTGGCCAGAACCGCTCTTGCTACCGTCGGAAGGTTCCGGAGGAAGAGGTGGGCAAACAGAAAGTGCTCGTCGTCCGTGCCCATTAACGCCAGCATCTTCTCCATCAGGTCTACGGCCGAACCCTCTCCTAGCTCGGTCCGCGTCAGGAGCCTCTCCACTCTCTCACAGTCCGAGAGCGTGTAGCGCTGGATGAGCGCAGCTTTGAGCGCCTCGTATCTGTTGCTGGCTGGTGGCTGATCGAGCAGGCTCGCTACCTGTTGAGCTGTGCGGGTGTCGAGTGCTGCAACCACATGGTAGAATCTGGTGTCATCTGCCGTTGCTCCCCGGAGGGCGAACTGGGCCTCGGTGAGGTGGAACCAAGAGCGCGGGTTGTGCTGCCAGAAATCCGGTAGCTTGACTGAAACCGCACACGCGTGGCTGTAGGTTCCAGTCCAGGCTGTCTGTGGGATGGCTGCCGCCTTGCTGTAGCTTCCTGACCGGGCCGGCTCCGGGGATCTTGCCTCGTGTTCCATAATACGTCTTGGGTCACCAGTGTGGGGTGTGTGAAATCACAGGCAGATTCATTTCAAATGATTTATTGCACACTCACATCTCATGAGCACAGAACAGACTGACTTTTCTCCAGAGACTCTCCTCTTAAGTTTCATGGCTTACATCACACACAACAGGACATTTGCATCACACTGCATTCAACCCCCTACATCCTTGACTCCTTCTTGCTCTCTCAACACAACAGGACATTTGCATCACACTGCATTCAACCCCCTACATCCTTGACTTCTATGCTTATTCACTGTCTCTTGTCTGAGATGCTAGAAATCTGACTCTCCCAAGGTGCTACAGTCTCAGTTTTGGCAGAAAACATCTTGATCATCCCCAAGACTTTTGGGACAATACTCTATGGACTGACAAGACAAACGTTGAACTTTCTGGAAGGTGTGTGTCTCATTATATCCGGCATAAAAGTAACACAGAATTTCAGAAAAGGAACATCATACCAACAGTAAAATATGGTGGTGGTAGTGTGATGGTCTGGGGCTGTTTTGCTGCTTCAGGACCTGGAAGACTTGCTGTTGTAAATGGAACCATGAATTCTGCTGTCTACCAAAAAATCCTGAAGGAGAATGTCCGGCCATCTGTTTGTGACCTCAAGCTGAAGCACACTTGGGTTCTGCAGCAGGACAATGATCCAAAACACATCAGCAAGTCCACCTCTGAATTGAAAAACAAAATGTAGGGTATTGTTTTTGCAGGAAACCCATTTGCAGGATTCCGACCACTTGCGTTTGTCAAAATGTTGGTCAGGACAATTTTTTCATTCAAATTTTAAAGCTAAGGCCAGGGGCGCTGCTATTCTTATTGATCGAAATATCCCATTTATTCCCTCTAATGTTGTATTAGATAAAAATGGACGATTTGTAATAGTATCAGGTAAACTTGGCGATAAACATGTCACCTTGGCTAATCTGTATGCACCGAATTTTGATGATGTGCACTTTTTTCGCAACCTTTTTTCGCAACTTCTAGATTTAAATACTCATTCTCTAATTCTTGGGGGTGACTTTAATTTGTATATGGATCCGATCTTAGATCGCTCATCTTCAAAACCTGCTAGTCTTAATAAATCTGCAACTTATGTTAAGTCTTTTCTTGAGGAATATAGCCTTACAGATCCTTGGCGTTTTTTACATCCTAACGGCAGGGACTATTCTTTTTTCTCTCACGTACACCATACTTATACCAGAATAGATTATTTTTTTGTTGACAGTTTATTAATTAATAACCTTTGCTCTTGCAGTTATGATAGCATCTCGGTTTCTGATCATGCCCCTCTTGTACTTAAAATGATCCTCCATGGATGTGACTCCATGAGAAAGCATTGGAGATTGGATCCATTATTACTTACAGATGAAAAATTGGTTGCGAATATTTCTTCTAAAATTAATTTTTTTTTGAAAGAAAATAAAACTCCTGGTATGCCAAATAAAACGATATGGGAGGCCATGAAGGCATTTCTTAGGGGGGAATTTATTTCATTGGCAGCATTTAAAAGACGATCCTTAATACAGGAACAGAAGGCTATTTTAGATCAAATCCTGGACATAGACAGACAATATGCTCAATCTCCATCACCCGCTCTGTACAAGGAACGTATGACATTACAAACTAAACTTAATTTACTTTCTACTCGACAAATTGAAGGTTGTTTAATAAGGAACAAGAGTGAATTTTATGAACATGGCGAAAAAACCAGTAAACTTCTAGCTAATCAACTACATGGTATTAGAGCTAAGCAAATTATTACTGGAGTCAGGACAGATAAAGGAGAGGTGACATCTGACCAACAAGTGATTAATGATATTTTCAGGTCATTTTATTCCAAATTATATACCTCAGAATATACAACAAACTTAAAGGATTTGGAAATTTTTTTTGATTCTATTGATATTCCTTCGATTTCTTCAGAATCTCGGCAAATTTTAGAAGCTCCCATCACAAAAGAAGAAATTCAGCTGGCAATATCATCCATGCAATCAGGAAAATCTCCAGGACCTGATGGGTTTTCCGCTGATTTTTTCAAAAAATTCTCTGACGACCTTGCCCCTTTCCTTTGTCAAGTTTTTACAGAGTCGCTTGACTCTGGTACACTTCCTCCTTCATGCTATCAGGCTTGTATCACTGTGTTGCTTAAAAAGGATAAGGATCCTGTTGATTGTGCTTCTTACAGGCCTATTTCTTTGTTAAATACCGATGTTAAAATTTTGTCAAAGTTGTTAGCTTCAAGGTTGGAAAAGATTCTTCCTTTTATAATTTCACAGGACCAAACCGGTTTCATTAAAAATCGCCATTCTTTTTTTAACTTGCGGCGGTTGTTTAATATTATTTATACTCCTCACCACAACATACCTGAATGTCTTATTAGTTTGGACGCTGAAAAGGCATTCGATAGGGTTGAGTGGGAGTATTTGTTTTTTACTTTGGAGAGGTTCGGTTTTGGTCCTTCCTTCTGTTCCTGGATTAAACTTCTCTATGCTAGTCCTTTAGCTTCAGTGTTAACTAATTGTCGCTATTCTGACTATTTTAGACTTTACCGTGGTACGAGGCAAGGCTGTCCTTTGAGCCCGTTGCTCTTTGCCTTGGCAATTGAGCCGTTAGCTATTGCAATCCGTGGGAGCCGGGACTTTCTAGGCATTTGTAGGGGTGGCATTGAGCATAGGGTTTCACTCTATGCTGACGATCTTTTATTATTTCTCTCCAACCCACTTACTTCATTACCCGCTATACTCAACATTTTGGATAGTTTTAGTAGGTTTTCTGGTTATAAAATTAATCTTAATAAGAGTGAACTGTTTCTGATTAATGAAAAGACTCAAGTTCAGGATTTTGAAAATTTTCCTTTCAAGGTTGTTATTGATCATTTTAATTATCTTGGGATATGTGTCACTAAACAATTTAATTACTTGTTTAAAAATAATTTTCTCCCCTTACTTGACCAGTGCAAGCTAATACTTTCCAAATGGTCCCCGTTATCCTTGTCTTTAATTGGCAGAATCAATTCTGTAAAAATGATGTTACTTCCAAAGTTTTTATATTTGTTTCAATGTCTCCCCATTTTTATTCCTAAATCCTTTTTTAAGTCTTTGGACTCTCTGATTACCTCATTTATTTGGAATGGTAAACATCCGAGATTGAGGAAAGTTTTTCTTCAAAGACCCAAATCAGTAGGTGGCATGGCTCTGCCTAACTTTCAATATTACTACTGGGCAGCAAATATCAGGTGCATGTTATATTGGAAACATTTTTATCTGGAACCCAAATCACCTATTTGGATCCTTATGGAGTCACATGTGGACAATCAAACCTCCCTACCGGCAATTTTAGGTTCACCACTTCCCCTTGCTTTGTCTACACTGGGTAATAATAAAGTAGTTCGTCAGTCTCTTAGAATTTGGTCTCAATTTAGGAAAAATTTCGGTCTTCAGTTTTTTTCCATTAGAAGTCCAATTGCCGCAAATCATTTATTTACCCCATCAACTATTGATGGTGCATTTCATATATGGCACAGAAAAGGTTTAAAATCTTTTGCGGATTTATATTTTGATGGTCAATTTGCAAGTTTTTCTCAACTTTCCACCAAATTCGACATCACTTCTACACATTTTTTCCGCTTCCTCCAGGTCAGACATTATGTGCAAACCATGACAAAACAATTCCCTCAAAAACCTTCTGATAATCCTCTAGATGATTTTTTATTAGTTAAACCAACTTCTAAGAGGGTAATGTCAGTTTTATATAATTTAATTTCAAATTTACAATCTTCTTCTCTGGCCGCTATTAAATTGAACTGGGAACAAGATCTTAATTTTACTTTTACTGATGAACTGTGGGACTCTATTCTTGGCCAGGTTCACACTGTATCAATGTGTGCTCATCACGCTCTTATTCAATTTAAGATTGTACACCGGATGCACCTGTCCAAGGTTAAGTTAGCACGTATTTACTCGGATATAGACCCAACTTGTGAAAAGTGTGGTAGCGCTCCTGGCACTTTGCTTCACATGTATTGGTCCTGCCCTGCATTGATGAATTTTTGGCATTCGGTTTTTATCACTATGTCTGAAGTCCTGCAATATCAAATTAAACCTGATCCATTATGCGCCATTTTTGGTGTGGCTCCAGAACTTGTCTTGCCAAGTTCCAAATTAAAAGTATTCAAATTTTCATTATTATTGGCCAGACGTGCTGTATTACTGAAGTGGAAAGACTCTTCGCCCCCTTCACATTTACAGTGGATAAAAGATATAATGTCCTGTTTGGATTTAGAAAAAATCAGATATACAGTCTGTGGCTCTGAAAACAAATTCTATAAATTATGGCGCCCGTTTCTTGATTTCTTTGAAAGACCCACGATTATAGTTTCTGAGTAGCTCATATCCCCTTTACCCCACCCCCACTTCACACACACAATTTTTCTTTGTATTTTTTTTTTTAAATTATTGTTTATTTAAAGGCTTTTGTGCTTTGAAGCATTTACATTTGTTGGCTTTAAGTTCTAGTTTTTCACTGTTTGGTTGAAACAAAAATGAAAATTTCTAATACTTTGTATTGATACTTCAATTAATAATAATAAAAAGACCTTTGAAAGAAAGAAAAACAAAATGTAGACTTTGGAGTGGCCTAGTCAAAGTCCTGACCTGAATCTGATTGAGATGCTGTGGCATGACATTAAAAAGGCGGTTCATGCTTGGAAACCCTCCAATGTGGCTGAATTACAATTGTGCAAAGATGAGTGGGCCAAAATACCTCCACAGTGCTGTAAAATACTCATTGCCAGTTATTGCAAATGCTTGATTGCAGTTGTTGCTGCTAAGGGTGGCCCAAGCAGTTATTAGGTTTAGGGGGCAATCACTTTTTCACACATGGCCATGTAGGTTTGGATTTTTGTTTCCCTTAATAATAAGCACCTTCATTTAAAAACTGCATTTTGTGTTTACTTGTGTTATCTTTGTCTAATATTTAAATATGTTTGATGATCTGAAACATTTAAGTGTGACAAACATACAAAAAGATGAGAAATCAGGAAGGGGGCAAACACTTTTTCACACCACTGTATGCGCGCACACACACACACACACACACACACACACACACACACAAGGATTCGAGGGCTTTATTATCATGTGCACAGTTACGAAATGCAACATTTCTAGAGCAATGAAATTCTTACTCTGCTCTCCGAACGAATGCCAAGGTAATAGATACACATCAATACTAATAAGGTAATAACACACCTAATACTAATGAATACTAATAACACACATTAGCCAATTAGGACACCTTAAACACACCTTAATACTAAGTACTAATACTAACGAATACTAATAACACACATTAGCCATTTAGGACACCTTAAAACACACCTTAATACTAAGTACTAATACTAATGAATACTAATAACACATATTAGTAGTTAAACTAGAGGAAACAAGAAGAATGAAAATTTAAAATTTACTGGATGACTATAATGGACAATGGTATATTAATAACAGAGGTGACATGAACCTGAGATGGCAAAAGCCTATGTACAGTGTGCAAATGAGCAATGTACAAATTAAGGTAAGATAAGCCTTTATTAGTCCCACAATGGGGAAATTCCAGGATTGCAACAGCACAGGGATAGCAACACTCAGAGCAAGAATTAAGAAGATACGGAAAATATAAATAAGAGCAGTGGATATACATACGTACACATAAATATATAAATATATATACAAAGTGCGGAGCATTGTAGCAAGATGGAATAAACAGCATAACCGTCTACTTAGTTATCCTACATAGTATGAATATGTACCCATACAAATTGTCACCCTCCGTAGCGACTGATATTGTCCTAGTTGTATACTGGAGGGGACCATTTGTGTAAGTCTGTTGTATCTTTTGCATTCAATACTACTAGGTCGTCACATTTTCTTGCTATCTCTGCGAGCAGCCCTGCTTAGGTTATACAGTCTGACAGCCGTAGGTAGGAAGGACCTGTGAAACCTCTCGGTTGCGCACCTAGGATGATGCAGTCTACTGCTAAATGAGCTCCTCAGTGTGTTCAATATGTCCTGCATAGGGTGGGACTCGGACTCCAGCAGAGATGACAGTTTAGCCACCATCCTTCTCTCTCCTATCTCCTCCACTGGGTCAAGGCGTTTCCCCAGGACAGATCTAGCTTTCTTGATCAGTTTGTTCAGTCTCTTCCTATCGGCTGCTGTAATGCCGTTGCCCCAGCAGACCACTCCAAAAGTGATGGCTGATGCCACCACCGTGTCGTAGAATGTCTTCAGCAGTGCCCCTTGTACACCAAAAGACCTGAGCCTCCTCAGTAGGAACAGCCTGTGCTGTCCCTTCTTGTAGAGTGCGTCGGTATTGTGTGACCACTCTAGTTTATTGTTCAGATGAACACCAAGGTACTTGTAGGATGTCACCATCTCAATGTCTGTTCCCTGTATGTTTACTGGTGCTGTGAGGGGTTGTCCTTGCCTGCGGCAGTCCACCACCAGCTCCTTAGTTTTCCTCGCGTTGATCTGGAGGCAGTTCCGATGGCACCAGTCCACAAAGTCCTGGATAAGTCCTCTGTACTCAGCTTCATCTCCGTTGGAGATGAGGCCGACAATTGCAGAGTCGTCAGAGAACTTCTGTAGATGGCAGTGTGTTGTGTTGTGTGAGAAGTCCGCAGTATAAAGGGTGAACAGGAAGGGAGCCAAAACCGTTCCCTGGGGGGCCCCCGTGCTACCGATGATCGTGTCGGACACACAATGTCGGGTTCTCACAAACTGTGGTCGGTTAGTGAGGTAGTCCAGGATCAATGATGACAGGTGCTGGTCCACCCCTGCGCACAGCAGCTCCGCACACAGTGTGGAGGAACAAAATAAGTTCAGGCGAGACACGGCGAGCTGAAGGTTTAAGAGTTTTATTCCTCCATCATCGTGAGACACACTGCAGCACTGTGTACTGTGTATGCACTCTCTTGAGGCATGTAAAGTCAGCTCTTTTATACAGTGATACAGACAGAGAATGCATGGCACATTAGCATATCAATTGTCATCTAATACACATCGGTCAATATACATGATTAGCATGACATTGGTTGGCTCGAGGACGCATGCATACAGTCCCATCTGACTGCTTCCTGTGGTTCCCTGTCCGCATGTAAATTGTCCTCTGCTTCTTCCAGCCCTGCTACTGGGTGTGAAGAAAGCTCCAGAAGAAAATCCCAGAGGAATGTCTCCCTGCTGTGTTTAGTGTCACCACACCAGGTCCCCCCCGAACACCCAGTTAGCACCCAGTGTGAGAATTTGTCTGTAATGATAACACCCAGCAGACTGTACAGTGATAATTATCACTGTAATTATCACTGCTAAATTATAATTTAGCAGCAGAGATGATATGGACATGAGGCTGGAAATTTAGCAACCAGTGCGTCAATTCCTATTTGCAGAGCAGTGTCCGGAGTTTATTTATTCAGGGGTCTGATGGCAGTGGGAAAGAAGGAGTTTTTTAGTCTGGATGTCCTATATTTCACACTTCTGTACCTCCGGCCTGAGGGTAGAAGTGTGAACATTCTGTGCTGGGGGTGGGTGGGGTCCCGGAGGATGGCGGCAGCTCTCCTTTGGACTCTGCGGTGGTAGATGCTTTGCAGAGAGGGGAGTGGGGTCCTGATGATCTTCTCTGCTATCTTCACCACTCTCTGCAGGCGTTTGCAGTCCAGGGCAGTAGTGGTGCCGTACCACGTAGTGATGCAGTTGGTCAAGATGTTCTCAATGATGCAGCTGTAGAAATTGTTGAGGATCTTGGGGGACATGCCAAATGTCTTCAGCCTCCTCAGAAAATACAGCTGCTGTTGAGCTCTCTTAACCAGCTTTGTGGTGTTGAGTGCCCACGTAAGGTCCTCGCTGATGTGGATGCCCAGGTATTTAAAGCTGCTCACCCTCTCCACCTCAAGCTTCCGGATGAACAGGGTTCATGAACAGGGTTCCGGATGAACAGGGTTCATCTGTGTTGCCTCCCACAACACAGTTGTGGGAGGCAACACAGTCATGGGTGAAAAGGCTGTAGAGGATGGGGCTGAGAACACAATCCTGTGGGACACCTGTGTTCGTGTTGATGCTGGCTGAGGTCCTGTTGCTCATCCTGACAGACTGGGGCCTGCCAGTCAGAAAGTCCAGTCACGAGTCACAGAGGGTGGGGTACAGGCCAAGTGAAGACAGTTTGTCAGTGAGTTTGTGGGGGATGACCGTGTTGAAGGTGGAGCTGTAGTCGACAAAGAGCATCCTGACGTAGGAGTATTTATCTTCCAGGTGGTAGAGAGAATAATGGAGTGCTGCAGCAATGGCATCTGAGGTGGACCTGTTGGGCCAGTAGGCATACTGCAGGGGGTCCAGGGTATCCGGTATGCTATCCTGAATGAGGGGCAGCACCACTCTGTCGAAGCACTTCATGATGATTGGAGTGAGTGCTACCGGCCTGTAATCATTTAGACAGGTCGGCAGGCTCTTTTTGGGGAGGGTGACGATCGCTGTGGTTTTGAAGCAGGAGGGGACTATGTTCTGGTTGAGGGAGAGGTTGAAGATGGATGTGAGAACGTCAGTCAGCTCGGCAGTGTTATGTCGGTGATAGAAACCAAGGACGAGGCCAGGTGTTGAGCTGAACACAGGTTTATTGAGAGACCTTCTACAATACACTAGCGTACCGGTCAGGCAGAGAGGTGGCCAAGAGACTGCCCCTCCCGCTCATTGCTCTCTTATACCCTGGATAGTGGTAGAACCGGAAAGGTGGAGCCACCACCCATGTCTCACAAATAGGGGGCTGCACGGTGGCGCAGTGGTTTAGCACTGTGGCAGCACAGTTTTACCCTCGGCCGGGGGATCGCGGGGATCATGAGATCGTGGGTTCGATCCCAGCCCCCGACCAACAGTGAGCTGTGTGGAGTTTGCATGTTCTCCCCGTGTTGCGTGGGTTTACTCCGGGATTTCTCCGGTTTCCTCCCGCACACCAAAAACATGTAGGTTTAGGGCGCTCGCGCACGCAGCGACCAGCAGCCGGTGGCTTGTCACCAAACTGCAAACCAAGTCTACCTACGGGTACAAATAAGTAACAAAAAAAAAAAAAAATAAAAAAAAAATAAAGACCCCCAAACTACAAGACAACACCCCCCCTTACAAAAGCCGTAAGGCCACACACACAATTTGAACCCCCCTAATTTGGAACCCGAAACACACCCTAAGGACAATAACATAATAAAATGACCTAACACAGTCATACGGGGGAAAAAAAAAACTGCACTAGGGTTAGACGGGTAGACTGCCTTCTCACCCCCACATGGTGAAGCGGATTATCCTGCTGCTTATAGACCACAACAAACCATACATCACAAAACACCGCCGTGCCTTAATCTAAACAATACATGCAAGAAATTCCCCCTTGAACATAGCCAATCAATACATTTGAGAGTGCTTTTTTTTAACAACTTAGAACAAACTGAACAACAAAAGAAAGAAAGAAAGCTAGCTCTGTCCTGGGGCAACGCCTTGATCCGATGGAGGAGATAGGAGAGAGAAGGACGGTGGCTAAACTGTCATCTCTGCTGGAGTCCGAGTTCCACCCTATGCAGGACATACTGGATGCACTGAGGAGCTCATTTAGCAGCAGACTACATCATCCCAGGTGCACAACCGAGAGGTTTCGTAGGTCCTTCCTACCAACGGCTGTCAGACTGTACAACCTAAGCAGGGCTGCTCGCAGAGATAGCAAAAAGACGTAACAAACTAATAGTTTTTTGAATGCAAAAGATGCAATAGACTTACACAATGGTCCTCTCCGGCATACAACTAGGAACATACGGGTCGCTATGGAGGGTGAGAATATGTATGGGCACATAATCATACCATGTAGGATAACTAAATAGACGGTTATGCTGTTTCATCCCACCTAGCAACAATGCTCTGCACTGTGTGTGTTTATATATTTACATATTTATTCCATCTAGCTACAATGCTCTGCACTGGGTGTGTTTATATTTATATATCTATATATTTATTCCATCTAGCTACAATGCTCAGCTCTGGGTGTGTTTATATTTATATATCTATATATTTATTCCATCTAGCTACAATGCTCCGCACTGTGTTTTTATATATCTACATATTATTCCATCTAGCTACATTGCTCCGCACTGTGTGTGTTTATATACTTGCATATTTATTCCACCTAGCTGCAATGCTCCGTACTGTGGGTGTTTATATATTTACATATTTATTCCATCTAGCTACAATGCTCTGCACTGTGTGTTCATATATTCATATATTTATTCCATCCAGCTACAATGCTCTGCACTGTGTGTCTGTGTGTGTGTGTGTGTATATATATATTTTATAGTAATATGTACATATGTATATTAGCTGCTCTTGCTTGCTTGTTTTTTTTCTTGCCTTCTGATTGTTGCTCTGAGTGTTGCTATCCCTGTGCTGTTGCAATCCTGGAATTTCCCCGTTGTGGGACTAATAAAGGCTTATCTTATCTTATCTTATCTTAAAACATATACCTGGTCCCCCTTCTCAGTCTTCAGCGAACGTCCAACCATCAGTCTGCCCCAGGGGAAGGACCACCCACCATGTCACTGCTGGCTGATCCGACCCCGGTGTGCCTCCTCTTCACCACCCCCGGGGATGTCCCTTGTTCAGGCTCAAGCCCACCAGTCTCCTCCTGGGTGCACCGCAGCTCATTTGGATGCCTCCATGAGCCATCTGATAGCTGGAGATAGGCATCCTCCCGTACTGCCACCACCTGCAGCCGCCCCTGGTGTTCTTCCATCCAACGCTTGACCCGAATCCTCCATGACCGTGCCTCCTCCTGGGCCCGGCCCACATCCGCGACCCCCAGAGGAGTCCTACTTGGCTTACAGTGTTTCTGTTTGGCACGTCGTTCTACCGTGCCAGCCGGTCTTGCCCCGACCGCTTTCATTTTCGCTGCCACCCTCGCCGTTGTGACTCCATCTCCACCGGTCCCTTCCAGCCAACATCTGGGAACAAATGGAGCCAGCCACTCGGCACCACTCGCCATCACAGGTGTCTTGCGGTTCCGCCCAGTTCCCTCATCTAGGGCTACTTGGGCTCTGGCATAGGAACCCTCCTGCGATGGCCCTGGGCGGGGTTGGTCCCGCTCACTCTCCAGGGTGCCAGGCAAGTTCTCGTCCCACACAGCTCCGTCCACTGTTCTTGGGATTGGCCGGTCCCACAAACCGCAGCCTGACCACTTTTCTCCAGTACTGCTCTTGATGGGGAACCCCAGGCCATAAAACAAATCACATCCCATAATATTCTCTTTACGGGCAGTCATGGTGAACTTCAGGTTACACACTTCCGCCGACTTGTAACGAGCCGTCAGTCTCACCGTTCCCACCGTGGCCAATCTCCCTCCACCATAACCGCAGAGCAGCACTGGATCACCTCCAATCCTATAATGCGGGAAAAAGTTCCTCATGGTCGCCCAGTTTAACACAGAGCCCACCGCTCCTGTATCGATTAGCAATGGCACTGTTACCCTATCCAGCTACACCATGCAGTAGGAGCGTCCGTTGGTACTTGGGGACACAGTGTGAATAACCATGGGAGCAGGAGAATCTTCCTTGAGCTTTGGACTCCCTCGCTCAAACTTGTGACATACCCTGGCGAAATGATGCAAGAGTCCACACTTGCCGCAGCGTTTCCCTCTCGCCAGACACTCCCTGGCCTTGTAGCGGTGCTTCGTGGACCCACAACCCAAACACATGGGCGTTCCCGGGGCGGCCCTCACCTATACAGCATTAGCGTAGCCTCCATCACCGTCCACGCTGTTGTCGCTGTCCGGGTCCACTGCCTGCACCGTCAATTGTGGAGCAGACTGTCAGTGTAACACACTCTCACTGAGCTCCAGTGATAGCTTGCCTACCGCCATGGGCGGCTCACCGGGAAGCTCCAGAAATGGCCGAATGGATGTTACACACGCGTCCATGCCTTTTATTCTCTTCGCCAAATGTTATGTCGGTGATAGGAGCCAAGGACGAGGCCAGGTGTTGAGCTGAACACAGGTTTATTGAGAGACCTTCCACAATGCACTAGCATATTCCCCAGGCAGAGAGGTGGCCAAGAGACCGCCCCTCCCACTCACTGCTCTCTTATACCCTGGATGGTGGCGGAACCGGGAAGGTGGAGCCACCATCCGTGTCTCACAAATAAAGACCCCAAAGTACAACACAACAGGCAGCACATGCTCTGAGAGCCCATCCAGGGATGTTGTCTGGTCCTGCTGCCTTGCGGGGGTTGATATTCCTCAGTGCTCTGTTTACCTGGCCTGATGAGATGTTTAGTGGAGGGGGAGGGTGTGTGTGTGTGTGTGTGTGTGTGTGTGTGTGTGTGTGTGTCTCCTCTCTACACTGTAGCTGGAGGTCTCAAAGCGGGTGTAAAAGATGTTGAGATCATTTGACAGGCTGTCTGTGGAGCTAGTGGTGTTGCTGTTGGTGTTAACATCCAAAAAAGCATGTCTCAATTCATCTGTGCCTGATGACAGCGATTGTTGGTGCCAAGACACCAGCAAGACCAAGGGCGCGTGGCCGAAGAGACAGAAGCTTCTCTCTGCACATGACTTTATTTGGCAAGACAGAAGAACAGATTATACGGTCTCACAGAGTTCGGTGTTATGCTGAACTGGACATCAGCCAGCAGTTTTTTAAAAATGTCATTTGTTTATACTGTATATAGCCTACTACATGAATTTGTGTCTATAAAATATGATATAGGAGCCCTTCCTACTTGCAGTGGACATACAGATGGTGTCAGCCAATAATGACTTTTTTCCTTTTCTGCAGCGGTTCAGATTTGGACTGGAGTTTTCCTCAGCTCCCCCTTGCTTTTGAAGCAAAATCTTCCACATTGTCAGTCTTCTTCGTTTTTTTTTTTCCTTTATCTATGTTTCTGTATTTACAGTATTTTTTTATTTTTTATTTTTTTTTTGCTGTGCATAAAATGGTAATTCAGTTCCCTCTTCTCTCTGTTTATCTCTGCCAGTTCAGGATACACAATATAGGAGGAAAACAACAATGAGATTATTAATAAATGGAGTGCACAGATCCATAGAAACGTCCCCCGAAAATGCAACATTGTAACTCAGTGGCATTTATAAAAAGTTGTGAACAGGGAGACCTGTAGATTTTGTTAAAACAAAGTTATTCACATGATGAAAGCACCAAGGTGCTGATGCCTCAGTGCCTGTGGCATGGTAGCATGGGTAGCTGTAAAAAAGTGGCACTCCGACCTCTACTGGCCTGGGATGGTTATTACAATACCTTTTTTCGCTGCGGCATTGACAGAAATGGTGAGTTAAATTTGTGTTTATTTCAAAAACAAAGTGTTATTTTGAAATTCTGGCAAATTAAAAGTTGAGAAAATATGGTCATACAATGATACAAGCCTTTAGTTGCACTTAATTTTCACTGGACGAACTGAAAAGCTGGTAACAGACAGGCACACAGACAGACAGATGGACAGATACAACCACACACACACACAGATGCATTAACTGATTACCATATGCCTCTCTGTTTCACCGAGGCATAATAAAACCCCAGAGTTTCCATTAGACCATCTTGATGGTTCTAGTGTTAATAAAATAAACATGTTGGTTAAATAATCAATTTATTCATGAGTTGTCCTTTTTTAAATAAAAAAGCACCAAGGTGCTGTGCCTTGGTGCCTGTGGCATGGTAGCATGGTAGCATGGGCGGCTGTAAAAAAGTGGTACTCCGATCTCTACTGGCCCTGCATAGTTATTACATTTCCTGTTTTCGCGGCTGCATTGACAGAAATGGTGAGTTAAATTTGTGTTTATTTTGAAAACAAAGCCTTATCTCGCAATTCTGGCAAAATTAAAAGTCGAGAAAATATGGCGATACAATGATATAAGCCTTTAGTTCCATTTAATTTTGACCGGGCGAGCTGAAACAGAGAGGCAAACAGACAGACAGATACACACACCCACAAACAGACACACTCACTGATTACTGTATGCCTCTGTTTTACCGAGGCATAATTAGATACAAATGCTTCATTTATACATATTAAACAAAAGAGTCTGCCATGTTAAATGAAAATCTAAATTTTGAAATACGACAAACAAAAATAAACTATTTTAGTGGGGTTTGCGCTTAAAGAAATGCTTTAAAAAAGCTTTACAGTATATATTACGGTCCTCCGAACTGGCTGTGCCTGTGTTGATGATCCGCTTCCTCATCAGCTGTGCCTGCGCGCAATTTTGCACTGCTCTTGGTGGATGGGTGGGCATTATTGAAATGAAGTGACTGTGTCGGTGTTCATAATTTTGCATGTTGTTAGTAGCTCACTGGCAAAAATTGGCCACTCCATTAGGCGCTCTGTCTAAATTGCGCACTCGCTAATTTGCGCTGCCTTAGTAAATCTGCCCCTCAGTCTAGCCCTTCACCCAGGACCAGTTTGCTTGGGGAGACCCTACCAGGAAAAAACTACACCTGACAACATAGCTCCTGGAATCACTAGGGCATGCAAACCCCTCCACCTTGATAAGATGGCAATCCATGGGGGGGAACTAGTTGAGGTGGTTTGGGCGTCTGATCAGGATGTCTCCTGGATGCCTCTCACAAGATGTTTTAGGCATGTCCCACTGGGAAAAGACCCCAGGGCGGACGCAGAAAACACTGGAGAGACTATGTCTTATGGCTGATCTGGGAATGCTTTGGTATCCTCTCTGAATTGCTGGAGGAAGTGGCTGGGGAGAGGGAAGTCTGGGCTTCTCTGCATAGACTGTTGCCCCCGTGACCTGGATGGATGGATGGATGGAAAAATAACCTTTCCACACTTACACTCTTAATATAATCCAAATCAGTTAAAATTATAAGGTCAGTAAAATGACTAAATATATAGCCATTTTTGGTTATTGCACTATAAACAAGCACATTTCTGACCAGTTTTTAAATCAGTGAAACTAAAAGTTACTCAGAGTACCACCAAATATACTTGAGTAACAGTACAGGGTTTTCTTTTAAGATGTATTCTGTAATAAAGCTACTCACATACTGTATGTACAATTTTGTGGAAAAAAGTTAATTGAATACCTGTACTTGAGTAAATGTATCCCTGATTAAAACTGGAAATATAATGATTTCTAAAGTGTCCACAGTCTTTAAAAAAAAATGACTTCCATAAGGCAGCTGTTGAATAGTGACAACAACCTTCAACAGAGTTATGCTTTCAGTGTGCTAGCTGGATTGGCAAAACCGGAGATTTATGTTTGAGAAAACATGTATCATGATGGTGGTGATAAACTTTATCTGCTAAGGTTTCCTGTTTAAGGCTCTGGGCGTGCTCACATAAAAGTTAATTTAACATCTCATTCTTTTGTTCTGTTAAATTTTAGCCAGTCAAGCACAAGTGAGACGAGGATTCCTCTACAGGTCCTCACTTTAAGGAATGTGATAGGATAGAACTGCTCAGAATGCTAATCACTCGTCATTTAGACTTAGTGAACCACAAAACCTTCAGACAGGTATGTGGGCTACCTCAAAAACATGAAGTTAGACCCTACCTCTAGTACACCAGAAATTGAAATCAAAATAGGAAAGGAAAGTACAACAGAACAAGAATGGTTTTTTTTTTTTTTTTTTTTCTAACAGGTCTTGAATGAGTCAGATTTACAGACAGAACAATAAATAATAAGTTTACCACTTTGACATCCTGTTAAACAGAAATACACTGTACTGTTGTAGTGTGTTGAAGATTTATGTCCTTGCAGGTTGGGGCTCATTTTGTTTGTGTACAAAGTTAAGTATTAAAATCTCAATAAACCATGCATATCATTTTTTTTTTTTTTTGTTACTTATTTGTACCCGTAGGTAGATTCGGTTTGCAGTCTGGTGACAAGCCACCGGCTGCTGGTCGCTGCGTGCGCGAGCGCCCTAAACCTACATGTTTTTGGTATGCGGGAGGAAACTGGAGAAATCCCGGAGTAAACCCGCGCAACACGGGGAGAACATGCAAACTCCACACAGCTCACTGTTGGTCGGGGGCTGGAATCGAACCCACGATCCCCGCGATCCCCCGGCCGAGGGTAAAACTGTGCTGCCACAGTGCTAAACCACTGCGCCACCGTGCAGCCCACGGATGATGATGCCAACGTTTATTATACCCCACTGAGGGTTATCTCTGTTAAAATCAAGCACAGCCCATCTTTGTTCATAAAAATCTTAAGTTTCCACGTGTTTCATTCTTGGAACTAATGCAATGGCACGTCGTATGTCTGTCACTTTGTCATCCATCCATCCACATTTCATGGGTGATCATTTTCCCCGATGATCACAAAACTCACTCACAATGATCCTCAGATGGGTCTGCATCCAGGTTGTGGTCAAGGTCAAGGGGAAAGGTCAGAAGACCTGGGCACCTAGATTATTTCAGAAAATCACTCCTCTTGCTAGACAATTGCCCTAATTCTTAACAAACTCATGCACAATGACCATCAGGTTGATCTACATCCAGTTTGTGCTCAAGGTCAAGGTCAGGTCAGAGGTCAGGAGATCAAAGGGCTTATAGATTTTATAAAAAATTGTTACATCTCTTAGGTTATCGCCTTGATTCTCAACAACTCGCACACAGTGATCCTCAGGTTGGTCTGCATCCAGGCTGAGCTCAACGTCTAGGTCATTGTCAAAGGCCAGGAGATCTGGGCATTTATGATTTCACAAAAATTGTTACTCCTCCTAGCCAGTTTCCCCAATGTTCATCAAACTTGTGCACAATGATCCTCAAGTGAGTCTGCATCTACACTGTGCTCAAGGAACTCAGGTGATTTCACAAAGCTGGAATGAGCTACTCCGTCACTGATGGGCTGGTTAATCTTTAATGTTTGTCATCCATTACTTAAAAACTGTCTGAATTTTCAGGTGTTTGGGCCACACAATTCATTCCTAAAGGGAAGCGCTTTGGTCCGTTTCTTGGAGAAAAGAAAAAGAGGTCCCAGGTGACGAGTAACGTTTATATGTGGGAAGTAAGTCACGGACTGTTCTGATGCTTCTTTTCTCTTAACACTCTAATCCATCTCTGTGATGTAACGTGTTACTAAAACAAGCCCAGTCACATTCTGTATCGACTGTCTCAACAGTCTGAGAGTTTAGAAAGATATTTGTTGTAACTCAAAGTTTTCCCGATAAAGATACACTGTAGTTTTGCACAAATATTTATGATGCATGTTTGAGTTACCACTTTGATCCCACTGATGTTTTTTTTTTTTTTTAATGAAATGTACATCTTTTTAATGTTACAAGATCCACTTTGTTTCTGTTGCTTGTAGGTTTATTTTCCAAATCGAGGGTGGATGTGTGTTGATGCCACAGACCCCATGAAGGGGAACTGGCTGCGATACGTTAACTGGGCTCGGTCCAGCAAAGAGCAAAATCTTTTTCCTCTGGAAATCAACAGAGCCATTTATTACAAAGTTTTAAGGGTAAGTTGAACATGTTTTTATACTTACAGATCACACATGCTTTGGTACCTGGACTGTGATTAGGTGAATGTGGGTGAATTAAATCCCCTGGTTTGGATTGTTTTTGGATAACAGGCACTCAGCATTATAATTTGATCACATTATATGCAGTGCCTACAGAGAGAATTTACACAGTTTATCACCTAATGACTTCAATCACAGTGCAGCAAACACAGTGCAAACTCATCGAAATACATGTAAAAAAAAAAAGATCAGTTTAGGAAAAGAGTCGAGGTTTCTTTATCAATGATTTCAGTTTGATTGAAACAGTTTTGATTCTGAATGGTTATAATTGAGAACACAATACCATCCTAAACTAGCAGCTAAATGTTATTTTAAATAGCCAAACACTTGTAATACCAAATTAGTATATTATATTCTTAGGATAAAGAAATAAAAATCACATTTATTGATACATAGAATTGCAGCAAAAAAGCTGTACCTTTACTAGTTAAAACAGAGCTCTTTTACACTTACTGATCTATAATAGGATTGAATGAATTTCTGCATTTTTGCCAAAGTTGCTAATAAGTGATGATGCCCATTTTTTTTTATTTCTGTAAACGTCCACCTCTAAAATTAGTGTGTAATTGAATAAAATGCCTCTCTAAGAGCTAATCAAAACTGAACAATGTTATCTTCTAAATTCAATTTTAATGAGGACCAGCAAGAGGGTAATGATGAATAAAACCAGGAGCTGGGTCATAATCTTTTAATCTTTTTTTTTTTTTTTTTTTTGGAAAAAAATATTGTAAACTTAAATTTAAAAAGATTTCTATCATGCATTCAGAATAAAATTTCCAACCTGCGAGAGGGGAAAAAAGCTAATTACAAAAATAGGAAAAGGGCACATTGATGACACGGATTGGAAAAGTACCAAAACAAGAGGGGTGAAAAGTCACAAATTTCAGGAAAATGTTGTAAATTTATGAGTTGTAAATGTACGAGATGGGGGGGGGGGGGTGTTGCAAATTTAAGAGACTGGGGAAAAGTTGAAAATTTACAAGAAGGGGAGCCTCGCAAACTTACATGAGGGCTGAAAAGTTAGAAATTTATGGAAAAAGTTTCAAATTTATGAGAGGGGGGAAGTTGCATATGTACAAGGTGAGACTGGTGAAAAAGTTGCAAATTTACCAGACAGGTGAAAAGTCGCAGTTTTACAAGACTGTGGAGAAAAGTTGCAAATTTATTAGCAAACTGGTCAAAATATACTGGAAGGCCATATCTGCTACCCAGTCTTTGATAGTGACACATGTGGTCTACATAATAGAAACTGAGCTGAATTTCATCTCTGCCTTTATGATTATGACACAAATATTGTTGTGTTGTGGAGCGTGAAAATAACGAGGCGGATTTGACTCAGTTTATTACACATCTCACACAGAAGCATAGTCAGAATGAATACTCAGCAGAGACTGTCCTCTTAAAGAGCATGGCATTTTTCTAAAAGCTTCTAACACACAAAAGGTCACATTGCATTCACTTCCTTAATCCTTTAACATCCTTCCAGAAGTTTCTAACACACAAAAGATCACACTGCATTCATCCTTCACACCTCCCTGTTATCTCCCAGGGAAACTCTGCTCTTTGTTCTTGTCTAAGATGCTATACAATTATGCACTCCCCATGTGTCACCAAAGTGTCTGGCAACAATTACTGTATTTATATTGGCTGGAGGGGCTTTACCTACACTTTTGTATTTGCACTTAAAACTAAAGGGGATGTTGTGGAGGAACAAAATAAGTTCAGGCGAGACACGGCGAGCTGAAGGTTTAAAACAAAAGATATGTTAAATACTGTATTTGTGTAAACATACTAGAGATAGTCAATAGGCAATCTGAGGGGGAATGGAGAGTCCCTCATTATTAGTGCAGTGGTAGTTTATGCAGTACAACTGAATATGTCAACTTCTTCCCCGCTTATTGATCATTTATCTGGGTTGCTGAAGAAGCAGACAAATCTGTTTTGCTCTCAGCCCGTTCTGTAGCCTACGTTAAAAATGTATGTATGCTCACTACCATGGTAACAATGGAAGTTGTACTACATGTGTTTTTTTGTTTGGTTTTTTTTCATTTTTTAGTTGATTTTGGCAAAGCGTCCTTTGTCCATCTTTCTGAACTCCTGTCCACATTTCATGGGACTAGCTAGTCCTCCTAGGCATTAGCCCCAATGGTCACCAAACTCACTCACAATGATCCTCAGGTGAGTCTGGATCCAGGTTGACCTCAAGGTCAAGTTCAAAGGTCAGGAGATCTTGGCACTTATGAGGAGGTCTGAAAAGTTCATAGTGGTCAAATTTGACCAAATGTGGTTTATTTTTCAACATAGTCTCCCCTTCGATCCGCACACTCCTTCCATTGGTGCTGTAGTGCTTGGATCCCTGTGGTTGGAAAAATAAACCACATTTGGTCAAATTTGACCACTATGAACTTTTCAGCCCTCTTCCTCGTATGTGATTTCAGAAAAATCAGTACTCATTCTAGGCAGTTGCCCTAATTCTCAACAAATTCATGCACAATGATCACCGGGTTGGTCTGCAATCAGGGTGCGCTCAAGAGCAAAAGTCAGGAGATCTGGGCATTTATGGTTTCATGAAAATCGTTGCTCCTCTGAGGCAACTGCCCCGATGTTCAGCAAACTCATGCACAGCGATCCTCAAGAGGGGCTGCATCTAGTCTGTGCTCAAGGTCAAAGGTCAGAAGATCTGAGCACTCTTGGGATGATTTTATCTTTCATTCTGTGTTGAAGTCATTTCTACATTGTTCTTTAATATATTAATGAAAGTTTAAGTTTTGTGGGTCACATGATTATTAGAGCCAGATGTTGTCAAAACTAAGAAATACTATAGAAATGGGGGGGGGGGGGAATTCTGAAAAACAAAGGGAATGATAGGAAGAGCCCATTTTCATGCTTCCAACGGCTTTTCTGCTGCTGGAAGACACATTTTCATGGTGTTCAGACATGTTCTAAGAGGAAAACGTCACAAATTGGTGAGTATGGTTGCAAATGTTGACATATGATTGAAAAAGTTGCAAATTAATTAGGGAAAAGTTTGTGTGGAAAAAGGTTTAAAAATTATCACAAAAGTAGAAAATGTATTGTGGAAAAAAATAGTAAATTGATGAGGAAACTCTTAAGTTGCACTGTGCTCTGCACAAGGGCAATTAAAGCGTTCATATAGCAATAAATTAACCAGCATTAATAATAAGTGAGGGTTTTATTTTGATAAACTTGTCTGTTGTAAATGTGCAGCTTCTTTCTTGTAAAGTTGCAGCTTTTCATGTAAATTTGCAACAGTTCTTGTAAATGAACGGGGCGGCTGTGGTGCCGGCGCAGCGTGGCCGACGACTGATCGAAGGATGGTTGGCTCGATTCCCCGCTCTGTCTACATATCGGAGTGTCCTTGAGCAAGACACTGAACCCCCAGCTGCCCGTGGTGGGTCAGGCCAGCGCCGGTGCACGGCAGCTCCGCCGTCATCAGTGTGGGAGTGGGTGGATAGCAGGATCTGTGAAGTGCTTTGGTCATCTAGAGATGAGTAAAAAAGTGCTATGTAGTAAGTGAACGCCATTAATCAGTTTTATTTTAAATTTAAATATTTTTTCCTATTGGTTTTTCCTCTCATGAATTTAGAACCTTTTTTTTTTTTCTTGTGAATGTGGGACTTGCTTATGGTAAATTTGTGACTTTTGCCATTTAATTAATTCACTTATATTTTTGCACCTTCATTCTTAAAAAAATTGAACTTTAATTTACATTTGCATCTTGCTTATGCTTATTAATAAGTGGTGACCCCCCCCCCCCAAAAAAAAACAAAAACAACAAAACAAATCAACTAGTAGATATAGTAAAACACATTTAGTACTACATGAATACTTATAGTGCCACCCTCAATACTCTTGATAAAATGTGTTTACTGCCCCCCCCCAGCAGTGAAATGAAAATATTCACCCATCATACTGGCACAGATACTTGTGAAGTGAACTTGAAAGTTTGTCCATTTTGAAATTATAGTCTGCAGCGGGGGGGTGTTGAATAATTTCTACTGCAATTTTCTGCCTCATCCACCCACCTCTAGTTGTATGATAACTAACTTCCCCACACATTCACTTTAAGGCGGTGTGCTTGATGTGGCCGAGGGTGAAAACGCTGTCAAAACCCTTAAGCCCTTTACACAGATTAGATGCTCGGTAGCCCAACTATCCCTGCTGCCTGTGAGCAAGCCGGACTGTGATTGGTGGCCCACCTCCTCTCTCCCTGTTGCAGCCTATCGGGCCCGGAGAGGAGCTGCTGGTTTGGTACACGGTGGAAGACAACCCCGAGATAACAGCTGCACTGGAGGAAGAAAGGGCCAGTCTGAGCAGGAAAAACTCACCCAGGACGAAACGAGGTGAGGCCTCTTTACTCCCGACCGCGGCGGTATTCAGACTCGGTTAGTGTGTCTAAAGTGCAGGGCTGCTGTGTGCTTGAAGCTGTGAGATTGTTTCCCTTTGTGGAAGTTGCACAGTACGGAGCTAGCGGAGGAAGGCTAGTGTCGGCTAACGTTAACGGCTGCGATGTGCGGGGGTTCTTCTCTACTTTCACACTCGACCCAAAGCAGCCGATTTAGCTTTGGATAGCCGCCAGTTGGCAGTCTGTCGTGGCTAAATGTGTTGTTTGGCTTCGAAGCGAGCGTCCGGGTGACTTTTGGTCCTGGCGTACGCCGAGGATGTGACCTTCCCTGAGTTCCTGAAGCCATCCATCGGAGAGCCTCCCCACTTAATGATGTTGGCCTAGCGAGTTAGCTAACTAGCCAGCTTCCTTCTCCAACTGTGGGCGATTGGGGCGCAAAGTACTGGGTAACAACGTGATATATATTGGCTGCATCGTTCAATACGCGTTTAAATGTATCATACACTTGGGTTTGGCCAAGACGAACCTGCCCATCCAGTTTGCAGACTTGGCGATGCGAGCTAACATGAGGCTAAAGTGGTGGATCTGAGCGCCCGGACATCTCCGGATACGAGAGGACACATTACTTTCGGTGTTGCTGTTGTTTTAATTTAAAAGCTGTAATGTGGAAAAATAGCGTTAGTATTGTTTCATTGTCATATGTGGTTATTACAGTGGCATATGTAGGTTAAATGGCAGAAACTCGAGTTCAAATAGTATCATAACAAAAGATAAATGTTGCCAAAGGGGGATTTGTGTGGGTTTTTTTTTTTATTATTATAATTTGGAAAACCGGTAGAACAGTGCCAGTATAATCAAAGAAACTATCACCTTGGCTGGTATGCGCCACATCATGAACTTTGAACTCTGTGTTTCTATAAAGCAACTGGATCATGTGGAAAAAGTCATGCAGCAGCGCAAAAAAAAAAAAAAAAAAAATGAAGGCAAACGGTTTAATAAATGTGTAATGTCTGCTGTGTGTTCTTAGGCACTGTGGTTTAGGTTCTTATGTTGTTTGCTCGGGGAGTCCTTAGGTAAAGGTGTCGTGTTGCATCTATAGGTCTGAATGTGTGATGATCAGTGTATATTTATTTGCAAGTGTATGACTCAGTATTAACATATTACTACATTGTTAAAGAGGCAAATTCTGTTATCCCAGAAGAGTTAGTAAATGTGAGGACTTAGATGACTAGCCTGTTTTTTATGTAATCCTACATGCAGTAATCCATTGTACAAACTCTCCTAGTGCTGCACTGTTGTGACTCTTGTAGCCATATTGTACTCGAGTTAACTCCAGCTGTAATTGGCTATACTGTTCAGTTTTATCTTAATATGAAAAATCACTCCTGTTACCCAGCTGATAATGGTACTGCATTAATGTGACTGTGTGCTCGATGCGAGATAAAAACAAAAACAAAAAATAAGGATACATCATCGAATTCTAGTAAAGTTGTATAAAGTTTTGAATGGTTGTGTTGCTTCTGTTAACTTTAGCAGAATGCATCCTATGCTGTTCAGATGACTGACCTGTGTTTCCTTGGTATAAATTGGGCTATAAATTTCTATAAATTGTGCAGGTCAGCTGATCTTTTTGGCACGCCCGTGTGATGAGGAGGTACAGGAAGGCCGTTTGGGTCAGTGAGGTTTGGAAGAAAAAAATATAGCTTTTGCCATTTTTAACTAACAATGCTTTAAATTAACAATGCTTAGTTCAGTTTAGTTTAGTTTATTGGCTTATTTGTCAGGGACCATGTACAGAAAAAAACCCCATTAAACACAGGGTAAAGATGCTGTGTACCAGAATATAGCGTTCTCACTAATTTCCATCTGTAGTCCCCGACGCAGGCAGGAAGACCTTAAAAGAAAAACAGCACATATAGAAAGCAATTCAGGTCGGGTTTCAGAAACTGTTGACCCTGAAACAAGCAGAGAGTAAGTTTAAAGGTAAAAAGATAAGCGAGACTGCGCACATAAAAACAATTTAAGAGTACAATTTCACATCCCATTTAAGGGAGAGTCAGTGCTGGCAGGCTTCATTACTTAAATGCGTGGAAGCTTATAAATAAAATTAATACTGCTTTATAAAGAGAGCTTTAAATTAAATCCAGAAACTTTTGTGTAATGGTTTGCTTTAAGTATGACACAATGCTGTGTGTGAATTATTACAGTGTGATGGACTATTGTAAATAGTGGATTGATGTTTTATCAATGAGCTTGTTATCTACAGTCTGCGGGGGGAAACACTGGGCTGATTTGTGATTTCAAGGATGTCTGTAACCATATGTCCCTGAAGAATTATTTTCCCTTAAGTAAATCTTTAAAATTGTCAAAATGTTAATGTTGAGCTTGTTTAAATCTGTAGCTTATTAAGTAATTATTTTATACTAACTAAAGTAAAAATTAGTAGTAGGCAATATTGCATATACAGTTGCATTTGAAATTGTTCAGCCCTTATTGCAAATTATTATTCTTTTAAAAATTTGCAAACTTTCAGCTGTGTGTCAAAACCAAACCAGACAAGAATTATTTAAATAGCTCAGCTGTTGCACTGTTTAAATGTTTCTGCTTTTTTCCACACACAGCTGAAAGTTTTAAAATTTTGACAGTTTACCATGATGTTGAACAATTTTAAGTGTAAATGTATTTCTTAATTTATAAATTTGTCATGTTATTGAGCTTGATACAGAGTAACGTGTGCATCTGTATGTGTTTGCAATTCCAGCCAGGAGAAGGTTGCTGGAGAAAGCCAGACAGGCTGGTTTGGGTGCATTCAAAAAAACAAGTGAAACCAACCTTGTTGTAAAGGAGATGTGGGATGGAGAAGGAGGTAAGTGGCTTCTTCCAAGTTTAGCTGTTTAAGGCTATTCATCTAGATGTTAAGTTTAGTTGATACTCTTTCTTACTTGGTGAACTTCATTAAATTATTTGATCAGAGAAAACAACTTCTGCTCGTGTTTCCAGGTATGAAGGAGACCGAGGATGAGAGGCCTTCATCCTTGGGGACCCCACAGGAAGCCCGTCCACTGAATAGCACCGACCGTAAACGCATACAGGATATGTCAGCAGCATTATCAGACAGGGGTAATGGAGAGGAGGAGGAAGAAGAAGCTGAGGAAGACGAGGACCAGGATGGTAACGATGAGGAGAATCCACATCTAATGCACCACCAAACTACCCAGCATTCAACTGTAGCTAATAACATGACAAATAAACAGCCTGGCCCGTCGCTAACATATGGAGAAGAAAGCCTTAAGGACTTAAAGGAGAAGATGGAGTGTTCTTCCCCAGCAGGGCAGCAACTGGAGGTTGATCCTGACCTTGATGGTGACCTTGAGGGTGATCCACAAGGAGAGGCATATCCCTGCCAACACTGTGAACGTCATTTCTCTACCAGGCAGGGTCTAGAGCGTCACATACACATTCATGCTATCAGCAGCCAGCAAGCACAACTATTCAAGTGTCGGTACTGCAATAAATCTTTTGGCTCGCAGGTGGGAAGGCGGCGGCATGAGAGGAGGCATGAAAATGGGTCTAAGAAAAGGCCTGGCTCCCTGGCTGGAGCCACCAGTCTACTCAGTCCTGTGGTGCAGCCTGATTCAAGTCCAGATTGCACTAGCCAAGCTAGTAACTATATAGCCATATCGTCCCAGTTTACAGGAGGGCAGCTGCAGAACTCTGAGACACAGAGAAAGGAGATGGGACCTCATGTCGACCGTCCCTTTATGTTGGATGAAAGTGGGGAGTCGAAAGAACTCCATCCGTGTAAGTACTGTAACAAAGCTTTTGGAACACACACCAACATGCGCAGACACCAGCGCAGAATACACGAACGGCACTTGTTACCGAAAGGAGTTCGCAGGAAAGGCATGCTGCTGCAAGAGGCCTCAGCTCAGCAGCAGCCTGGCGAATCACCTGGCACCAGCCCTCCGCTCGTCTACGTACCCAGTGCAGACACTGAAGATGAGGTGGATCGAGATGATTACACGGTGGACATATCCAAAAACATCTCAGAGAATTTGAGCTTCTACATCGACGGCAAGATTGTGTCCTCCAGTGCGGCAAGCAACTGTGACGTGATAGAGGTGGACTCTCGGTCTGCTGCTCTGTTCGGTCTGGACACGGTCATCATTAGCCCAAATCAGATCGGTCAAGTGCTGAAGGTGGAAAGTAGAACAAGCACTTCATTGAGTGCTGGGCAGCCTGTGGCAAAAAGGAGGACATCCACACCCCCACTCGTGCCCGGCCTTAAAGTCGAAACTGAAACATCAGCGTCATCGTCATCATCGTCATCATCTTCTGCATCTTCCTCATCTAACTTGTTAGTCGGAGGGCTGTTCCAGCAAGCACCGGATTCGGCTGTGTTTCAACGAGAGAAAACTGTTTACCTGTCACCCAAGCTGAAACAGCTCCTTCAGACGCAAGACATACAAAAATCAACCATCGCTCTGATAGCAGAACGCCATCGTCTGGCCTCAACGGTGTCAGTCATGCCGCTGCAAAGCACATCAGGAAAGTTCAAAAGAAGAACATCCTCTCCCCCGTCGTCTCCGCAGCTCAGTCCGTCATGTAAAACGGAGAGCTCCAAAACTGAAATGGTGAGCACCTATACCCTCAAAGTGCCAAAACTAGAAAGCTGCAGCACGTCACCTCCAGAGAGCATGGTGGACAGCAATGACAGAGACGCCCTGAGCCCGTCTAGAGATGCACTTCATAACTCACCATTCTCTGGAAGTGGAGGAAATTCTTGTAATCAGCAGCCCCTGGATTTGTCCAACTGTGTTGGTAAGAGAAGTGACAGTACAGACAGCGTGTTTGGGGATTCAGCGCTTGATTTAAGCTTCCATCGGAAATGTGCCATAGAACCTGAATCAAAGGGAAATATAGCACCGCAGCCACTAATAAAAAAGCGAAAGCCTAACACTAGTATGCTGGAAAAGGTGCTAATGAATGAGTATCTAGGCGTGACTCTTCCCGGAGAGGAGAGTCCCTCAATATTGTCAAATGTAAGTTCTTTCCATTCGCGCTCTCCAAATGTTGCATCAGAGTCTGCTCACCCTTCGCCACCCTCTCTGACCCCTGTCATCATGAATCCCTCTTCGCCAAGCCCCTGCAGCATGACATCCCCAACACCACCTCCCCCTTTATTACCTACTATACCATCTCCTCTGCCGATGCCTAGCTCTCCTCTCTCTCAACCTTCAGACTCATCTGCACTGAGACCTCTTCCAGTCCTCTCACCAAAAATGTCTCCGAGTTCTTTGGAACACAAGTTGAGCTCAGAGGAGATTTTCTTAACTGAAGAAGATAAAGGAGAAGAGGAAAATCATGCCCCTGAGCCACTGGATTCTCTAAACAGTGAGCTTGAAGGGCTGCCTAATTGTTCAGAGCCACCAAGCCCTCCAAGCCCTCCCAGACCTGCATTAGTAAATCCACCCGCTGAAGATGTTTCTCAGACTGCAGCTAGCGGCAGTCTGTTGAATGAAAAAGTGAACCAAGATATTGTCTCAGTAACGGAGGAGTCTGACTCTGCTGCTCTTTTATCCCACCCAGAGTCCTCCTCACCCCCTCCATCATCTCATGGTTCGTCCCCAGCGCAAATGTCAGAATCTGTCCTTCAGATTAAAGTAAAGGAAGAGTCTCAGCACTGTATAGACCAGTTGCCAGATACAAATCATGCTCCTCAGGATGGCGTTTGCTCTTCTCCCCAGCCTGCTGCTCGTGATAAACCATCTGATAAAACCCCTGAGCCCGAGGAGGACTTGACATACTGCAAAGCATTTGTGTGTAATGTCTGTGAAAAGCCGTTCAGCTCCATGAAGGAACTTAGTGGGCATATCTCGGAGCATGCTGCAGACTGGCCCTTCAAATGTGAGTTTTGTGTTCAGCTGTTTGGTGATGCTCCAGCTCTGCTGGGTCACAGGACAACACTACATGGAGTGGGCCAAATCTTTGTGTGCTCCGCTTGTTCCAAAGAGTTTGCCTTTCTCTGTAACCTCCTGCAGCATCAAAAGGATCTGCATCCAAATGAGATGTGCTGCCATACTACTGTAGAAAGTGGTAAACTCAGGCCACAGAATTACACAGATCCATCGAGAGCCAAAGAGGAAAACAGTCTCTCAACACCAGCACCAGAGACGAGTGATGAAAATGCTCCACCCAGTGACTGTAATTTAACAAAAGCTGAGCCTGATGTTAATGGTAATCACACAGAGGATGGGCAGGAGGACCCTAACGAAGAGCTGTACACTACAATAAAGATCATGGCTTCAGGAGGGAGACCCAAAGGCCCTGATGTCCGTCTTGGCCTTAATCAACACTACCCCAGTTACAAGCCGCCTCCTTTTCCTTATCACAGTCGATCCCATGCTGGGGCTGTGGCTTCGGCCACAAACTTCACTACACACAACATACCACAGACTTTCAGCACTGCCATTCGCTGCACCAAGTGTGGCAACAGCTTTGACAACATGCCTGAACTGCACAAGCATATACTGGCCTGTGCAAGCGCTAGTGATAAGAAGCGTTACACTCCCAAGAAAAACCCCATCCCTCTTAAACAAATAGTGAAGAGTCCCAACGGAGTGGTGTCACCCACAACAGCCGCTGCAGGTCAGAGTGCTTTCCGACGAATGGGTCAGCCAAAGAGACTTAACTTCAATCAAGACACTGGTAAAACAAAAATGAGTGCCCTCAGTAAAAAGAAGAACCAGCTGGTCCAGAAGGCAATTTCACAGAAAAATAAAACTGCCACTTCTGCAAAGAAGGCCACCGTCAAAGTTGAAGAGGAGCCGGCTTCTAACGTCTGCCCCCACTGCAGCCGGGAGTTCACTTATTCTGGAAGTCTGACTAAACATATGGCCGTCAGCTGTCCCAAGAAGCCTGTTGTCAAAAAACACAAAAAGGGTCATCAAGAGGTGAAAAAAGAGCCAGAGTCTGTGGTAGAAAAAAACATTAAGAAGAAAGCCACTGATGCTGAAATCCAGCCGGAGCCAGAGCCAGAGCCTAAACCTCTGGGAAAGACCAGAACTCGAAGCTCAGGTGCATCAGACTCTGAATCCCCTCAGGCCAGCAAAGGAAAAAGTGCTGCTACAGTGGGCAGACAGAAGAGGCCTGCCTCATTCCCCGCACCAGTTTCTGCTGGCAAAAAAGCAAAGAAAGGCAAAGCTAAGTCTCTACCTCCCACCCCCTCAGCTCTGGACACTCCTAGTGAAACGACGCCACGGCCAGCCATGAGGATGCAGCGTATGGGTAAAGAAACGACACCCAAGAGAACAACAGAGGACAAATCGCCACCACAACAACTCCAGCAGGTGAAGAAAGAGGAGAGGTTCTCCCTTCGATCAAGGGAGAGGATGGGCGGTCCGGTCACCAGGAGTCTACAGATAGCTAACACGGTCCCTCCTGCTGAGGCTACTGCTGAAGAACCACCGATTCAAGAGCCAAATAACACTCAGGTAGGTGAACTGGGGAAAGATACACTGGTTTGGTCAAACAAGGACCATATTCATTTTTCAGCTGCACCATTAAAAATAGGCATTTTTAATTTAAAGGTCCCATTCACTGAAAAATGGTGTTTGTATAGGCTTTAACCTTCTGAAATGCGTCTATTGGTCATGTGATAATAAATAAAAAAAACCATCAAAACACAAACATCTGTTAAAAAAAACAGATCAATTCTGGCTTTGACCAGCGGATGGCACTGTTCTGGATAGCTGTCTTGTCTGTAAGCAAAGGTGTTCAGTACAGAGTTCAAAGCGAGCGGTGCAGAATGCAACTCAGGAGTTAGCTCGTAGATATCAACACTAGATGCTGTCTGGGCTTGTCCTGTTCATAGGAGCAAATGTTTCAATGGAGCGGCCAATTTAGTATGGGGTAGTCACTCTTATAAATGCATGATGAATGTCAATCTGGGCCATGGTCTACCTAGAATTAAATCACCATAAATCGCCACATTTACAAGCTTTTTTTACTTCTTTGTTACAAATGTCAGACATGTATTTGTGATCGAGTTGTGAGTAGTATTAAGGAGAAGGCGTTTCATGTTAATATAGCCTGCTTCAGTGTCTCCCAACCTGGGGAGCCCACAGGGGAGGCGTGGAGCTCCGTCTGTTTTGAGGTCATGAAATGCATGAGTAAAAAAAAATGCATGAATGACATCGGTTGGTGGGGGGAGAAGCTAGTTAGAGATGCTAATGGAGAAAAGGTGAGAGGAGCCAAACAAAGAAAGATGTGCCTTTCGCCCCCACAGCGCCAGGTTCGCACCTGAGGACGCAGGGGTGCAAATGTATTGTAGCAAGACCTGCTCTGTGACGTGTGTGTCAATGTTATGTTAATGTGTGTACATGTCTTTCAGTCTGTATGCTAATGTGTTCACCCTGTGTGCCGGAGGCGGGAATAAAAGTGTATAAAGGAGTTCGCTCAAGCAGGGTTATTCTGTTCTATTCTGTGTGGGAGGAGAAATAAAGTTCTGTCGTGCAGCTCGCTGTCACGTGTGATTCCATCCCCCACAATGGCTGAGAAACGTAAATGTGCGGAGGACCCTGTGGAGTTAAAAAAGAAAAAAAGACAATATATTGACAGTTAATCTGAACTATGGATTTATAGAGGCACAAGACTCTTTTCGGCCAGAATGTGTTTTGTGGTGAAAAGCTAGCTAATGACAGCATGAAGCCCAGCAAACTGAGACACCATCAGGAGACTCGACACCAAGAAAACATTGGTGCAAGTCGGGATTTTTTTGAGAGAAAACGGCGCCTGGCGCTTTCTAGGAGACACGGAGATATCAGAAAATCCTTTGAACGGGCAGGTAGTGATTTACTCAGAGTCACTGAAGCATCATTCGACTGTGCGCTGCTCATTGCGAAGGCAAAAAAGCCACACAATATTGGTGAGCAGCTGATCAAGCCCGCATGCCTGTCACCACTATCACTCCAAACATCGCATCACTGGTCAGAGACATGCAAGCTCAAGGTACACATGAATATTCTTTTTTGAATCAATAGACTGGAGAGAGTAAAAAGCAAAGAATCATTGAATTATTTTTTGCAATGTTAATTGCTGGGTAGTGTTATGAGAAAGAGCAGTCAAGGGCATTTGTTCTTTGTGTAAGACAGGAGTGTTTTTAGGCCTACTGCCATTAGGCCCATACTGACTGACTTTTAGGCCTGTACTGATTTATGCGGTCGTGTGTGTGTACCCACTATTTTGGTTGTTGGAAATTTTTGCTTTCACCTTCTTGCTCACATTTCTGTTTCATACCTCTGGTAAAGATGAAAACTTTGTTACTGACAATGAAGACTCAGGACTGCCTTCTGGTGTCAAAAAGGCCATGTTTAAAAGTAATGCTGTCTTAAAACAAAAGGACAAATATTTTAATACCATTGCAGTCATTTGCCACATTTACTTTTTGTCTGTGTGTGATACACATGTTCATATGATTCAGTTTAGTTTAAGTATCAAGGAAAACTAATATACATTTCAAAACAAATGGAATAGGTTAAGCACAAAACTGATGTTATTTTTTCCTAAATAAATGTTGTAAAATGACTTAATTCCTCTGGCGTGATCGTGTGGGCTCCGGGGGGGGGGGGGGGGCAACACTTCTGTGACAGGCGGGGAGGGATCCTGGGAAAAAGTTTGGGAACCACCGGCCTACTTCATACCTGCTGCTGTCAGACTTTACAATCTGCACTGCTGATAGAGACGCCTCATAACTACTTTGAACTCATAACGAACGTTCCTTTTCAGACCCACTGTAATATCATTATTACTGATGGTTGCAACACTGTGTACTCATTCAACCACGAAATATGCTGCTGTTGAATAATTTAACTGCTTGCTAGTCCTGTAAATTCTATTTTACATATTTTATGGTCAGTACTCACTCCAAACTTCCAACTTATTTACCCCCAAAGTATTTACTATTAAAAATGGACATAAATCTCCCATCAGCGGCAAAAGGGAAGGTCATGCTCAAAAGAAAAGGAAAGGAGGAGCAGAGAGGGAGCAAATGAAAAAGAGAAAAGCCCTCACCACAGATGTAGCAAAACTGGAACTACTGTAAAGCAGCAGCTCAGTTAAGAAAACACACTTTTACATAGGCTAAGTTATCTCCCCTGTTTTCCAATCTTGTATTTGTGTTACTGATGTAGGTTTTTTCTTTTTTGTCTCTATGTAACTCATTGAAAAAAGTTTTCTGGGCTTACAGCAATAATCCAAAATAATATATACAAAATAAACCCACACACCTTGAGTAAATATTAGATTTTTTCCATTCAGATTAAAGTCATAGCAGCTTATGCTCTGTTAACCCGTTTTACAGTGTTTTAGGTGCATGCACGTTTTCGTTATTTGCCCAAGTATATTTCTTCATTTAATCTCTGTGTTTCTTCTTGCAGCTCTAATGTATAAAGTTTTCTGTCCAGGGAATTTTTAATTTGCTTAAATCTTTAATTTGTTTTTGCCTTGAAAGTTAGCGAACTGTTGTTCCATAGAATGGGTTCTCACATATGATAACGCATTTTATGCAATGTTAGATTACAGCAGGCTTGCTATTATTATCATTATCATCATCATAATCATATAGTATGATTATAACAGCCCCTGGCTTTTATTACAGGGATGACAATTTTCCGTCAATCCGCGGATTTCCGCCGATTTATTTTCAAATTGATCATTTCTGTGAATCGTCTAAATCCGTTGAGAAAATTTTAGGGGGGGTAAGGTACCTTATTGTTACCGATTTTAGCGAAAATCAACACGATTACATAAGTGCTCGGCGCTTCCCCGGGTCAAGTCTCCCGCGATAACCCGGATGTTATGTACTCAAGCTACTGCTGTATTGTAAACAGCCCTGCGATTGGATAGTTGCAAACGATTGGACCAATCAAATGGCTCGTTGTATGCTTTGTCAAAAATTCATGGCGGCGTGTTCTCAGGGATGTGATTTTTCCGCTAATTCGCCGAATTCCGCTTTTTTTTTTTATCTTCCAGGAAGATAAAGTACGTTAAGTACGTTAGCGGCTTGTGGTCCACGAACGCAGTGAGGGTGCTCCCTTTCAGCCAGAACTGGAAGTGGCGTATGGCCAGGTGGAGAGCCAGCAACTCTCTGTTACTGCCGGCGTACAACGGCTGTATGAGCTGGGCTGCGCGGGGGAGGAAACGGTAGTAAAAGTTAACCGTCCCCCAAAATTCCTGCAGCACCCTGACATTGATGTTGAGGAGAAAAAAATAGCAAAACAATTTAGATAGATTACTTTTATGATTCCAAACAGTTTGAAATTGACAGTGCACAGTGGACATTGACTCATAACTTTTGAATATTTCTAAGACTTGGCTGCATCAGTGATTGTGCAAAATGAACTGCTCAAGACTCAATGGAGATTGAAACTGGTGATCTGAAATGAATGCTGAAATTATAAAAAGTAATGGTATGAATGAATTTTATTTCTATTATGGAATAGATAAAATTAACTGATTTTGATTTGATCAAGTGTTAAAGCATGTGATGGATAATGCTTGTTGGAATATTTTAGGAATGCTGTCTTCTTGGAACATAAGTCAATATTATACAGTAATAAATGGCATTCAGTTGTTTATTTTATGTCATTTAAGCACAGTGTCTGGTACTTAAAAATCATAAAAATCCAGGAGCTTCGGGGGGCTTCACCCCCCTTGCCCCCCCACAGGGGCTCTGCCCCGGACCCCGCTGGGGGACTATGTCCCCCAGACCCCCTGCTAAATTTTCAGATAATTTCCCCAACCCCAAATCACATCCCTGGTTTGTGTTGGAATTCTTAGCTTTCGGTATTGTTTTCAGTGGAATTATGAGATTTTTATCTAAGGATCAGGAGTCATCAGTGCTAGAAATAGACAAAGGTGTCAAAAATAAGTTCCGATGGAATTGGCTTGAGAGAAAAGTGACAGTAAAGGTGAAAATTGGCTCAAAGTTCGACGAGGTAACAGAAACACTTGGACAATTTCTGAAGAAACCAGAAAAGGAGATGAAGTTCAAAGTTCAGAGACTGACACAGCTTGCTGCCAAAAGGAAGAAAGTTTCACATTAGAAGTGACTTGGTGACCAGTGTAAATAGTGTAATAAACTCTTATAGAACTGTTAAATATGTTGGACTAAAGACAGTGAGACAACATTGAAGAAAAAGTAAGTTAACTTTTCATTAAATTTAATGATTTATCTAAGTCTAGTATTTAATTTTTTTTTAAATCATTTTTTTCAGTCTAAATTACTTCTGTTTTACTGAAAACCTCTCAGCTTCAGGGGGGCTGTGCCCCCCCCCCAGCCCCCCCATAAGTCAATCAACCAAATTAGATTTCAGCTGAAATCAGAATTTCCTGTTGCCATCCCTGTTATTAGAGAGCATCTGTACTGAACAAATGGGTAACGGAGCCACATTTTCATATTAGAATCGTTACATACAGTAATTATTTCAGAGCATTTTTACAATAGTAAAATCTCACCTATGAAATCTCATCTATAAAATGTTATGTCTTGTTCTTTAGCTGTCGTTGTCCGTCCGTTACAACGGCACAAAAGTCCAGCATCTTTGTTGATCTGAATGACCTGTTTGAGCTTGGAACCCTGCACCAATATGGCGGCAGTACTGACACATGCCAAGAGGCTGGAATGCGACATCTAGTGTTGATATCTATGGAGTAAGCTTACCAACCACACTTTATATTGTTGTTTTCTTTAGATTTCAGTCACCCTAATAAACATCAATGTTTCCATCTGGTTCACTTATCCACAGTCGATAACATATTTCACATCATTCTGTTGTGTTTTTGCAGTATGTTGATATGTTAACTTTAGCTTGGCAAGGCGGCTCACTGAAGCTAGCAATTTAGCCATTCAGAAATGTTTCTGTGTTTATTGTACTTCAGGGACCGATCATATCCCGTCGACAACTCTGGCTTGATCTAACATAGAAACTAGTCAGCTAAGATTAGCAACATTGACCCCGGTTACATGGTCACAATAAACCGATTACTGGCAATAAACTGGTAATGCCAATAATCAGTTTTCTTGTGTTTACATGCACTGAATAAACAGATTACTGGAGGGTAAACCACTTGAGTTAATGACCCCAGTTACATGGCCTTTATCGGATTATTCTGTTTACATGGCCAATTGAATAATCAGATAACTCCAGAAATCTAATCATAACCAGTTTATTTGTGTACATGTAAACATGGTCAGTGATGTAAGAGAGAGTGTGAAGTTATGGCAACCTTGGGCATTTAAAGAGACATGCACTGAACCCAGCTGTTCAGCCGCAAAAGATGATTCACAATGATGTCGCAATAATGAAATAATTTAAGGCAGTTTGACCAAAGTATGTCATAAACATTTCACTTAGGCCTGTGAGAGCTGTCAAAATGTGGAAAAAAGGCCTTGAATGGGACCTTTAAATTCAACTGAAGGATTAGAACAACTGAGTGACTGGAATATTAAAAAAAAAGTGTTTTATATAACAGTTAAGAGAATAAAATCCCATTCAGCTTTTTTTTTTTTAACTCATGATAAGCCAAAATTTTTTAAATATTAAGTAAAAGGGTTTTATTTTTTGGTGATATGTAAATTAAAAAAGGCACATATGTGCTGCTGTTGACTGTTATGGCTGATTTTCAGCTGATCAGCCTCGGTACTTCCTCAGAAATGTAACTAAACCTACTGTGATAAAGACAGAAACAGCTCTACTGGTTCTGCTTACTCCCAATTTACTTTGTAAACACACAAATCAATATAAACACAGCAAGCTTGTTTGTGTTTAGTGGGGTCGATTTCATCCGTGTTGTGTTTGTACAAAAAGGCCTTCTCCAGAAACCCAGAAGGATTTGCATAGCTCAGTGATAGAAAACATTTAAAGGTACAGTGTGTAAACGTGGGGCAATCTGAATTCTGAAATTTCATGCACTATTAAGTGTTAACCTCGTTTACATTGTTATAATTGTTGCATTTGTTGTACTTTAATATACATAAGTCTATAATACACAGGAAGAGGGTCCTTGTTCATGTAGCGAACACCATTTACCATTTATGTAGGCAGCCATCTTGGTTTTTACGTCAAACTTTAGTTACACAAAAGGCTTCTACATGTTCCACAGGCTTTGGAAGAGAGGGTGGTGACTGCTATAATGTGAATTGGTTGCAATTTGAAATCTGACTGCTAGATTTGCTGAATATTACACACTGTACCTTTTTAAAGTTTTAGTGTGTTCTTTGATGAATATAGAATAAATAACTGTTTCCATTGGAACTCGTTTGCCTAAATATGATTATGCTGTATAGGACTTAAGTTACTGTGGAAGATGAAAGCACCAAGGTGCTGATGCCTCGGTGCCTGTGGCAGGGTAGCATGGGACTGTAAAAAAGTCACACTGCCACTTCTTAGTGACCCTGCATAGTTGTTACAGTACCTTTTTTCGCAGCTGCATTGATGGTAAAGGTGAGTTAAAGTTATGTTTATTTTGTAAACAAAGCCTTATCTGGAAATTGTAGGAAATTAAAAATCGAGAAAATGTGGCGATACAATGATACAAGCCTTTAGTTCCAGTTGATTTTGAGTGGGTGAGCTGAAAAACTGGTAACAGACAGACACATGGAGTGATTACTGTATGCCTACGTTGCCTTTGCACCAAGGCATAAAAATACAGACGCACAAGAATAAAATTAGGATCATAAAGAAAAATGCTGGAGTAACAGATTTTATTAATTGAATGCATGTACTGTATTGTTGCATGATGCCGTGCAATAGCAGGTAAACATCAAAATTTCCAAAAGTAAAAACATACGTAACTATGAATATTAAATCAGAATTGTTTGGAATGTTTCATACTTATGTAATGAATATTGAGAGTTTCTTAAATAATCTTGCAAAAAACAAAGTTTTTGCAAACATTAATTTATTGAAATACAGTAGCAGTTTCTGGTATAAACAGTAAACATAATATTCTTATTTAGCTTCCAGCCTGTTCTCTTCACAGCTGCTCTGACTGCTGACCCTCAGGTTCACCACCGTGGACCTCAGAGAGACAAAGTGGGAAAAAAACAGCATAAAATGTGATTATTGTTACAGATGTGATATATATATATATAAGATACAGATGTCATGTTTCTCCTCAGCTTAATAAACTGGTTTAGTGAGTGAATCATTTTAAAGGGAGTGAATGAAGCATGTCACACCGTGGTGTTTTTATATGACTGACATTAGTATTAAGACTTAAAACAATCAGCTGAACTTTAGAGAAAACTGTTTAGAAAACAATTTAACAGGTTAAATTACAGTAATGGAACCAAGCAGTCCCCATACGGGGGAAAAAAATGAGACATTGGGGAAAAAAGTGATGTAACTTGAGCTTTAAGAATCAAATATTGCAGTTGTAGGAGTCTGCTGCAGTGGTCCGCTGTGGAGAGACAGCAAGATTGAAAAGTGGCCAGTGGTAGGCCGGTCTCAGCAGAGCAGCAAATGCTGATTTTTCCACCAGCGAATACCACTTTTCCACCTGTTGGCCACTTTAGTCCAGCGGTTGAATAGAGTTGTCATACAGTTGTTGAATACAGTCATGCAGTTGTTACTCCCCGAGTAACTGTGTGAGAAACAAATATAAATAATTACAATACAAACGTTTGTCAAAGAATTTATTTACATTTGCTTAATTTTAGGCAGGCATCGGCACGGTCACCTAACCAACCCCGCAAATGTTTTTGAGGTGAAGAATGTTGGGACTTGCAGTTTTTAGCGAACTGAAAACCCCAGGAAGAAAATACCTCGTCCTTCCTCTGCAAAACTAAACTGCAAAACCCATGTGAAAACAATCGATGTGATGAATAAATGGCGTAGTTGCTGAATACGTGTTTTTTTTCAGTAACCGCTGCTTATCTCGGCGCTAGAGATTGACTGTGACAGGAAGTCATCTATGTGCTGTAAAAAAAAAAAAAAAAAGTCACACTGCCGCCTCTAGTGGCCCGGCATAGTTATTACAATACCATTTTCCTGGTGTCATTGATGGTAAAGGTGAGTTAAATTTGTGTTTATTTCGAAAACAAAACCTTATCTCGAAATTCTGACAAATTAAAAGTCAAGAAAATATGGTCATACAATGATACAAGCCTTTAGTTGCACTTAATTTTGACTGGGCGAGCTGAAAAGCTGGTAACAGACATTTGGACAGATACAACCCCACACACACAGACCACATTAACTGATAACTGATTACTGTATACCTCCGTTTTCACCGAGGGATAAAAAAATAGCAGTAAATCCATTTAATGAAAACCAATTTTATCTGTCCAACATGCTTGTGTGGTGTATTTCAGAGATGTCAGGACAGTTTATTATTAGTTTACTTTGTCTTAGAAACCAGAAATTCTCAGTCTCACAGTATCTATTTGAAATCCCTAAACTGTCCAATTTGGCTGTTCTATTTGAAGAAAAATGTGAAATGTAGATAATTTTAAGCTATGACATGTCACTGAGGCTCAGTTTGTTTTGTTTTTTTGTCTTGCAGGAGACGTTGATGAAGTGAGCCGAGCCAAGTGGACACTGAAGTCTCGAGTTCTGCGAATGCTGAGGAGGTGACAGTCTGGACTCGTCTATAAAACCTTTGTGATGGTTTTATTTTCTTCACTTGGAACACGTCAAGTCTGCTTATCTGAACTGCCTTTGCTGGATTTAAGGAGGGGAGGGGGGAACTCTCTTTACCTTCTGTTTCTTGTCTGAACTGAGCCTCAGTTTTTAGCCAGCCTTGCAAAAATGAAAAAAAGGAAACTGTAAATGACAATGAGTTAATATATATTCAGTATGGTGTCATTACCTGACTGTAAAATTAGGGCTCCGTTATTCTGAAGCTGATATAATGCAGATGGCAATCATCTATCAGTTAGGGTTGGGGAATCTTGTTTATTCTTTTGTAATTTTCCCCCATTTGGTTGTTTAGATTTTTGGACTCCAGAGTCTCTTAATGCATGTGCTGAATAGAGTAAAAACTAGCTTAAGCCAGCTCCCATGTCTCTCCCAACGGGCACCTACTTGAGTTTATACATGATTTGCAAAGTATGTATGTTTTGATTTGATTTTTTTTCTAGTGAATTTATTGTAGAATATATCTTATTGGCATTTTTTTTTTTGTTGGGAAACAAAAATGAAAATGGCAGTTTACTGCTACAATTGGTCCTCAGGAACACTGTATATGCGTGTGCTAAGTATGTGTATGGTTATGGTTGGAGGGGCAGCCGACAGCTTTTCCTTCACTCTGAATCTTATGTGTCATTTTAGTCATTAGTCCAACATTAGAAGGCAACTCCAGTTATAACATGAGATGGAACTGATGTCATAGCCGCCTTAAAAAAAGCAGGATCCATCTTGAAAATCCTTTTTTTAAAATGATCACTCTTACAGCACAGTGTTCAACAGCACTTTAAAACAAGCTGCCAAAATGTCAAGCTTGTTTAGTAAGATTATGTATTCTCCTCCGTTGCCCCAAGTGGAGCAAATCCTTGATTGCTTGAGTCTGTTTTTACTTTGGCGAGCATTCTGCAAACAGGAAGAGCCCATATTGAGATTTTTTTTTTTTTTTTTTTTTTTTTTTTAATAATTGTACACTACTTTTTTCTTCTTTTTTTTTTGGTTAAACTCTTAAAGAAAGTACACCAATTACCTTTTGGGTTTTCTGACATCCTAAACCAAAAAGCCATTTCTCTAAAGGCTGGTCTACTCAAAAAACTGTTACCCAATCAGACTGTTTCAGACTGATCTTTACAGACAGCTGTTTGTAAAGCACCATAAATTGTTATTAGTCTTTAAAACTGCATCTATACAGTGTTATGAAAAAGTATTTGCCCCCTTCCTGATTTCGTGTGGGGTTTTTTTGCATGTTTTTCACACTTAAATGTTTCAGATCATCAAAGAAATTTTAATATTGGACAAAGATAACCTGAGTAAATACAAAATGGAGGGTTTAAATGATGATTTAAATTATCAGTGGAGGGAAAACTATTCAGACCTACCTGGCCCCTTTTAAAATTATGAATTAATTGTGATTAACCACTTTTTTTTTTTTTTTTGAAAGCTGAGCTAAATTTCACTAGCCACACCCAGGCCTGATTGCTGCCAGACCTGTTGAATGAAGAAATCACTTAAATCAACCCTGCCTGACAAAGTGAAGTAGGCTAAAAGCAACATATCATGCCATGATCTGAAAAAACTCGAGAACAGAGCAGAAACAAAAACCCAGAACAACAGCTAAAGAACTGCAGGCCTCACCTGCCTAAGTTTGGACCCTGGTCCATGACTCAACAGTGAGAAAGTGAGTGGGCAAAAATAGCATCCATGGGAGAGTTCCAAGGTGAAAACCACTGCTGACCAAAAAGAACACAAAGGCTCGTCTTCCATTTGCCAAAAAACATCTTGATGATCCCCAAGACTTTTGGGAAAATATTCTGTGGACTGACGAGACAAAAGTTGAACTTTCTGGAAGGCGTGCCTCCCATTACATCTGGCGTAAAACTTAACACAGAATTTCATAAAAAGAACATACCAACAGCCAAACATGGTGGTAGTAGTGTGATGGTTTGGGGCTGCTTTGCTGCTTCAGGACCTTGACTTGCTGTAAGTGATGGAACCTTGAATTCTGCTCTCTACCAGAAAATCCTGAAGGAGAAAGTCCCACCATCAGTTTGTGACCTTAAGCTCAAGTCCTCCAGTGTGGCTGAATTAAAACAATTTTGCAAAGAAGAGTGGACCAAAATTCCTCAACAGCGACATAAAAGACTCATTGCCAGCTATCGTAAATGTTTGAGTGGGGTTGTCGTCAAGGCTAGTGCAACCATTTACTGGGTTTAGGGTGCAGTTACTTTTTCACATAGCACCAGGTAGGTTTGGATAGCCGTTTTCCCTTTATGAAATCATCATTTAAAAACTGCATTTTGTATTTACTCGGATTATCTTTGTCTAATATTCAAATTTGTTTGATGATCTGAAACATTAAAGTGTGACAAATATGCAAAAAATGTAAGAAATCAGGAAGGGTCAAATACTTTTTCACAGCACTGTAGGTCCTTGAGGATGTGAAGGTTAATTAATGCCTTAAAAATGTACAACACGGGACCTTCAAGCTTGCTGTTCATATCAAGAACTGTGACACTTGGGAGAAATATACTTTTCTAACCGTTAAAGGCCAAATGCATGCATGTTACTTATGTTTGAGCAGGAATTTTGGGTGGACATGAGCACAGTAGCACCACGTGTCCTTTTCAGCTGAAAGCCATGCCACTGTCAGGCTTTTTTTTCCTACTGGGGGCGAAATCATCCTTATTTGACCCATTCGTTTCAGCGTTTTAGTTAAAACTGTACATTGTGAAAATGTCATGTTACCTTCAGTTCAGCTCACCTTTGCCCTCGTGCAAGTTGTACCACAGAAACCACAAACACTTTTAAAATGTTAGGACAAAGTCAGTGGAAAATGCGATGAAACTTAATTTATATTTACATAAGAAATCTTAATGTTTTTGCCGTTCAGCATCATGATTATGTATTTAAGGATGAACAAAGACAAAAAATCCCAAATGACCTCAACTGAAACATTGTTGTAATTGACACAATTAAAATATATATTTTTTTCCTTTTCAAGTTGTACTTTGGTGTAGTTTAATTGGTTTTGCACATGACAGTCCCAGCAGTCCAAATTCGTGGGTAGGAAGGAGACAGAAATGAGTGTCAAGCTTTGTAAAATACATTCTTGTTCCTAATTTCATGTGTCATGGGTTTGCTTTTCAGTTTCTTGATTGTGTAAAAAAAATCAAGAATTTGCAAATGAAGTGAAGACAGTCTGATTAACTGCACTCTTACGTGGGACTGACTCCTTTTATATACTGAGACATTTTCCTTTTTACATAATAGATGTCCCTGCCATTGCAGCTCTAATAAAAAAAAAAAAACCCTTCACATTACATTTGCCGATTGCCTTCTGTACTTCCAGTTTGGACGTGGCTTTGTGAAATGTGAAAACGGAATTTAAGTTTTTAATGGCACATTCCAGCAAAGGTGAAAGGAGCAAATGTGATGGCGCTGCATCTGTCTGTCCACTTTTCACAAAGTGTGGGAGCAATTCTGTCTTCGTGGAGGTTGATACCCTAAATATGAAGGCAGAGATGGGAGCTACTAGTCAAGTACGTGTACTCACGTAATTCACAGAATTGTGCCTTGGTGGGCAGTTTTATTGTAGGGTACTGTTTACATTTGCTTGAGCACATTTATGAATACAAACCTGTTCTTTTACTCAAGTAGATTTGGTTGTGCTCTTACAGTTTTGAGTTTGTCAAGTTTTTCTTCAGATTTTAAAATCATTGTTCTTTTCTGCTTTAGGAGATTTTTTGTTAATTAATTTCTATGATATGATTTAGAGTATATTAGAGGGTGCATGCTGTAGATTGTATTCTATTTTTCCTCAGATTAACACATTAAGTGCCTCCCTTGAAAGAGCACAGGGAGGTCATTAGGAGATTATGGTTGTTGAGTGGTCGAGGAGAGCTCAATGATCTCATCAATCTCCCAATGATCTTTCACTGACGTCACTAAGCATTTGATGAAAGGCCATTAGAGTTCATTGAAAGATCGCTAAGAGATCATTGAGAGATTGATGAGATCATTGAGAGATTGTTTTGGAATGAGTGAAAACTTTGAGGACTGTGGAGACCGCTGAAGATCCTCAAGAGATCATTGAGAGATTTTGGTGATCACTGAGAGATCGTTTGGAGATCTGGCCATTTTGTCCTCACTCAGCGATCTCTCAACGATCTCCCCTGTGCAAAGGGGGTAGAAGGGAAAAATTTGTGAGGTAAAGTTACATATACACAAGAAAAAAGTAAATTTATGAGTTAAAAAAAGTAAAAATGACTTAGTTTATGTAAAAGTCACAAAATTAGAAAAACACATTTATTCAGATTCCCCCCAATTAAATTTCTCGTATTGCAGGTGGCCATGCATGGCACACCACAAACAACTTCCCTTCCCCCAGTCTACTGGGAGGACAAAGCTAGAAGGTGGGAAGTACCATTTTTACATCATCTTTGGTATGACCCTGCCTTGACCCACAACCTCCATCCTGGGGGCAGATGCTCTACCACTGGGCCACTCACCTCTGTGTGTTCCGCTCCTCATGGAGATGAGGTCCAAAGCTTGGTAGTTGTTCAAAGATTACCAGTACACATTTATGTAGAGCCATATTCCGATGTTACACCAGAAATAACTTCATGAACAATTTAATTAACCTAAAATGTGATGGTTTCTTTCATCAGCCTGGCTATCATCCATCACTGCATTTGCCAAACTGCACCAGCGTTTATATTTAATTTAATTTAATTATATATGGAGCTATATTTTCACACAGTCACTGCTGTGTGTAAGGTCACAGTCATAAATCTCAGTGGGACTGATGTCACATCAGCAATAAAAGGATAACTGTGCTGTCCTGCATTGTGCATACAGTCATAAATTAAACACTGTGCTACATCATTGTTATCCTGCAGTTGTACAAATATGAACAAAAGCAATGAACAGGATAAACATTCACAGAGCATTACATTTATTCGTTGTCACCAGTCATAACCTTCAGCATCAGCCCGTTTTCATTTAGCTGTAATGCTACTGTTTGTTCACTTCCTAATGGCAGCCAGTAAAGCAGTTTATATCAATCTTGGTCTGATAAAAAAGCCTTAAATGTGGGCTACAAATTCAAAACAATGCTTCCCTTACGTCGTCACCCTCAGAAATTCTGTTGTAGTTTGACATCCAATATCATTATTTGACTGGTGGCCCAAATATAGAATATACAGGTTACGCAATACAGCACTCCAAATCTCTGTTTTTCTGAGTTGCCACTTTTTACTGTAATCCTGCAACTTTTTCCTCATAAATTTGTTTCTTTTTTCTTGTAAAGTTGCAACTTTTAAAAAAAAATGCATTTTTTTCCTCATAAATTTGCAACCTTTTCTTACTACTTTTTTGGAATTTGTACCTTTTTAAAAAAAAAATGCTAATGTTTTCTTGTAAGTTTAACTTTTTTTTTAAAGTAATCCTACTTTTTTTGTTGTAAATTTGCAACTTTTCTCCTAAATTGTCATTTTTTTTCATAAATTTGCTACTATTTTTTGTAAATTTGTGACTTTTTTTCTCCTAATTTTGCCTGTGGCACAAATGCTACTGAAACCTGCTCACCTATTTTAAATCCATGCAGGGCCCAGATGGGTTTAGTCAGTCAACTTTATTGTCAATTCTGCCATATATTCGGCACATACAGACACTTGACATTACGTTACTCTTGAGACTTTAAAGAGGGTAAGCAGATTACCTGCTCGCCTGTACCACAGGTAAAGTCCATGTGGGCAAACACAGATGGGGCCAACATGGGACCCATAGGACAGCCCAGATTTAACCTTTGGTGGGGCTCACATGGGCATGCTGGCAGGGTCCTCGTAGACTTTCCACCTTCATCTCGCATTCTGAATGTTGATGGTCAGTCATGTAATTTGCAAGATCATAGGTTCCAGATTCACAAGAAATAGACATGACAGTCATACTAATGACATTAATCTGTAGGCAACTGGGAAATGAGTAAAGACCTGTACTTGTATAGTGCAGTTTCTAGTCTCAAAGCACTTCACTAGTAGCTACACTGACCCTGTATTCAAAGGGCCAATTTTTAGAATCACCAATTAACCTAACATGCATGTCGTTGGATTGTGGGAGGCAACAGGAGCCCCAGGAGTAAGCCCACACAGTACAGGGAGAACATGCAAACTCCACACAGAAAGGTGCCTGGGGATTTGAACCTGAAGCCTTCTAGCTGTGAGGCAACTGTGCTAACCACTGTACCACCATGCTGCCAATTAGATCAAACTAGAATCGCAGTCAATAGGGATGCATCTCCTCAGCATTCCCTAACAACAGCTCTGAGCAGCTCCCACATCTATCGCTCATGTTTCTAAAGACATGAGTAGACCTAATGTAAGAATATGCGTCAGCGACATACGTTGACCTTTGGGCCCCCAAACCACAAATGAAAGTCCTAAGGTGGAGTTGCATACCCAGTTTGGTGACCCTACTCTCATTTGTTCTTGTGTTAGAGAGTGAATAACCTTGTGACTTTGGCCTTTTGATGCAGAAAGTTCAAAAGTCAGACCAGGTCAAGGGGACCTCATTTTTTTTTTTACCTAGTTTGGTGATCCTGGAACTAGAAGTGTGAGGTAACATGATGGTTGTAAATGTGAAACTTTGACCCCAGATGTTGGCCATGTTCAGAGCACATCCCAAGCAGCCACTGCTGTAACTTTGGTGATGCAAACACAAACGCGGACGACATAATGTCTGCAAATGTGAAAATATACCCCCCAAAAATGGTGACATTGCCCCATGACTTTTAGGTCAAGGGGTAAAAAAGTCAAACGAGGCACCAAACCATCTCACCATGTCTACATCTGTCTGCATGAACAGAAGTGGGCAGTCCGGTAAATTGTACTTTACTAAGTAGTTTTATTCTAGGACACTTTTTTCTTAGGTGCATTTATAAAGAAAATGTGTTACTTTTATTCAAGCACATTTGGTCATATTCTTTGAGTTCCATTGACACTAGAATTTGATTTTGTCTAGCAGATTTGAGCCTTTTATTGTTATAATAGCTCTTCATGAAACTTTGATTTACTACCATTTACTGTCTTTTTATATGACTTGATTAGGATTATACAGGTGGGTACGTGTGGATGGCTGCAAAATTATGAGTAAAAATGTCACATGTATAGAAAACTCACAAATTATAAGAAATAAGTAAATTCACATGAAAAAAACCTCCCAGATTTGTAATGAAAAACAAAAACAAATTGTTAAAAGCTGAGTCGCACTGTCTTCTTCTGGCAGACGATAAGCAAAGTTTGACTCCGTTTGCTCTCTTTAGCCGACAGGCATACAGTACTTACTGAACGTTACGTAGAACAGAACCTGTCAGCAGCATACAGACAACGCTCCTGTGTGACTCTGCACACACAAGCTACACACATCTCACTGCTCACTCACTGCTACACACCGGCAGGGAAACTGGGAACATACACTACTCACAAAAAGTTAAGGATATTTGGCTTTCGGGTGAACTCTATGGAAAATGTAAAAAGTTCATGTTGCAGTGATATTCAATCATGAAAGTAGTGTGGAGTTAGTATTTGGCACCTTATTGTGAAGTGCAATGTAGTGGCAGGCACTTCCTGTTCCGCCACTGCACCACCCTATAAATAGCAGAGGGCATCCGTGATGCAGCCTCTTCGACCGGTGCCCTCTGCCTGGTGCCTACTGTGTGTCCGCTGTTCTGACATCCTTCAATAAAGCTGTGTTTGTCCAGCCATCTGGCCCCATCCTTTATTAAGGCATTTTACCATACATAACATTTGGCGATCGAGGATTAACTCAGGGAGGCATGTATCACACCACTTCGCCCCTTCCTTGAGCTCCAGGGTGAGCTGCTGGTGCCGTGGCTGAGATGGTTTGAGGCCTTCCAGACCTACCTCACCGCGTTCGACCTGGGTAAGCTCGACAAGTTAAGAGCACGTGCACTACTTGTTCACAACCTGGTGATTGAGGGCCAGCGTGTTCTGCGCACACTCGGAGCTTTGGACTCTTTTGAAGACGTCGTCGTGCTGCTAGCAAGCCACTTTCATACCCCGGATAGTGTGACTATCTGGAGGATTTGCTTTTGGCAGCGACATCAACAAGTGGGTGAGCCTATCCATCAGTTTGTCGCCGACTTAAGGCAAGTTAGCTAGCAAGTGTCGTTTTGGACCACTGGAAGATGAATTGGTACATGACCAGCTTGCAGAGCACACTAGTAGCGCCGCATTGCGGGCTAGGCAACTCACAGCGCAGAATGATTTAAAGTGAGCCAGAGCTGTTGAGCTAGCTCTCCAACTGGAGGCCACAGACAAGCTAGCTTCAGAGCTAAATTAGCACCAGTAACAGCGGCCGCCGGAGCCTCCCGCTGCAGCAAATGTAGCGGACTCGGATAGCAAGGATAGCTTGGATGACGACACTACGGAAGCCAATGCTGCCAGCTGAAGGGCTGCACCGGGAAAATCCCTTTGCAAGGGTTGTGGGACCATGAAGCACCGCAACAAGGCTAAGGACTGCCCGGCTAGAGGGAAGTGTTGTAGCAGATGTGGACGTTTGAACCATTATGCTAGGGTGTGTCGTGTATCTGAGCCAGAAAGCCCACAGAAGAAATCATTCCGCCTGCCCCCGACACCCATCCATGTGGTGTCCCTCAGTACCAATGGGTACACGTTCTGCGCAGTGGAACTGGACGATGTGGAGGTACTGCTGTTGCTCGACACGGGGGCGGAGGGGGTCATTGCTGAATTGGGCCACGGGGAGGAAGTTTTTCCCCCACTACAGAATAAATTTCTTTCTTTTTTTTCTTTTTTTTTTTTTGAGAGGGCATCTAATGGAATAAACGTGTTTAAACACTGGGTCCTAAGAATTTATGATATTTCAGTGAAACTCTTCAGACTCATTTGTAATTCAACCCGTATTGAGACGAACACGGGATTTAAGAACTTCATACATCAACGTGGAGCTATACTTGTCTATAAAATGCCGCAGAAAACAACTAAAGCGACTGCTAACTCTGATGAGGCTAAGACTCAAGGTAACATGCTTAAGGATATTCGTAAAATTGTGAAAGAAGTGATTCAAGAGGTTTCTTCTCTTAAGACAGAAATGGAATTGGCCATTGCGCCGATAAGAGTTGAAATTGATGACTGTAAGGCTCAACTGAATGACCATGAAGAGGGTTTAAATACGCTGGCAGCACAAATTGACTCACTTGAGGCCCAGTGCGACAAGCTAGCAAGTGCTAATGCTATGTTACAAGCTAAAGCGGATGATCTGGAGAATGGAGCAAGGCATTGTAACCTGCGGATTGTGGGAGTACCGGAGGGTGAGGAACAGGGGAGGCCAACGGATTTCATCACCAATATGCTGTATGAGCTATTTTCTAGCTCAGGAAATCTGGAAAAGCCTCCAGTAATTGACCAGGCCCACCGAGTTCCCCTAATTCGGCCGAAAGAAAGGAGCCACCCACGTACCATACTGTGTAGAGTCCACCTTTTTCAGGTGAAAGAATTAATGCTTAAACTGTCATGCCAGAAGGGGAAGCTGGTTTACAATGGCAATCAGATTCACATTTTCTCAGATTACAGTGCTGATCTGGATAAGTGGAGAGTGGCATATAACGAGGTGAAGGCTTTACTTCGGCAAGCTAATGTGAAATATGAATTGCTTTATCCTGCTCGACTCCGGGTCAACCATAAGGGCAACGTGAAGATATTCAGCTTCCCTCAGGTGGTGGTGGATTTCTACAAAGCAGGAGGTACAGTCCACACCTGATGAAGCGTAAATGTGAGGGCTGTTCTGCAGTGTTTGAACATTATACCCTAAGGGTTGAACTTTGCAGCAGCCAAGGACAGAACCGTGGGTACTGTAACTCTGAATCACAAGATATGAATATACCTTGACCTGATTCAAGTAATGGTGGACTGTTATAATCCCTCTAAGGCAGAGAAGCCAGATAATGTTCCGGATTATTATTATTTTTGCTTGTTCTGTGGCGTAATCCCCACAACAGACTGGGTCAGGCACAGCGCTCGACTAGAGCAATTAACAGAACAATGAAATGTGTGTATTAATGTCTACAGACAGCCCGCTTCTCCTGGCTTTTTCCGGCTCACCACGGTGATGTTAATGTGCCATTCATGCATTGTGTTCATGCTTCCTGCCCTTACTGTGTCTCTCAAATGCAAATGTCTCATGCCCGTCTGCAGTCTCTTTGATGATACCATGCCTTTCATGTATTGTCTGTAACTGGGTATATAATCTCACTGAAATCCATGTTCACCCTCTCATTCTCTGCCACTGCTCATCTGCACACTTTGCTGGAGAGCCCGAGGGCTCGCTCATGGAGCGAGCCCCGTGAAGGCGGTATGATAATAAACCTATTTAAAACCTCACTTCGCTGCCTTTATTTTATCATCCGCCTCACTGGTGACCCCGAGAATGCACACGCTTTGTGCAACGCAACCTTCTGCTCTGGACAGCCACGCTGGTGTCCTATTGGCAACGAACACAGCACCTGGCGGTGATTCTCCGACGACGAGCGAACACAACAGCCTGACTGATCTGCCCTCCCTTCTGCTTCAGGGAGACTTCAATGCAGAGTTTCCAGGCGAAACTCTCTGGAGACCACCCACGACCGGGAAAGCTGAGGAACATTTCATGGTGAGATCTGCACATCTAGATCGGCACATCCACGCTTGGACCGGCCGCTCTCACAGCTTCTGACACATGATTCTGTGTCTCCTTACGAGAGCGCACGCACCTCGTCCTTTCTCCACGACGGCGACCTCCACGGCCGACGGAGTACACGTGGACCTGAACGCACCATGACCCATCTTCAACAACTACAACAGGGATGATTAAGCTCCCTGACCCTGGCTCTTCCTCTCCAGCTGGCCCACCCACGCACGGAGCCCCGGCACACGCACTGGGGAGTTACGAGGACGGCACACCACGCACGGGACACATACGGCTCCACTGACCGCCTTCCTCCTTCGCCGCTGCACACTGGCCCTTCAGGCTTGCTCGTACACCTGAGGCATGCATGCAGCTTGCTCACTGGATTTTATGGTCTTAGCCATGGCGCTCAATGGGAATTCAGCAGTCTGCGGTCCCCGAAGGCTTTAAGGTTGTGCCCGCACCTAAAGTCAACACGCCAAGTCCCTTTGCTTTTGTTTTTTTATTACAGCCGCCCCTGTTTTTCTTCATGGCCGCTGTTAATCCTCGCCGCTTCCTTTTTTCTTCACGGCCGCTATTAATCCTTGCAGGACTTAATCGCGAGAGGAGCCAGTGACTAATTTTTCTTCTTGTGGATTTCCGCACAATTCAACGGGACAGCCCCTCGACATCGCGGACCAACAAGCAATTTTTGCGTGGCTCAGACGATTTCACCGTCCAGGGCCGGCACTTACTACCCCCCACCCCCCTCCACCTCCGCCTGCACAGAGCTTTCCCTGCTCGCTGCCAAAGCCAGACTATCGAGGCCTCGGCCGCCTGCCGAGCCCTCTGGGGGGGAGCATGTGGCGTAATCCCCACAACAGACTGGGTCAGGCACAACGCTCGACTAGAGCAATTAACAGAACAATGAAATGTGTGTATTAATGTCTACAGACAGCCCGCTTCTCCTGGCTTTTTCCGGCTCACCACTGTGATGTTAATGTGCCATTCATGCATTGTGTTCATGCTTCCTGCCCTTACTGTGTCTCTCAAATGCAAATGTCTCATGCCTGTCTGCAGTCTCTTTGATGATACCATGCCTTTCATGTATTGTCTGTAACTGGGTATATAAGCTCACTGAAATCCATGTTCACCCTCTCATTCTCTGCCACTGCTCATCTGCACACTTTGCTGGAAAGCCCAAGGGCTCACTCATGGAGCGAGCCCCGTGAAGGCGGTATGATAATAAACCTATTTAAAACCTCACTTCGCTGCCTTTATTTTATCATCCGCCTCACTGTTCTAGTATATTTACTTTGATAGATATTTATATATTCAAATATTCATTCATCTTCTTCTGCTTAAATCCTTTTCGGGTCACGGGGGGGCTGGAGCCTATCCCAGGATCTTTGGGCGAGAGGCAGGGTACACCCTGGACAGATCGCCAGTCCATCACAGGGCCAACACAGAGCGACAGACAACCATTCACTCTCACAGTCATAGCTAAGGACAATTTAGAATCCCCAGTTTTGATGCCAATTAACCTAAGTTGCATGTTTTTGGCATGTGGGAGGAAACCGGAGAAATCCTGGAGTAAACCCGCGCAGACACGGGGAGAACATGCAAACGCCACACAGATCACTGTTGGTCGGGGGCTGAGATCGAACCCAAGATCCCCCGGCCAAGGGTGAGTTGCTGTGCTGCCGCAGTGCTAACCACTCCACCACCGCGCCGCCCTATATTTATTCACTGTTATACTTTGGAGATTATTTTGTTTAGTATGCATGTGTGTGTGTGTACATATGTATATGTGTGTATGTGTGTGTGCAGGTATGTGTGTGTTTATGTATGTATGTCTATTTTTTTTGTTAATAGGAAGTGTTTTATATATTTAAGTACTTAAACACATATTTAAATGATCTGTTTGGGTGTGTGTGTATGTATGTGTATGATGTGCACATGCATGCACATGCACTTGTATACTTGTATACATATGCATTATACTACAATGTGGGTGTATGTATGTATATGGATATATATATAATATTTTGGAACTTACCGGATATTTGGAGGTTTTGGAAAGGTTGTATAAAAAGTTTTACAAAAGGTGTTATTGTTTCATAATTGAGGACTTAAAGTGGTTGAACTTTTGGTTTTTGATGGTCAAACTGAAGCTTTTCGAGCTATGGGAATTGCACTGTTTGTGTAAGGGGATTAGGGAGCCAGGAGGTGTAGGTTATAAGAAAAATGTTTTAAAGTTTGTTTTTTTTGGGGGGGGGGGGTATTTGTTCTTGACTTTTTTTTTCTTTTCCATTTGTTATTGATTCCACTTTTCTTATTTTAACTGTTAATTTTTTTCAGTCTTTGACTATGATAACTCAACCTAACAGTTCAAGGATCAATGGCTGCCAGTGTGACAGAGATCATCCTGCGCAGTTCGCCCCACACGGGACACGAACCCGCGACCTCTCAGTCAACTAACACAGTTCGAGCATGGGAGACACAGCACGATCGCGCTGAGCTAAAGGTCCGACCGATAGCTCAGCGCTACCGATACTGTATGAGGCTTTCGGGAGGGAGGTTTTACTAACGTTCTACGCCGAACAGTACTAGTTGGCATCCGTTACACTCTCCCCCTTAAACCTCACTCCCATCCGGGTCACGGCACCATTGTGACAGAGATCATCCTGCGCAGTTCGCCCCACACGGGACACAAACCCGCGACCTCTCAGTCAACTAACACAGTTCGAGCATGGGAGACACAGCACGATCGCGCTGAGCTAAAGGTCCGACCGATAGCTCAGCGCTACCGATACTGTATGAGGCTTTCGGGAGGGAGGTTTTACTAGCGTTCTACGCCGAACAGTACTAGTTGGCATCCGTTACACCAGGTCAGTTTTGTCAGTTGGCACTGCAAGGGCCTGAATCAGTTGATTAAGCATAAGAAAGTTCTTTCTCATCTACAGAGTCTTAAGGTAAATATTGCATTTCTTCAAGAAACACATTTAAAGATTTCAGATCATTTAAAGCTTAAAACTCAATGGGTGGGTGAAGTGTTTCACTCTAAATTCAATGGGAAGACACGAGGTACAGCTATTCTTCACTATCTATCTATAAAAGCAAGAAATTTCTGTGTGTCTGTTTTGTGTGTGTGTCATGCTTCATAGGACATCATAGGACAGCCTATGATCTCTGCCTGAACATCATAGGACGTCCTATGAACTCAGGCATCACAGGACACATTGACAAATGTGTCTGTGTGTGTCTTTATGATGTCACATAGACCATGTGTCTTTGAACTCAGACAAATGTTATTTATGATGTCATATAGACTGTGTGTCTTTGAACTCAGGCATCATAGACATAGACAAACTGAACATCATAGGACATCCTATGAACTCAGGCGTCATAGGACACATAGACAAATGTGTTTTTATGATGTCATATAGACCATGCATCTTTGAACTCAGGCATCACAGGACACATAGACAAATATGTCTGAACATAGGACGTCCTATGAACTCAGGCATCATAGGACATGCTCAGATCTATTTTCATGATCCTGTCCATGAACTGGAGACGTCCTGTGAACTCAGGCATCATAGGACAACATAGACAAATGTATCTTTATGATGTCAAGCCTGCCTTCCTGTCTTTATGATGTCCAGGGTTTCCTCTAGTAACATTTCTTGGTGGCGGCCCGCCACGTCAGAAATTTTTACCGACTCGCCAAGGCGATATGAATTTATTAAGAAAAATATATGAAGCAATGACTTTCCGCAAGCGCGCACATGAACAACGCGCATGGCCGTCATCCGTGTGGAGTTTAGAAGCGCCCCGCCCACGCGAGTTTTCCAGTCAGTCAGCAAACAGTGTCTCGCTAAGCGTGACTGTCCAACAGAAACATGAGTTTGTTAAAGTACTTTAAACGTGGAAAAAATCATGAGCAGTATATAAGCACTGGAGGAGTTTATCATGGTTTTAACCCACTGTTAACGGGAGCAATAATGGAAGAGTTGCTTAGCTAAGAGATATGGTTAGAATTCACATGCAACCGGCTTCATATGAAGGGAAAGGCAAGGGGGACTGATGAATTGCTGAGGATATATTTCACCAGCCACTACAGTATTAAGTTATGTTCTGTAGGAATTGCAGGAATGAAGAGATTGGCAATTTCTCTCTTTTCTTGCATGAGCAGGCGTGCCGTTTTTATTCTCCAGCGGCAGTGACAAAAAGCAACAGCTAAAAACGCTAGCTCTATTCACTCTAAACTGAGGTCCTTCAGCGGCTGCCTAGAGAGGTGCCTGATGAGAAAGCCTGAGAGCACAACTATAACTGCCCAAGCAGATCATTCTGTACATGAACACATATTGTGGTGAATTATGTCTTTAAGAGTCCGCAACAGTTCCCTATTATGTACCTGGCAGGTTAAGATGACCGAAATTTACAAAGTCAATGACTTTAATCTGTCAGCAGCCATCGGACAAAGTAAACGTGACATTTGATTTCAAAATAAGGGAGGTTTTTTCCTGCTGTCTGGGTGGTGAGGAGATTTCTAAAAAAACAAACAAAAAAACCCACTATAAATATAAAGAAATATTATAACAGAAATAACAGCATCCTTGGTCATTTAAGTTAATTTATTTCATTAAATACAATTTTATTAATATTTTTTCTTTGTAATCAGAGTTAAATTATTGTTCTGTCCTAACTGCAAAATTATGGTCAAAAATGTAAATTGTTATAAGTAAAAGTAAAAAAAAAAATTGCCACAGTCTGTTTCAAATTTATCTAAACCCCCCCCCCCAGTAATTTTATTTAAAAAACAGACAAAAATTAGTCATAAAATAATCCACAGATTTATAATAAAGTTTCAAATGTACAAGAAAAGTCAATTTTACAAGAGGAAATTACAAATTTGAGGAACATGGTTTCAACTTTAGATTTACAGAGAAAAGTAGAAAACTATAAGAAAATTGTTATAAATTTTTGAGAAAATCCTCAAACCTTCAAGACTGAAGTCATTACTCAAGTTTTTAAGTGGGTGCTCTTTGTACCCTTAACTAGAAATTTTTGGTTGTCTACTTTTAATTATTAATTTCAAAGCACTGCTTTTACGTATATGAGTAGAATTTCTGGTTACTATACCCACCTGATTATATAATTTAAGTATGCATGAGTACATTACTATTATGAATGTTTCTTTCCCTTCCCTACTCTCTCAATGGAAAAAAGGAAACACTAGAATAAAAATACAAAAAAATACACATATTTTTGTCATTTATGTAAACCATGACAAAAAAAAATCCTGCAGGACAAAACATGACACTTGATATTTTCTAACCTGTTTGTATACCACCATAGACAGAGAGAGAACCTGAATTAGACAGGGCTCAGAGAGGGCAAGATGAGACAGAAGAGAGGAGCCAAGGAGAGGGAAGTGTTCAGGCAGAGGAAGGAACGAAAGATAACACCACTTAAAAGTCTAAACACAGGATGTCTGGGTGAGACCCCAACTGGCCCAATATTCAAGCCTCGGTTGTACAATACTTCAGATGGTAAGTTTCATATGCAACGTTACTGTGTAAAATTTTTAAAAGAAATAAATAGTATAAAATTAACATATTCCAGTATGTTTACTCTCTCCCCCCCCTTCCCCGAGGGAAAAATATGTTGCCACCGCGCCAAGGTCTTTAAGCCAGAGGAAACACTGGATGTCATGTACAGTGACAGACATCAGGCAACATGTCTTTATGATGTCATAGACATCAAGGCTGCCTTCATGTCTTGGGCAGCACGGTGGTGCAGTGGTTAGCACTGTTGCCTTACAGCTAGAAGGTTCCTGGTTCGAATCCCCAGGCTGGCAGGGGTTGGAACCTTTCTGTGTGGAGTTTGCATGTTCTCCCTGTGCTGCGTGGGTTTACTCCGGGGGCTCCAGTTTCCTCCCACAATCCAAAAGACATGTATGTTAGGTTAATTGGCTGTTCTAAAAATTGTCCCTAGATATCTGTTTCCTATAGGCCCTTAGAATAGAGGGTTAGTACTAGTGAAAGCGCTTTGAGTGGTCTTTGTGACTAGAAAAGCGCTATATAAGTGCTAGTTAGTAGTCTTTATGATGTCATATACAGTGAGTCCATGCCGGAAAGCCTCTTTTTGCCAAGATCTATTTTCATGATCCTGTCCATGAACTGGAATTACGACGCACCTATCCCTCAACCAGTGGTCTCAACGAAGAAGAAGACCCACCAGATGGAGAGCAATAGAATGATGACAACTACTGCACATCAGAAAAGATGCCATGAAGATGAAACATCTGAGGTTCCAGCAGTTCATTGCACCCGTCTGAGACAGGAGGACACCCTTCACCAGCATAGGGTACGACAGACTTTAAAGCACATTTCTAGGACATCATAGGATGGCCTATGATCCCTGCCTCATCATCATAGCGCGTCCTATGAACTCAGGCATCATAGGACGACTCGCCATGCCTACATGACAGCAAATGTGTAACCTTGACGAATGCCAGTCTACACTACAATTGTGTAAAATGTCAAGCAAACTGCTGATTTTCTCCGGGTGCTCTGGTTTCTTGGTTTCTTGGCACGGGCTTTCCTGAACAGGGGCGAAAGCCACTTTTTCAGGACCGTGCCCATGAACTGGAATTACGACGCACCTATCCCTCAGCCAGTGGTCTGAACGAAGAAGAAGAAGACCCACCAGATGGAGAGCAATAGAATGAGGAGAACTGCTGCACGTCAGAAAGGATGCCGTGAACACGAAGAAGAAGACCCACCAGATGATGTGTATATGACGGAACATAAACAGAGCACATGACTCCCTACAAGATGTGTATATATAGACACAGGTAAGCAACATAACACAGAACAGTGACAGGCAGGAAAAGAAGAAACAAGCAGGGGCCAAACAGCCCCAGATGGCAGGGCATATTTTGTGTGATTTTTATATTTTGCTGCATACAAAAGCCATCACATGTGATTGCCACTCAGTGCTGTGTTGCTATACCAACTGTCCTGTAACTGGCAAGAATTCTGTTCCAATGCATCCCCTCTACGGGCATGCACAGGTTTCTACAGGCATGCACGGGTATGCACTAGTATTCATAAATCCACACCATTTGTTGCAACTAAGGTTTTAGAGGACCATAATGGCAGATATGTCATGGTCCTTGGTTTATTATATAACACACCGTTAACTCTTATCAATATCTATGCCCCTAACTGGGATGATGAAACATTCTTTAAAATAAACTTTTTTTTTTTGACTTCCGGTCTGGACGCCATGGCGACTGCAGCTTAACACTGAAGCTCTCAGACCCAATCCAGGATAACACCTTGAAAATCAAACTTAACGGATTTTTGGAGGAGTGAAAATCAAAAGACAAAATCATCATGTCTAAAGGAAAACAGAAGAAACTGAAATTCTCCAGGCCAGGACACGTATCGGCCGGAGAATCTGAACTGGAAGATCTCCGTTCAGAAGATGAGGAACTGGTGATAGCTAACAAAAGGGTTAGCCTGAAATCACTATTTGAGGAGCTACGACGATTTCGCCGAGAAGTTACGGCCGAATTTCGGGAATTCAGAGAAGAATTGAAAAGGACAAACAGCAGAGTGGACCAGGCCGAGAACCGAATCTTGGAAACAGAGGATCGAATAAAAGTGCTCGAAGATTCTGTGCTAGACCTACGCAAAAGACAAGCAGCTATAGAGGCTAAGCTAACCGACCAAGAAGGAAAACAAAGAAGAGACAACATAAGAATTCATGGTCTGATAGAAGGAACCGAAAATGGTTTTAACTCAGTGGCAGAATGCGTGGAATCCTTACTAAGAGAGAAATTGGATATTCCACAAACCACCGACTTGAAGATAGAAAAGGCACATCGTTCATTAGCCGCTAGGCCGGCGGCGGAAGCGCCCCCACGTTCGGTGTTGGTAAGATTTTCCAATTTCAAAATAAAACAAGAGGTTGTAAGACTGGCCTGGCAGAAAAAAGGATTTATGCACCAGAAGAGAAAAGTCTACGTGGAACACGATTACGCCCCGGAGGTCCTTAAAAAGCGCAGGGAATACAATGACGCGAAAAAGGTGTTAAGAGAGAAGAAATTGCGCTTTCAGACACCATTTCCTGCGAAGTTAAGGGTCTTCTACGGCGATGAAACGTGTCTCTATAATTCGGCGGAAGAAGCAACAGCTGACATGGCGAAAAGAGGGCTCCCGGTAACGGTATTTAAACCCGCAGCAGACCCGAGTGAGAAGATCAAAGCGCAAACATGGACAACACAAAGACCCTCAAAATCCACGGACCAGCAGCGGGAAACCCAGCGCCAGAGCGTCGCGGATAAACTATCCGTTTTCAGGTTGGAATAGCGACCTTTTTTTTCTTTTCTTTTCTCTTGAATCAATCCGCACATCCAACCCCCCTCATACAAGGTAACAAACATTAAAGGAGATGCATATTCAGCATGTGGTAAAACATTTCATGGAACAATCATATTATTTGAAACAAATAAGTCTTTGTAATAAAAAAAAAAAAAAAACTTGTTAAAATAGAAATGTGACAATAATCCACATGTTCTCCTCATACTAACAAATACTGTTTTTGCGTGAATGTTTGATGTGATGGGGGTGGGAGGGTGCACACAATTTCACAGGGTTTAGGCATAAAAGGAAAAAAAAAAATCATTACAAGTTTGGATTGGGTTCTGAAACTCACGTTAAAAGCATGGGACTACTTTCAGTGGTAAGAGAGGGCCCTCAACACGTAACAGAGTTTGAGGAATTTCCCTCAGGGCCTTCACTCCATCAAGGCTCTTCCAGGGTCTTTAAAAAGACCTCAGCTCAGGAAGTTCTTATGACAGCTTTTTGTTTTAAAGTTTTTTACACTATGTTCTTAATGTTTTTCTTGTTTTTAATGTTCTTTCAGTTTCTGAGTAGCACAAATGAGGGCCACCACACAGTTATACTAAACAAAACAACACAATGGAGAAACAGGGTGTAACCAAAATAATTTCATATAATGTAAAAGGAATCCTGAATCCAGTTAAAAGATCCAAGATTCTAGGCAAAATGAAAAAAGACAAAGCAGGAATAATATTTTTACAAGAAACCCACCTAACAGACGTGGAACACAATAAACTCAGTAGACAAGGGTTTAAAATGATCTCTTCATCTTCATATAAATCAGGGAGGAGGAGGGGAGTAGCGACATTGATATCAACCAAAACTACATTTGAAAAAAAATCAGAACACAAAGATAAAGAAGGGAGATACAGTTTGGTAACTGGGCGGCTAGAGGGAGAAGATATCACCTTGCTGAATGTGTATGCTCCCCCAGGGGCTAACTGGAAATTTTATAAAAATGTATTCGACCTAATGATAACTAAAGCTCAAGGTTTAGTGATATGTGGTGGGGACTTCAATCTTAGACTGAATCCATACTGGGATGCTTCTGGTAATTCCCCACATCAAAATAACACCCAAAACAGGAAGACTCGGATGCTACTAAAAGAAATGGGAATCTGTGACGTGTGGAGGGAACTCAACCCCAGTGTAAAAGACTATACATTTTACTCAACTCCACATTCATCTTACTCAAGGATTGACTATTTTTTTTATGTTTAATAGAGACATTGGAAGAGTAAAAACATGTAAAATAGGACTGATGGATCTCTCCGACCACAGTCCGATCTACATGGACTTAGATATCCAAAAATACACAAATAATACATTTTCTTGGAGGTTAAATTCAAATGTCCTGAAAGGACCATTGAAAGATGAATTGGAATCAGATATTCTCAGATATTTGGAAGATAACGATAATGGAGAAGTATCCCCTTTAATACTGTGGGATGCATGCAAAGCTGTAATAAGAGGAAAGATTATTGCAAAACTGGCAACCCAAAAGAAACTAAGACAAGAAAAACTATCCACATTAGAGTCAGAACTTAGGAACCTAGAAAAAGAACACAAAGGCAACACTCATTCTACTGACTCGCTCAAGATTAAGGAAATTAAAAACCAAATAAATGAGATCTACACAATAGAAATCCAGAAGAAACTTACATTTCTGAAACAAAAATACTATGAAGCAGGCAGTAAATCGGCAAAATTGCTAGCCTATAAATTGAGGAAACATCAAACAGAGCAATCTACAAAATCAGAGACCCAGTATCAAAGGAAATAAAATTCAGAATTCAGGATATTCTTAAAAACTTCGAGAATTACTATAAGAACTTATACTCCCACAAAAAACATAAAAATGCATCCGAGGCATTCCTAAACACATTAAACCTTCCCCAACTTACGGAGTCACAAAATAAAACACTACTGTCAGAAATACATCCTAAAGAATTGGAAAAAGCAATTATGAAACTTAAAGCTAACAAATCCCCAGGAGCTGATGGCTATACAGCAGAGTGGTACAAAACCTTTAAACAGCAACTATCTCCTCTCCTCCTGAAAACATTTAATTATGTCCTCCACACAGGGGAAATCCCCCCCTCCTGGAGAGAAGGGGTCATTGCAGTTATACCTAAACTTGAAAAGGATAAACTAGAGTGCTCCAACTACAGACCAATCAGTGTACTAAATCAGGACTATAAGCTTTTTACCATTATCCTTGCCAAAAGGTTAGAAAATATACTGACAGACCTAATTCATTTAGACCAAACAGGTTTTATAAGACAAAGACAGACACAAGACAACATTCGACGCACTTTACACATAATTCATCATATAAAAAAATATAACTTAAATGCAGTCATATTGGGATTAGATGCTGAAAAAGCATTCGATTCGGTTGACTGGTCTTTTCTATATAGAATCTTATCCAGTTTCAATTTTCATAACAACTTCATTAGAACTATACAGGCATTATATAAAAAACCAACAGCTAAAATAAGGATTAACGGTAATTTATCATCATCTTTTGAACTGGAAAGAGGATGTCGTCAGGGCCGCCCCCTGTCTCCACTGCTCTTTGCAATCTTCATAGAACCTCTGAGCCAATGGATAAGACAAAACCAAAAAATTCAAGGTATTACACTTGGTCAGAAGGAACATAAAATAGCACTCTTTGCTGATGACATTTTAATATACCTAGGGCAGCTGAACACGTCTTTACCAGAACTAACCTCAGTTTTTTCAGAGTATGGAGATTTATCGGGGTACAAATTAAACATGCATAAAACCCAAGTTTTAACATTCAACTATGACCCAAATCATTATTCACTAAGCAAACTCAAAACTAACTGGGAGTCGGAATCTATGAAATATCTGGGGGTCAATATCCCGAAACAACTCAACAAAATTATATCACTAAACTATGATCCACTGGTGACAAAAATAAAATCTGACCTAGCAAGATGGAATATGATACCATTCTTGGGTACTGCACAAAGAATTGAAGCAGTCAAAATGAATATACTTCCACGTCTTCTATACCTTTTCCAAACAATACCGGTAGAACCTCCCAAAAAAACATGGCAGGAGCTGGACAGAAGGATCTCAAGATTCATATGGCAGGGCAAGAGACCTAGAATCAGATATAGAACCCTACAGCTAAACAAAGACAAAGGTGGGCTCGCGCTGCCAAATATCAGGGACTACTTTAAAGCCGCACAAATTAAAACTTTAGTAGAGATATGTAACCCAGTCTACACTGCACAATGGAAGGAGATCGAATGCCAAATAACAAGTGACATCCCCCTACAGGCGATAATAGGGAACAATGCCTTTCCTAAGCTTTTGAATAACACTAACCCGTGGATAGAGACCCCGCTAAAAATTTGGTTTAAGATAGTCAGAGAGAATCAAACTAAAGAGCCCTATCGACTTCTGCAATGGATTGCCTATGATCAGGACTTTACTCCTAATAAAACAGACACCAGATTTAAAAAGTGGAAAGAGAAAGGGCTGATAAAATATTACGATTTTTTTAAAGGGCAAATCTTAAGAAGTTTTGAAGATTTGAAAAAACAAGGCCTAATAAATCAAGACCTTTACAGGTTCTTCCAGCTTAGACACCACATAAACAATATACTTAAAAAGGAGGTTTTGGAAAGGGCCCAGTCAGGTGTTCTGAAGGTCTTCTTAATGGCATATAAAGGGATCCCAGGGATCAGATACATTTCTAAAATATACCAAGGTCTTCAAGACTTAAAAGGAGACAACACATCTTATATAAAAGAGAGATGGGAAAAAGAGGGGAATTTCACTTTACAACTGGAAATATGGGAAAAGCTAAATAAACAGCAATGGAAAAGTACCTCATCCCTGCAGTGGAGAGAATTTGGATGGAAAAACTTGGCAAGATTTTTCAGAACACCTGCACAAAACAAATTTACCCATAAGGGATTGAACTGTTGGCGCTTGTGTGGTGAAAAGACTGCAAATCATTTTCATGTGTTTTGGTCATGCCCAGTTATCCACCAATATTGGACCAAGGTACAGACAATATTGGGGAAAATATTCAAAATTACAGTTCCCTTTTCTTTTGTAACTTTGTATTTGGGTTTACTACCGGACTCACTGGAAAGACGAGGAGAAAAATACTTATTCAATGTTTTAATATTGGCAAGCAAAAAAGCTCTAACTAAAAAATGGATGTTGAAGGACTGTCCTACACCTGAAGATTGGATTAACGTGATCCAAGACATTTACTCGATGGAAAAGTTGACATTCGCACTGAGACAGGACATGGATGGGTTCATGAACTTTTGGCAACCCTGGACCGCATATGTGTCTTCCATTAGATCTAATCTTTGACAAATACCATTTCAATAATGGTTCCGCTCTTTGTTCCAACGCTACTCAGATGCTCTTTTATCTTTATTTACTTACTTTTTCTTTTTGTTTGTTTTTTACTGGTTTGTTTGTTTTTTTTGTTATTTGTTTTTTGTTTTTTTTCTCTTTAATTTCACTTTTTCTTTCACTTTAAACAAAAAAAAAAAAGGGGTGTTGTAAGAATTAATCTTCCAATGTTGTCAGATATCAGAAAATAAGGGAACATGTGATGAAAATGTAAACAATGCATTGCTGTAACGACCTGTATACCCTTTACAAAAACTTAAAAAAAAAAAAAAAAAAAAAAACAACTTTTTTTTTTAATCACTGCCTTATATTGAGGGACACCAATTAATAATAGGAGGAGATATGAACTGTGTTATGAATCCTGAGTTAGACCGCTCATCAGCTCGGCCAGGGCAAGTCCAAAAATGTGCAGCATCTTTACACTCACACCTAGATACTCTTGGGGCTGTAGATGTGTGGAGGTTCCTCTACCCTTCAACCAGACTGTATTTTTTTTTCACATGTACATCAATCATATTCATGCATCAATTATTTTTTATATTAAATAAGCGCCTTTTACCAGTGGTTAAAAATTGCTCATATAGTGCAATAGTTATATCAGATCACTCTCCCATGCTTATGGAATTGTTTTTTATAACTCAGCCCCTGCCTGTACGAATTTGGAGGCTTAATACACGTTTACTTTCGGATGAGACATTTAGGAATCTTATTGCCTCTGAAATAGATTTCTTTTTAGAAGTTAACAGTGGTTCGGGATAAGCTATGGTATACTATGGGAGAGTCTTAAAGCTTATATCAGAGGAAAAATAATTTCTTATAGCTCTTTTAAAAATAAACAGAGAAGATTACGATCACAAGAATTGACGGACTTGATTTTACAGGTGGCTCAACAACACTCTAACTCTCCTTTGCCAGAGTTAAATAAATGGAGACTATGCTTACAGACTGAATTTAATATTCTTTCCACTAAACAAAGTGAACAGATGATTTTGAAATCTAAAAGGTTGAATTATGAGTGTGGTGAAAAACCGTCAAAGATTCTTGCCAATCAGGTGCATCATTCAGAAAATTCACTGTTAATATCTCGTATTAAACTGAAACTGGTAACTTGACAAGTGACTCTAATGAAATGAATAAAATTTTTGTGGAATTTTACAAAAAACTTTATAAATCCGAGTCCTGTCGAGACGCACAACAGTTTAATAAATTTTTTGATGGGATTTCTGTCCCTGATATGGGTGAGGAGGCTAGGCAGTATCTTAATGAATACATTACTGAAAAGGAAATTGAGGAAGCAATTAAAGTAATGCAGTCTGGAAAGTCACCTGGATCAGATGGCTTTCCAATTGAATTTTATAAGACCTTTATTAAAAATCTTTCTCCCATTCTAAAAGAAATGTATCAGGCATTTATAGCAGGAATTCTCCTTCAAACTTTGAACAAAGCTACCATCTCTTTGATACCAAAGCCAAATAAAGATACAGTATATCAGAACCCTCATCCTGTCGGCCAATTTCTTTATTAAAAGTGGATTTCAAAATTTTATCAAAGTGCCTAGCTAGGTGGTTGGAAAAATTGTTACCTTCTATCATATCTTAGGATCAAACTGGGTTTATCACAGGAAGATATGGATTTTTTAATGTACTTAAATTATTTGATATTTTGTATACGCCTTCCTCTTCCTCACCAAAGATTATTTTATCTCTTGATGCAGAGAAGGCCTTTGACTGAGTGGAGTGAGATTATTTATACTTTACTCTCACTAAATTTGAATTTGATAAAAGTTTTATATCATGGATAAAATTATTGCATTCATCTCCTTGTGGCACGAGTACAAACTAATAAAGATAAGTCAAACTATTTCCCACTCCACCACGGTACAAGGCAGGGATGTCCATTATCCCCTCTCCTTTTTGCAATAATGATAGTAAAGCGGCATGATAAAATAAAGGCAGCAATGGAGTTTTAAGTTGGTTTATTGAATCATACCGCCTTCATCGGAACACCTCCCCAGCCCTCGTGCTGCGGGCTGAGGTGATGTCCTCAGGCTCTCAGAGAAGAGGAGACACACAGTGCGTGTGTCCAGCAGCAGTTGAAGAGTGAGTGAATGAGAGCAGATTTACAGGACAGTGCAGCATATATACCCAACTCAGACAATACATCAAAAACCTTCACAGCAGTCAATCTGGCATTTGCATATCAGAGGTACAGACAGGATACATGAACACAATGCATGGATGACACTTTAACCTCACAGCTGTAAACGCAGCATGCAGCGGAAAAAACCCAGGAGTAACGAGCTGACTGTCTCTGTGTGTTGTGGGGGGTGAATTCAATCCGCTACAATAGAACCATTAGTAATTAAACTCCGTTCAGTGACACATTTTAAAGGTATATTTAGAGGTGAGGAAGAACATAAATTGTCTTTGTATGCAGATGATCTTTTGCTTTATATTTCTGACCCACTAACATCATTGCCACATATTTTTAGTATACTTAACGATTTTGGCATAATTTCAGGTTATAGATTAAATCTTGGTAAAAGCAGATGGCTTCCCATAAATGCCACAGCAAAACATTTGTCACTTCAAAATTTAGGTTTGGGGCCATCATCAACATATATTACTTGGGAATCAATGTTCCACAACGGCACAGTAGAATTTTTGATTTAAACTTTGCAGTTCTTCTAAAAGCTGTTAAAAAAGATTTTCAGAGGTGGAATGGACTTCATTTATCCTTGGTAGGTCGGATTAATGTGGTTAAGATGAAGATATTACCTAAATTCTTGTATTTGTTTCAGGCTGTGTCATGGGTGGCCCTCACGGGCCATTAATGAGACGCTATAGGCCAACCGGTGAGTTTACATATTTATTAACAAAAGACATACATGACAAAATAAACAGCCACGTGGGGCAAAAATACATACAATGACTTAGGCTCAAGACAATAGGCTAAGATACAAGACTAAGAACTTCGCGGATGAATAACACTTACTGAGACTGAGAATCAAGAGGGTGACTGGAGCTGGGGATAGGGACTCCAGCCAAACGTTGTGTGGATCCAACGTTGTGCGAGGTCGCAGCCAGGAGTAGCCTCAGCTGCTCCCTTAAATAAGGCACAGACCTTAATCCGGCAATGAGAAACTAATCAGAGGAATGTGGATCAGGTCACAATGCAGCTTGGCTCTGACAGCCGGAAGTCCCGCCATGACGCTGTCATAATAAAAGCCCTGGATGTCATAGGAAACACAACACAGAAGAACGGGGAAAATACTGGATGATCCGAGCATGGACAAAATTAGCACTCAGACCATGACAGTGCTCCCCTCTAAAAAGGCGCATTCCAGGCGCAACGTAACATCCAAGCCTCCCACCCAGAAGGCCACCAGGGCCGCCCTAGGGAGGGTGGAGGGGGAAACAGGCTAGGAGGGCACGAACCAACAAAACACTGAATCAAGGAGAAGAGAAAGAGGGGGAAAAAAAACCCAAAAACACAGGAGGGCAACAACTAACCAGAAATGACAAGGCTTAAACATAGAAAAATAAAGACATATTACTACAATCCCAGAGCACAGAACACACAAGAAAACTAAAATAAAGGTACATACAACACACTGCACCCAAAAAAATACCAAGAAGAAAAAAAACTCAGACCGCCACAAGCAGCACAACACACTAAGAGTACAGTCAAATCACGTAACCGGCAAGGAAAAAAAAAAAAAAACCATCTCTTAACCACAGAAGAACAAGGAAAACTGAAATACAGGCACATAATACAGCGTACCCCATAATACCAGGAAAAAATAATTCAACATGCTACAGAGCGGCGATATACAAACAGTTCAATATAGTCCATAGACAAAACAAAAGAGCATCCCTAACATTACAGGGGAGGAAAAAAAACCCACTACAGGAATGTCAGTAGGCAGAGCACAAAAAAACAAACAGTTCGGGAGGTCTACCTGCATCCAGCTCCCAGAACGCTGGCAGCTGAAAAAGAATCAGTTCGGGTGGCCTATCCCAGTCCCAGGCCCGGAGAAACAGTACCTCTGGTGGCCGGACCAGGTCGCCGAACAGAGAATGCAGTCCGTTGGGTGGCTGACCCAGAACGCCAAACCGGCGAAGCAGTTTCCCGGGCAGCCAACCCGCGTCATTAGGCCACCAGGACTGAAGGGGAGAACTCAGAGGCGGCCTCCCTACTGAGAGGGATAGCGAGGGGAAGCTGAGCTGAATACGGGCAATCCCAGCGGCAGCCGGTGGAGGAAAAAAGGGATTGGGGAGAGGATGAGGGACCAGTCCGGCATCGAACGGCGGAGGATCTGTAGCTCCTTCTCCCAACTTCACTCGAACCGGCACTGCACCCTTGCTGGACCCTGACCGGGACAGCGCTGCACCCACGACAGACCCAGGTTGTCGTGGGTGCAGACAAACTGGGCCGGAACAGCGTCCACGACGGACCCCGATTGGGTCAAAGCTGCACCCACTACGGGCCCCGACTGGGCCGGAACAGCGCCCACGACGGGCCCTGACTGAGCTGGCGCAGCACCAGGGATGACCTCCAAACACAAACCTGGAACTTCCAGGACAGCAACCAGAACCGCCTCGTCACTGGTGACCCTGGGAGAAGGTTCAGAAGAACAAAGAATACCGGGGTCAGAATCACCGGCAGTGGCAGAGCCCGGCAAGACAAGCTTGGATGCAGCGGTCGGCTGCACCCGGCTCGTTTCCCCGAGAGACAGACAATGATGCTCAAGAATGGAAAAGAGAAAGACGAACTTGAGCACTTACCTGATCTCGGGCTCTACTGCCATCCAGGACTCCGATGATCCAGGTTCCACGAGCTGGAGGTCCACTCCTGGTTCCCACTTGACTTCATCGGGCTCCACAGCCGGCATGTTGGTCCTCACAGTCTGGGGATTCCCTGGTGCTGAAGTCCACGCCGAAGGCCCGCATGGCGTGGTGACAGGGGATCTGTGGCCTGCTGGGTCGAACTGTCCTTCAACAGAGACCCGGGAACACTTAATCATCGGCACAGGCTCCAACCGGCAGTCCGCTCTCCTCCTCTGCCCGTGACGTGACTGTGGAGCTGGTATCAGGCTCTCCAGGGCCGCAGGCTCCTTCCTCGTCCGACGGTGTAATCCTGGCACCGGGGAACGCTCAGGGGATGGAGACACAGAGGACGCAGGTTCACAATTAGTAACTGCAGTAGGTGGAAGGAGCTCGGGGGACTGTGAACCCCGAACTCCACCCACAGGAGTCAGACGAGGCAATTCACACAGTGAAGGAAAAGAATGAAAAGACACTTGCCTGCTCTGCTGAGGGCCGATGGAAACTGCTGCAGCGGGCTTGGTTCTCTCCTTCTCCCTCTGGATGGTGACGGAGGGCCCCCCGGGAAGACGAGGAGGATCCACTCGCACAGGATCAGGAACGGGGACAGCCGGAGTTAGACTCGTGGAGCTCACCGCTGGCTGGGAGGCAGAGTTCCAACAGCTCCCCGGAACTGGATCTGGACGGGGATCTCACTGAGGCTTCTTACGAGCATGGTGACAACGTCTACCGGCAGAGGGCAAGTCAAAGGTGAGGTCAGGGAAACACCGCTCCTGCACGGAGACAGAGGCGAGCAAGTCAGCGTACTCGGGATAGTCATAGAGTTCAGGACTGAGCTCCACCAGTCTGACTGTCACATGCTTCATAATTTCAGCTGGATGGGAGGCAGAACGAGCCGCAGACACACGGTCCTGGATGATCACCGCTGTCCACTGAGTCTCCGCTGGGGGACTGACATCCTCCTCCGCTGTGGGCGGGAATGGCACTTGGACGACAAAGACTCCTGGGCTGGATGGGTGACAGGAACTGGATTCCAAGGTGAGGAGTGGGGATGCCTCACCTTCAGCTTCCTGCCAGAGTTTCCCTCCAGTCTGCGGATCTTCTCCTGGACTGCCGAGATTTCCGCCATCCTCTTCCTAAATTCGGTGTGGTCCACATAGCGAGGATGGTGGTGAATAGCTGCCTCTGCGAGGTCCAGGTACCAGCGTAAGCTGCTGGGGATGATGCTACTGCGAGCGATAGAGAGTATACCATCTATCTCGATGAGGGCCATAACTAGCTCGTAGCTCAAGCTCATGGCATAGCCCTTCCCTGGCAACGTCATCTCCCAACACGTTGGTACACGGAGAAACAGGGGAAACACTACAAGCCCAAAAAACACAAACTCATGGCGACCGGCGTCTTGTCTTGGCTGCAACCTACTGTTATGGGTGGCCCTCGCGGGCCATTAATGAGACTCTATAGGCCAACCGGTGAGTTTGCATATTTATTAACAAAAGACATAAATGACAAAATAAACAGCCACGTGACGCCCTGACCGTCTGCGGCCGGGGGAAGTCTGCTACTGCGCGCATTTTGTCAGGTAGCGGAACCGCTCCTTCGGGGGAGACGTGGTGTCCTAAAAAATCGATCTGCGTCACCCCGAACTGACACTTTGCTGGGTTGATTATTAACCCGTGCTCTCCCAACCTCCGGAAAACTGCTGCGAGGTGGCTTTCGTGTTCGTCTTCGGACGCGCTGGCTACCAAGATATCGTCTAAGTAGACGAACACGAAAGGGAGATCGCGCAGCACCGCGTCCATCATGCGTTGGAACGTCTGTGCAGCCCCTTTAAGCCTGAATGGCATGCGCAAAAACTCGAACAGACCAAATGGAGTTATCACCGCTGTTTTGGGTATGTCCTCAACGTGCACTGGGACTTGGTGGTAACCGCGGACCAAGTCTATTTTAGAAAAAACGTGCGCCCCCGCCAAATGAACAGAAAAATCTTGGATATGAGGGATTGGGTAGTGGTCGTGCGCTGTGGCGTTGTTCAACCTGCGGAAATCCCCGCAAGGTCGCCACGAACCGTCAGCTTTCAGGACCATGTGTAGCGGGGAAGCCCATGGGCTGTTCGAACGCCTGATGATGCCCAACCTCTCCAGGTTGGCGAACTCCTCGCGCGCTATGGCCAGTTTAGCTGCGTCCAAGCACCGAGGTTTTGCAAAAACGGGCGGCCCGGTGGTGGTAATAAAATGTTCCACCCCGTGCTTAGCGACGGCTGCCGAAAATGTGGGGACCGTGAGTGCTGGGAACTGAGTGAGCAGTGTGTGGAACTTACCGCTTGCAGCTGTGACGTTGGCTTGTGCTGTTGGCTGGGATGCTCTAGCTGTACAGGGAATAGAATCAAAAGACAGTGCATTAACCAGGCGCCTGTTAGCGACATCAACCAACAAACCATGTGAGCACAAAAAATCAGCCCCCAATATATTGAAATTCAATGCTGCTATGACAAAAGTCCACTCAAATGTACGGCCGCGTAGAGACAGGAGTAGAGTCCTCTCACCAAAGGTTTTAATGTCCGAGCCGTTTGCTGCTGCCATCTGGGGGCCGCTGGAACCTGCCAACCGGTCAGCGTAGGACGGCATGATGAAACTCAGCTGGGCGCCGGTGTCCACGAGGAAATGTCTCCCAGAGCGTGCATCCGTCAAGTAGAGCAGCTTGTTCTCCTCCCCGAGGGTCGCAGCTGCTACCGACCCCCGGTCTTGGCGTTTTCCCGAGAGCTTGAAATGGCACGGTGGTATACATTTGCGTGCCTTCTCTGCAAAGCGGCGGTGATAGAAACAAAGGATGTCTCCTCCGCGTCCCTTGGCGCCCGCCGCCGCTGTCGTCGGTGGTTCTGCTACCGCCGTCAATGGCTCCTCGCCCTCTCCGGCCGTCGCGCCGAGCTCTGTCGCTGCCGCCGTGGCCGTGCGTTCTGTGCTGGCCATGACAATCCGATTCGCCTCCCGGGCCAGCGCACGGTAGTCCCGCTTGGCCAACAACGGCGAACTGGCCAGGGCCGCTCTCGTCGCTGACGGCAGGTTCCTGAGGAAGAGGTGGGTAAAGATGAAGTGGTCATCGTCAGAGCCTTTCAACCTCAGCATCTTCTCCATCAGGTCAATGGGCGTGCAATCTCCCAACCCGGTCAGCGCCAGGAGTCTCTCTGCTCTCTCCTCCACCGAGAGTGTGTAGTGCTGGATGAGTGCAGCCTTCAACGCGCCGTATTTGTCGCTGGCTGGTGGCTGCTCCAGAAGGCTCTCCACATGCTGAGCCGTGTGGTTGTCGAGCTTTGCGATCACATGGTAGAATTTCATGTCGTCTGCCGATATTCCCCGGAGGGCGAACTGTGCCTCAACCAGGTGGAACCAGAAGCGCGGGTTGTGCTGCCAAAAGTCCGGTAGCTGGACCGTAATGGCATACGCTTGGCTGGGGGCTCCCAATGCGGCTGGCCCCGGGGAATTCTCTTCTTGCTGCATGCTACGTCTTGGGTCACCAGTGTGGAGTGTGTAATTGACGAGGCATGTTTGTCTCAAGGCAGTTTATTACACGTCTCCAACATGAGCATTGTAGAAAGAGGACATCTCAGAAAAAACTCGTCCCTTATATACCCAGGTCTCCCCACAGCTCACAAGTCACATTGCATTCACATCAAAGGTAACTTTGCATTTCCTCTTAAATCCCTTAGCAGCCCCCTCACAGTCTTTGGCACACAAAGGATCCTCCAAGTAGTCTCTTGCATATAAAAGATTACACTTTCACAGCTTCCTGTTATCTCCATGGAAACTCTGCCTTTGTTCTTATCTAAGATGTGAGGCATTATGCAAGGCATTAAGTAAGTCACATGTGTGGCTACAATACGAGAAAATTCAGAAAAGTGGAATTCTGAGCCTGTGGACACAGCAGTGTTAGGCAGAGGCTTGGTATTTTTAAGGGGGCTATTTTTTTGAATATTATTCCTAATACTCTCAATTTTATCATTAAAAAAAATTTCAAAAAGTCATCAGCACTAAGAGTTGGAGGAATGTATGGATCTATGGCATTTTGGCTCGGCTTGGTTAGCTGAGCCACTGTGTTAAAAAGAAATCTATGGTTGTTTTTATTTTCTTCTATTGACTTCACATTGACTTCACACACATTCCACATTCTACGTGACGGCCCGGGGTGATAACATCATGGGCTGTAATTTGTTCTACAGACTGGGTTTCACTATTAAAGATGATGCTGGGGAAGAATGGTCAGGTTGTGGCCAGTGGAACCCTCCGGTTCTGGTGGTCGATGAAGACGTTGTGTGGGACGAAGAACTAACGGATACCACGGCAGTCAAACAGGACCAGCCTCACTCAGGTTTGGCGCAGGAGGGTCTCTGTGCCGGCGCTCGGGAAATGGTAGAGGGGGGTACTGAGTGTGGCGGCAAGGCGCCTGCGCTGGTGAGTGACACCAATGTGCTAGCCCCAGATTCCTCTGGAGCTTGGCCGCAGAGGGATGGAGGATCTGCAGCTACGATGGTGACTGCTACGACGGCTTCAGAAGAGGTCAGGGCCAGACCATTGAGCATGGGAAAACTTTGTGCTCAGCAGCACCATGTTAGGCCGAGCTGAGCCCTTCTGAGAGTTATGGACTTGGTTTGGGTTCAAGGAGAGGAACGTCCATAGTGAAGATGGGCCAGACAACAGCCAGCGAAACACCAGGAATGCCTGCACATAGTGGCTAAGCTGCGCACGGCGTACTTCAAGCTGTCGGATGGCTCGGCGAGGCATGCCAATCAGCTTCGGTGTGTTCGGGAAGAGGCTTCTGGTGACGGGGCTGGACGAGAGCGGGAGCCAGTGGTGATGAGAAGAGGTGCTTTCGTCCGAGAGACCAGCCATCGTTCCGGGAACCTGCTGTTTCCAAGGGTGTGCTTGCTGAGGGGCTGCACTGGGCCCCCCCATGTTGGTTCTGCTCCTCCTGCCCAAGGAACAGTGCTGTAAATTTTTGTGTTAGTAGTTCTGATGTTCTTGTTCTGATGTATGTTGTAAAATGGGATTGCTTTGTGTGTTTTATTTAGTTTAGGAACACAACAGTGATTTTTAGTTTATTAATGGACTTTTTTTAGTTTAGCAGGTGGAAGAATAATCCACCATGCCGTGTGGGCAGGATGGTAGTCCACCCGTCCGCCCTATTTTAGGTTTTGTTGTGTGAATGTGTTAGGCCATTTAGATATTTTAGTTTCCGTTTTGTTAGTGCGTGACTCGGGCCCCAAATTGGGGAGGGCTTTGATTGTGTGTGTGGTTTTGGACTTTTCTAAGGGGGGGAGGAAATGTGGTGTTAGTATTTGGCACCTTATTGTGAAGTGCGGTTTAGTGGCGGGCACTTCCTGTTCTGCCACTGCACCGCCCTATAAATAGCAGAGGGCATCCATGATGCGGCCTCTTCAACCGGTGCCCTCTCTCTGGTGCCTACTGTGTGTCTGCTGTTCTGACATCCTTCAACAAAACTGTGTTTGTCCAGCCATCTGGCCTCATCCTTTATTAAGGTATTTTACCATATATAACAAGTAGGGCATTTAAGTAGAAGCATGCAATAGTGATTTCCTCATCTCAAACAATTTATTGAAACAAAAGCCAACAACAGTGGTGGGTATAGTACCACAACAAAAAATGTCAATGTCTCAATAACTTGTCATGTGCCCTTAAGTATCAATTACAGCTTGACAATGACGTCTCATGCTGTTCATAAGTTGACTTATTGCCTGCTGAGGCATGGTATTCCACTCTTCTTGAAGGGCGGCCCTCAGGTCACAAGCCTCAGCATGGCAACTCAGCTGATCCCTTAGGTTTTCTATGGGATTCAGGTCTGGACAAAGTGCAGGCCACTCCAGTTGAGGTACCCCAGCCTCCAGCAGCCATACCCTAATGGTGTGACCTTGATGAGCTGGAGCACTGTTGTCCATGAAGATGAAATAAGGCCTGTGTTGTTCATGCAGGGGTACAATGATTGGATTAATGATGTTATTCAGGTAGTATCAGCTTGTCACTGTACCATTCACAAAGTGTAGAGCAGTTCTGTATTGACTAGACACACCTGCGCTGTAGTGATCCAGGCTGCACAGTTTTTTCTCCCCTTAATTACTCTCATGTCTCACAGCTTCTGCAGCCCCACACCTGCCGCCTCTAATCAAGGCAGGCTTTAAATAGAGAGCAGAGCTTCAGTTCACCACGGAGACGTTAACTTCTGCATGCTGCCTAGAGCGCACCTCTCCACTGTGTGCAGCCTCTCCCACACCTTGCTACGACCCTCTCCTCCTACGTGGTATCTCATAAGCAACTCAACTGTTTATTACTCTGCTCCTCTATCTCCTCTGTGTGTCCTAGGACTTACCTGTGCACAGGTGGACTCATCCTCTTGGCGGACCGGGACCATTCCTCTTGGAGGACCGGGATCAACTCTTCTGGGCAGGAGCCCCCCATCTCTCCTTTCACCTCCCTCTAATTGACAGTAATTACTGGACTGAACTGTTTACCCCTTCTCGCCTCAGCTGAGGGTTTTTCCCTGCACCTTTCACTGTATATTTCAGCACGAGCAATTCATCCACATTCACTGGACCTCTGCAACTGGGAAGAAGACATGGAACCGCCGGCAGTTTCCACAGCCTGCTGCCCTTCAATACGTAAGGTCATAATTAATATAATCAGTTGTCCAATTGTGTGCTGCAGACTGCTCATCCCTCTCTCTCCTCATTACAGGGTTGTCAGACTCGCCTCCTGTCATTATTACCTACGCACAATAAAATCACTGTTGACCTGTTAACCGAGTCTGTTGTCTGCTTCTGGGTCTGAACATTAAATTATGCCACGCCCAGACTGTAACACCACCACCAAAGGCTCATCTGGTGACAACAGTGGCTGATGCATAGCACTCTCCTTATCGTTAGCAGCCATCATTTCTGTTCATCGTGAATCGACTTTTATCAGAGAACAGCACTGAGGCCCACTGGTCCCTTGTCCAGCGTAAGTACTCCCTGGCCCATGCAAGATGATGACGCCTGTGCCTGGTGGTGTGGTCAGGTACCCTTGCAGGTCATCTAGCACGCAGACCATGCTGATGTAAATGGTTTCAAATAGTCTGATGGGACACTTGGGTGCCTCTCGCCTCCCTTAAATGTGCCTGGAGTTGAGTAGCATTCATCATCTGGTTCAGCAGGGTACTGTTCATACACTGTTGCAACCTGCTGATGACACTCTGTGACATTCTAAGCTCAGTGGCCCCTCTGAGAACATCCTGTCTGAAGCCTTGCAATGGCAAAGTACTGCTGATCAATTGTGAGGTGTTGTTTTGGTCTCGTGATGTCAAAATATGAACAGCATGATGAAGACCACTGTTTAAACACCAATTCTAATTGAACCAGAAAATTTATTGGTCAGTTCATGGATCAAACACCTGTTGTGAATTCTGCCATTAAGCACCTTATTAGAGAACAGCAAGTTATGCAAAAAGAACTGAAACACTAAACAGTTGGAAATGTGCATTCAAAAGGTTAGAGAATGTCAAATTAAGTTCACCTGTAAAGGTTATAGTGTGGAGAAAAGGATTAGGCAAGGCAACGAGCTGGATGACACAAGGCTTTATTCTTTCTCCTACAACAATAACAGCAAACACGCTTCTGAGCTCTACTGAGCTACTGCGCTATCTGGGTCTCTGTACATTCCTGTTTTATATCCTTATTTCCATATGTAGAGACCCAGAGCTTCCGACCATCATACATTGTTGTGTGAACAAAGAGAAATGTACCACATTAACATAATATACGCGGATTCAAAGCAATGGTGGGCAGGCCCGGTATGTTAAAAGCCTCTGGGCCGCGCAAAAATTGTGTGGGCGGATTAGCCTGGGGTGTGGGATTTTCCGGTAAAAACTCTCCAGTGATCTGCAGCGGCTGAGAAAAACAAGTTCTGCCAAATCCTTCTTTTAGGTGCGGAGCGCAGCCCTAAAAGAAACTCTGGACAGGCGGTCAACCCAATTTGTGTAAAAATTACGCAGGTGGATCAGTCTCAGCGCGGGGTTTCCTGGTAGCTCCCTCCGGGGATCAGCAGCGGCTGAGAAAAAATGAGTTTGGCTGGGAAGGTGGCCAAATCTTCCTAGGTGCGGAGCGCAGCCCTAAGCTGGGGAGGATGCGGATGGGCCAGGGTTCCTGGAGCAGGCTTGTCGCCTGTTGCGTGGCACGCATGTCCGGTGCAGCAACCACGTAGTAGCATTTTGTATCATCCATATTTATCCTGCAGAGTGTGAACTGGGTTTCCATCTGTGAAGACCACACTGCTAGGTCGTGAAGTCAGAAGTTCGGGAGCTTGACTGAAACAGCACATGCGGCACTGGTGTTCTCCCTCCAGGAGTCTCCGGGGCGGTTTTCGGCTCGCTATCCATCGTGCGTCTTGGGTCCCAGTCTGGCTCGCTCTCCCTGGCCCGACAGGTCACCAGTGTGGAGAAAGGAATAGGTGAGCGCTCTCCATGGCACGTCAGGGTTCATCTGTGTGGAGAAAGGAATAGGCGCTCCATGGCACATCAGGGGTCACCAGTGTGGCTCGCTCTCCATGACACGTCTTCAGTCACCAGTGTGGAGAAAAGAAATTGGCGCTCCATGGCACGTCAGGGTTCACCAGTGTGGAGAAAAGGATTAGACGAAGGCAATGAGCTGGACAACACAAGGCTTTATTCTTTCTCCAACAACAATAACAGCAAACATGCTTCTGAGCTGTACTGAGCTACTGTGCTATCTGGGTCTCTGTACATTCCTCTTTTATATCTTATTTCCATACGTAGAGACCCAGAGCTTCCGACCGTCACACATTGTTGTGTGAACAAAGAGAAATGCACCACATTAACATAATATACACGGGTTCTGCATAAACACACTTCTCTCCAGCATTTACTCCTCTCCTTGGGGGGCGTATAGTCTTTGCTGTCCCGTTTGATACCACCCCCCCCCAGTGACACCTCCTCCTACTGTCCATTATTCTCCCCTTTCCCCTGGCTTCTGGGTGTGAGAGAACTCCTAAACTGTGCCCCCAAACAGCCCCCCCCCCCAACACCCAGAAGGGGCTCTAACCCCCAGGTCCTTTGGGCCCAAGCCGGCGCTCATAGTGACTGTAGTGGGGGGTTGCCGATCCACACAATTTTAATCAGGAAAGTTACAAGTTTATGTCAACAAAGTTGTTAATCTGATCAAAGAAAAACCTCACAACCTGGCAAGAGTAAAGTTATTACTCACTAGTACTCTAGTAAGTTTTTGTACTGTTACTGAAGTAATGTTTTTAGTGAATGATCTTATTTACACCAGAGTAGTTAACATAAGATGCTGCTTTTACGTGAGCTGAATTTCTGGGTATCCACCTTTGTCCATGAATACCTTTCCAGGAGTCATCTGGCTGGTTTGCATCTGATGAGATTATTTTTGGGCAAGATCTCATTCATCACAGTCACAAACGCTAATGAGCATTCGTCCAGATAGATAGACTAACAGCTTCCAGCTTGTCAGTGAACCATGGCCTGTTGCAGGGACTATGGGTTTATGAATTAATTCAATCTGTATGTTGGACCAGATCCACGGTCTGGGTCTCTTTATTCAGTAGGAAGTGGAGACGTGTTTATTTGCCCCAGTGCCATGATGGTATACTTTATGGTTGGATGTGGTTTATAGCCTGTGTGCGTGAGTCTGGGCACTGGATGAGTGCTGCACCATACTCATGCTGTCACAGTGAAATATCACTGTACTCTCTCTTGACTGCTGTGTACGGTGCCTCAGCCCTATTCATAAAAATGCAATTCCATGCAGCTCTGTGCCTGACTTGACCAATAAAACTATGCCATATCAGAGAAGAAGATTTAAGATGTATAAGAAAAGAGCTTTCATCTGTAGTAACCCATCAATTCCTTCATGTTGAAGGTTTGGGACAAGCATCACAGCACAAGATGTAAATTTACATTTAGTGTTGAGTCTGTATTGTGGAGATCAATGCTGCTCAGTGAAAACAATGAATCCTCAGACTGAGTGATTTAAATTCTGTTTGAAAAAGGGGTTTATATGACTGGAAACTGAGTTGTTCTTTAACTAATAGTTTAAAACAAGTGAATTATTTAAACCGGTTGAGGCTGTGGCTACATAAACATTGCACTGCTTTGTTTGAAGGGACATTCACACTCAAATCAAGACAGATTTTCTTCTGATCTGTAATGATACACATCTCTTGTTTTTGTTTGGTATGTATGTCCCTCTTCTGTTGATTATGATAGAACAGGTAATCACCACAGTGCATGGAAATACAATAAAGGTAGTCTAGTTAATAATATGGGCTAGTTTCTCTACTCCCCCCTAAATTTTAAGCATACTACACAATTAATGTAAAAAGCTTGAGAAGAGCTTAATTTACATTTATTGTTACTTTAAGAGAGGACTTTCACCCTCCAGTTATAAAAATCTGAATAATGATGGATGAAACAGAAAATGACTACGGGGAAGTGGGGGGGGGGGGGCTGAAAAGTTCATAGGCTGAAAAGTTCATAGTGGTCAAACTTGTCCAAATGTGGTTTATTTTTCAACATAGTCTCCCCTTCGGTCCACACACTTCTTCCATCGGTGTTGCAGCAAACAAACCACATTTGGTCAAATTTGACCACTATGAACTTTTCAGCGCCCACCTCGTACAGTACTGGTGCATCTAAAAAAATTAGAGCCAAGTCATAATCATGAAAATTTAAAACAAAAAAGGCATGAAATAGCTCACTTCACAGTGGTGTGAAAAAGTGTTTGCCCCCTTCCTGATTTCTCATTTTTTTGTAAGTTTGTCACTCTTAAATGTTTCAGATCATCAAGCAAATTTAAATATTAGACAAAGTGAGAGCCATTCTCCACAAATGGCGAAAACATGGAACAGTGGTGAACCTTCCCAGGAGTGGCTGGCCGACCAAAATTACCCCAAGAGCGCAGCAACAACTCATCCAAGAGGTCACAAAAGACCCCACAACAACATCCAAAGAACTGCAGGCCTCACTTGCCTCAGTTCCGGTCAGTGTTCATGACTCCACCATAAGAAAGAGGCTGGGCTCGTCTCAGTTTTGCCAGAAAACATCTTCATGATCCCCAAGAGTTTTGGCAAAATACTCTGTGGACTGACAAGATAAAAGCTGAACTTTTTGGAAGGTGCGTGTCCCATTACATCCAGCGTAAAAGTAACACAGTGCGGCGGCAAGAAAAAAATAAAAGCAGCGATGCTGTAGGTTTTAAGGAGAGTTTAATCATATCATCCAGCCGTCACGAGCTCCGCTCCCGGCGCCGTGCATGCGCACCGGGAGCGAGCCCAGCGGCTCTCAGAGAAGGAGGACACAATGTCTGTGTCCAGCAGCAGCAGTTGCAGAAGTGGGAATGAGAGGGTGTGTTACAGAACCTGTGCAGTATTTATACCAAACTCAAACAATACATCAAAGCAGATTCACAGCAGTTGGTCTGATCAAAGGGACTGCAGAACAGGCATGAGACATTTGCATTTGTAAGACCTACATAACAATAGGCAGATGCAGCCTCTGCTCCGGCTTGCAGGACAAAGAGGTTACAAGGCACATCTACATATTGATCTCAGCCTCTAGGTCACAGTAAGGACAGGACGCATGAACACTATAAATGAATGGCACATTACATCACAATACATGAACGGCACATTGCATCACGATACATGAATGGCACATTACATCACAATACATGCATGGCACATTTCATCTCAGTAATGCAGCGGGAAAAACCAAGGAGTGCGAGCTGACTATCTCTGTGTTCTGTCTCTGTGTTGTGGGGGGTTGAATCAACCCGCTACACACAGCATTTCAGAAAAGGAAATCATACCAACAGTAAAATATGGTGGTGGTAGTGTGATGGTCAGGGGCTGTTGTGCTGCTTCAGGACCTGGAAGACTTGCTGCGGTAAATGGAAGCATGAATTCTGCTGTCTAAAAAATCCTGAAGGAGAATGTCCAGCCATCTGTTTGTGACCTCAAGCTGAAGCGCACTTGGGTTCTGCAGCAGGACAATGATCCAAAACACACCAGCAAGTCCACCTCTGAATGGCTTAAGAAAAACAAAACGAAGACTTTGGAGTGACCTAGTCAAAGTCCTGACCTGAATCCGATTGAGATGCTGTGGCATGTCCTTAAAAATGTGGTTCATGCTCAAAACCCCTCCAATATGGCTGAATTACAACAATTCTGCAAAGATGAGTGGGCCAAAATTCCTCCACAGCGCTGTAAAAGACTCATAGGTTTGGATTTTTTTTTTTTACCCTTAATCATAAACGCCTTCAATTAAAAACTGCATTTTTTGTTTACTTGTGTTATCTTTGTCTAATATTTAAATTTGTTTCATGATCTGAAACATTTAAGCGTGACAAACATACAAAAAAATGAGAAATCAGGAAGGGTGTGTGGTTTCAGTGGTCAGTAAGATATGACGCATCCCTGTGGTACAACAAGCACAGAATCATTTGTGAATGGTGGCTAAAGGTGGCTAACTGATGCTAGTTAGCTGCTGGGGTGTGGATAAAATTTATAGAAAACAGCAAATAAAACCAGCCGGATTGACAGTTAAGCTAATGCTAGGCAGCCTGTCTGTCAGCATCTCCCCACTGAGATGAGCTGTAATGCAGATAGACTGACCAACTCCGACCGCCTAGCTAAGCTAATGCTAATGGTTTGATGTAGCATCATGGTGAAAATATAACAAAACTTGAAAAGCACTCAGAGAGTGCATACCTCCACCAAGGCTCCTTCCTTCCCTCCCTTTGTCCATCCATCTGTCCGTACCTCCCTGCTTCCATCCCACCATACATTGTAAGATAGGGCCTTGGTAGAGTTATGCGTTCATAGATCAGCTCCAAACTGTAATGGGTTCTTCTGCAGCCCAAGGACCATCTCTGGTGAAAATTTCATCAAAATCCATCCAGTAGTTTTTGCATAATCCTGCTAAAGCGCTACAAGAAGATTGAGCCTTAGTAGAGGTATGCACTCATTCATGCCAAAGACCATATAAAAACGGAACTTCCTGCTGTCCAGCTTGGTGCTCAGCAAAAATGGAACGTAGGAGGGAAATGTGGGTGGCAGTGGCTCAGGAGGTAGAGCAGGTCATCCAATAACCAGATGGTTGGCTGTTCGAATCTCGCTCTCCTCATACCCAGTGTGTATAAATGTTCAGTAGTGGTCAGAGAGGCCGTTAGTGTGGATTGGCAGCCATGTTTCCGTCAGTCCACCCCAGGGCAGCTGTGGCTACAGTAGTAGCTTACCACTATCAATGTCTGTCTGGAGTGACAGATGGACTCACTGTAAGCGCTTTGAGATGTCACTTTACATAAAAAGTGCCATATAAATCTAATCCATTATTATTATTAAAATGTAATGGGTTCGTGTGTACCGTGGTGGCACAGTGGTTAGCACTGTGTCAGCACAGCGAAAAGGTCACGTGATCGATTCCACCCTTGACCATCGTGGGTTCGATCCCACCCCCTGACCACCGGTGACCCTTCTGTGTGGAGTTTGCATGTTCTCCCTGTGTCTGTGTGGGTTTATTCCGGGTACTCCAGTTTCCCCCCACAGGACAAAGACATGCAGGTTAGGTTAATTGGTGTCAATTGGGGATTCTAAATTGTCCTTGGGTATGAATGTGAGAGTTACTGGTTGTCTGTCTCGCTGTGTTGGCCCTGCGATGGACTGGCGATCTGTCCAGGGTGTACCCTGCCTTTCAACCAAAGATGCTGGGATAGGCTCCAGCCACCCCCCCCCCCCCCGACCCAAAAAGGATTAAGCAGTAGAAGATATCGGATGGATGGATAGACTGATGGGTTCGTGTGTAGGCCAAGAGCCACCTCCGGTGAAAATTTCATCCAAATCGATCCAGTAGTTTGGAAGTATTGTTGCTAACACTCTGTGTAAGAGCCTTGGCAGTATGCATTCTCAGATCATTGCCAAAATGTAATGGATTCCTCTCTAGCCCAAGAACCACCTCTGGTGAAAAATTTCATCCAAATCTATTCAGTAGGTTTTGTGTAATCCTGCTGCACAAAGACAAACTAGAAAAGCACTCAGAGTGCATACATCCGCCTAGGCTCCTTCTGTCTCTCATGGATCACCTCCAAAATTTAATGGGTTTGTGTGTAGGCCTAGAGCCGCTTCTTTTGAAAACTGCATCAAAGTCCGTCCATTAGTTTTGGAGTATTGTTGCTAACTTACTGTGAGAAGATAAAAGCCTTGGCGGAGGTATGTATTCTGGGATCATCACCAAAATATAATGGCTTCCTCTGTAGCCCAAGAACCACCTCTGGTGAAAATTTCATCCAAATCCATCCAGTGTGGCGGGTTGGTTCAACCCCCCCACAACACACAGGACACTCAGCTCTCTTGTCTCGGTTTTTCCCGCTGCACTACTGAGATGTAATGTGCCATTCATGTATTGTGCTCATGCGTCCTGTCCTCACTGTGACCTAGGGACTGAGATCAATATGTCTCTCAAATGCAAATGTCTTACGCCTGTTCTGTTATCTCTTTGATCATACCAACTGCTGGGGTATGCCCTTTTGATGTATTGTTGTGGTCGAGTATATATGCTGCAACTCTGTAACGCAAACGCTCTCTCTCACTCTCTCATTCCCACTTCTGCAACTGCTGCTGCTGGACACAGACATTGTGTCCTCCTTCTCTGAGAGCCATGGGCTCGCTCCCAGCGCACATGCACGGCGCCGGGAGTGGAGCCCGTGACAGCGGTATGATTAATAAACTCTTCCTTAAAACCTACAGCATTCGCTGCTTATATTTTTTCATTGCCGCCGCACTGGTGACCCCGGAATGCACACGTTTTGTGCAAACGCAGCCTTCTGATCTGGACAGCTGCACTGGTGACCCGAAGACGCACACGCTTTGTGCGACGCAGCCTTCCGGTTTGGACATCCACGCTGAATCGGCCGAGCGGTGCCAAAGATCGTCTATTCCCTCCCACCGCTCCAACGCATCTGCACGAGCCTGAGGGACAAAAGATCGTCTATTTCCTCTCACCGCTCCAACGCACCATGGCCAAGCTGCAGCCACAGCCCAAACCTGGATTTTATCGGCGCCGTCTGCGCCGATCTCCACCAAGATTCTGCACCCTGACTCGCCACTCCAGCGGCCCACCCAAGCACGGAACCCCCGCGCGCGCACCGGGGAGTTACGAGGACGGCACACCACGCACGGGGCAATAAAGGCTACAGAGACCGCCATCGTCCTCCGCCGCTGCAGATGCCCGAGAAATACGGCCGATCGCCACCCTCGGAACCTTCAGGGCTGCCCGTTCACCTGAAGCAAGCACGCAGCTTGCCACTGGATTTTCTAATGGTCTCAGCCACGGCACAAAGGGATTTCAGCCGTCAGCTGTTCCCGGGGGGCTTTGGGGTTGCTCCTGCACCTAAAGTCAACACGCCAGTCCCTCTGCTTTTGTTTCTTTTTTTTTCTTACAGCTGCTCCTGCTTTTCTTCATGGCCACGGGAGGAGTCAGAGACAAATTTTTCTTCTTGTGACCTCCGCACGCACAACGGGACAGCCCCTCGACGTCGCGGAGCAGCAAGCAATTTTTGCGCGGCTCGGACGATTTCACAGCCCCTGCCGGCACCTACTACCCCTCCCCTCCCTCCCCCTCCCCCTGCAGCGAGCTTCTCCCACAGCTCGCTCCCATAGATGGATTATCGAGGTCTCGGCCCCCTGCCGTGCCCTCTGGGGGGGAGCGTGTGGCGGGTTGATTCAACCCCCCACAACACAAAGGACACTCAGCTCTCTTGTCTCGGTTTTTCCCGCTGCACTACTGAGATGTAATGTGCCATTCATGTATTGTGATGCAATGTGCCATTCATGTATAGTGTTCATGCGTCCTGTCCTTACTGTGACCTAGAGGCTGAGATCATTATGTAGATGTGCTTTGGTGTAACCCCCACACACAGACTGGTCAAACACAGCGCTCGGCTAGAGCAAATAACAGAACAGTGAAATGTGAATTAATGTCTACAGGTAGACTCGTTTCGTCTGGCTCACTGCTGTGATGTTAATGTTGCCTTTCATGCATTGTGCTCATGCGTCCTGTCCTCACTGTGACCTAGGGACTGAGATCAATATGTCTCTCAAATGCAAATGTCTTATGCCTGTTCTGTTATCTCTTTGGTCATACCAACTGCTGGGGTATGCCCTTTTGATGTATTGTTGTGGTCGAGTATATATGCTGCAACTCTGTAACGCAAACTCTCTCTCTCACTCTCTCATTCCCACTTCTGCAACTGCTGCTGCTGGACACAGACATTGTGTCCTCCTTCTCTGAGAGCCGTGGGCTCGCTCCCGGCGCGCATGCATGGCGCCGGGAGCGGAGCCCGTGACGGCGGTATGATTAATAAACTCTTCCTTAAAACCTACAGCATTCGCTGCTTATTATTTTATCATGCCGCCGCACCAGTAGTTTTAGTGTAATCAAACTGCAAATATACAAACAAAGCCCTTGGTGGAGGTGTGCACTCTCAGATCATGATCATCAAAAAAAAAAAAAAAACTCTAATCATCTGTTCCCCATGCCATTACTCACCTTTCCTGAAAATTTCATCAAAATCCATTCAAGACTTTTTGAGTAATGTTGCAAACAAACAAACAGACAAACCAACAAACAAACCAACAAATCAATGCCGACAAAAACATTACCTCCTCCCTTGGTGGGGGTAATAAGGCAGAATGATGTGTGACATATTATTGACTGTGGAGCTGTGGTGGAAAATAGGGATGTTTATTAGGGTGACTGAAATCTAAAGAAAAAACCCCCAATATAAACCACACTTGATAAGTTAACTCCCTAGTACCACTGTTAGCTTTGAAGCTAACACCTTGGCTGGGCTCCCTGCTCCTCTACATGTTTGCAGATAGATAGGCTGGGCTGGCCAACAGTAGAGCAGTGGGCAGATATCAAGGCTGGGCTTAGCTTTTTTTGGACCAAAACCAGAAGAGTTAAAATGGCTCCACAGAGACAGAAGCAATATAAAAAAGCTGTGTGGGTTTTCTCAGAGAAGTGACAGCTTTGATGTTTTTTTGATAGTCAAGTGACCAATAGCTGCATTTCAGAAGGTTAAAACCCACAAAAACACCTTTTTTTTTCAGTGAATGGGACGTTTAACTTTTAAAAAATTGAATAATTAAAAAAGGATTTTTTCCTCACAATATCCATTTTTTGAGATGCAGATCTCACGTTAAAGTTAAAATCTTAACTTTGATTGTTATGTAATGGCTCTTAAAATGACACCCCGTCAAAAACTGAGGTTTTTTTTTTTAACATGTCTCTAAGATAGTTTTTATGACTTACAAGACATATCAAGAGCAAAATCAAAGGCCGAATTTCATTCTCCTCCCTAAGCCCTCAAGCCCTGAGCCCTTGTAGACTTAGGTGACAGCCATTAGTAGTGTGTGAGTGTGTGAATCTGCGACGGCTTGAAATGGTATAAAAGGAATGGGACACTTTACTGTCATGTACGCCCCTTTGGGGCAGAGAAAATAACCCAGGTGTAGAGAATGCGTTCAAGGATGAGGCTGAGTTTATTTCTCAGAGTCAACTTTATTGAGGTGAACACATGCTCTATCAATCTCTAGGCAGGAAAAGAGACTGAGCAATCAAATACCACATTCTTATACTCTGCTGGAGCCACGACCCTCGGTCACATGTTACTTAAGCAAACATATACAGTGATCCCTCGCTACTGTAACGGATGCCAACTAGTACTGTTCGGCGTAGAACGTTAGTAAACCTCCCTCCCAAAGCCTCATACAGTATCGGTAGCGCTGAGCTATCGGTCGGACCTTTAGCTCAGCACGATCGTGCTGTGTGTGTCTCTGACTAGTTAACTGTGAGGTCGCGGGTTCGTGTCCTGTGTAGGGCGAACTGCGCTGATGACCTCAGTTACAAAGTGGTGCTGTGAGCCCCAGATGGTAGCGCTGAGCTACCGGTCGGACCTTTAGCTCAGTGCGATCGTGCTGTGTCTCCCATGCTCGAACTGTGTAGCTGACTGAGAGGTCGCGGGTTCGTGTCCCGTGTGGGGCGAACTGCGCAGGATGATCTCTGTCACAATGGTGCCGTGAACCCGGCATGGGAGTGAGGTTTAAGGGGGAGAGTGTAACGGATGCCAACTAGTACTGTTCGGCGTAGAACATTAGTAAACCTCCCTCCCAAAGCCTCATACAGTATCGGTAGCGCTGAGCTATCGGTCGGACCTTTAGCTCAGCACGATCGTGCTGTGTGTGTCTCTGACTAGTTAACTGTGAGGTCGCGGGTTCGTGTCCTGTGTAGGGCGAACTGCGCTGATGACCTCAGTTACAAAGTGGTGCTGTGAGCCCCAGATGGTAGCGCTGAGCTACCGGTCGGACCTTTAGCTCAGTGCGATCGTGCTGTGTCTCCCATGCTCGAACTGTGTAGCTGACTGAGAGGTCGCGGGTTCGTGTCCCGTGTGGGGCGAACTGCGCAGGATGATCTCTGTCACACTACTTCGCGCTTCCCCTTTCGCGCCCTCAGTGCATCGCAGATTTTTCAAAAATATTCATCAAAAATTCAAAATTTAGAAATAATGGGCGGGCGCTAACAGAAGGCAGGGAGACTACATCAGAACATCAGGTATCAACACGGAGAGCCCGCACAACTCAAAATCCACCTCTCTGTTCGCTGTTCTCGTGTTGGCTCGGCTCGGGAATCTCGCAGGCTGATTGGCCGAGACGTTTCACCCCGCAAGCTGATTGGCCGAGACGTTTCACCCAACTTCTCTCCCTGCCGAGCGCCCACCCAGCGAAGGAAGACCGCATTCATTGCTCTTTATCGCTCGTGTTGCTTAGTCTCGCCGCGTGGAACTTTTTGCTGTTCTCTTGTGCCATTTTGTGTGAAATAGTCTTCCCGTCGAGCCACTACGCCGCCTCCTGCAGCTTCTCCAGCTCTATCGGAAGCTGCCCTCGACGATCCTGCGCCTCTAGCACCTGACGATGAGGCGTCACCTGAGGAGCAGTAAAGTTCTCATTAACCTGTGCAGTAAATCATCTTCATCTTGCGTTACGTATCTTGTTATAAGAATAAAAGAGTTCTAAAAACATATTTATGTACACTTTATTTACATCTACGTATGTATGTACACTTACACACACACACACACACACGTATCATATGAGAGAGAGAGTGAGAGAATGAACGTACGTATTATTTATGGGTGACGTCATTAGGGGTGACGCTACTTCGCGGTTTTTCACTTTTCGCGGTCGATTCTGGAACCCATTAACCGCAATAAGTGAGGGATCACTGTAATCACATGGTACATAGTCTCAGTCACAATGCACTCTTTCATGTCTCACTATTGTCTCTTATCCCTCGATGGTCCGGGAATCCTCCTGGGACGTCCTCTCCGAGACAAGGGCCAAAACTCACACCTACTCGTCATCTCCTGTAGATCTCTGCAGGTCCAGACCTCTTTTGTCCCACGAGACGTGGAGTCCCCAATACACATGCAGTCATACATTTGTGGGGAAATATGAACTCAATATATACGCCACACAGGCACTGAACTGTGTTTGTGACATTTATTAACAAAAATAACATAAAGTCCAAAAACAGTGCAGACAATACAAAAATGCAAAAACAAGAATAACTTACAGAGTGGTGTGCTCCAGAGCCACCTTAGCTCTGGAGGAGATGAGGATAACAATGTAGGGGATTAGGCCAGAGGAGTAACCAATATTACTGCAATGAGGAGGTGAACAGGCAGAGATTAAATAGTAAATGAAATAACAACATGAGTGATCACAGGTGTGGGTTCACCTGAGGAGGAGAAGGGAACAATAACTAGTAATTAGAATCAGCTGGTAGTGATGAGAGATGAGGGAGGAGCGGCTGGACTGACAGCTTGACAGGCGGCGCCACCCAAAGTACAAACCTGTAAATGTCGCCTGACAGCCGTCAGCCCACAGAATAACTATAAACATAACCAAATACTGACAAGATAATAATTACAAATGAAGTGAGACATGGCCAATACAAACTGAAACATAAACAGAAAAATAGGAAGCAGTGTAACAACTCAACAGGGCACAAAAAAATACAACAGACAAATATATATGAATACAAAGAAGGAACCATGAGACTGAGTCTGGAAGAACATCAGACTCAGCTCGTGACACTTTATGACATGTCACCCTACCTTGACAACGGTGTATGACAAGCATGCTGCTCAGTATTGTGGGATTCTGACTTTTTATTTTAAGAATGATCTTATCTTCAGGGCCAAGGGACAGAAGGACTCAATTGCCTGATCTAAATATCTTGCAGGCACTAGCCTTACAGAGTGAAAGAGAGGTAATTATGAAAAAAATTAATTTTACTTTTTTAATGAAAATTACACAAAATAGTTGATAAATAATGTCTGCACTATAGTATATTTATTTTTTTATCCTTTATTTATACATTATGTGTTAAATGCAGTATCTTAAATCCTTAGTTACAGTCATCCACTGGCTTACTAAATAATCATTATCAATAATCAATCAATATGCCAGCTGAATACTTACTTGAAAACTTGAGCAGATGTGTTTCTGTGGCCCGGGAATTTGGAGTCATGTTCAATATAAAGCTTAATAAACTGTAATGTTTGTTCATTGCTCCCTGTTTGTAAATAAAAAATGTTTTATTATGCAACTATAGACACACTGCAGACCAGTGAGCTACATTATACTTACATGTAAACATCTTCTTTTTAATGATTTTTGGAGTTGTTCCTTCCATGCTTCTGTGTTTACCTGCTTTTTTGTTTGTTTGTTTGTTGGTTTGTTTTGTGAGGTGCAGCAGGGGTGAAGGGGTGGTCAGTGATGAACAGGTGACCAATCAGGAGCTTTTCCTTGAGAAACCCCGACATGGGGCTCTGAACTGTGGGTAATTCCCTTACCTTAAGTCAGCATGCTACAGACATGGACAAAATTGTTGGTACCCCTCTGTTAATGAAAGAAAAACCCACAATGGTCAGAGAAATAACTTGAATCTGACAAAAGTGGTAATAAATAAAAATTCTATGAAAATTAACCAATGAAAATCAGGCAATGATTTTGAATTGTAGCTCAACAGAATTACTTTAAAAAACAAACTCATGAAACAGGCCTGGACAAAAATGATGGTACCCCTAGAAAAGATTGAAAATAATGTGACCATAGGGACATGTTCAACCAAGATGCGTCCTCTAATTAACATCACAGGTGTCTACAAACTTGTAATCAGTCAGTCGGCCTATTTAAAGGGTGACAAGTACTCACTGTGCTGTTTGTTGACATGGTGTGTACCACACTAAACATGGACCAGAGGAAGCAAAGGAGAGAGTTGTCTCAGGAGATTAGAAAGAAAATTATAGACAAGCATGTTAAAGGTAAAGGCTATAAGACCAACTCCAAGCAGCTTGATGTTCCTGTGACTACAGTTGCACATAATATTCAGAAATTTAAGATCCACGGGACTGTAGCCAACCTCCCTGGACGTGGCCGCAGGAGGAAACTTGATGAAAAATGGCAGAGACGGATAATACGAATGGTAACAAAAGAGCCCAGAACAACCTCTAAACACATTCATGGTGAACTCCAAGGTCAAGGTACATCAGTGTCAGATCGCACCATCCGTCGTTGTTTGAGCCAAAGTGGACTTCATGGGAGACGACCAAGGAGGACACCACTGTTGAAAACAAATCATAAAAAAGCCAGACTGGAATTTGCCAGACTGCATGTTGACAAGCCACAAAGCTTCTGGGAGAATGTCCTATGGACAGACGAGACAAAACTGGAACTTTTTGGCAAAGCACATCAGCTCTATGTTCACAGACGCAAAAATGGAGCATACCAAGAAAAGAACACTGTCCCAACTGTGAAACATGGAGGAGGTTCTGTTATGTTCTGGGGCTGCTTTGCTGCATCTGAAACAGGGTGTATTGAATCTGTGCAGGGTACAATGAAATCTCAAGACTATCAAGGTATTCTAGAGAGAAATGTGTTGCCCAGTGTCAGACAACTTGGTCTCAGTCGCAGGTCATGGGTCTTGCAACAGGATAATGACCCAAAACACACAGCTAAAAGCACCCAAGAATGGCTAAGAGCCAAACATTGGACTATTCTAAAGTGGCCTTCTATGAACCCTGATCTAAATCCTATTGAACATGTGTGAAAGGAGCTGAAACATGCCGTCTGGAGAAGGCACCCTTCAAACCTGAGACAACTGGAGCAGTTTGCTCATGAGGAGTGGGCCAAAATATCTGCTGAGAGGTGTAGAAGTCTCACTGACAGTTACAGAAATCGTTTGATTGCAGTGATTGCCTCAAAAGGTTGTGCAACAAAATATTAAGTCAAGGGTACCATCATTTTTGTTCAGGCCTGTTTCATGAGTTTGTTTTTTAAAATAATTCTGTTGAACCACAATTCAAAAGCATTGTCTGATTTTCATTGGTTTGTGGGAATGTGCAATTGATGAGGCAGGTTTGTCTCAAAGCAGCTTTATTACACATTCACCAACATGTCAAAGTAGAAAGAGAACAACTCAGAAAAACTCGCTCCATATATACCCCAGGCCCCCACAGTTCACAAGTCACATTCATTTACATCACAAGTAACAATGCATTTCCTCTTAAATCCTTTAGCATCCCCCCCCACAGACTTTGGCCCACAAAGGCTCTTCCAAGCAGTCTCTCAGCACACAAAGAATTACGTTTTCACAGCTTCCTGTTATCTCCAAGGGAACTCTGCACTCTGTTCAATCTAAGATGTGGAGTACACTGTAGGCATTAAGTAAGACACATGTGTGGCTACAGGTTAATTTTTATATACTTTTTATTTATTACCACTTTTGTCAGATTCAAGTTATTTCTGTGACCATTGTGGGTTTTTCTTTCATTAACAGAGGGGTACCAACAATTTTGTCCACGTGTGTATGCTGACTTGAGGGCTCATTTAAGGGCTCATGAAGTCAGCGAGTGAGCAGCCAGCCACTTCCTGATTTCAGATTGGGACAGCCCTTCACTTCACATGAACGCGCCTAAAGTCAAAGAGTCTGCAAGGGAGGAGAATGATGCCGAATCTCATTATCCTCCCTCGCAGACTTGCACACTCACACACTACTAATGGCTGCCGCCTAAGTCTACAAGGGCTCAGGGCTTGAGGGCTTAGGGAGGAGATTGAGATTCGGCCACTCAATGTCTTATCTCTGTTTTTGCTGTAAAGTTTCACCTAAGCCCCGCCTCCTGAGAAAAGGCCAGTTGAGACGGAGCCGTTTTTTGGTAACATAACTATGCATGAAGCTGGCACGTGGGTAGTGTTGAGCCAATCTCTCTGGTCTAACTGAGGTTATCTTCCAGGCTAGTTAGCATTTTTTAACAAACTGTTTTGAAAACTTGACCCAAAATAAGATAGGTTTTACCATTAAACTGCTTTTAAGGACCGATGCAGTTTCAGTCATTATCCTGGGCCACAGTGCATACAACTGGCATGTCCTTCAACTGGTAAGTCTTTTTTTTTATCACAGGATTTATTCTGATAATGTAGCGCTAGCCACTATTAGCCTTGTGGTATGTGGGTTGGGACTAGTCACTGATTCTGGTATTTGGGGGGGGGGGGTGAAAATTTTTTAACACGAACCTGTAAGACAAAGAAAGTTTTTTAATAGAAAAAAAGGGCTGTGGTGAACACTCAATGGACCTGTTGGACCGGTTCTGTGACTCGCATTTTAGGTCAGAACAAAGGCAGGAAGCTTAGCCTTGTTATGCAAGGCTGGAGAATGTGGGGGGTCGATTAAAGGATGCATGGGAGACAGTGGAAGTGATATCATGCAGGGAAATGCATTGTGACTGTCTTTATTATGCCAGGAGGTGAAATGCATTGTGACTGTCTTTATTACGCAGGGTGGTCTGTGGGACATGTGATCTATGAGGTGTGAAGTCCCTGATATTTAAGGACGAGAGTTACTGTTTCATTTTCTCTTTTTTCTGCTTTGAAATGTTGGAGATGTGAATAAAGCTGACTCTGAGAAAGAACGCTGCCTCGTCATTTTCACATCTTCCACACTGGTGACCCCGAGACGCATCATGGAAGAAAGAAATTCCCCCCGGCCAGCCGCGTCAGGAGCCCCCAGCCAAGCGAACGCCGCTGCAGTCCAGCTACTGGACTTCTGGAAGAACAATCCGCGCTCCTGGTTCAACGCAGTTGAGGCGCAGTTCAACCTCTGGGGGATATCGGTAGATGTCACGAAATTCTACCACGTAGTCGCAAAGCTGGACAACAACACGGCCCAGCATGTGGAGAGCCTGATCGACCAGCCGCCGGAGAGCGACAAATACGGCGCGTTGAAGGCTGCACTCATCCAGCAATTCACCCCCTCGGCGGAGGAGCGAGCAGAGAGGCTCCTGGCGCTGACGGAGGGGGAAAACGACATGCCCGCGAGCCTGATGGAGAAGTTCTTGAGGTTGAAAGACTCTCACGATGATCACTTCATTTTCACCCACCTCTTCCTCAGGACTCTACTGTCAGCAGCGAGAGCGGTTCTGGCCAGTTCGCCACTGTTGGCCCTACGGGACTACCGCGCGCTGGGCCGAGAGGCGCAGCGGATTGTCAACGCCACTAAGCAGCGCGCAGCCACGGCCACTGCAGCGGAACTCGGCGCGACGACCGCAGACGACAGGAGGCCAGAGACAGCGGTGCCAGACTCACCGATGACGGCGGCGGTAAGGGCCAGGGAGCGTGGACCGGAAGTGTTTTGTTTCTACTATCGCCGCTTCGCAGAGAGGGCACGCAAGTGTGTACCGCCGTGCCAGTTCGGGCGTTCGGGAAACGCCAAGACCGGGGATCGGTAGCAGCCGCGGCCCTCGGGGAAGAGAACAAGCTGCTCTACTTGTCGGACGCACGCTCCGGGAGGCAGTTCCTCGTCGACACAGGCTCCCAGTCGAGTTTCATCACTCCTTCCTACGCGGACAGACTGGCGGGTTCCGGAGGTCCCCTGGTGACAGCGGCGAACGGCTCGGAGATTAAGACCTTTGGTGAGAAGACTCTGCTTCTGTCTCTACACGGCCGTGCATATGAGTGGACTTTTGTTGTAGCAACAGTAAATTTCAATATGCTGGGGGCTGATTTTTTGTGCTCACATGGGTTGTTGGTTAATCTCGCTAACAGGCGCCTGGTTAATGCACTTTCTTTTGATTCTGTCCCCTGTGCAGCGCGAGTGGCCCCACCTACAGCACAAGCCAACGTCACAACAGCAGGCGGTAAGTTCCACACACTGCTCACTCAGTTCCCAGCACTAACGGTCCCCACATTTTCGGCAACAGTCGCTAAGCACGGGGTGGAACATTTTATTACCACTACCGGACCTCCCGTTTTTGCAAAAGCTCGGCGCTTGGACACAGTTAAACTAGCCATAGCGCGCGAGGAGTTCGCCAGCCTGGAGAGGTTGGGCATTATCCGACGTTCAAACAGTCCGTGGGCTTCCCCCCTACATATGGTCCCGAAAGCTGACGGATCATGGCGCCCTTGCGGGATTTTCGCAGGTTAAACAACGCTACAGCGCACGACCGCTACCCAATCCCACATATCCAAGATTTCTCGGTTCATTTGGCAGGGGCGCGCATTTTTTCTAAAATAGACTTGGTCCGCGGTTACCACCAAGTCCCAGTGCGCGCTGAGGACATACCCAAAACAGCGGTAATAACTCTGTTTGGTTTATTCGAGTTTTTACGCATGCCATTCGGACTTAAAGGGGCTGCTCAGACGTTCCAATGCATGATGGACGCGGTGCTTCGCGATCTCCCTTTCATGTTCGTCTACCTGGACGATATTTTAGTAGCCAGCGTGTCCGAAGACGAACATGAAAAACACCTGGCCACAGTTTTCCGAAGGTTGGGAGATCACGGGTTAATAATCAACCCAGCGAAGTGTCAGTTCGGGGTGGCGCAGATCGATTTTTTAGGACACCACGTCTCCCCCGAAGGAGCAGTCCCGCTGCCTGACAAAGTGCGCGCTGTGGCAGATTTTCCCCGGCCGCAGACAGTCAGGGCGTTGCAGGAATCTTTGGGAATGGTGAATTTTTATAACCGTTTTCTCCCCCGCGCGGCACAGCTCATGCAGCCACTGTATGCCGCGCTCAAAAAAAAGAAACCCGCGGATAAGATCGAGTGGTCCCCGGAGCGGGACCAAGCGTTCTCGGAGGTGAAAGCAGCCTTGGCAAAGGCTGCGTTGTTGGCACACCCGGACCCAACGGCCCGCATAGCGCTCACCACTGACACGTCAGATGTGGCCATAGGGGCGGTCGTGGAGCAACACGTAGCCGGGGTTTGGCAGCCCCTCGCCTTTTTCAGCAGGACCTTGCGCGATAGCGAACGTAAATACAGCGCGTTCGACAGGGAGCTGCTCGCTCTCCATTTGGCCGGCCGCCACTTTCAGTTCTGGCTGGAAGGGCGCACTTTCACCGCGTTCGTTGATCACAAACCGCTAACATTCGCAATGGCCAAGGTCTCGGAACCGTGGTCAGGCCGGCAGCAGAGACAGCTGGCCGCGATATCAGAGTTTACCACTGATATTCAGCATGTGGCGGGCAAACTCAATGTAGTGGCAGATTGCCTCTCGCGCGCTGTGGCGGCCCCAATCAGCGTAGGGTTAGAATATGCAGCCATGGCCGCAGAGCAGGTTAATGACCCGGACGTGCGCGCGCTCCAGTCTGGACCAACAGGGTTAAGGCTAGAGAGCAGGGTGCTGCAAGACGGTATGCCCCCCCTAATCTGCGATGTCTCCACTGGACGGCCACGTCCAGTAGTACCGGCCGCGTGGTGCCGCCGCGTTTTTGACTCGGTTCATTCTTTGGCGCACCCTGGAGTGCGCGCGTCGGTCAAAATGGTGGGAGAGAAATTTGTTTGGCCGAGCCTCCGCAAGCAGGTCAAAGAGTGGGCAGCAGCCTGCATGGCGTGTCAACGAGCCAAAGTACACAGGCACACGAGAGCTCCTTTGGAACCGTTTCACATTCCGGCCAAGAGGTTTGATCACGTTCATGTGGACCTCGTTGGACCCCTCCCGCTGTCACAGGGGTGCACACATCTTCTGACATTGGTGGACCGCACCATGCGCTGGCCTGAAGTGGTCCCACTGGCATCAACCACGGCCGAGGAAGTGGCGCGCGCGTTTTTAACAGCTTGGGTGGCGTGCTTCGGCGTTCCATCGGACATTACGTCCGACAGAGGCCCTCAATTTGTTTCCGAGCTTTGGTCGACAATGGCCAGCAGCCTGGGTGTCACAATTCACCGCACAACCGCATACAATCCGCAGGCTAACGGGTTATGCAAACGTTTTCATAGGTCATTGAAAGCGGCTCTCAGAGCGTCACTGACGGATACAAATTGGGTTGACAAGTTACCAAGGGTGTTATTGGGGTTGCATTCTGCACCTAAAGAGGATCTAGAAGCCTCCCCAGCGGAGCTCGTGTTTGCGCAGCCGCTCCGGCTGCCTGGGGAGTTTCTCCCAGATAACCCTGCTCCAAACGCCTCCCCGTCTCAGCTGTTGTGGAGTAACATAGAATCAAGCACGCTGCCCGGCCCCGCACACCACAGTTTTCCGCGCGTTTTTGTGCCTAAAACTTTGAAGAACGCAGAGTTTGTTTTTGTTAGACACGATGCACATCGAACCCCGCTGCGACCGCCTTATGACGGACCGTTCAGAGTGCTAGAAACAGGGGACAAGCAGTTTTTGCTAGATTTGGGGGGTAGGAAAGAGAAAATTGCCATAGACAGACTTACACCCGCTTTTGTGGTGGCAGAGGAGGAAGTGCTGTTGGCAAAGGCCCCGCGGCGAGGTAGACCACCACGGAGGGTTTCACACAGTAATGTTTCCCAAAGTAGTTTCCCCAGAACACCCGCAGAGACTGACAAAGGGTTTCCGCCCCCAGATGGCAAATCCCCAGTGGGACAACGCAGCAGAGATGGTGAACCCCAGCTACAGCAGATTCGGCAGGAGGCTGAAGCCTATCCAGCATGTGGACTGATGTGTATTGATGCTATCACGGCATGCATGTGATTATTTTCTTGTTGTTCTGTTTTTCTAAAATGCTGGGGCGGGGGGGGGGGGGGCTTGTGTGGTGAACACTCAATGGACCTGTTGGACCGGTTCTGTGACTCGCATTTTAGGTCAAAACAAAGGCAGGAAGCTTAGCCTTGTTATGCAAGGCTGGAGACTGTGGGGGGTCAATTAAAGGATGCGTGGGAGACAGTGGAAGTGATATCATGGAGGGAAATGCATTGTGACTGTCTTTATTATGCCAGGTGATGAAATGCATTGTGACTGTCTTTATTATGCAGGGTGGTCTGTGGGACATGTGATCTATGAGGTGTGAAGTCCCTGATATTTAAGGACGAGAGTTACTGTTTCATTTTCTCTTTTTTCTGCTTTGAAATGTTGGAGATGTGAATAAAGCTGACTCTGAGAAAGAACGCTGCCTCGTCATTTTCACATCTTCCACAGGGCATAAGATACCACTTTAGACAATGCAGATTGTTTTTTATAGGTGATTTATTGCCACCAGAGTGCATCTTTAAGTAAAAGTTGTGGCATTTTCTGTGCCTGAAGATTTTTTAATTCACAGGAAGAGGGTCTTTCTCCATATAGTTGGCCATGTTGGGCCACCAAGTTTAGTAAGTTTTAATATCAAACTTTAATTACACAAATGGTTTCTGCATGTTCTCCTATAAACTTCAGAAAAGGATGGTGACTGATAAAATGTGAACTGGTTGCATTTTGAAGTCTGACTTCTACGTAGGTTGCACTGAATATTACACACTGCACCTTTAAACACTTACTTTTGATGATCATAATATGATTTTTAACCTTCATTTTAAGGCTCAAATATGGTTTGAGGCTTCATGCAGAGGTTTAGATTGGACATAAAATTCCCTCCTTCAACACCAAAGGTTGCTGACTAAAGGAGGGGCATGTCTCTTCACAGACTGTGAAAAGGAAAGGAAAAAAAAACCCTCAGTGATGGAAAGTCCTGCAGGTAAAGATGCCTTCCCAACTTCATGGAAAGCTGCATATAGTTTCCAGCTGGCCTAAGAAAAACAAGACAGAAGAAAAAAGACGGAGCAACAATAAATCCAGTAAATTTAGATATAGGGAAATTATTCCAGAAAAGGTCGAAATTTGTATCTTCCATCCATCCATCTTCTACCACTTTTCTGGAGGTCCGGGTCACAGAGGCAGCAGTTCAAGCAGAGAAGCTCAGACGTCCCTCTCCCCAGCCACCTGCTTCAGCTCTTCAGAGAGGATACCAAGACATTCCCAGGCCACCTGGGAGACGTAGTGTCCTGGGTCTGCCCCCGGGGTCTCCTCCCAGTGGGACGTTCCCGAAACACTTCAAGTGGGAGGCATTCTTTATGACTGGCGCCTAGCGGCTGCCCCGGCCTTGGATGCGCTCTGCAGAGCGTGCCCAAATGCCAAGTCACGTTTCGTTACCTTGTATTCATACATGTGTAATGACAATAAAGTTGAATCTCATCATCTCATCATCTCATCTCATCATCCAGGAGACATCCTGAGGGTGGGGGTGGGGGGTAAACATACCGGAATATGGTAATTTTATACTGTTTTTCTTTTTAAAATTTTACACAGTAATGTTGCATATGGAACTTACCATTTGAAGTATTGTACAACCGAGGCTTGAATATTGGGCCAATTGTGGGCCCACCCAGACATCCTGTGTTTAGAATTTTTAGTGGTGTTATCCTTCTCTCCTTCCTCTGCCTGAACACTTTCCTCTCCTTGGCTCCTCTCTTCTGTCTCATCTTGCCCTCTCTGAGCTCTGTCTAATTCAGGTTCTCTCTCTGTCTATGGTGGTATACAAACAGGTTAGAAAATATCAAGTGTCATGTTTTGTCCTGTAGGATTTTTTTTGTCATGGTTTACATAAATGACAAAAATATGTGTATTTTTTGTATTTTTATTCTAGTGTTTCTTTTTTTTTCCATCGAGAGAGTAGGGAAGGGAAAGAAACATTCATAATAGTAATGTACTCATGCATACTTAAATTATATGATCAGGTGGGTGCAGTAACCAGAAATTCTACTCATGTAAAAGCAGTGCTTTGAAATTAATAATTAAAAGTAGACAACCAAAAATTTCTACTTGAGTTAAGGGTACAAAGAGCACCCACTTAAAAACTTGAGTAATGACTTCAGTCTTGAAGGTCTGAGATTTTTCTCAAAAATTTATAACATTTTTCTTATAGTTTTCTACGTTTCTCTATAAATCTAAAGCTGAAACCATGTTCCTCAAATTTGCAGTTTCCTCTTGTAAAATTGCCTTTTTTTGTACATTTGAAACTTTATTATAAATTTGTGGATTATTTTATGACTAATTTTTGTCAGTTTTTTTTTTAAAATAAAATTACTGGTTTTTTTAGATAAATTTGAAACAGATTGTGGTAATTTTTTTTTACTTTTTCCTTATAACAATTTACATTTTTGACCATAATTTTGCAGTCAAAACAGAACAATAATTTAACTCTGATTACAAAGAAAAAATATTAATAAAATTGTATTTAATGAAATAAATTAACTTAAATGACCAAGATGCCGTTATTTCTATTGTAATATTTCTTTATATTTATAGTTTTTTTTTTAAGAAATCTCCTCACCACCCAGACAGCAGGAAAACCCTGCCTTATTTTGAAATCAAATGTTGACACATTTACTTTGTCTGAAGGCTGCTGATGGATTAAAGTCATTGACTTTGTGAATTTCGGTCATCTTAACCTGCCAGGTACATAACAGGGAACTGTAGTGGACTCTAAAGACATAATTCACCACAATATGTGTTCATGTACAGAAAGATCTGCTTAGGCAGTTATAGTTGTGCTCTCAGGCTTTCTCATCAGGCACCTCTCTAAGCAGCCACTGAAGGACCTCAGAGTGAATAGAGCTAGCATTTTTAGCTGTTGCTTTTTGTCACTGCCGCTGGAGAATAAAAACGGCACGCCTGCTCGTGCAAGAAAAGAGAGAAATTGCCAGTCTCTTCATTCCTGCAATTCCTACAGAACATAACTTAATATTGTAGTGGCTGGTGAAATACAGTATATCCTCAGCAATTCATCAGTCCCCCTTGTCTTTCCCTTCATATGAAGCCGGCTGTATATGAATTCTAACCACATTTCTTAGCTAAGCAACTCTTCCATTATTGTTCCAGTTTCCAGCGGGTTAAACCCATGATAAACGCCAGTGCTTACATACCTCTAATGAATTTTTTCCGTGTTTTAAGTACTTTAATAAACTCATGTCTCTGTCGGACAGTTGTGCTTAGCGAGATGCTGACTGACTGGAAAACTCGCGTGAGCAGGGCGCTTCTAAACTCTGCGTGGATGACAGCCACACGCGTTGTTCATGTGCGCGCTTGCGGAAAGTCATTGCTTCATTTATTTTTCTTAATAAATTCATATCGCCTTGGCGAGGCGGTAAAATTTCTGGCGCGGCAGCCCGCCACAGAGAAATGTTACCAGAGGAAACCCTGGATGCCCAAACCTCCTCACCTGGTTCCTTTTGATATAGAGGAGCAGTTGATACAAGCGGCTGAAATGAGCTTTCTCCATAGGATTGCTGGACTCACCCTTAGAGATAGGGTGAGGAGTTCAGTCGTCCAGGAGAGGCTCAGAGTAGAAATTTGTATCTTATTTGGGCTAAAGCTGAATTGGATTCTTCCACTATTCTCCCAGGCAGGTAAGCTGTGGTTTTTTTGTAGTTAGTTGGGTCCTGTAGGTAGGTTTACCATTATGTTGGAGCATGTGTGATTTTGCTTATTGCTCAAAACTTAGCAAGATACCAAACAGTGCTAAGGGCTCAGGCTGCTAATCACTGTAGCATTTATGCTACGAGTAAGCAAAAAATTCTACAATGAAAACAGGTCACTTCAACTACCTCAGCTTCTGTGTGGACAAATCCGTTCCCACCAAGACCATACGGTGTTGCTCAAACAACAAACCCTGGATCAACCCTGAGATTAAAACACTTCTGAGAGAGAAGAAGAGGATCTTCAGGTCGGGGAATAGGGAGATGCTGAAGTCCGTACAGAGGGAGCTGAGGAGAAAGATCAGAGAAGGCAAGGACAGCTTCAGGAAGAAGATGGAGGACAAGTTGCAACAGAGCGACATCAGCGGGGTCTGGAGAAACCTCAAAACCATCTCTGGGCTCCAGAATACCTCCCCCCAGGCCACGGGGGGCAGGGAGTGGGCGAACAACCTGAATCTGTTTTTCAATAGGTTTGACCAACCGCCCTCCCCCCTGACTGCACAACAACCACTGCTGCCTCTAAAGAAATCAAGTCCTGCTGCCCACTCCCCACTCCACCAACACCCCCCCACCCCCAACACACAGCCCCCCATCCTGACCCTGACCAGGACCCAGGTGAGGACAGAGCTGAGGAAGATCAAGGCGAGGAAGGCGTCGGGACCGGACGGCATCAGCGCAAAGCTCCTCAAGTCCTGTGCAGACCAGCTGTGTGGGATTGTGACGTACATCTTCAACCTGAGCCTGAAGCTGGGGAGGGTACCACAGCTGTGGAAAACATCTTGTGTGGTACCTGTACCAAAAACTTCCCACCCCAAAGACCTGAACAGCTACAGACCGGTGGCCTTGACGTCCCACTTGATGAAGACCCTGGAGAGACTGCTCCTTGCTCACCTCCGCCCCCTGGTGGAACCAGCGATGGATCCACTCCAGTTCGCCTACCAGCATGGCATTGGGGTGGAGGATGCGGTGATCTTCCTCCTTCACCGTTCTCTGTCCCACCTGGAGAAGCCCGGGAATATGGTGAGGATCATGTTCTTTGACTTCTCCAGTGCTTTCAACACCATCCAACCGATGATCCTGAAGGACAAGCTGCTGCGCGCAGGGGTGGACCAGCACCTGTCATCATGGATCCTGGACTACCTCACGAACCGGCCTCAGTTTGTGAGAACCCGGGACTGTGTGTCCGACACGATCATCAGTAGCACGGGGGCCCCCCAGGGAACGGTGCTGGCTCCCTTCCTGTTCACTCTTTATACTGCGGACTTCTCACACAACACAACACACTGCCATCTACAGAAGTTCTCTGATGACTCTGCGATCGTTGGCCTCATCTCCAATGGAGATGAAGCTGAGTACAGAGGGCTTATCCAGGACTTCGTAGACTGGTGCCATCGGAACTGCCTCCAGATCAACGCAAGGAAAACTAAGGAGCTGGTGGTGGACTGCCGCAGGCATGGGCAGCCCCTCACAGCACCAGTAAATATACAGGGAACAGACATTGAGATGGTGACATCCTATAAGTACCTGGGTGTTCATCTGAACAATAAACTAGACTGGTCACACAATACTGACGCACTCTACAAGAAGGGACAGCACAGGCTGTTCCTGCTGAGGAGACTCAGGTCTTTTGGTGTACAAGGGGCGCTGCTGAAGACATTCTATGACACGGTGGTGGCATCAGCCATCACTTTTGGAGTGGTCTGCTGGGGCAACGGCATTACAGCAGCCGATAGGAAGAGACTGAACAAACTGATTAAGAAAGCTAGCTCTGTCCTGGGGCAGCGCCTTGATCCGGTGGAGGAGATAGGAGAGAGAAGGACGGTGGCTAAACTGTCATCTCTGCTGGAGTCCGAGTTCCACCCTATGCAGGACGTACTGAATGCACTGAGGAGCTCATTTAGCAGCAGACTACATCATCCCAGGTGCACAACCGAGAGGTTTCGTAGGTCCTTCCTACCAACGGCTGTCAGACTGTACAACCTAAGCAGGGCTGCTCGCAGAGATAGCAAAAAGACGTAACAAACTAATTGTTTTTAAATGCAAAAGATGCAATAGACTTACACAATGGTCCCCTCCGGCATACAACTAGAAAAATACCGGTCGCTATGGAGGGTGAGAATATGTATGGGCACATAATCATACCATGTAGGATAACTAAGTAGAGGGTTGTGTTGTTTCATCCCATCTAGCAACAATGCTCTGCACTGTGTGTGTTTATATATTTACATATTTATTCCATCTAGCTACAATGCTCAGCACTGGGTGTGTTCATATTTATATATCTATATATTTATTCCATCTAGCTACAATGCTCCGCACTGTTTTTATATATCTATATATTTATTCCATCTAGCTACAATGCTCCGCACTGTGTGTGTTTATATACTTACATATCTAGTCCACCTAGCTGCAATGCTCCGTACTGTGGGTGTTTATATATTTACATATTTATTCCATCTAGCTACAGTGCTCTGCACTGTGTGTTTATATATTCATATATTTATTCCATCCAGCTACAATGCTCTGCACTGTGTGTCTGTGTGTGTGTATATATATATTTTATAGTAATATGTACATATGTATATTAGCTGCTCTTGCTTGCTTGTTTTTTTTTTCTTGCCTTCTGATTGTTGCTCTGAGTGTTGCTATCCCTGTGCTGTTGCAATCCTGGAATTTCCCCATTTGTTGTGGGACTAATAAAGGCTTATCTTATCTTATCTTATCTTAAACCAATCTAGATAGATTAAATAGCTTGTCATCTCTGAGGAAAAAATTTCTATTGGTGGTAATGCTGATAACAACCTAATGAGCCGAAATATTAATCAACTCCTTCTAACCAAGAAACTATGGTGTGATTTTTTTTTTTAATGTCCACCTTAACTCTGTGCCATTGCCTGCAGTAAGAGAGTGATGTGTTGCACAAACAGTTTTGGAAATGTTAAATATTTTTCTTTTTTCTAATTTGATGTAACAAGAGTTTTTTGGGAGACACAAATGTCAGTCCAGTTATTTCAGTTTGGACCATAGTGGTGGATGGACAGAACAGCATGCTGACAGAAGCATCCCTGATCTACCTGCATTACTCAGACTGTCACAACAATGAGAGCTGGACTGAATGTAGGGAGGTTGACTTTTATTGAATGTACACTGACTTCTCTGGAGATTTCCTGTAGTCCACCTTGATCGTACATAAAGCCTGTAGGGGAATTGTTAATTTTTAACAAGGGGTATGGTGCAAACATTTAAACATAAGGTACAAATGTATAAATGTAAATCAAGTATAAATTAACAAAAATAAAGGTGTAAAAATATGACAAAAATACTAATTTACATTTTCAGAAAGTCACAAATTTAGGAGAAAAAAGTATAAGAAAAAAAATCCTCACTGAACGCAGGGGCCCCTGCGTGGATCGCCACCTTATTGTGGTGGAGGGGTTTGAGTGCCCGAATGATCCTAGGGGCTATGTTGTCGTGGGCACTTTGCCCCTGGTAGGGTCTTCCAACACAAACTGGTCCTGGGTGAAGGGCCAGACTAAGAGCGGTCCAGCGGATTTCCATGAAAAACGTAACATCAAGGACCCGGTGTACCCAAAGGATGCACATGGGTCCTTCCTCCAATGGGCTTACCACCAGCAGGAGGGATCATGGGGATCATGGTGCTATGTGAACTGGACGGAAGTCTGGGGTGCTCTGCCTGGACTGATGCCCCTGTGACCCGGATTCCCGGATAACCAGTAGAAGATGGATGGATGGATGGATGCAGGGGAAAAAACATTTTCAATCAAAAAATAAATTCACAAATTTAAATCTTTTAAATCACAGATTTAAAAGATTTTTTTTTTTTTTTTTGCAAATTTACAAGAACAATGGCTGCATTTATATAAATTTTGGACCTTTTTCCCCCTCACAAAGTTCCAATTTTCTAGGCAGTATGCAAGGTTTTTCCTGTAAACTTGTAACTTGGAAATGGATGGCTTTTTTCTCTGAAATGTGCTACTTTTCACTGGCAAATTTTTGATTTTTCTGATAAATTTAGTAATAGTTTCCTATAAAGCTGCCACTTTTGTGATAACTTTACCTTTTTCCACACAAATTTACAAAGGTGCACTCATAAATTTGACACTTTTAAATTTGTGACTTGCCTAATAAATTTTTAACATTTTTCTTGTGAATTTGCAGCTATACTCACCAATTTGTGACATCTTCCTCTTTGAAGTGTTAGTTTGAGGGAAAACATACAAACTCCAGACAAGTCATGAAAGAACAATTTTGTAAGGAGGCTACTTTAAGTACCTGTAGTAACTGTAAAATGCTATCCTTGCACTCTTCAATTGAAAGGGAATGGGGGGATTGCAGGTTGGGGGGGGTGATTGGTGTTATTTTGCTAATAAGGGGATAGCATCTCCCCCATCCCCCTTCAAATCACCTACTGCTTAAAGCTGAAAAATGTTTTGACTTTATACTGCTCATCATAGCGGTCTGTCGGGGGCAACAATAACTGTTTCATTTAGGTCTGGTCAGATTCCTCCACACAGCTCTGTCCTTCGCCCTCCGCTGCCAGGAGCTCCTGACCTTGTTAACCCGGGTGACGTCCGAGCTGGTATGAGTTGCTTTCTGACAGACCATTTCATGAAACTGCTTGCAAAGTATTTGAGTACCGCTAGCTTTTGCTGGACTTGCGGCACATTCTTGGCAGATAGAGGTATTATCAGTTGCAAGGACAGGCCAAGACAAACTGACTCCAGTATCTGTTGCAGTGACTGACCAGATGATAGGTTTGTTTATCTCTACTGTTGGTGTAGTGCATGTCACGATGCACCGACTGGCAAAACGACAAATGTGCCTGTCTGCCAGGATATCCAGTCCCACCCCGTGTAACTGGGAGTGGTCCACGAGTGCATGTCAGGTCAGGCATTGGTTTGCTTGCTACTGGATAACCATGATAACCTCAAATTAATCAGTAAAACTGGTAAACTGGGAGTAGACCCAAACCAGAGCATACAGAAACCAAGACTCAAGACTTAAGGGGTGGCTGTCAGAGACCAATGCCTTGTAAAAAGTCTTTGCAATATCAGTTGTATATAATTTCTGTGTTTTTTACAATGACCGAGGCTTTAGCAATATCAGCTTCAGTTTTTTGTGACTTTTTTTTTGTAGAAATACGAGGTTGTGTGTGAAGGGTCTGGATCAGACTGGAATAATGGTATTAAAACTTTTATTTGTCTTCTGCAGACAGATAGCTGCCGGTGACGGGAGGAGGAGAGCAGCTCATACACGACGATTTACAGCCTCCTAAAATTCCTCACTATGCCCCTGTTTCCTTTTCAAAGAGAATCCCATTAAAGCTGATGAAGATGGAGCATGGATACTTTCTTCTGGGCATTAGTCTCTCAGGGTTGAAAGAGAAGGCCTGTCTCAAGTCTTCCCATTGTGTATGAAATGCCAATTTTCAATCGGACCTCTGCATTTTGCAGATTTCAGTCACATTTACATGCAACCCCTTGCTGTTTGATGCTTTGTGATTTGGATTTAATTGCTAGTTATCCCACTCATAAGCTAAATATTTAATGTTGCTGATGTCTGCTTCTGTGCTTTAAATGCAGGACACGATTTTCTTCCCATTTTGATTTCCCCCCCCCTTCCTTTTCAGAAGCACCTGCTGAAGGTGGCCCACTGATCGAGACCTCCGCCCGCCTCCCACTGTGGTCCGCTGCGTGTCCTGCCATTTCCTTTCAAAACAGGAGGATGTGATGCGAGGATGTGAGTGCTGTGGTCAGGTCTCCGGTGAGCTCGCCCTGTGGAGCAGCCGTGTGAGGGATGGCTTCATGACAGTGGGTTTCCTGGCAAAGTTTTTCTTCTTTTATGCTTGGTGGGAAATTGGCTGTTCAACACCGGTTTACAGGCCGCAGAGTTTAGATGGTACAAGGATGGCCTGACCGTGACGACACGGTGGAACATGTGTGTCAGCGTTGTCTGTGGTGAAGGTCTCCATGCCAACCGATGCACTCTGGGTGCAATACAACCATGCCTCCAAGGTCTGGGAGGGTATTTTAGGATCTCGTAACATATGCTCATTTCGTCCTGTGGTGGTGTTAATTTTTTATTGCAACACCTTCATGTAGCTCGCTGCTGCAGAGTGGGGACGCTTTCACTCGCACCAGTAAGTCTGCTTTGCCACTAGCAGAAGTTTATAAGAGTTATAATTTCACTGGAGCTGGAGCTAATTTTCATTTTATACTCAGCAGTTTTCTACAATTCCTTTTTAAGATGAAGCCTCTGGAAGCTACCAGCTGTAGCAGCCCTACTTTTTACTTTTTATACAACCCCTCTACATTCCTCCCCCCCCCCCTTTTTTTCTCCTCGGCACTGGGGGAAGATGAAGCACTTTGAGTTTGCTAGAATCTGTTTCTCAGCAGCAGCCCGAGCTTTAAGATGGATCGAGGGGATTTGCATGGGGTGGGGTGGAGGCAGTAGGAGCGCGAGAAAGAGAAATGTTACTGCTGAGGCACAGCAAATGAGGGCTGTAGAGAGAGGAGGAGGAGGAGGAGGAGGGGATGGGAGGAGTGGAGTGGGGTGGGGTGGAGGGGGGCACACTCGCACAGATCTGACAGCAACAGTCCTGACTCCTGTCCTGCGCCCAGAGGACAGACGCCGCCATCTACTTAACTCAGAGTGAGCGGGGAGGGTGGAGGATTGACTTCTACCTGATGTAGACTCACTGCACTCCGGTCCGCGCCCGCTCTCCCCTTCGCCCCGGCCGTCTGGAGCCGCAGAGCGCTGTCGGCCCGCGCAGGGGAGGCACGAGATCTGAGCGCCGGCGGAGCAAGTTGCGCCTACAGCTCCGCACACCTGCCCCGCCGCCCCGTGCCGCGCTCGCCCTCCCACGTGCACGGTGAAACGCGTTCACGGGCGCACATTCAGAGAACTTTCTCCTGCGCGCACGCACTTACACACTGACAGGCAGAGGCGGGCACACGTCCCCTCCCATTATGTTGTGCGGTGAGCAGTTCTGCTCACACTGGCGCGAGCAGTGAGGGGCTGCGTTTTGTCTCTCGGCGGCGGCGGCGGCGGCAGCAGCGACAGCAAAGACGCATCCAAAGGAGAACAGTCACCAGCACAGATAACAGCAGCTTCTACGACTGAAGGCAAGCCCCCCCCCCCCATTCTCTCTTTCTTCCCTTATCTCCCCCCCCCCCCCACATCCCAATGTGACGCAGTGTTGCTGACCTTCCCTTGCCTGTTCTCCTCTCTCTTTCTCCTCAGCGTGTGCCCACTGGGACGGCCATGGAGGACACCCTCACCTGCAGCCACGCCACGTTCTCCCAGGTGTTCGGACGCCAGGGGCAGCTCATGCAAGCCAGTGAGTGTCCTCAGTCACACCTGAAAGATCTCCTACCAGCCGCATGCACGCCTCTCACATCAGTGTGTAACCAACCTCCACCCTCAGCACTTCTTCACCAGCCCACTCTCAGTGTTATTGCTGTTTTAATGTCGCTCCGAGGTGGAGCAAGATTGCAGAATGATAGATGTTATTTTTTTACATGACAGAAGGATTTAAGAGTTGAATGTTTAAAGGTTTTTCTTTTTCGTGCATAAGAGGGCTGCCGTGACTGTGATTGATGCTGATGTTTGTGCAGCAAGTTTCCTAAAGAGAAGTTTTGATGCATTAACTAGAGCTGCTACTGTGCCTATAATTTGCAGGGTGGCTGCCTTTTTTTTTTTGGCCAAAAGGGAACTTCGCAGGACATAAACTTGGAAGAATAATCGAATACAGCCAGTTTTGTTTGGCCGTTGTTTACAGTGCAGTCATGAGAGCGCGAAAGTGAAAACACTTCTGTGTGGTTTCATTAACGCTACAGACTTCTTGATGTTTTGCTGCACCGCTGACAGGTTCTCGCCCGGTGTGTTTTCACGACACAGTTGAACGATGCCGGCGAGGTTCGAGTCTGCCAGGCTGATACACTATCAGTGAGCTGTCAGAGCTGAGAGTGATCGCTAAATTATTGAAAACTGAAGCGGTCAGGATTGTCAGGGGTGCCAGACGCGGCGATCACAACCTCGGAGTGCTGCATACAAAACCGTGCCCAAGTGATACATTGTTATGTAATGCACATGGTCAGAATACATATTTCCCCTAAGACTGGGGGGGGGGGGAGGCAGCAGTGATTGACTTGTCTCCGGAATCAAAGTGTCGGCTGGGTCCTCCCTCATCTGCCTGCCGTATGTCCTCTTGGAGTCACGCTGCGAGAACTTAGTCGGTGCCTTTGATGCCTCGCCTCGGCCATAAATGCAAAATGATTCTTCACGCGTCGTTATGAAGGCTAATGAGGAGAGCCCGGGCAGACATCAGAACAGAAGTGCCATGCCGTGCATTGATTCTGTTGCGTCCATTTCAAATCCCTTTGTTCCTTATCATTACCACCTTGTGAGGGAAGTGTCTGATATGGAGTTTTAATGCAAGTGTTATTAACAGCAAGGCAGCTAAGACAGCAGTAAGGGCAGATGATAATGAAAACAAATCAAGCAGTTTTTCCCTGTCGGTGAATTCATGTGGCTCTCAATTAAGTTGTGTTGGGATTTGAAATTATGGAGTTGTTTTTGAGACGATAAACACGCGGATGTGGCGCAGGGAATTGTTGAATATCTTCTTGTTTCATGTGCTCAATCTATTTAATGTTGATGAGGGAGAGCTGCAGGGGGGTGATAAATAGTTTGCTCTGGACAGGCAGAAGGCTCGAAGCATCTTTACTGCATGAAGGGTTGTGTCTCCAGCTTTCATGGCAAGAGGAGAGTACACGGGATTTATTTGCAAACAGTGGAAAAATCAATCATGCGGTGTAGGCAGTAAGTGCTCATATCTATACAGACATTTTTTTTTTATTATTAGCCTTGCATTCTCTGTGGATGAATGTTTCATAAAGCTGCATGTCTGACTGTGTCGGTTTGGTTTTATCTGGAGGGCATGGCAATGTAAAGGAGGGTAAGCAAGAACAGAGGCGTGTCGGAGCCGGAGTGGCATCACATAACATCACGGCTGGCAGCAGGGTCCGTCTAACCTTCAGAGTAAAAGTGTGAAAAGTTTTCATAGTTTATTGAGATGTGCAGTAGAACGATTACTGAACAGTGTGAACGCCATGAAGAGAGGCCACAGCTATAAAACACCACAGAAAATTCACATGTTGAACTTAATGCCTGCTCATGGTCCTACACTATAAAAATTAGAACAGGAGCTTATTAAAATTCAGTATTTATACATTAGTAACTTAAACTTACAGTAATAATAATGAGTAAATGTAACTGTGCCAAATTTTAAAACAATTGAAACAGTCCATTGATTGGATTTTACTCAAAAATCAGCCTTTGTGGTGGTGGTGGGTTCTGAAAAGTTCAAAGGCTGACTAAGAAGGAGTTACGTCTTTGAGGATCAAGAAGAGAGCTTCTATACCGCAGGGATCCAAGCGCTGCGACACCAGTGGAAGAAGTGCGTGGACCGAAGGGGAGACTATGTTGAAAAATAAATCACATTTGGTCAAATCAGACCACTGCATCATGGTCAGCCTATGAACTTTTCAGCCCCTCCCCGTACAGAGTAGTTAGAATTTAACAGGGAAATCAGCAATACAGAAAATAAGGGAATTTATTTGTCTAGCATTATCTAAACTCATGTGAAATGAATCTCCCAGCATACTCTGAGGCAGCATTTGTCCACTTATATTTAAGTACTTATTAATGTGTGTGCTTTTTTAAAACCACATTTGCTATGATTTATTACTGTTTGTTTGGCTCTCAGTTAAAAATTCTCAGTTCTCATACCAGTTCTCAGTCTGGTATCAAAGTGTTGTATCGTGTGGAAGTTTGACAACAAATTTATCTCTCATGGAAGTACAAAGGTGTCGCTTCCTGTTGCTGTGTGCTGCACGGAGCAGAGGGGATGCAGTAGAAAGTCAAACTCAACTATAAACCTCAGTCTGTTGTGCATTACGATTCTTTATCTTCAAGTTAATTCAAATGAATCTTATCTGGATACTGAATGAAAACAGATATTATCCCTGTGGCATTCTTTTACATTTACATAATTTTGGAATTTTGAAAATGCACTACTCACAAAAAGGGATATTCGGCTTCCGGGTGAAATTTCAGGATACACCTAAAATACACTATAACCTTTACAGGTGAACTTAATTTGACCTTCTCTAACCTTTTGGCACATGTCCAACTGTTCAGTGTTTCAGTACTTTTTGCATAACTTGCTGTTCTCTAACAAGGTGCTTAACGGCAAAATTCACAACAGGTGTTTGATCCATGAATTGACCAATAAATTTTCTGGTTCAATTAGAATTGGTATTTAAACAGTCCTCTTCATTATGCTGTTCACATTTTGACATCATGAAACCAAGACGACACCTAACAATTGATCAACAGTACCTTGCCATTACAACACTTCAAACAGGATGTTCTCAGAGGGAAGTGGCCACTGAGCTTAGAGTGTCACAGTGGGTCATCAGCAGGTTGCAAGAGAGATACGGAGAGACTGGAAGAGTCACAGAAAGGCATAGAAGTGGACATCCTTTGGTCACATCCCACGCTAATGCCCGCTTCATTGTGAACAGTGTCCTGCAGAACCAGATGATGAAGCCACTCAACCCCAGGCACATTTAAGGGAGGTGAGAGGCACCCAAGTGTCACGTTGAACCATTCAAAACCATTTACATCAGCATAGTCTGCGTGCTAGATGACCTGCAAGGGTACCTGGCCACACTATCAGGTGCAGGTGTCATTGTCTTGCATGGGCTAGGGAGCATTTATGCTGGACAAGGGACTGTGTGGCCTCAGTGCTGTCCTATGATGAAAGTCAATTCACGCTGAGCAGAAATGGTGGCCGCCAGCATTGTTGGAGACGTCAAGGAGAGCGATATGCATCAGCCACTGTTGTCACCAGACGAGCCTTTGGTGGTGGTGTTACAGTCTGGGCAGGTGTGTCTAGTCCATACAGAACTGCCCTACACCTTGTGAATGGTACAGTGACAAGCCGATACTACCTGAATAACATCATTAATCCAGTCACTGTGCCCCTGCATGAACAACACAGGCCTAATTTCATCTTCATGGACAACAATGTTCTAGTTCATCAAGGTCGCATCATTAGGGGATGGCTGCTGGAGGCTGGGGTACCTCAAATGGAGTGGCCTGCACTTTGTCCAGACCTGAATCCCATAGAAAACCTATGAGATCAGCTGAGTCTCTGTGTAGAGGCTTGTAACCCTGAACTCCACAACCTCAATAACCTGAGGGCCGCCCTTCAAGAAGAGTGGAATGCCATGCCTCAGCAGACAATTAGTCGACTTGTGAACAGCATGAGATGTCATTGTCAAGCTGTAATTGATGCTCAAGGGCACATGACAAGTTATTGAGACATTGACATTTTTTGTTGTGGTATACCACCACTGTTGTTGGCTTTTGTGGATGAGGAAATCACCATTGCATGCTTCTACTTAAATGCCCTACTTTGATGATATAATATCACTATAGTGTGAACTTTTTGGATTGTCCATAAAATTCACCTGAAAGCCAAATATCCCTAACTTTTTGTGAGTAGTGTATATTAAGTCTTTATATCTCATTAGTAAATCTAATAACTAGGGCTGGGATAATTAACACTTTAACTTTTTCAAATAATGTGGGTCAGTTAACGCATTAAAAAAATTGACGCCGTCACCACCTGAGGTGGTGTCGGCAGTGGTGATTGGTTTGTCTCAGCAGGTCTTGTTTTTCAGCATTTAAATTTAAGAGGTTTACATAATTAACTGATCGTCCCTACTCAGGGCAACCTCATCCTGTGCGTGTGCGCGCACACGCGCGCGCACACACACACACACACACACACACACACACCCCTGATCTAGTGTCACTGATTGGGCTGCTCACTCAAAAGTATGAATAGAAGCAGAGTTTGTCAGAGTGAGCGGAGGAAAGCACACGCTCAGATATAAAGTGAATAAAAGCTTCTAACTCACCATTAAGGTCAGGAGCACTGGAAATCAATTAAGAACTGCTCTGTCTGTACTTTTAAGGCTTGCAATAATAAGGAAAGTTATGTTTAGTAGAAGCACTTCCTCTCTGACTGTTTCAAAATAGAAGAGGAAATGCAAGTTAGGTTAATTGGCATCAAACTGGGGATTCTAAATTGTCCTTAGGTATGACTGTGAGAGTGAATGGTTGTCTGTCTCTCTGTGTTGGCCCTGCGATGGACTGGCGATCTGTCCATGGTGTACCCTGCCTCTTGCCCAAAGATGCTGGGATAGGCTCCAGCCCCCCCCCCCCCCGCGACCCGAAAAGGATTAAGCGGAAGAAGATGGGTGGATGTACAACAGTAACAGAAAATTGTAGTTTTGAAACACAATAAACTCTGCTGTAGAAGTATTTTTGTTGAATTTGAGAGTCACAAGTTTGCTCAATGAATAAAAATGCTATTAAAAGACTTTTTCCTTGGTTTGGTGCAAGTTTAGCAAATGAAATTAATTGTAGAAAAATACACAATTAATTATGTAAAATTTGTAATTGTTGTACAGCCCTCCTAATAACCAATAGCTACTATCTGATCACTAATAAAAACTAATTTTAAGTGGTACTTCTGAGCCATCTGCTTAATTTTCCAAGGTAGATTTAGTTATGTTTGTTTTGGTGTCTTTTCTTAAAACGTACTTAGTTATAATCACTTTATCACAATTTTTGATCAGTTTTTTCATTGTAGTGCTTGTGAAGTATTTGAAGTGTGGCTATTCAAAGTGGTTAATAGTAGGGTGAAATGAAGTAGAATACCTGAATTAACTAGACAACTAGTTTCTCATTTATTTATTGATTTTTTATTTATTTTTTTGGGGGGGGGGCTAGAGTGTCTTTGCATGAGTCACGTTTCAATAGTAATAAATATTCATTCTTTTCCTTACCTGAAAACAGCTTTCAAGTTCAGTCTCTTTATGAAATAAATCATTAAAATCTTCTCATTTTAAGGCCACCCTCCATTTAAGCCAACTTGTGTCGTTTTGTGAGACTGCTGTGCTCACATTCAGCTGTGTTTCAGAGATAATCATATCTAGTATATCCTTACTGTTTGAGATGATTAAGGTCCAGGTTAATCGTGAATACCTCGGCCATGTTTGAACATGAATCTCCACCACTGTAAAAGTATATTGTATCACTAAGACAGCAATTTAAGAAAATACTGTATGTATTTCTTATTTGAGTTGTTAGGGTCTGTGGGCAAGGTCAAGAATCGCCTTCTGAGATGCTATAGGAAGGAGGATTCTCTGACTTTTTCAGAGAATTCAGTGATGTTCGTCTAAGTGCAAGAGAATGAGGATTTAAAAATTAAGCTAATTGATGCACATTAGCAGGGTAAGGCTATAAAAAGACATTGAAGTGCCTCCAGCTTGTAATTTCGTCTTTCAGGAATGCCATTATGAAATGTTAAAGTCAAGACAAGGCAAAGCAACAATCCCACATGGGGCTGCAAAAAATCTTTAGGAGGGTGTAGCTGTGCGGTGATGGTCAGGTTTGTTGTGTTGATTCACTAACAGGGCAAAGACAGACGATTAAAAAAACACTGTAAAAGTAAATCTAGCCTGTAAAACAACATAATCTGTGGTCATTTTCGATATATGTTCTGTGGGCAAATGGAACTGAAATTAAATTCTTTGGTCCTCAAAAGGGGACAGCTTGTAATGGACAGACCAGAGCCACTATTAAACATGCTGATGGACTCAGTAGTCCTTGGATCACTGGACAGAGAACTCCATTAAAAATCAGCAACTTCTGGTTGCAAATATCATTGTTGGGGCCATTTGAAATCTAAAAGTCTTTGGCTGGATCTCATTTATTTTGTGCAGAAGGTTCTGACTCATAAATGACTATAATATACAGTATGTTATAGTAATACTGTGAAACCCAGGGATTTTTAGGACTTTTAGGGACTTTGTGAAATCCCTAGACACACCACCTTAATTTCTGTAACATATTTAAAAGAAGATGCCAACTCTATTGTCATTCAGTCTATACAGCCAATCATGTACAGCAGAATGAAATTACGTTTCTCCTATCCACATTGTTAATCACATCTAGAATCAGAGGGGTCACTGCCATGCAAGGCGCTGCCACAAACAACTTCTCCTTCCCCCATTCTGTTACGCTGAGCACCAAGCTAGAAGGCAGAAAGTACCATTTTTATATGCTCTTTGGTATGACCTGGCCGGGATTTGAACCCCCAACCTCCCGGTTGTGCGGCGGATGCTCTCGTTGATAAAAGAACATTAAGAATTAAGGTTTCATTTGTTTAGACTGCCTTCCCATCTTTTCTCTACAATAATCTGTGAAGTAGGTAATTTATACCCCCTTTACACAGGCATGGAGATCACTGAGAGATTGTTGAGAGATCTGGCCAATTTTTGATCTATCAATGATCTTCAATGATCTCCACAGTCACCATGGTCTTCTCCAAGTTTTGACTTGGTCCAAAACAGACAAGGTTATCCCAAATAATCCCAGACATGTGTAGTGACCAAATTTGTCCTTTAGCCACCACAATAACTTCTGGTCCACTAACTACACACTATGTCCAGAATAACCAGGACAAGAAGCTGTTTTCTTTCATAAAGAGTATCCAAAAAACACTAAATGTCACTTAAAAGTTAGGCACAGCATAAACCAGGGATGCTAAAATAGTGCAAGACTAAAACCATGGGCACTTTCAGACTCTCTGTACCAGTAAACTAAAACGAGGGATGGTAGACCTTGTTTAAAACCCAACACACATTAAAAAAACACTCTACAAATCACAGCGTATTATTAAAAATAGCCAATGAAGAAAACTATATTTACAATACAATTTGCAAGGAGTCGTAATATAAAAGTCCAAACCCTGTCTCTGGACTAAGCCCAGATATTGCACCTGGCCCGAGCACTATTGCACTATGCCCTAAACAAAATAAAATGTAAAAGAAAAAGGCCCAAACATGATTGAAAAGGGCAAGAAAAAACAGTGACAAGCAAGACAGTTCACTCCTAAAAAAGATAACATTCAGATTTAGAATACAGTCTAATAAAACATGTCTTCAATACAGTGTACATTAAACATGACCAGCACACCTCAGAGATATTCGTAAATGCACGTCTTGAGAATTTGATGACAATTCCTGATGCACACGAGCAGGTGACTACACAAAAGTTTCTGATTCACACAAATGGGTGACTAAAACAACAAAAAAAAGAAACCCTATAACACAGTCAAATAAACGTTCATCTAACAATGTGTTAAATACAAAACTCACAGTTTTGTCCCATTTCATGCCCCTAGCATCTCCTTCCCACCACGAGGCGTATAGCACACCGTTTGTCAGTGCAGCATCAAAGCAGGTGTCCTTCAAACCAGACATAAAGCATACTACTTACTGTATATAGTAACGTCACTTTGCAAATAAAGGGCTACTAGCTTGCGTTTTTTTGACTAATACCCAAGGTTATATTGTTCACCTCAAAAGTTTGGAGGCGCTACAGCCACACCGTGTCGTGTCCACACTGCACTTCTGTGAAGCAGAACCAGGGGCACATGCTCACTACATTTCGTTTATATAGGCCTGGGCACCTCCTGGGTCCTAAAGCCCTGCCCACTACAATGATCCCCATTCTGAAAGGTCACTGTCCCGGTGACAGATTATAATCACGGTTGGAACACATTCACACAACGGCATGTGCCGTATGTACATTTACCTTTGAATTAACGGACCATGGGAGATGAAACAAATTTGGGTAACGTCCCGCAGTGCTTCGTTCAGAACTCTAAGCACTACATTAGTTTGTTCAGTTCCCTTCCCGCTGACACCACAGGAGGAGCTACTTCCAGAATCACAATCTATAATAACTGGCAGCGGAACACGACGGCTCTGCCTGTCTGTCTCAGTGGTCAAACCACTTTGATCAATTACAGACAAGCATGGAGTCCTAACTGGCTGCTGATGGGATTCTACACAAAATAGTGCACCTTCTGAATCACTATCATCATCAACATTTTCTGATTCCCTTTCTGGAGGTGAATCGATAATCAAGCCAGGATCAGATTGTGGTTGAGTCTGACACACAGGTATAAGGCCTGAACGTTTTGGCACCACTCTAAGCTCGGCTCTATTAATGATTTGTTCAGGACCTGCAACATCTCTAGGGTGTACCTTATACACCCTTCCTTCTCCATCCATATTTTCCACAACCACATACACAGTCGGATCCCAGACATCATGAATTTTGTGCCGCCTAACAGGATGACATCTTTTGTACACAAAGGTACCACAAGGCAGCAGAGATGTAACCGTTGGCTGATTATATCAATTCCTATTCTCCATTGCCTGCTGGAGCTGCTCCTTTACATGCAAATAGACTTCACTCAGGCGATTTTGATGTTCTCCAACCCAATCCTGCACAGTTTTGGAGCGAGGTTCTTCCTCAGAGGCCCCCAACAAAAAAATCTACAGGCAACTGGGCTTTCTGACCAAACATAAGCTCATACACGTGCTCCCTTGGAGCATAAATGTAGCAAAAGTTCGTAGCCACACCCTCTGAACGGCCAGCTGGGCTCAAATCAGAATCAGTTGATGGTCCTGGGTCAGATGTTTGTGGCCGATCCCTTAATTGCTCCCTCAACAGTTCGTTTGCTGCTTGAAGCTGCTGCAGCTGTGTCTGGAGGCCCTGAAGATCGCCCATTTTTACCAGGGGTTGGAACAGTGACTTAGAGTCCCACACTGGGTCAGCGGCTCCCTCGTTGCTGCCGGCCTGTCACTGTTTTTCTTTCCCTCAACCCTCAAAAAAAAAGGGGGCCACCACACAAAAATTCCAGCCTCTATGTCAGGGGTGTCCAACCATGTGCCATGGAGAGCCAAGACCCTGCAGGTTTTCTCTTCTACCCAGTCTCTTCAGCAGGTGTTTTCACTTATCAGCAATCAGTGGGAAGAAGTTCACAGAAATCTGCTGTTGAAGACACTGGTTGGAGGTAAAACCTGCAGGGTCTTGGCTCTCCATGGCACATGGTTGGACACCCCTGCTCTATGTCCTGCCAACAATGCCAGTTCTGTAGTGTCCAAATTTGTCCTTTAGCCACCACAGTAATTTCTGGTCCACTAACTACACACTATGTCCTGAATAACCAGGAAAAGAAGCTGTTTTCTTTCATAAAGAGTATCCAAGTTTATTAAAAAAAACACTAAATGTCATTTAAAAGTTAGGCACAGCATAAACCAGGGATGCTAACCAGGATAAGCTGGGCAGCACGGTGGTGGAGTGGTTAGCACTGCGGCAGCACCGCAACTCACTCTTGGCCGGGGGATCCTGGGTTCGATCCCAGCCCCCAACCAACAGTGATCTGTGTGGAGTTTGCATGTTCTCCCCGTGTCTGTGTGGGTTTACTCCGGGATTTCTCCGGTTTCCTCCCACATGCCAAAAACATGCAAGTTAGGTTAATTGGCATCAAACTGGGGATTCTAAATTGTCCTTAGCTATGACTGTGAGAGTGAATGGTTGTCTGTCTCTCTGTGTTGGCCCTGCAACGGACTGGCGATCTGTCCAGGGTGTACCCTGCCTCTCGCCCAAAGATGCTGGGATAGGCTCCAGCCCCCCCGCGACCTGAAAAGGATTAAGCGGAAGAAGATGAATGAATGAATGAATGATTGAAAAGGGCAAGGAAAAAAAGTGACAAACAAGACAGTTCACTCCTAAAAAAGATAACCTTCAGATTTAGAATACAGTCTAATAAAACATGTCTTCAATACAGTGTACATTAAACATGACCAGCACACTTCAGAGATATTCATAAATGCACGTCTTGAGTGCTGACGACAATTCCTGATGCACACGAGCAGGTGACTACACAAAAGTCCCTGATGCACACAAATGGGTGACTAAAACAAAACAAAAAAAAGAAACGCTATAACACAGTCAAATAAACGTTCATCTAACAATATGTTAAATACAAAACTCACAGTTTTGTCCCGTTTCATGCCCCTAGCATCTCCTTCCCGTCACGAGGCGTATATAGTGATGTTATTCTCGACAGCGCCCACTCAACACTGACTCGAGCAATATAACGCGGAAGTGTCGTGAGCAGAGTGTCGAGCACTGTGTCAACATGCCCACAGTCACGTGCCCGTAGCAAGCGAGGCCTTGTTATGTCGGCAGTGTTGGGCAAGTTACTAAAAAATAGTAACTAGCTACAGTTACTAAGATAAGATAGATAAGATAAGATAAATTTTATTGTCCCTCAAGGGGAAATTTGTCTTGGGCTTGACACCCGTGCTGCAACCACACAATCCACACATACACAATGGATGTAGTACATAATAAATGAAATAAAACCCAATAAATAATACAAGTACATACATACATAAATATATAACAGCAGTCATTAAGAAAAGGAGTTATAAGTGTCCCTGACCTATTTATCTGAGTTTAAAAGTTTAACTGACGTTGGGATAAATGAGTTCTTATATCTATTGAACCTGCTCTTGGGGACTCTGTATCTCCTCCCTGAGGTGCAGCCGCACATATTCATTGTTTAGTACATGGCTCATGTCACCGATTATTTTTTGAGCTTGTCTAGTTACTTCTTTTCAAAAGTAACTGAGTTACTTTTGAGTTACTGCATGATTAAAGTAACTGGTTAATTGGAAAAGTAACTTTCACGTTACTTTTAAATGCATATTTAAATCATCTTGCACACACAGCAAGATCAAGGGCCCCTTGTTCTCATCAGAAAAAAGAAAACTGATGAGAAAAAAGTGTCATCTTACAAAGAAAAAATGTCTTAGATTTACATAAACTATTGTAATCAGTAGAAAGTCAGAAATTTAGTAGAAATAAAGCTGTGAATTCACAGAGAAAATGTTGGACCCCCTGGTGGGCCGTTTTTGGCCCACAAGCCATATGTTTGACACCCCTGAACCAGCCCATTAAAAGCACATATTTAGAGGATTTACTCCTATGAAATAGTTGCATATCACAACAGCATGTAAATTAAGAAGGTAAAATAAAACAGAAAGCACAGATAAATGAAAGTTCACCGCTTAGAAGAAGCTGTTCTTTACTGCAACAAATCACAGTCACTTTTTCTCTGTACGTAAGAAAACTTTAAACGCGTTTAATGTCCGCATTAAATGCGAGCTTCTTGCTCAAAAAATGCTCATGTTTAACCACAGAGGTAGGAGCTGTTGGGGGCTACTCACTGCTGGGACAACAGGCGATCAGGGCTCAATATGAGAAGTCGCCACTGCCACGGCATTTCTTCCTGCCGTGCTGCAGCGTGAACTGTGGCAGGACAGGAAACCAACCCACGGAGGAGACTGACAGCTGTGCCAGCTATGGTAGGGTCAGTTTATTTGCACTAAAAATATCTATCCATATTAATAAAATGAGTAACACCAGTAACACATCTGATCAAATTTCAGTAACTGTAATGCATTACTGAATTTTTAAATAGTACTTTCATTACACAGCACGTTACTGCAAAAGTAGTGGTGTTACAGTAACGCGTGACAAAGTAATGCGTTACTCCCAACACTGTATGTCGGTCACATCATGTGACTTGAGGGCTTGTAGGAAGTTTGAGAGGGAATTTGTTTTTTTTTGTTTGCTTTGTATTGTTTGTTCCTGCCATCCAATTTTGAATAGACCTCGGATGGCCAAATGCTCAAAAAAGTAGTATTGAGATTTTTTTCAGGTTTTCTACTCAGATGCAGTTCTGCCAGTCAGTCCCCAGATGGCAGACTTTATTAGATGTTTCGTAACACTGTGTCGCTCATGAAGCAGTTGTCTCAAAGTTGCTCATTGTTTCATGAGACCTCAGTTTTAACATCACTAGGCGTATAGCACACCGCTTGTCAGTGCGGCATCAAAGCAGGTGTCCTTCAAACCAGACATAAAGCATACTACTTATATAGTAAAGACACATTGCAAATAAAGGGCTACTAGCTTGCGTTTTTTTTTTTTTGACTAATACCCAAGGTTATATTGCTCGTCTCAAAAGTCTCTCATCGAGAGTCCCAAATCTCTCAACGATCTCCATGCTGTGTAAAGGGAGCCTTACTGAAAAGGTTACAACTGTTAGTTAAACTACTGTTGCTTTTGCACTGACAAACTTTGACAGTGAAAATGAAGACACTCAACAGTGTTTAGTGACCTGAATCACAGAAATGGTTATTTTGCATTTATAGCTTTTCACGTGTAAATTTACAAGGCTGCTTCCCCAGCAGGAATGAGAGACTATATTTAGGTTTGGGATAAAAGGGCGACATCTGGTGGTTGTAAAAATAACTCCATGAAGTAAGTTGATGGATGGTTACAGCTATAATGTGTGATGTGTACAGTAACCCTCCCTCTACCCCGACCATTGCCCTAACCTTAAATGTCCTAAAAAATGTGTATCTAATGAGTAAAATAAGTGTATTCTGAACCTGAAAGTAAAAGTAAAGACAAGCAGGTGTGGACAAAATGGCACAAATGAGATCTGAACTTCTGTTTCCTACGTGGAGTACAATTTGTTATCCTTTCCACCCCTTCCACTCTCCTCTGTAAGAGTTTTTTTTTTTTTTTGAAACTGTGAAACATGGTAATATCATTGAACATAGCAGCATTTTTAAATACAACATTTTCATATGAAATTCCCCACAAAATGCTTAAATTAGCTTATGTCACTTGTAAAATAACATTTAAATGTCCTGCTTTTTTTATTTCCGTAATATTTAACCACAGCATCATCAAAAAGATTGGTTTAAAATTCCAGTGAATCACCTGGCTTGTGTTTAATCTGTGTCTGCTATCATGAAAAAAAATTGGTGTGGATTCACACTGTTAGATTGTTTGAGTAGGTCACACAGAATGGGTTAATTGTCAGAGTGAATGAACAAGTCCGACAGAGCCATCTAGCACATATTCAAATCACAGTCACAGGCTGGCATGCTGTTTTGATGTAATGAGCTGAAATTCAGCTTGATGCAAAGTGATTTTGCTTTTGGAAAAACACATTTGTTTTTATTTTTGGTTATAGATGTGAGCTGTCATTTCCAGCCTTTATGAGATAAAATCCCTCCTCCTGTGTAGAGTGGTGGAGATATGGGGCAGCATATAAAGCAAAACTGCAGCAAACATGTCCCTTTGTCCTAACAGCATTTTTGTTTTGTGCATCGAGGTACAACTATAATTTCATCCTGAGTAAATGTCAAGTGGCTGTTTTTGAAAACTGCATGCATTATTCACTACATTTCGCCTTTGTGTTGCCTCCTTGCTCTTCTGCTGAAACATGCTTTCACAACCTAATTTAGAAAAAAGTTCGGAGACTGTATGACATGTAAATAAATCAAGCAAACATGTACAGTATTCGAACTGAAAGACTCATGCAATAAACCGGTTATGACTGGCTTTCAGGTGTTATCTGATTATTCAAGTGACTATGTAAACAGAATAATCTGAAAAAGGACACATAAGCAGGGTCATTAACTTCAGTGGTTTACCCCCCAATAATCCGTTTGTTCAGTGCATGTAAATGCGACAAAACTGATTATTGCCATTATCGGTTTATTCCCAGTAATCGGCTTACTGTGACCATGTAACCGGGGTCAGTGATAACGTTCACACTAAACAGAAAGGCCTTGCATAAAGTTGAGAACCTTCTAATTTTCAGCATTAATCACCAGTAGCACCATGAGGCAGAGGTAAATAAACTACATCATGGTGTTCAGGGTATGATTATTATGAAAGTCATGTTTTTTTCCTTTTAAAAAAGCAAAAATTAGACTAGTTTTCATCATCAGAAACTGTAAAGATGAGTTATTGTCAGATTTTAGAATTTTCAATGGCCCTCAGATTTTAGAATTTTCAATGGCCCTTGAACTAATCAAGTGCATCAAAGCTTCTGCGGAAAACAGATTTACTCCCTTTTAATACCATACTGTCGCACAACTTGAATAGATCTATGATGCGCATGCTTACAGAACAGCTATCATGCCTGTTAACTACTCTTCCACTACTCCTTGACTGATGAGTAGGCCAGTGTGGGAGAAGTGTCAGAAGCGTGGAAGTACTTTACTCTAAAAGATGGCATCAAGCAAAAAGCAGGCTATATACAAAGTGGGAAAACAACATTATATCAAGTACTGGTATTGGTACTTAGTAAAGCTGTGTACCCAAACTGAAGTACTGTGACTCTAACTCAATCCTAAAAAGTGGTATGGGTGCATCAAATCCTGTAACAACAGAAAATTAGAATAAAATAGGCTTTATTGTCATTCTACAGTTGTAAAGTACAACAAAATTGTGTGTGTGCGTGTATGTGTTTTAGAATAGAATAAAATTCTGTAAAATGGGACAGGAGCAAAAACACATTGAGAATGTTTGGTCTTCAGAGAGTTAGCCAGAAATCCAGCCACAGGGAGTGCACAAACCGGTGTACTTCTAGTGCCAGTCCCAAGCACGGGTAAACGAGGAGGGTTGTGTCAGGAAGAGCATCTGATGTAAAACCTTTGCCAAATTAAACATGTGGATCATGACAAATGAGACTTTTATACCAGATCAGTCGAGGCCTGGATTAATAATGACCGCCACCGGTACTGTTAACCGACAGGATGCCAGTGGAAATTGGGCTATTGTTGGTTGAAGATTGTGGAGGAGGAGAGGGGAAGGCATATCAGGAGGGAGAGAGAGAAAAGGAAAGGTAGAAGTGTGGAGGTGAGAGTAGGGACTTTAAATCTAGGGACTATGACTGGTAAAGGCAGAGAGTTGGCTGATATGACACTCCAACCCGGTAGGTGGCGGTAATGCACCTGAAAGCTGGTTGCCAACCACCAATCAAATCTAAAAGAAGAAGAAGAGTTGGTTGATATGATGGAGAGAAGAAAGGTAGATACACTGTATGTTCAAGAAACCAGATGGAAGGGAAGCAAGACGAGGAGCATTGGAGGTGGATTTAAACTGTTCTACCATGGTCTAGATAGGAAGAGAAATGGAGTAGGAGTAATCTTGAAGGAAGAGTATGTGAAGAGTGCTCAGAAGGCAAAGAGGGAGTCAGACAGAATCATGAGTTTGAAGCTAGAAGTCAAAGGTGTGATGTTGAATGTTGTCAGTGCATATGCCCCTCAAGTTGGATGCCAGCTAGAAGAGAGAGAGGAATTTTGGAGTAAGTTGGATGAAGTGGTAGAGAATGTTCCGGGGGGGGGGGGGAGTGGTGATTGGAGTGGATTTTAATGGACATGTAGGTGAAGGGAACAGATGTGATGAGGAGGTGCTGGGTAGGTATGGTTTTAAGGAGAGAAAGGTGGAAGGACATATGGTTGTGGATTATGCTAAAAGGATGGAAATGGCTGTGCTGAACACATACATATTTCAAGAAGAGAGAAGAACATAGGGTGACTTACAAGAGTGGAGGAAGGTGTACACAGGTGGACTACATCTTAAGTAGAAGGAGAAATCTGAAAGCGATAGGAGACTCAGGTGGTGGCAGGTTTCAAAAGTCATCTGTAGGATGAAGAGAGTGAAGGCGGAGCCAAACATTAAGTGGGGGAAGTTATAGAAGGAAGAAGGTTGGTTCAGGAAGGAGCTGATACATGTTCTGGGTGGTAGGGAAGAATTAACAGATGACTGGGAAAGTACAGCAAAACCATTGGGGGAAACAGGTAGAAAGGTATTTGGTGTATCCACTGGACAGAGGAAGGAAGACAAGGAGACATGGTGGTGGAATGAGGAGGTACGGGAAAGTATTCAGAGGAAGAGGTTAGCAAAGAAAAAGGGGGATAGTCAGGGAGATGAAGTAGACAGGAGTATTTGGAAACCCGGTGCATGGCAAAGAGAGAGGTGGCAAAGGAAAAAACATATAGTAAGTTGTATGAGAGGCTGGATATTAACAAATGAGAAAAGGACTTGTATCGATTGGCAAGAGAGGGCGATTGAGCTGGAAAGGATGTGCAGCAGGTTAGGTTGATTAAGGACAGAAATCGTAATGTGCTAACAAGTGATTAGTGTGCTGAGAAGGTGGAAGGAGTACTTTGAGGAGCTGATGAATGAAGAAAATGAGAGAAAGAGGAGAATGGATGAAGGAAAGATGGTGAACAAGGAAGTCCCGAGGATTAGCAAGGCAGAAGTGAGGGCAGCTTTGAAGAGGATGAAGAATGGAAAGGTAGTTGGTCGAGATGACATACCTGTGGAGGTATGGAGATGTTTAGGAGAGATGGCTGGGTCTTTTTAATCAGATTGTTTACCACAACGTTGGAGAATGAGAGGATGCCTGAGGAGTGGAGAAAAAGTGCTTTGGTGCCAATTTTCAACAACAAGGGTTGGCAAGGGTGGTACTCATAGCTGTAGTAGCTTCAAAGGGATAAAGTTGAGCAGTGGTGGCCTAATGGTTAGGAATATGGACTGGTGAGCAGAGGTTTGCTGGTTCAGTTCCCAGCCTGGCAGGATCAGATCTACGTGGGACAGATAATGTAGCAGTGTTAGCCTCACCCACCTAAACTCCACTGTGGTGCCCTTGAGCAAGGCCCTTAATCCCAACTGCTCCAGTGGAGCTACTCAGTGGCCACAGGTCAATCTGTGGTTGTACTGGGCTGCTTCCAGTTGTGAATGTGAACAGGGCATCCTTGAAAAAGAGAGGGTGCCTCTCAGTGGAATTTCCATGTATAAATAAAGGTTAAAAAAAGTTGATCAGTCACTATGAAAATGAGTTGTTGAAGCCAGGTTAAGACGAGAGGTGACAATCAGTGAGCAGCAGTACAGTTTCATGCCAAGAAAGAATACTACAGATGCAATGTTTGCTCTAAGGGTGTTGATGGAGAAGTATAGAGAAGGTCAGAAGGAGATGCACTGTGTCTTTGTGGATCTAACTAACTAACTACTAACTAACCTGCACTTATATAGCGCTTTTCTAGTCACAAAGACCACTCAAAGCGCTTTCATTAATACTAACCCTCTATTCTAAGGGCCTATAGGAAACAGATATCTAGGGACAATTTAGAACAGCCAATTAACCTAACATGCATGTTTTTGGCATGTGGGAGGAAACCGGAGAAATCCCGGAGTAAACCCACGCAACACGGGGAGAACATGCAAACTCCACACAGATCACTGTTGGTCGGGGGCTGGGATCGAACCCACGATCCCCACAATCCCCCGGCCAAGGGTAAACTGTGCTGCCGCAGTGCTAACCACTGCGCCACCGGATCTAGAGAAAATATATGATAAGGTGCCAAGAGAGGAAGTGCGGTACTGTATGAGGAAGTCAGGAGTGACAGAGAAGTATGATAGGGTGGTGCAGGACATGTATAAGGACAGCAAGATGGTGAGGTGTGCTGTAGGAGTGACAGATGAGTTCAAGGTGGGGGTGGGGTTACATCAGGGATTGGCTCTGAACTCCTTCTTGTTTGCCATGGTGATGGACAGGCTTGACAGATGAGGTCAGGCAGGAGTCTCCGTGGACCATGATGTTTATAGACGGCACTGTGATCTGTAGTGAGAGTAGGGAGCAGGTGAAAGAGAACCTAGAGAGGTGGAGGTATGCTCTGGAGAGAAGAGGAATGAAAGTTAGTAGAAGCAACACAGAATACATGTGTGTGAATGAGAGGGAGGCAGGTGTAATGGTGAAGATGGAAGGAGTAAAGGTAGTGAAGGTAGATGAGTTTAAGTACCTGAGAATGGAAAATACACAAGAGAGATGAAGAAGAGAATGCAGGCAGGGTGAAGTGGGTAGAGACGAGTACCAGGGGTGATTTGTAACAGAACGATAGCAGCTAGAGTGAAAGGGACGATTTACAAGATGGTAGTGAGACCTGCTATGATGTATGGTTTGGAGACTGTGGCGCTGACTTCAAGACAGGAGGCTGAGCTGGAGGTGGCAGAGTTGAAGATGCTAAGATTCTCACTGGGAGTGACTGGGAGGGACAAAATTAGAAATGAGCATATCAGAGGGACAGCTCAGGTTGAGTGGTTTGGAGACAAAGTAAGAGAAGCAAGGCTGAGATGGTTTGGACATGTGCAGAGAAGGGATCATGGATATATTGGACAAAGGATATTGAAGATGGAGCTGCCAGCCAAGACGAAGCGAGGAATACCACAGAGAAGATTCATGGATGTAGTGAAGGAGGACATGGAGAGGGTAGATGTTACAGAGGAAGATGCAAGGGATAGGATGAGATAGAGGCAGTCGATCCGCTGTGGCGACCCCTGAACGGAACAGCCAGAAGAAGAAAAAGAAGAAGAGATCTTCAGAGAGTTAATATACAGTATAAAAATGTAACCACCACATACAACTATATTTTTAGATTTTAGATTTAGATTTAGTATACTTTATTGATCCCCAGAGGGGAAATTGAGGGTCATCCACCACCTGGATGGATGAAGCAGCCACGATACGACGCTATCCCTTAACCATTCACACACACATTCACACCTAGGGCCACTTTAGAGTCTCTAATTAACCTCACCTGCATGTCTTTGGCATGTGGGAGGAAACCAGAGTACCCGGAGTAAACCTACGCAGACATGGGGAGAACATGCAAACTCCACACAGAAGGGTCACTGAGTTATAACAACTATAAATGTAAAAACATTTAGTATAAAAGTGAAAACATTTAGTATAAATTTGAGTCTTCATCTTATGTTAATTTAATCTGTTAATCCTCACGCTTCATACTTGTCAGTATTTTTAAAACATTTCCTAGAGTGTCATGTTTTGCATCATTTGAATTTTTGAGATTTTTTTGCTGGATTGTGCAGCTTGTTTGACAAGTAGCCTTACTATGAAACCAGCTTTGTTTAATTAAAGCAATGCTTGCCAAAACTCTGTTCAATCTTCTCCTTACATTAGGCGTTACAATCTTAGCCCAGACTTTTTTTTTCTGAACAGTGCAGTTGAAATATCTACAGTGCATACAGAAAGTATTCACAGCGCTTCACTTTTTCCACATTTTCTTATGTTACAACCTTATTCCAAAATGGATTAAATTAATATTTTTCCTCAAAATTCTACACACAATTTCCCATAATGACAATGTGAAAAAAGTTTTTTTTTTAGATTTTTGCAAATTTATTAAAAATAAAATCTTAGAAATCATATGTACTTAAGTATTCACAGCCTTTGCTCAATACTTTGTTGATGCACCTTTGGCAGTAATTACAGCCTCAAGTCTTTTTGAATATGATGCCACAAGCTTGGCACACCTATCTTTGGGCAGTTTCACCCATTCCTCTTTGCAGCACCCGTCAAGCTCCATCAGGTTGGATGGGAAGCGTCGGTGCACAGCCATTTTCAGATCTCTCCAGAGATGTTCAATTGGATTCAAATCCGGGTTCTGGCTGGGCCACTCAAGGACATTCACAGAGTTGTACTGAAGCCACTCCTTCATTATCTTGGCTGTGTGCTTAGGGTCGTTGTCCTGCTGAAAGATGAACCGTCACCGCAGTCTGAGGTCAAGAGTGCTCTGGAGCAGGCTTTCATCCAGGATGTCTCTCTACATCACTGCATTCATCTTTCCCTCTATCCTGACTAGTTTCCCAGTTCCTGCCACTGAAAAACATCCCCACAGCATGATGCTGCCAACACCATTCTTCACTGTAGGGATGGTGTTGGCCTGGTGATGAGTGGTGCCTGGTTTCCTCCAAACATGACGCCTGGCTTTCACGCCAAAGAGTTCAATGTTCATCTCATCAGACCAGAGAATTTTGTTTCTCATGGTCTGAGTCCTTCAGGTGTCTTTTGGCAAACTCCAGGTGGGCTGCCATATGCCTTTTACTAAGGAGTGGCTTCCTTCTGGCCACTCTACCATACAGGCCTGATTGGTGGATTGCTACAGAGATGGTTGTCCTTCTGGTTCTCCTCTCTCCATAGAGGAATGCTGGAGCTCTGACAGAGTGACCATCGGGTTCTTGGTCATCCCCTGACTAAGGCCCTTCTCCCCCGATCACTCAGTTTCGACAGCTGGCCAGCTCTAGGAAGAGTCGTGGTGGTTCCGGACTTCTTCCATTTATGAATGATGGAGGCCACTGTGCTCATTAGGACCTTCAAAAGTGCAGAATTTTTTCTGTACCCTTCCATAGATTTGTGCCTCGAGTCAATCCTGTCTCGGAGGTCTACAGACAATTCCTTTGACTTCATGCTTGGTTTGTGCTCTGACATGCACTGTCAACTGTGGGACCTTATATAGACAGGTGTGTGCCTTTCCAAATCATGTCCAATCAACTGAATTTACCACAGATGGACTCCAATTAAGCTGTAGAAACATTTCAAGGATGATTAGTGGAAACAGGATGCACCTGAGCTCAGTTTTGAGCTTCATGGCAAAGGCTGTGAATACTTATGTACATGTGATTTCTTAGTTTTTTATTTTTAATAAATTTTGCAAAAATCTCAAAAAAACATTTTTCACATTGTTGTTATGGTGTATTGTGTGCAGAATTTTGAGAAAAAAAAAAGAATTTAATCCATTTTAGAATAAGGCTGTAACATAAGTAAATGTGGAAAAAGTGAAGCGCTGTGAATAGTTTCTGGATGCACTGTATAAAACTGCATTTGCACTCAAACGAGATGCTGAAGTGTGCCTCAACTTTTCATCCTCTAGCAACAGTGCTGTGCAGCTCCCATATTTTTTTTTTGTCCTGTATGAGTAAACATACACAGTATAATGCAAGGATATACAGTTGCAATCAAAATTATTCAGCCCCCACTGCAAATTAGGTTTATTGGCAAACTCTACAAGCTAGCAACTGTTTGCAATAGACAGATCAAATAAGAGCAATTTAAATAGCTCAACACAACTAGTATTACCAGTGGTTTCTCCAGATTCAACGCAAAATGCCACTTTCAGTGACTACTGCAGTCTCAAAATATTCAACCCCCTCATGACAAACATCTTTAGTACTTAGTAGAGTACCCTTTTGCTGTTACAACCCGCTGCAAACATGATGCATAGCCAGACACCAGCTTCTGGCAGCGTTCCGGAGGAATCTTCCTCATGGGTAAAGGCCTCCAGTTCACTATTATTCTCAGTTTGCGTGCTACACCTACCCTTTTCAAATCCCACCAGTGATTTTCAGCTGTTGATAGCTTCCTCTTTCAGTAGAGGTGCTAACTCGTGCCTCAACTTTGCATCTTCAAGCAGCAGCTCTGTGCAGTGCCCACCTTTTTTATCCTGTATGAGTGAATGAATACAGTATCATGCAAGGATATGCATCAATGGACTACTGTATGTCCATGTTGACTTTCGGTGATGCTGACCTTGTGACCTTGACTTTTATCCGTTTGAGCCCAAAACCATAGCCACTGCTTGAGGGTCTCAGTGTCAGCCTGTGTACCGTTTGGTGACCCTAGCTTCTCTTGAGATGACTTTGTGGCCTTTACCCTCTGAAATTGATCTTTGACCTTTTGTCCCCCAAAATCACAGCCACAGGTGCTCATCCCAAGGCCAATCTGTGTACAGAGTTTGGGGACCTCACAAATTTGGCATAAGGTACAAAATGGAAACAGATTTGCAAGAATAAAGGTGTAAAAATATGACAAAAGATGCCAGTTTAAAATGTAAAAAAGTTTCAAAATACAATTTAATTACACTGAATAAAAATTTAACCAGCATCCATATGAATTTTGCAAATTTACAAGAAAAAAGTTGCAAATTTACAAGAGAAAATCACAAATTTATGAAAAAAGTTAAAGCTTTCCACAAAAAACACTGCATTTTTTTTCAAAAAAGTCACAAATTTATGAGTAAGAAGTCATAAAATTTATGAGGAAAAAATTAGTATGTTAAAAAAAACTTCCAGGTCAATAAGAAAAAAATGACTTTTTTTTTCAGAAAAAGTCAGAATTTTCTGAAACATTGCACATTTACAAGAAAAAAAGTACATTTATGAGAGAAAAGCTGCAAAGTTTTGGAAAAAGTCAAAAATTTACAAGAAAAAAGTAACAAATTTAGGAGAAAAACCTTGCAAATTTAAATGACTTTTTTTCCCCCCATTTCTACTTATCATAGGTGCTTCAAATGAATTTTATTAAGTTATGTAACGAGATAGAAAGGTTTATGAGGATACTGATATACACCTTTGGCACTTTAAAAAGGGGGATGATTTTGGGTCAGTTTATTAACAAATCACCTACTGGTTTTACCAGTTTTCTTTGGATTAGTCTCTTAATTGCAAAGGTAGCAGCATTTTTCTGGTGCTGATATCATGCTCACACATAATAAAAGGATTTTAGTTTCAGCATTTGATAAGCTGTGTTTAATTTTGCTACTTTAAGTGTGGAATTTGCACAGTTTATTACTCACTTTCTTATGTAATTGTTGTGGAAACAAGGTTGAAATTTTACATTTTGTTCTACTTTTCTACCCTCACACTGCTTGTGGGGACAAAAAAGCCCCCTGAGTTGTATCAGCGTGTTTGCACAAATCTGCAAGCTCAGCCTTCACTCCTTGCCCAAGTGACCGGGCGCTGACAGTGTAGTGGCTTCAGTCACCTTTCTGCTCCACTGCTCCAAAATGATGTGAGGACAGGGCAGGGTGTAAGGTAGCCCTCAGAGATCTATAAATCTAGATATTTTCAATCACCCTTGTGCAAAGACATCCTCGTGTCCCCACTGGGAGGTCAAGGTGCTGCCTGAGATTCTCGACCATGGTGAATCCAGGTTTGCCTGCTATTAACCCAAAAACTACACAGAGGTGGTTAGTATCTAGTTTCATTTATTCAGTTACATATACTCAAATAGCTTTTTTGCTAAATTGTTTGTGAATAGTTTCGTCACAGGATGCTTTTACTTCTAGTGTGAGCACATTTATGAAGAAAAACAACTGCAGTTTTATATTTTTTTGTCACACTCTTTGAATTACTTTTGATTTCACCAGTTTTAATAAAGTCTAATTTTTGAAACTTGTTCAATCGTATTTATGTAAATATTAACAGAAATGTGACATACAAGCAATAAGCTGCATGCATATTGTACACCAAGATATGTTTAGATACTTCCTCCATTTTCTTTAGTTGTTCATATTGAAGAATAAAAATGAAGTTAACATTGTCCAACAAAATTAAGCCCCTATGGGTGAATTAGTTATTTGTGAAAATGATGCATAAAGAGAAAACTGATCAGAAATGTTTTATGCTGTATTAAAAAGTGCTTCCCAGAAATGACTGTGAAATGAAATGACTATAGTTTATTTCTTTTATTTTATCATGTTTAATGTTGCAGCATTGCACCGAGACAAATTCCTAGTTTGTGTACTACATGAACAATGGCAATAAATCTGATTCTGATTCTGACTGCATCTTTAAACATTTCTGTGAGTTTATAGTTTTATTTAACTGAAATAAGCATTTAACTCATTGTTCTTCAATTCTGGCTCAGGAAATATTAATTGCTTATATGTATTTACATGTCTATATGGATACACACACACACACACACACACACACACACACACACACACATATATATATATATATATATTATGGTGACCCACCACACTCTACATGGACATTTCTCACACTCAGCAGGTCTGGAGGAAGCAGAGGACAATTTACATACAGAGGACAATTCACATATGGAGAGAGAGCCCCTGGGGGCAACCAGAACAATGGACTGTTGTTTATACATCCCCGGATGAGGGAGAAGACATCCGGGCGCCAGTTGGTCATGCTAATGATATATATTGACTGATATATATATCACTATGCTAATGTGCCACGCATTCTCTCTCTGTCTGTATAACATGTATAAAAGAGCTTGTTATACATGCCTCAGCAGCACAGTAGCGCACAGAGCTACAAAGTGCGTCTTACTATGTTGGAGGAAATAAAACTTTGCACCCTTCCAGCTCGTCGCAGCTCGCCTGATCTTTTACCTCCACACTGGTGACCCTAGACGTGTCATGGTGACGCCGGCATCCTCTTCATCCACACCGGAGCACACTCTCCGGAGTGGGCAGCGCTGGGACCGACACGCACCATGAACGGCGACACGAGCGAACCGAAGGAAGCAGCCTGAATGGGGAAAATCATCGGCACCATCTGCGTTGATTTCCACCAAGCTCCCCGACCCTGACTCACTCCAGACAGCGGACCTCCCGCGCACAGATGCCCCGCACGCACACCGTAGGATTACGAGGACAGCGCAACTTCCAGCTATGTGGTCACTGTGCCAAGCGCGTGCCACGCACAGGGACAAACCTGCTCCACAGACTGATACAGCGTCCTCCGCCGCTGCACATGCCTGAGAAACACGGCCAATCGCCATCCTCGGAACCTTCAGGGCTGCTCACGCACCTGAAGCAGACATGCAGCCCGCACACAGGACTTTGTATGGGTTTCTCAGCCACGGCGCACAATGGGAGTTTAGCCGATTGCTGTCCCCAATGGCTTTAGGGCTGCGTTTGCACCTAAGCCAAACTGCTAAGTCCCTCACACAGCTGCAGTTGTTTCACAGCCGCTACGCTTCCTTGGGGAATTTGGCCGTTCGCCTTCCCCACATCCTCGCTGGACCGAGCTGCGAGAGGAGTCAGAGACTTAATTTTTTTCACAGCCGCTGCAGATCACCGCCAGGTTGACCGGGAAAGTCCCTCACCATCGCGGATCCACACGCAATTTTTGCGCAGCCCAGACACCTTTGACGTCCCGAGTCGGCACTCACTTACTCTCACCCCCTTCCTGGGATAGGCTCCAGCCCCCCGGAACTCAAAGGGATTATGCAAAAACTACAGGATGGATTTTGTTTGAATTTTCACCAGAGCTAGCCCTTGAGCTACGGAAGAACCCATTACATTTTGGAGGTGATCCATCAGCCCACACCTCTGCCGAGGTCCTATGCCAATGTAATGTGACTGTCTGTCCATCTGTCAGCAGGATTATGCAAAAACTACTGGACAAATTTGCAGGTATGGATGAAGGTACTGACAGAGGTATGGATGGACGGAAGTCCAGTCGGACAGACAGACGGACGGGCGAACGGACAGAGGGACGGATAGAGGGAGGGAGGGACAGATGGTTGGACGGAGCCGTGGCAGAGGCATGTGCTCTCTGAGTGTTCCCAGTGAGGATTAAGATAAGATAAAATAAGCCTTTATTAGTCCCACAATGGGGTAATTCCAGGATTAGAGCAGCAAAGGGATAGCAGCACTCAGAGCAATAGTTAATAAGATAATAAGAACTGGTTAGCCAAAGCAGTAGATGAATATACAGCGGTGTGAAAAAGTGTTTGCCCCCTTCCTGATTTCTCATTTTTTGTATGTTTGTCACACTTAAATGTTTCAGATCATCAAACAAATTTAAATATTATACAAAGATAACACAAGTAAACACAAAATGCAGTTTTTAAATAGAGGTGTTTATTATTAAGGGGGAAAAAATCCAAACCAACATGGCCATGTGTGAAAAAGTGATTGCCCCCTAAACCTAATAACTGGTTGGGCCACCCTTAGCAGCAATAACTGCAATCAAGGATAAGGACCTGTACTTTTATAGTGCTTTTCTAATCTCAAAGACCACTCAAAGTGCTTCACTAGCACTAACCCTCTACTCTAAGGGCCTATAGGAGACAGATATCTAGGGACAATTTAGAGCAACCAATTAACCTAACATGCATGTCTTTGGATTTTGAGAGGAAACCAGAGCCCCCGGAGCAAACCCACGCAGCACAGGGAGAACATGCAAACTCCACACAGAAAGGTTCCTACCTCTGTCAACCTGGGATTCAAACCTGGAACTTTCTAGCTGTAAGGCAACAGTGCTAACCACTACACCACTGTGCTGCCCAGGTGTTTGTGATAACTGGTAATGAGTCTTTTACAGTGCTGTGGAGGAATTTTGGCCCACTCAACTTTGCAGAATTGTAATTCAGCCACTTTGGAAGGTTTTCGAGCATGAACCACTTTTTTAAGGTCATACCACAGCATCTCAATCGGATTCAGGTCAGGACTTTAACTAGGCTGCTCCAAAGTCTTCATTTTGTTTTTCTTAAGTCATTCAGAGGTGGACTTGCTGGTATGTTTTGGATCATTGTCCTGCTGCAGAACCCAAGTGCTCTTCAGCTTGGGGTCACGAACAGATGGCTGGACATTCTTCTTCAGGATTTTTTGGTAGACAGCAGAATTCATGGTTCCATTTACCACAGCAAGTCTTCCAGGTCCTGAAGCAGCAAAACAACCCCAGAACATCACACTACCACCACCATATTTTACTGCTGGCATAATGTTCCTTTTCTGAAATCTTCATCTTTTTCCGCTTAATCCTTTTTCGGGTCGCGTGGGGGCTGGACAGATCGCCAGTCCATCGCAGGGCCAACACAGACAGACAGACAACCATTCACTCTCACAGTCATACCTAAGGACAATTTAGAATCCCCAGTTTGATGTCAATTAACCTAACTTGCATGTTTTTGGCATGTGGGAGGAAACGGGAGAAATCCCGGAGTAAACCTACGCAGACACGGGGAGAACATGCAAACTCCGCACAGATCACTGTTGGTCGGGGGCTGGGATCGAACCAAGGATCCCCCGGCCAAGGGTGAGTTGCTGTGCTTCCGCAGTGCTAGCCACTCCCCCACCGTGCTGCCCAGCCTTTTTTTCCCGCTTAAGGGCAAACTTAGCTCACTCAACCTTTTCTGAAATGCTATGTTATTTTTATGCTGGATGTAATGGGACACATATCTTCCAAAAAGTTCAACTTTTGTCTTGTCAGTCCACAGAGTATTTTCCCAAAAGTCTTGGGGATCATCAAGATGTTTTCTGGCAAAACAGACAAGCCATTATGTTCTTTTTGCTCAGCAGTGGTTTTTGTCTTGGAACTCTGTCATGCAGGCCATTTTTTCCCCAGTCTCTTTCTTATAGTGGAGTCACGAATACTGACTTTGACTGAGGCAAGTGAGGCCTGCAGTTCTGTGGATGTTGTTGTGAGGTTTTTGTGATCTCTTGGATGAGTCGTTGCTGCGCTCTTGGGGTAATTTTGGTCGGCCGGCCACTCCTGGGAAGGTTCACCACTGTTCCATGTTTTCACCATTTGTGGATAATGGCTCTTACTGTGGTTTGCTGGAGTCCCAAAGCTTGAGAAATGATTTTATAACCTTTTCCAGACTGATAGATCTCAATTACTTTGTTTCTCATTTGTTCCTGAATTTCTTTAGATTGCAGCATGATGTCTACAGTTTTGAGTATCTTTTGGTCTACTTCACTTTGTCAGGCAGGTCCTATTTAAGTGATTTCTTAGAACAGGTGTGGCAGTAATCAGGCCTGGGTGTGGCTAGAGAAATTAAACTCAGCTTTCCAAAGATGTGATAAACCACAGTTAATTTATGTTTTAACGGGGGGGGGGGGGCAATCACTTTTTTTTTTTGGATTTATTTTGCTCAAACGATCAGTTTAAAGATTGTTTGTTATAAATAAATTTGATCAGAGTTGTCACTAGTTATGTAACAGATTTTTGAACTTCTGTCTGCTCTTACTTATACATGTGTAATTATTATAATCATAATGTAACAATACTTTTACTTGCAAACAACAATGCATTCAGCACTGCTAAATTTACCTGATCCTTCCCTCACCATGATTTATGTACTGTTGTTTACAGTATTGATCCTTTTACTTCTTGGGCATCCCCAGCAGCACTGAAAATCACTTCCCCCCCAAGTCGATATGAGTCCAGTTGAGATCTCCAACCCTTCTCATCCTTGTATTGGATTAGAGAATGTCAGATAGAGCTGAGAACAGTGAATCACTCGGCTGTCGGTCAGTACATGCCTGCTAACATCATTGGTCTTAGGCTGATCAGAGCAGCTGCTTAACTCCGGATAATCTGGTGCTAATATTTGATCAAAGGCAAATCAATTCGATTTACAGGCTGTTGAATGCATTGCATTGTGCTGAATTCCAGCTGAGGGACTTTAGTTTAGTGCTTTTTTATTGATGGGAGGAATCACGTGTATCTTTACTGGCACACTTTCCTTAAGAGTGATCAATAAATCGATGGATGTACACTGACTACAGGGTTTGCTTTAGAAATCAACGTGTCTGAACTTTGGCAGGAGATCAACTTGTTCTATTTGAATGACGGAAGACTTCTGACTGACTGCATATAGACTATTTAAGAGATACAGAGATTTAATCACTGAAAGATGGCAATAAAGATACTTAATGTTATAGAGGTTCTTCTATAATTGTTACATTTTGCATAATGATGTGTTGGTGCAGTACCAGTTGCTATTGCAACAGTAAAACCTCACTATGGCCAAATATTCATAGAGTGATTTCTTCAGTGGTGGGGAGAGTAGCCAGAAATTGCGCTCAATTAGACATAGTCACCATGAAAGATCAGCTTTTGTACGAGTTATAAAGTATCTTCTGAAAAAGTCACTTGAGTAATCAATGACTTAGATCAAGTTTATTCTTTTGAGTAATGAAAAACTATTAACTGTTAATCTGAGGGACTTTAAATGTACATTAACTGGCCACACTGACCCTCTGATATTATCCAAATAGTAAACAGTAATAGACTGAATATTTGCTGAACAAAGAACAATAACTAAACCTAACTGAAACTGACCATTAAAGATGCTCTTTAATTCTGCTGGCCAGAGTCAAATTTCTGTTACGTTTGACTCAGAGTATCAAAGCTACTCAAAGTTTATGTCAAATGTTGCAATCCTGGAATTTCCCCGTTGTGGGACTAATAAAGGCTTATCTTATCTTATCTTATCTTATGTAGTTCAGTAAAAGTATTTTTTTTCTTCACAAATTTACTCAAGTATAAAGCGTATCGTGCCATAAAACTACTCAGAAAAGCACAGTCTTGTGAAAAAGTTAAGCGAGTACATGTACTTTAATAAATACTAGTGCATACGAAGGCATGCCTGTAGAAACCCGTGCATGCCCGTAGAAACCAAGTATAAGCAAGTATTTCTACATGCCCGTTGAAAGCAAGTGTAAGCAAGGACGTCACCACTTGTTCAGTGATGCCTGCCTTTGATATATAGTGCATACCCATGTATGCCCGTAGAAACCAAGTATAAGCAAGTATTTCTGCATGCCCATAGAAAGCAGGTGTAAGCAAGCACGTCACCACTTGTTCAGTGATGCCTGCCTTTGATCTTTGATGATGTCATAGTGAGTCCTATGATGCCTGCCTTTGATCTTTTGATGATGTCATAGCAAGTCCTATGATCTTTGATGATGTCATAGTGAGTCCTATGATCTTTTAGACAGACACACAGAATTTCTTAAATTATATATAGAGTGATAAAGCTGCTTGTCCACTAAATGCGTTTTTTTGTCACCTGACTGCCCTGAATCTCTTTTTTCAGTGCTTGTGCAAAAGTCTACACACAATACTCCTTAATGACAATGTGAAAAAAGTTTTTTTTTTTATTTTAGATTTTTGCAAGTTTATTAAAAATTAAAAACTAAGGAATAACAAGTACATAAGTGTTCACAGCTGTTGCCATGAAGCTCAAAATTGAGCTCGGGTGCATCTTGTTTCCACTGATCATCCTTGAGATTTTTCTACAGCTTAATTGGAGTCCACCTGTCATGATTGATTACCAAAAGGCTCAAATGCAGAGCAAGCAACACCGGTTGAACACTCAGATACAAGTGGAAATGTTTATGCTAACTTAATGAACATACAAAAACCCACACAAGTAAATAACAGTGCAAAATAATGTGAGCTAAATACACCCAAAACACCAGTGGCACACTGGAGCCGCACACAGCCTGAAACAAAGGGAAAAAAAGGAAATGATTAATAACAGGAATAACCAGGGAGGAGGAATGTGAAAGAGAGGAGGAAAGGCTTACAACACAAGCAGAGGGTCTAGCAGTGAACTCCAGCGTGGAATGATGGACACAGGTGGGGAGATGACCAGTGGATGCAGGGAGATGGCAGGATGGAGAGATGGATGAGTAGGCCTGGGTGGAAGATGACGTCCTTGAGATGAATGGTTCAAGTGAGCGTGCGCAGCCCCGGAGACACACCACCGAGGTGGCAGCAAGCCTGAAGAGGAGAAGACACAAAAAGGTAAGACACCTGGAGAACAATAAATGCCAAACAACATAAACTTGAGTTGTTTAGGCAGCAATACCCAACGGTCCAGTAGAGAAGCATTCACAAACTGGCTCTTTTATGCGCTGGTAAACCAGGAAGCAACAGGTGTGTCAAATCACGCAGGTGCGCTGATCAGCTCCGGAGCCAGGAAACAGACAGAAACGGGGGGGGGGGGGGGAGCACGCTCACCTGATCATCACACCACCTATGGTAAATTCAGTTGATTTGACATGATTTGGAAAGGTACACATCTGTTTATATAAGGTCCCACAGTTGACAGTGCATGTTAGAGCACAAACCAAGCATGTAGTCAAAGGAATTGTCTGTAGACCTCCGAGACAGGATTGTCTCGAGGCACAAATCTGGGGAAGGGTACAGAAAAGTTTCTGCTGCTTCGAAGGTCCCAATGAACACAATGGCCTCCATCATCCGTACATGGAAGACGTTAGGAACCACCAGGACTCTTCCTAGAGTCGGCCGGCTGTCTAAACTGAGCAATTGGGGGAGAAGGGCCTTAGTCAGGGAGGTGACTAAGAACCCGATGGTGACTGTGTCAGAGCTCCAGCGTTCCTCTGTGGAGAGAGGAGAACCTTCCAGAAGGACAATGATCTCTGCAGCAATCCACCAATCAGGCCTGTATGGTAGAGTGGCCAGATGGAAGCCACTCCCTTAGTAAAAGGCACATGGCAGCCCACTTGGAGTTTGCCAAAAGGCACCTGAAGGACTCTCAGACCATGAGAAACAAAATTCTCTCGTCTGACGAGAAAAAGATTGAACTCTTTGGCGTGAATGCCAGACGTCTGTCGGGTCGAGTGGTCCTTATTCTCTGGCAGGCCACCCGACTCCTTCCACCTGACCATTCTGCTGGCCGCCCAAACTGTTTGGGGGGCCCAAGGCTTTGATGTAGTGTGGGTGCTGAGCAGGCCCTATGTTGTTGTTCCCCCCCTACCAGTTCCCCCCCCTCCCACTCTGACTGGTGTAGTGCTTCTTTTGGGGGGGAGGGTTCTTTGGTGTTACCCGGGGGTGTCTGGATTCCACCCCTTAAAGGGGGGGCTCTGTCATGTGTCTGAGTGTTTGTTCACAGAGCTCAGACGCTCACATTAATTCTAAGTTTTGTATGTCTGTTATCATTACTATTATGTTGTCCGCTTCGTTTATTTTCTGGTTTTGTGATAGAGCCTTTCCCCTTTCTCCAGACACTCCCCACCAGCTGCCCACAGTCTGCTTTCTGCCACCTCAGCTGTGGGTAGTTGTAATTAGGTCACTGACCTATTCGGGGGCATGCACCTGTTGCTCATCTACTGTTTACTATTTAAGGGCCGCCTGTTCACTCAGTCTTCGTGGCTAAATTGTGTGTGTGTGTGCATGCTCCCAGACCGGTTATTCCCTGTAAGTCTCCTCTCCCTGATCATTACTCTGATCAGCTCCTCGTCTCCTCCTTAGTCAAGCCGGCTCAGGAGTGCACCTGTTTGTGTTTCTTGTTTTACATTTTTGTATAGCACTATTTTTGGGCTTTGTGTTTTTTCTGTCAAATAAATGTCACAACACCATTCAGCGTGTGGGTTTGTCCTTCTGCCCCAAAGGGGCATCATGACCGCGTCATGTTTGAAGGAAACCAGGCATCGCTCATCAATGGTGGTGGCAGCATCATGCTGTGGGGATGTTTTTCAGTGGCAGGAACTGGGAGACTAGTCAGGATAGAGGGAAAGATGAATGCAACAATGTACAGAGACATCCTGGATGAAGACCTGCTACAGAGCGCTGTTGACCTCAGACTGGGGCGACGGTTCATCTTTCAGCAGGACAACAACCCTAAGCACACAGCCAAGATATCAAAGGAGTGGATTCAGGACAACTCTGTGAATGTCCTTAAGTGGCCCAGCCAGAGCCCAGACTTGAATCCAATTGAACATCTCTGGAGAGATCTGAAAATGGCCGTGCATTGACGCTTTCCATCCAACCTGATGGAGCTTGAGAGGTGTTGCAAAGAGGAATGGGTGAAACCGGCCAATGATAGGTGTGCCAAGCTTGTGGCATCATATTGAAAAAGACTTGAGGCTGTAATTGCTGCCAAAGGTGCATCAACAAAGTATTGAGCAAAGGTTGTGAATACTTATGTACATGTGATTTCTTAGTTTTTTGTTTTTAAAAAATTTTCAGAAATCTCAAAAAAACTTTTCACATTGTCATTATGGGTACTGTGCATAGAATTTTGAGGAAAAAAATTTAATCCATTTTGGAATAAGACTGTAACATAACAAAATGTGGAAAAAGTGAAGTACTGTGAATACTTCCGGATGCACTGTATTTAAACAGCAAACACTAATAGTGTGCCAGTTTTCAAAAGCTGAGAGAGTTGCTCATTGAAAATAAGAAGCGCTAACTTTAGTCGCTTAAAAATCGCTAACCTGACAGGCATTGCAGAATTTTCTGCAACTCATCAGATTGTGTGACTCTAGAGGGGTGATGCTTTAAATTGTATGCATGATAGTGGTCAGTAACAGGGTGAAGAAGAGTGCTTACATTAATGGCGTAAGCTGTTTTTCCACCAGCCATAGCCTTCAGATTGTAGCCACTTGGTAGGTGATCCTTGGGTTAAATCGTTGTTTGCTGTATAGAGAAAACTGTTTATGACCCCACAAACAACCAAAGACATGGATTGTCACCTTGTTGTGATGTCTGTAGAAATACCTAAATAAATAGGGCTAAAATATGTTGGAAAGAAATGTTATGTTATTGCTAAAAGTGTAATTATCTGTTGACAGTTTTTAAACATGTATTTCTTTGTCCCATGAAGTGGTAGAGAGTGTTCCCAGGGGGGAGAGAGTGGTGATTGGAACGAACTTTAATGGACATGTAGGTGAAGGGGACAGAGGTGATGAGGAGGTCCTGAGTAGGTATGGTCTTAAGGAGAGAAATGTGGAAGGACAGATGGTTGTGGATTTTGCTAAAAGAATGGAAATGGTTGTGGTGAACACATACTTCAAGAAGAGAGAGGAACATAGGGTGACTTAAAAGTGGAATTAGGTGCACACAGGCGGACTGCATCTTATGTAGAAGGAGAAATCTGAAAGAAATAGGAGACTGTAAGGTGGTGGCAGGTTTCAAAAGTCATCTGTAGGATGACTTTGGAAAGCAATAAGAGGAAGAGAGTGAAGGCTGAGCTAAAGATTAAGTGGAGGAAGTTACAAGGTTGCACAGAGTTCAGAAAAGAGTTGATACAGGCTCTGGGTGGTAGGGAAGAATTACCAGATGACTGGGAAAGTACGGAAAGTACAACAAAAACATTGAGAGAAACAGATAGAAAGGTATGTGGTGTATCCTCTCAGTGGCGGACCGTGTATTTTGCAGCTAGGCCTTCAGTGGTGATCTACCTGATTTAAGTGCCATTCATACCAAGCACCATAAAAATAGCCTATAGAGCTGTCCACACAAAACATGTTAAAGATAACTTTAACTTTAAAATTATAGTTTTAAAAATATTTACCTTTTCGATGTAGAGTTCCATTTCCCTGCACATTTGTTCGTTGAGCTGCAGATCCACTCTTGTTTCCCCAAATGTTTAAAAGTACTGTTGCTTGTAAGTGTCTGGCTGGCGGCTGTGCTTTGGTGTCCCGCTGCTGCCTTGGTTAAGGCCCTGTCACACTAAGTTAAGAGCACGCTGAAGCACGCTGGTATAAGGCGTTGTTTGCTGAGCTCCTCTGAAAATTAATTTACAGCATGCTGAAAATTTCCCAATATATCCAGTGTATGGCTGATTTGTCCCGCATTCGCGGGGCAAAGGTTGTAGGGAAGTTTGTTCACACACGTTACTTGTCATTGACTCGTAGTTACTCAAAAGTCACAAATCCGTCATGATTAATGTCTACCGTACCCAAAAATTATTTATGAGTAACGCATGAACCTATGTGTAACTTACTGAATGAGTTTCTAACTTACAGCTACCCTATAATGGCGTATTTGCAGCATTGGTTCACAGGAAAAACACGTACAGAGCTCTGCCTGCAGCTCATACACACACACACACACACACACACGCGCGTGCACATGCACAGAGCTAAACATATGTACTTGTTTGTATAATAGGACCTGTCGGGGATGTATCTCAGCACTTTCAAGCTACAGGATTTAAGATCCAAATGACTGTTTAGCCCTCCCCCATGTTTTTTACATTTGACTGAAGTCTGTACGATCAGCCGTCCAGTGTTGTTTTGATAGATATACCAAAATGTCATAATACCAGAGAAGGTGGATCCAATCAGCTGATCGCCTGAAGCACAGAGCGCAGCTGTTTTCCATGATAAATCACACTTTGTGTCACGATCTGAGCATGGGGGGGATTCCGCCGTGCTCTGTCTCTTTGCCATCTTTCCTTATTTGTATAGTGTTATATTTTTGAGTTCTAATTCCTGTTTTTTTCAATCTTTAGTTGGTTTTCACATATTCTGTATTGTTTCTTAGTATGATTTATTTTCCTGTGTAGTTTTGTTATTTACATGTTTGGGTTTGCTTGTCTTTATTTATCATTACATTATATTCGTTTCTTGCCAGTTCCTTTCTTCTCTCTCTCCAGGGTTGCAGCTGTCAGAGGCATTTCCGGGTTTTTCCTAGTTGTGGGTGGTGCCCCTGTCAAGCTGTCAGCCCTGTCTCCTCTCCTCATGACTCACAGCAGATTGTCATCACCTCCCCCTCCTGCTCGCTCATGTGATCCACACCTGTCATCATTTGTTATCATTTGTTTCTGGCCCTATTTAAGGGCTGTTATTTTCCTCCCTCATTGCTGGGGTATCAGCTACTCATCTCCACCAGAACCCCGGCCCTGTTCTGGTGTGCTGTGCTGTGTTCATAAGTTTGCTTGTGTTTCAGTTTGGATTTTCTGTTGGTGCATTGTTTGGACTTTGTGTTTTGTCAATAAATATCACACACTGTAGTTCAGCACATGGGTCTCTCCTCTCTGCCCCAAGGGGCGATTTATGACACTTTGCTGTTGGCTGCGCCTCCCAGCAAAAGCATACTCCATATATAATCTTGCTTTTTTTCACTTCATTGAAAATAAACTTTTTTATCGCCATCAGTTTGCGTGCCTTTGAACCAGGTTGTGATAACTGTCATCTGACAGGTGTGACTAACCTGACAGATCTGACAGCTCTGCTAGGTTGGTCACCCCCCGCTGTGGTCTTTGGAAGGGAGAATCATCTTAGTTGAACAGAGATGATCTCTCGCACACCTAGGATTAATGGATCGGGAGGCAATGGCAGTTTGGCATGACTGCACTATGCAGAAGTTAGACTATTGTTGTGCATAAGTTGTGAATGTCTGCAACATGCTAAGCATTAGTTGGTTTAAGTTATAAGTTATGGAAATATGTTATATGTTACTAATATGTCATGTATATGTCCAAGTTGTTATGGATATGCGATGCATATGACTAAAAGTGAAAATTTTGGTGTATGCCAGTGTTTTAGACCAATTTTTATACGTTTGGCAAACGCTGCCTAAATCATCATGCTGTGACAGTAGACAGCTCAAGTTTGCAAACCCTGTCTGGCTCCAAGTATCTACTCGATCAGTTGCAAACAACAGGCATTCCCAGCAAGATAATTTACAGCACTCCTCGGAGGCTGTAATCCAAGGATACTGTCATGGCGCCCGCAGGGCCATCATCATTCCCAGCTGCACGCACACCTGCTGCCAATCATCAGCGGGCGTTAAAAGCTGGACCTGCCTGTGACTCAGCACGGAGCCGTCTGTCAAACTCCCGAGGACACGTCTCTCGTCTACAGCCACGTCCTGGCTCTTCATCTTCCCAAAAGCAACGCGTCGCCACACGTAAGCTTAATATCAACTTACCTCGTCAAGTTCATCTCCCCTGTGCACAGGTGGATTTCCCTGGTGGCGGATTCTCTCTCCCCGGCGGCGGTTCAGCTCCACACCTGCATCAGGGTAACTCGCACTCCTCCCTGCATGAAGCCCGATGCTGCCTTCCTGGCTGTTGCCCTCAAGGCAAACCTGAGCCCTCCATCACCATCTGCAAAAGTAAGCGGTTGTCATTATTACGCCCTTAGCGCTGGTGCTGAGTTAATACCTCTGTTTTGTCTTCATACGGTTGCCAGGCCGAACAGCGTCCAGCTCTCCCCCAGCACGAGTCCAGCACTGCGCACACCACACTGTACATACAAGCACGCATTCACACGACACGGGTTACTAATAAAAGGATAATTGTATTTCCCTCAAGTCTATCTCTTGTCCCCTGGGTCCAGAATTATGTCTGTACGGCTCCGTCAGAGCGACCCAGTGGACAGCGTGCTAGCACGCCGCTTTAACACCTTAGAAGCTCGAGTGGAACAGCTAACATACCAACAGAATGTTATCCTTAGTCAGCTAACCCTAATTAACAGCCGGTTGGATCGTCTGGACGGACAAAGGACGTTCCCGCCGGCTTCCAGGGTCCCGTTGGGCCCCACTAGCCCCCCTCCTAGCCAGGCTAGTCAGACTCCATCGGCCCGCCTCACACCGGTGCCCACTCCCGCACGCTTCAGTGGTAAGCTCAGGGAGGCCCGCGGGTTTATTCTTCAATGTGAGACGGTTTTCCGGCGGGTGCCAGGGGACTTTCCCACTGATCACAGCAGGAAGTGATCAGTGTTTTCTGGTACAGTGACTGAAATTTGGTGTGTTTACTCACTCTGAAGTTTCTGGGTTTGCCAATCTGCCCTTTTTTGGTCCTGTTCCCACATATTGTATCAATCCCGTTAACTTGGGTGGTCTTTACCGTTTGGATCAGCCTTTGATTTATAATCCTTCAGAGATTGAGTCTGTCTCCCATTGCCCTAAATATTGTAACCCAGGACTATAACAACACAACCTGAAAAACACTTGCACTTCTGCAGCTCCTCCTCATCCACCACCCTTCAACTTTGCCCCTCTCTCCTCCCTTAGAGAACCTTTTTCTGCTCCCTCTAAAGTTAATAAAAAAAGTTAAAAAAAAAAAATAGAATGCATAAACTTCCCAGATTGATTAAACAAAATGTTGGGAAAATTCTAATCCAGCCTCAAGTCTCAAAAATTAATAAAATTAATAATTTGGCCTCTCTTCCCCCCCAAAGTTTAAAAATTAAATGTGGCTTATTAAACATTAGTCTCTGTCTTCTAAGTCTCTTCTGGTCCATGATCTATTAATCGATCACCAGATTGATCTACTATCCCTCACAGAGACCTGGCTCGGGCTTGATGATTATGTTGGTCTGAATGAATCAACTCCCTCTGGGTATTTAAACTGTCATAACCCCAGAGGTTCTGGTTGTGGTGGTGGAGTGGCGGCAATTTTCCATCCTAAATTGCTGGTTAATGTTAAGCAGAAATTATGTTTTAATTCCTTTGAAGGTTTGGTCCTCAGTGTGGGGCCTGTTGGCAATCTTGGCTTCATCCCAGTTCTCTTTGCCATAGTTTATCGTACTCCCACGGCCTATTCAGAGTTTCTATTGGAATTTGCCGAATTTTTAGCTGATTTGGTGTTGAAAGCCGATAGAATAATTATTGTAGGGGACTTTAATATACATGTTGATGTTGAGAGTGACTGTCTTAATAAGGCTTTCAATTCAATTTTAGACTCAATGGGGTTTTCCCAAAAAGTAAAAAATTCTACCCATTATTTCCACCATACATTGGACCTTGTTTTGACATATGGTATAGATATCGAAAATCTGGTTGTGTCTCCTCATAATCCTGTACTGTCTGACCATTGTCTGTTAATTTTTGATTTCATTATCTCTGATCACTTATTTCCTAAAGAAAAATACTACTACAGCAGATGTCTTTCTGATGACGTTGTTGCTAAATTTTTGCAGATTCTCTCTTCTATGCCATGGGTCAACACAACAGAAACACCTGAAATAAGTGATGGAGAGTCTGCTCCATTCGTGATTGATAGCAGGGTTGATGGTGTTACTGCCTCTCTGCATCGGACTCTAGATTTGGTAGCCCCTTTAAAAAAGAAAAAGTCTAACCAGAGATTTCTTACTCCTTGGTTTAACTCAGAAACTCGTGGCTTGAAACAGAAGGCTCGTCAATTGGAAAGAAAATGGCGTTCAACTAATTCAGATGAATTCTACTTGGCGTGGAGAAATCATCTCTTAATCTATAAAAAATCTCTTAGAAAAGCTAGATCAAGCTATTATTCTGCATTAATAGAAGCAAACAAGAATAACCCCAGGTTTCTCTTCAATACTGTAGCCAGGCTTACAAAGATCCATGACTCGGTCAATCCTCGCATCCCCCCTGAGCTTTCTAGTCAGGACTTTCTCAACTATTTCAAGCTTAAAATTTTATCTATTGGAGATGAAATTAGTCAGATTCTTCCTACCGTAAACTCTAGTACATTAACTACTGCAGCTCCCTCAATTGATATCTGCTTGGATAGATTTACTCCAATCGACCTCTTGGAGTTGGATAGGGTAGTTTCTCTTCTAAGCCTTCATCTTGCCTTCTGGACCCTATTCCTTCCAGGTTATTTAAAATTATTTTCCCAATTATTAGTAGCCGTATTCTTCTTATCATTAATTCTTCATTAACTCTGGGTTATGTTCCACTGGCTTTTAAAACTGCTGTAATTAAACCTTTACTTAAAAAAATGACGCTCAAGCCTGGAGTTTTGGCCAATTATCGACCAATCTCCAATTTGCCTTTCATTTCAAAAATCCTGGAAAGAGTTGTTGCTGTGCAATTGTCTGACCATTTGCAGGGAGTTGGTTTGTTTGAGGTGTTTCAATCTGGGTTCAGAGCTCATCACAGCACTGAAACTGCCTTAGTGAAGGTCTCTAATGACCTCCTGACTGCATCTGATAATGGACTTGTCTCTGTTCTTGTTCTTTTAGATCTCAGTGCAGCCTTTGACAATATCGATCATGCCATTCTACTTGATAGATTGGAACACTTTGTTGGACTCAGTGGAACTCCGTTGCAGTGGTTTAGATCTTATTTGTCTGATAGATTTCAGTTTGTCCATGTCAATGATGGATTTTCTTCCAGCTCTAAGCTCACTCACGGAGTTCCACAGGGATCTGTGTTGGGCCCTACTCTTTTTAGTCTATATATGCTCCTGCTGGGCAATATCATCAGAAAGCACTGTATACATTTTCATTGTTACGCTGATGACACACAACTATACCTGTCAATGAAGCCCAATGATTGTGATCAGTTGGCCAAGCTAGATGCCTGTCTTAAGGACATCAAAGCTTGGATGACTTGTAATTTTTTACTATTGAACTCTGATAAGACTGAAGTCATTGTTGTTGGCCCAAAACATCTGAGAAATTCCTTTTCAGATTATGCCCTTAATTTAGATGCTGCCACTCTCACTCTGAACAGATGTGTGAGGAACCTTGGAGTGATTTTTGACCAGGATTTGTCCTTTAATTCACATATTAAAACTGTTTCTAGGACCGCCTTATATCATCTGTGCAATATTGCTAAGATCAGGAGCATCTTGTCTCTGGGTGATGCTGAGAAACTGATTCACGCCTTTGTCAGTTCCCGATTAGATTATTGTAATTCGCTATTATCTGGTTGTCCTAGAGTATCTTTAAAAAGTCTTCAATTGATTCAAAATGCTGCTGCTAGAGTTTTAACTGGTTCTAGAAAAAGAGATCATATTTCCCCGGTTCTGTCCTCCCTCCATTGGCTTCCCATTGAATTCAGAATCAAGTTTAAAATCCTTCTTCTTACTTTCAAAGCTCTTAACAATCTGGCCCCCCAATATATAAAAGATCTGATATTACCTTACCATCCTAACAGAGCGTTACGCTCCCAAAATGCTGGCTCACTTGTGGTGCCCAGAATCTCCAAAAGTACGGTGGGAAGCAGAGCCTTCTGCTACCAAGTCCCTTCTCTCTGGAACCAGTTACCACTCTGGGTCCGGGAGTCAGACTCGGTCTCTGTCTTTAAGAACAGGGTAAAATCCTTCCTTTTTAATATAGCTTTCGTTTAAGGAGGGTATTTGTGTCTTTTAACCCCACTCTTGTTCTATTGTTATCTGATCCATACTGCTGGTTGACCTCCAATATTGTACTTGGCATCTTACTGCTATGTTCTTTATGTCTGTCCTTTCCATCCTCCCTATCCCCTCATCCCAGCCAGTCGCAGCAGACAACTGCCCCTCCCTGAGCCTGGTTCTGCTAGAGGTTTCTTCCTTCCAAATGGGAGTTCTTCCTCTCATAGGGGATCGTCTGATTGCTGGGTCTTTCTGTGACTGTGTGATTTTTTTTATCTGCACTGTGGCGCCACGAGACGGCTTTTGTTGTGATGTGGTGCATTATAAATAAAGCTGAATTGAATTGAATTGATAGGCTACATCGCTAACTTGCTAGAGGGTAGAGCGCTAGCTTGGACCTACGCCGTTATGGCCAAGCCCAGTTATGTTAACCTTACATATCAACGGTTTCTTGCCGATTTTCACGAGGTGTTTGATCATTCCATCCGGGATAGCGTGCTTACCACTCGGTTGTTAAATCTCCGACAGGGTGGTGGGTCCGCGGCGGACTACGCTGTCGATTTCCGGGTGGTGGCCGCTGAGGTCGGGTGGGAGGACGCCTCGTTGTGCTGCATTTTTATCCGGAGCCTAAGCCCTAGCCTCAGGGACAAGCTAGCTAGGTTGGATAAACCAGAGAAACTCACTGAGCTGATTTCTCTTACCATAAGCTTGGATAACAGGCTGAGGGAATGAGCAGCTGAGCGGAGAGCTTCTAGCCGCTCGGGCACGCAGTTTTTTCGTTCCTCGCAGTCATCCCAGTTGGCCCTGCCCTCACCGGAAGCACTAGAAGGGCAGGAGGATATGGTAATCGGGCACTCCAAGATTCCGCTAGCGGAGAGACGGCGTTGTAGGGAATTAGGGTTGTGTATGTATTGTGGGAGTAGTAAACACGAGGTTGAGAATTGCACCATTCGGCCAAAAGAGGGGGTCCGTACATCGCAGTAGGGGGTCTCACGGACGCGTCTCAGTCAAAACCCCTCACTAGTTGCCTCGTGCCCATCAGATTTATCCACAAACACACTGAATACTCCACTCATGCACCGATTGACTCGGGGGCAGAGCAGAGTTTTATATCAGGAGACCTGGCAACCCGGTTAGGGCTCCCCCGTCATACTCTCCAGCCTCCGCTCAGACTGATAGCCCTATCCCAAACCCCTTTAACGACTGTCTGTCAGCAGACTGCTCCAGTGTCCGTGATTGTTTCGGGGAACCATCGAGAGGACCTTCGCCTACTGGTGCTGCCCTCCTCCATGTCCCCGGTCATCCTGGGCTACCCCTGGCTGCGGCTGCATAATCCATCTTTTGACTGGCAGACAGGAAACATCACATCTTGGAGTTCGTTCTGGGCATGTGCCCCGCCGGTGCCTTTGGCCCCCCGCCCCTCCCCCCTCCAGATCTGTCTAAGGTGCCACCTGAATACCATGATCTGGGGGCGGTGTTCAGTAAGTCGCAGGCGCTGTCACTTCCCCCCCACCGCCCCTACGACTGTGCTATTAATCTCCGGGCTGGTGCCCCGCTGCCGTTGAGCCGCCTATACAGCTTGTCTGCTCCGGAGCGGGAGGCGATGGATACTTACATTAAGGAGTCGCTCAGCTCGGGCATCATCCGCCTGTCATCCTCGGCGGTGGGGGCAGGATTCTTCTTCGTTGGTAAGAAGGATGGCTCCCTGCAGCCATGTATCGATTTCAGGGGGCTCAACGACATCATGGTAAAGGATAAGTACACCCTGCCCCTCATGGACATGGCTTTCGACTCCCTCCAAGGGCCCTCTTGGTTCACCAAGCTCGACCTCCGCAACGCTTACCATCTCGTGCGGATTAAGGAGGGAGATGAGTGGAAGACGGGATTCCGGACCCCAAGCGGCCACTTCGAATATCTGGTGATGCCGTTTGGGTTGACCAACGTGCCGGCCGTCTTCCAGCGCCTGATAAATGACGTTCTCCGGGATTTCCTGGGCACCTTTGTCTTCGTCTACCTGGATGACATTCTCATCTTCTCCCAGTCGTTAGAGGAGCACCGGGTGCATGTGAGATGGGTCCTCCAACGACTCCTGGAGAACAAGCTGTTCGTGAAGGCCGAGAAATGTGAGTTCCACACTAACAAGACTTCATTTCTTGGCTTTGTGATCTCCCACAACCAGGTTCTCCCCGATCCGGCCAAGGTCAAGGCGGTGATGGATTGCCCCCCCCCCCCCATCCAGGAAGCAGCTCCAGCAGTTCCTAGGGTTTGCCAATTTTTATTGCCGCTTTGTTCCCAGGTATAGCATGGTTGCCCCTCCGCCTGACCTGTCTCACGTCCCCGAAGGTTCCCTTCCGTTGGACGGAGGAGGCTGCAGCGGTGTTCGATGCCCTCAAGAGGGAGTTCTCATCGGCCCGCGTCCTTACGCAGGTGGACCCGTCCCTCCAGTGCTTGGTTGAGGTGGATGCATCGGACTCCGGGGTGGGGGCAGTGCTCTCCTATAGACGGGGTGGTCCGTCCCTGCGCCTTCTTCTCGCACCGCCTGTCTCCAGCAGAGAGAAACTACAACATCGGTGGCAGGGAGCTCCTGGTGGTGAAGCTCACGTTGGAGGAGTGGCGCCACTGGTTGGAGGGGGCTGCCCAGCCTTTTGTAGTTTGGACTGACCACAAGAACTTGGAATACCTGAGGACCGCTTAAGCGGTTGAATTCCTGACAGGCCCGCTGGTCCCTGTTCTTTGGTCTGTTTGACTTTACGATCACCTACCGGCCCGGGGCCAAGAACCCAAACCGGATGCCCTCTCCAGGCAATTCTCAGCGGAGGTATCAGAGGACCGGGAGCAGACCATTCTTCCGCCATCCTGTGTCATTGGCGCCCTCTCGTGGGACATCAGGGAGAAGGTGGTGAAGGCGTTGGCGGCTGAGCCCGATCCTGGAGGTGGTCCCTCGGAGCGGCTGTTCGTCCCCACATCGGTCCGGGGTGAAGTGATTCAGTGGGCCCATGCCTCGAAATTTGCATGCCATCCAGGGGTGTCCCGCACGATTGAACTCCTCCAGAGGTCATTCTGGTGGACTGCTTACATCCGGGCCTGCACTCAGTGCACCACCGGGAAGTCGTCTTCTTCTTCACCGGCCAGGCTCCTTCATCCCCTGCCGGTTCCCAGCCGCCCCTGGTCCCACATCGCCCTGGATTTTGTGACGGGTCTCCCGCCGTCTAACCACTTCACTACGGTCCTTACCGTCGTTGATCGTTTCTCCAAGGCTGCCCACTTTGTTCCCCTCCGGGGGTTACCGACGGCACGGGAGACAGCGGACCTCTTGATGCAGCACGTCATACGCCTCCACGGGATCCCCACTGATGTCGTCTCTGATCGTGGGCCCCAATTCGTGTCCCAGGTTTGGAGGGCGTTCTGTCATGCATTGGGGTCAACGGTAAGCCTGTCGTCTGGATATCACCCGCAGAGCAATGGGCAGTGCGAACGGGCGAATCAAGAACTGGAGGCTGCCCTACGCTGCGTCATCACCTCCAGTCCATCTTCTTGGAGCAGCCACCTGCCGTGGATCGAGTACGCCCATAACTCTACGGTTTCCTCGGCGATTGGGATCTCCCCTTTCAGGGCCTCCTTAGGGTATGACCCCCCACTGTTTCCTGAGGAGGAGAAGGAAGTGGCGGTGCCTTCTGTCCGTGCTCATGTGAGGCACTGCTGCCGGCTCTGGACTACCACCCGCAGAGTTCTCCTTCGGACCACCGAACGTAACATCAGGACGGCTAATCGCCACAGGAGACCGGCGCCCGAGTACAAGGTGGGTCAGCAGGTATGGCTGTCAACACGAAATATCAATTTGAAGGCTGAGAGGTGGAAGCTGGCCCAGCGTTTTATTGGGCCCTTCCCCATTGTTCGTGTGGTTAACCCCGTGGCTGTTCGCCTAGCTCTCCCTCCCTCCCTCCGCATCTGTCTGACCTTCCATGTTTCACAGGTGAAACCCGTTTGCTCCAGTCCCCTCTGTCCGCCTCCCAAGGCTCCACCTCCACCAGTGGTGATAGATGGCGATCCGGCGTGGGGAGTCAATGCCATCCTGGATGTCCGCCGCCGGGGTCACGGCCTGCAATATCTGGTGGACTGGGAGGGGTACGGCCCCGAGTGGAGGTCCTGGGTACGTCCGTCATTCATCTTTGACAAACAACTCATCAGGGACTTTCACCGGATGCACCCGGGTAAGATAGGGCAGGTGCCAGGAGGCATCTCTAGAGGGGGGAGTACTGTCATGGCGCCCGCAGGGCCATCATCAATCTCAGCTGCACGCACACCTGCTGCCAATCATCAGCGGGCGTTAAAAGCCGGACCTGCCTGTGACTCAGCATGGAGCCATCTGTCAAACTCCCGAGGACACGTCTGTCGTCTACAGCCACGTCCTGGCTCTTCATCTTCCCAAAAGCAACGTGTCGCTGCACGTAAGCTTAATATCAACTTACCTCGTCAAGTTCATCTCCCCTGTGCACAGGTGGATCTCCCTGGCGGCGGATTCTCTCTCCCTGGCGGCGGTTCAGCTCCACACCTGCATCAGGGTAACTCGCACTCCTCCCTGCACGAAGCCCGACGCTGTCTTCCTGGCTGTCGCCCTCAAGGCAAACCTGAGCCCTCCATCACCATCTGCAAAAGTAAGCGGTCGTCATTATTACGCCCTTAGCACTGGTGCTGAGTTAATACCTCTGTTTTGTCTTCAAGTCCAGCACTGCACACACCACACTGTACATACACGCACGCATTCACACGACACGGGTTACTAATAAAAGAATAATTGTATTTCCCTCGAGTCTGTCTTTTGTCTCCCTGGGTCCAGAATTATGTCAGATACCACTCGTTGCTAATATGGAAGTGACGGACAAATCCTTTCCCCAGCTGAAATGGGCCTGCTAGCTTTGGGGTTGGCCGACCTGTCTTCACAAATTGATTTTTTAAAAAATATCAGTGACCAAATCATTTTCCTCTCCCCTTTCCGCCATTGTGGGTGGAAAAACGGCTATTATATTTAAACTGATACAGTATATTGTAGCTTCTTAAGCAAGTCCTTGCACTGGCATTTTGCTAGCTAGGATCCTCTGTATTGTGGGTGGAGGAGTCTAACCATCCAATCAAAAGACGTGAAAATGCCAATGTTCTCGAATGCCTTCTATGCGTACCCCTGGACGTACAGAAGACATCTGATTGGTTAAAGCAACAGGATTAGTTTAGCAGTTAATTTAACCTACAGAGTGCACCGTTAATTCCTGAAGGCCCAAAGCAGATTTGCTTGACCCTGGCAACACAGATGGGTGAAATGTGATTGGACAAAAAAAACTCTAACATGCATTACACTACTGGAAGGTGTGCAACCAAGAGAAAAGTTACAAAAGGAAGAGAATAGACTTTTGGGAATAATGTAATATACCCTCATGGAACAAATATAAGAATGTAGGTTGTAAATGTAATTCTGATAGTGTTTAGGCCAACAGAGAAGGCTTTGCTGGCCCTGAGGGTCCACCACTGTATCTTCTAGACAGAGGAAGGAAGACAAGGAGACTTGGTGATGGAATGAGGAAGTTCAATTCAATTCAATTCAATTCAACTTTATTTATATAGCGCCATTTCACAACAACAGTCATCTCATAGCACTATCAACTGTAGGGGGGAACCCCCACAGTTGCAGAAAGACCCCAGCAATCAGGCGATCCCCTGTGAGCAAGCACTTGGCGACGGTGGAGAGGAAAAACTCCCTTTTAACAGGAAGAAACCTCCAGCAGAACCAGGCTCAGGGAGGGGCAGTCATCTGCTGCGACTGGCTGGGGGGTGAGGGGATAGAGAAAAAGAAAAGAACAGACATGTAGAGAGCAAACAGCACGATGGGGACTCAATCTATGGGAGAGAACAAACAGATGTTAATGACCAGCAAAAAAAAATATTTCATAGAGAGTGAGGAAAGGAGTGAGGCCCAGTGCATTACTGGAGGTCCCCCGGCTGACTAAACCTATTAGCAGCATAACTAAGGGAGGGTTCAGAAACGCATGATCCCTCCCTAATTGTAGGCTATATCAAAAAGGTAGGTTTTAGCCCTATTCTTAAAAACAGAGATCGAGTCTGACTCCCGAATCCAGATTGGCAGCTGATTCCACAGGAGAGGAGCTTGATAACTGAAGGCTCTGCCTCCCATTGTACTTTTGGAGATTCTAGGTATTACAAGTAATCCTGCATTTTGGGAGCGTAGTGCTCTGTTAGGATAATACGGTAGTATCAGATCTTTTAAATAAAAAGGAGCCTGATTGTTTAGAGCTTTGTAAGTAAGAAGAAGGATTTTAAACTTAATTCTAAACTCTATGGGAAGCCAATGAAGGGAGGCCAGAACCGGAGAGATATGATCTCTCTTTCTAGTACCTGTTAAAACTCTTGCTGCAGCATTTTGGATCAGCTGAAGACTTTTTAAAGATGTTTTAGGACAGCCTGATAATAAAGAATTACAATAATCTAATCTCGAGCTAACAAAAGCGTGGATCAGTTTCTCAGCATCACTCTGAGACAAGATGCTCCTAATCTTGGCAATATTACGCAAATGATAGAAGGCAGTCTTAGAAACAAATTTAATATGTGAATTGAAGGACAAATCCTGATCAAAAATAACTCCAAGGTTCCTCACAGAGCTATTAAGAGAAAGAGTAACCGCATCCAAACTGAAAGTTTGATTTGGAAAGGAATTTCTAAGGTTTTTTGGACCAACAAGAATGACTTCAGTCTTATCTGAATTTAATAGCAGGAAATTACAAGTCATCCAAGCTTTGATTTCCTTAAGACAGGCTTCTAACTTGGCTAATTGATTAGTATCATCTGGCTTCATTGACAGGTATAATTGTGTGTCATCTGCATAACAATGAAAATGTATACAGTGCTTTCTAATAATGTTGCCTAACGGAAGCATATATAAACTAAAAAGAGTAGGGCCTAGCACAGATCCCTGTGGAACTCCATGACTAAGCTTTTAGTTGAAAGAAAACTCATTATTTACATGAACAAACTGGAACCTATCAGATAAATAAGATCTAAACCATTGCAACGAAGTTCCATTAAGTCCAACATAGTGTTCTAATCTATCAAGTAGAATATTATGATCGATAGTATCAAAAGCTGCACTAAGGTCTAAAAGGACAAGTACAGAAACTAGTCCATTATCAGATGCAATGAGGAGGTCGTTAGTGACCTTCGCTAAGGCTGTTTCAGTACTATGATGGATTCTAAACCCAGATTGAAACTCTTCAAGTAAACCATTTCCCTGCAGGTGGTCAAATAATTGCGTAGCAACAACTCTTTCTAAGATTTTTGAAATGAAAGGGAGATTAGAGATTGGTCTATAGTTAGCTAAAGCTCCTGGATCTAGCGTTGGCTTTTTGAGTAAGGGTTTAATTACAGCCGTTTTAAAAGCCTGCGGTACATGGCCTAAAGTTAATGAAGAATTGATTATATGAAGAATAAAGCTACCAATAAGTGGGAAGACTTCTTTAAATAACCTGGTAGGAATAGGGTCTAAAAGACAAGTTGAAGGTTTGGATGAGGAAACTATTTTGTCTAACTCACAAAGGTCGATTGGAGTAAACTCATCAAGACAGACATCAATAGAAGGAGTTGTAGTAGTTACAGTATTTAAGTTAACTGTGGGAAGAATCTGATTGATTTTATCTCTGATGGATGAAATTTTATTATTGAAAAAGTTCATAAAGTCCTGACTAGTAAGCTCTAAGGGAATGCTAGGATTGACAGAGTCCTGACTCTTTGTCAACCTAGCTACAGTACTGAAAAGAAACCTAGGATTATTCTTGTTCTCTTCTATTAATGCAGAGTAATAACTCGTTCTAGCTTTTCTAAGAGATTTTTTATAAATTAAAAGATGATTTCTCCAAGCTAAATAGATTTCATCTAAATTAGTAGAGCGCCGTTTTCTTTCTAATTGACGAGTCTTCTGTTTTAAGGTACGAGTTTCTGTGTTGAACCAAGGAGTTAGAAATCTCTGATTAGACTTTTTCTTTTTTAAGGGGGCCACCAAGTCTAGAGTCTGATGCAGAGAAGCTGAAACACTATCCACCATGTTATCAATTACAGAAGGAGCAAGCTGTCTATAGCTTATTTCCGTTGTGTTGACACATGGCATAGAGGAAACAATCTGCATAAATTTGGAAACAGCATCATCTGAGAGGCATCTACTGTAATAATATTTTTCTTTAGGAGCCAAATAGTCAGAGATAGTAAAATCAAAGGTTAACAGACCATGGTCTGACAGTACAGGGTTATGAGGAGACACTACAAGATTTTCTATTTCTATGCCATATGTCAAAACAAGGTCCAATGTATGGTGGAGGTAATGAGTAGAATTTCCTACTTTCTGAGAAAACCCAATCGAATCTAATATTGAATTGAATGCCACATTAAGGCAGTCACTATCTACATCCACATGTATATTAAAGTCCCCTACTATAATTATTCTATCAGATTTCAGCACTAAATCAGCTAAGAAATCAGCAAATTCGGATAAAAATTCTGAGTAGGTTGATGGGGGACGATAAACTATGGCAAATAAAATTGGGTTTAACCTAAAATTGCTAAAGTGCCCAATACTGAGGACCAGGCCCTCAAAGGAATTATAACATGTTTTTTGCTTTACATTAACTAGTAATTTGGAATGGTAAATTGTTGCTACTCCTCCTCCACGACCAGAACTTCTAGGATTTTGACAGTTTAAATAACCAGAGGGAGTTGATTCATTTAAACCAACATAATCCTCTTGTCCTAACCAAGTCTCAGTACAGGAAAGAATTCAAAGGAAGAGGTTGGCAAAGAAAAAGTGGGATAGTCAGGGAGATGAAGAAAGTAGACAGGAGTATTTGGAATCTAGGAGCATGGCAAAGAGAGAGGTGGCAAAGGAAAAGGCATATAGTGAGTTGTATGAGAGGCTGGACACCAAAGAAGGAGAAAAGGACTTTTATCGATTGGCTAGACCAGGGGTCGGCAACCCGCGGCCCTTCAGCCCCCATGCTGCGGCTCCCTGCAGTTACTGTATATCTCAAAACACATGGAAATTAATGAAGCTCATTTTAATTATTTTATTTTTTAAATTTAATTTTATTACAATTGGATACATTTCTTGATGGAAATGCATACTTTTATGAACATAAAATATATATTTTTAAAATTATTTATTTTGTTGTCAGCCATACGTGACTGTGTCGTATCTGACGGCGGCTGCACAGAGAGCTGCTCAGCTTCTCCTAAGTGCATGTGGAGAGAGAGCACGGACAGCAGCAGCTTCCTACCACTCTTGATAAGACCTGAACAAATCCAGAGAAAGTAAAATCACAGAGGCAAATCGAGAGTCTAATTCTGTGTGGACAGATCCATTTGTGTTCATGTATGTTGTTGTGGAGAGAATTTCTCCATGAGAACACAAACAACGAAAAACGGCTGCCTCATTAGTGTCTTCAGGTCCATAAAAAGTCTTCAATGTGATTATCTAAAATCAACGCCTTAATTATCCTTAAAAATGAGAAACAAGCCTTGAATTCTTGCTCAATAACCTTGTCGCCTGCGCTATAAATACTGGATTCACAGATATGATCGAACTCTGAATTAGTGTAAATTTATTTTCACCGTCACAGCTCAATACTTCTTGAGTTATGGAAAAATAAAAGCCCTCTACAGTGATTCAATTTTCAGAATGGTTGTTTTTGTTACGTCCATTTTTTAATGAAACGCCGTCAACCGGATATCCATCCATCTGTCCATCCATCCATTCTCCACTGCTTTTCCGGAGGTCCAGGTCGTGGAGGCAGCAGCTCAAGTAGAGAAGCCCAGACTTCCCTCTCCCCGGCCACCTGCTCCAGCTCTTCATAGACAAAACATTCCCAGGCCAGCTGGGAGACGTAGTCTCTCCAGCATGTCCTGGGTCTGCCCCGGGGTCTCCTCCCAGTGGGACGTGCCTGAAACACCTCAAGTGGGAGGCATCCTGATCAGATACCCAAACCACCTCAACTGACTACTTTCGATGTGGAGGAGCAGCGGTTCTACTCTGAGCCTCTCCCAGATGACTGAGCTCCTCACCCTGTCTCTGAGCATGAGTCCAGCAATCCTACAGAGAAAGCTCATTTCAGCCACTTGTATCCACAATCTCATTCTTTTGGTCATTACCCAAAGCTCATGACCATAGGTGAGGGTAGGAATGCAGATTGACTGGTAAATCGACAGCTTTGCTTTTGAGCTCAGTTCCCTCTTCACCACAACAGACCGGTTCAACATCCGCATCACTGCAGATGCTGCTCCGATTCGTCTGTCAGTCTCTCGCTCCGTCCTTGTCAACCGTTAACTGGATATACTTGTCTGAAATCAGCAACATACAGCTGACAGTTTTTCCCCTCACAATCTGTAAATAAAAAAGAAAAAAATAGTAAAAGGAGTTCACTTCCTAGGCACTACCATCACCAGGGACCTCAAATGGGAGCTGACCATCAGCTCACTCATCAAAAAAGCCCAGCAGAGGATGTTCTTCCTGCGGCAGCTGAGGAAGCTCAAGCTACCCACCAAGATGTTAGTGCAGTTCTACACAGCCATCATCGAGTCCATCCTCACCACCTCCATAACCGTGTGGTACGCAGGAGCCACTGCCAGGGACAGACTAAGGCTGCAGCGCGTCGTGCGCACTGCTGAGAAGGTGATCGGCTGCAAGCTCCCATCTCTCCAGGATCTGTACATCTCCAGGACCCGGAGGCGTGCTGGCCGGATCATAGCCGATCCCTCACACCCTGGTCATGTACTGTTTGCCCCCCTCCCCTCTGGTAGAAGACTTCGGTCCATCCAGACTAAAACCTCCCGTCACATGAACAGCTTCTTCCCCTCTGCCATTAGACTGCTGAACACTAAGTGACTCTCGTGCACCATGTACAGCAGCTCAACCAGACTCATGTCAATCATCACTGTTTTCTTCCTGCATTACCGACTGCACTATATAGTTCTCCACAGTATCTGCTGCTGGCTAATATATATTTTAACTGTTGACCAGTATCACTTAATCTTATCCTACACTTTATTACATGTATAGTTTATTTCTCTTATCTTATCATGTTTAATGTTGCAGCATTGTACCGAGACAAATTCCTAGTTTGTGTACTACATGAACAATGGCAATAAACCTGATTCTGATTCTGATTCTGATTCTGATTCTGAAATGAGTGAAAAAAGAGGAGAGAAGATTCTGTTACAGTGATGTAGAGATGAGCCTTTTATTTTAAGGATGTTTTAAGCTTTTTCTCTGCAGGATAACTGCTAGTTTGTTACCTGTGGGGTTTGAACAGTGAATCGTATGAGGTGGGCTGAAAAGTTCATGGGCTGACCATGATGCACAGTGGTCAAATTTGACCAAATGTGTTTTATTTTTCAACATAGTCTCCACTGTCAGTGTATCACAAAAGAAACAATGCAGTTAGTATCAGAAAAGGTTGAATTTAATGCATGATTAGTTTTGTTGCTGTAGCATAACTCCTTAGTCAGCCTATGAATTTTTCAGCATCCCCCCCGTATGTGCAGATTGTCTATTAGTGCCACACACTTTTTTTTAAAAGAAATTATAACCAATATTTAGCTCAGCAGAAAATGATATATTTTTAAACATTTTTCCACTCTGCTGTAATTATTTCTAATTGGCTTAATTTGCACCATGTCACGAGCTGAGCTCTGGAAGTTCTGCCAGGCTCAGTCTTGTGGCTTTTTCCTTGTATTTATATATATTTGTTGTATTTTGTGCCTTTTGAGTTTTATTACTGCTTTCTATTTTTCTAATTTGGCTTCTGTTTTGTTACACTCATGTTTCATTTCAATTTGTATTATTTATTAGTCTGTTTTTGATGTTTATTCCTTATATTTGTCCTTTGGTGTTCTTTCTCTGGGTTGACAGCTGTCAGGCGGCGTTCCGGTTTGGTGCTCTGTGTGGGCGTCACCCTGTCAGGTGTCAAGTCCAGCTGCTCCTCCCTCATCTCTTCCAGCTGATCCCAATCTTCATTCATTGTTACCTTTTTGCCCGCTCATGTGAACCCACACCTGTCACCACTTATGTTTATGATTTTGACCCTATTTAAGGGAGTTATTTTATTCCCATTTGCCGCTGCCTTGACTCGTCAAGTATATCTCCAAGCCTCTCTTCGTCTCCACCTGTTACAACCCGAGTGCCGGTCTCGCCCGCACTTGGCTCATATATCATCCTTTCCAGGCTTTGACAGCAGCGGATCCCTTCTAGCTCCCCGGGCTCTTATTGTGACAGCAGCCGGTGGAGCTCCCTGCTGTCAAAGCCAACAGCTGTGCTGCATTCGGGGTCATTAGTGCCCGGTGTTAAAAGCGGGCGCTGAATGCACCCCGATGCAGCAGTCTCTGTTATAATACGGTCTGTTAGACTTCGTCTGTTATACCTTCTGGTAATCTCTGTGAAGTTCTCATTGTCTGATGCTTCGGGCGTCTCCCGGCTCAGACGCCGTTCTTTCATCAGCTATTGTAAGTTCCTTGTGATTATCCTACCTGCACTGTCGTGTGTATTTTTCCCTGTTCCTTCACTCCCCAATAAACATCACTGCAACTCACCGGTGACTGCTGGCGTCTTATGGTGGCTCGTGAGGGCCACCGTGACAGTAGACTGCTGCCAGGATGTCCAGAGAGGGGCTATTCACCATGAGTTTTTGCAGTATTGGACTTTGTTCTTCCCAGTCTGGGTGTCAACTCTGGGAGCATGCCGTCTCCCAGGAGCCGCGCTCGGCGCCTGGGTAATGAGCTAGCCAGCGCCCAGGAGTACGTCGACGGGACGCTCTTCGCCGCTAGCCTCTACGACGACCCAAACCAAATGCGCTGGCACCTAGACTACGCTGAGGTCCTCCTGGACAATCTTCCTCGCGACACCGACCACCCTGAAGTCAGCACGAGGAGAAAGGACATCGCCACACAGCGTGAGATATTCCTTGGGTTGGAGGGAAATTCTGGCAGGAAGCCAAAGAGGAGGAGATGTCACCCCTCGCTTCGGGATCCCGCTCCTGCCTCCGTTCCGGCCAAGGGAGTTCGCACCATCCAGAGGTCTTTCCCCATCGGGCATGACGTCACTCAGGATTCCCCCTGAGGAGCTGCAGCTGACTGCTGTTAAGATCCGAGGCCGAGTGACAGCTGCTCGCTCCGCTGTTCATCCGCCCGGTCAACCTCAGCGAGAACCCTGTCCAGATCCTGTTCCGGGCTGCCACAATGGCTCAACCCCCCACACAGTTGCCACCCCTGCACTTCGTCAGAGGGGAATTCCCGCAGTCTCTCCCCCCGGGCCATCTTCTTCCGCTCTCCTGTCAGCGTCCCGTGCCCGGCTCATCACGGCTGTCGCCCCTCCTCCTCGTCGCCTATCCCAGCTGCTGTGTGTCTCGGGAGTCCCGTTTCGGCGAGTCCCGGAACCTTCTTGAGCGGCTCCCCGTCGTCCTCCCAGGGGGTCCTCTGTCACCATCCAGCAGGGAAAGGGAGGAGCAACGTCCGCCACAGCAGGCACCACTCAGCCTTCAGGAGACAGGAAAGTCCAAGTTCATTCACACTCTCGTTATTGTGATTTGCTCTGTCAGACTCCTGGAGGTGGAGTTCGGGGTTCGCAGCTCCCCGAGCTCCCACCACCTGCTGTAGCTGTCATTATTAACCCCGCATTCTCTGTGTCTCCCCCCGCTGAGCAGTCCTCGACGCCAGGCCAACGTCACTGGATGAGGAGGGGGCCTGCGGTTCTGGAGAGCCTGGTTCCGGTTCCGCAGCCACGTCGTGGGCGGAGGAGGAGGGCGGACTGCAGCGTGGAACCTGCACCGATGAGGAAGCGTCCCCGGGTCTCCACGGACGAGCGGTCCGGTCCAGCGGGTCAAGGGTCCCCTGCCACTACGCCGTGCGGGCCGTCGGCGTGGGCTTCAGTGCCGGAGGATCCAGGAGCTGCGCACACCATCATGCCAGCTGCGGAGCCCGTCGTAGCTGAGTGGGAGCCTGAAGACGACCTCCTGCCGTCAGTGCCCGGATCGTCGAAGTCCTGGACGGCGTCAGAACTCGAGATCAGGCAAGTGCTCTGTTTTGTCTTTCTTTACTCCATCTTAGAGCATTTTTGCCTGTCTCTTGGGGAGACGAGCTGGGTGCGGCCACCTGCTACAGCCGAGCTTGTCTCGCCGTGTTCTGGCGCTGCCGGTGATCCTGATCCCGGTTCTTTTCTCTCTCCCGAGCCTTCTCCCGGGGTCGTCGGCGCAGATCTGAGTTCGCCCGCTGTGCCGGAGGTTCCGGGTTCGGGGTTGGAGGTTGGTCCTGGTGCGGCGCCTACCCAATCGGGGTCCGACGCGGACGCAACCGAGACCCAATCGGGGTCCTTCGTGGGAGCAACCGCGACCCAATCGGGGTCTGACGAGGGTGCGGCACCAGCAGTTTCCAGGTTCGGTGAGGGAGCTGCAGATCCCCTGCCGCCGGATACTGGACGGGCTCATCTCCATCTTAACTATCATCACCATCATCACCCTCCTCGCTCTCCTGAGGAGCGCAACCCATCTCCACCTGGGGCCGTTGGGGTTCCGAACGCTCTGCCCGGTTCTCCCTCATCTTCCCCTTCTCCAGCGAGACCGCCGGCCACTCCCCCCCCTACGGTTCTGGTGGGCAAGCGATGCGGGTTGGCTGCCTGAAGGACTGCCGCTGCGGCGGCATGATAAAATAAGGCAGCGATGCTGAGGTTTTAAGCAGGTTTTATTAATCATACTGCTGTCACGAGCTCCTCTCCCGGCGCCGTGCGTGCGCGCCGGGAGCGAGCCCATGGCTCTCAGAGAAGAGGGACACAATGTCTGTGTCCTGCAGCAGCAGTTGCAGAGTGAGAGTGAGAGAGGTTGAACATGAAATTCAGACAGCTTATACACTCAGCTACAACAATACATCAAAGCATTCACATGGGTCGATATGAGCATTTGCATATGAGAGGCACAGACAGGATGCATGAACACAATGCATGGATGGCACATTAACCTCACAGCAGTGAAATGCATAAATGGCAGATTAGATCACAGCATGCAGCGGAAAAAACCCAGGAGTAGCGAGCTGTCTGTCCCTGTGTGTTGTGGGGGTTGACACCAAACCGCCAGAGCTCCCCCCCAGAGGGCTCGGCAGGTGGCCGAGACCTCGATAGTGCAGTTTGGGCAGCGAGCAGGGAAAAGCTCTGTGCAGGAGGGGGGTGGGGGGTAGTAAAAGCCGGCCGGAGACGATGAAAACGTCCGGGCCGCGCAAAAATTGCTTGTGGGTCCGCGGTGTCGAAGGGCTGTCCCGTTGAACGTGCAGAGATCCACAAGAAGAAAAATTAGTCACTGGCTTCTCCCGCGATTAAGTCCTGCAAGGATTAATAGCGGCCATGAAGAAAAGACGAGGCTGCGTGGTGGCTGTGATGAGAGCAGAGGGACTGGCGTGTTGGCTTTAGGTGCGGGCACAACCTTAAAGCTCTCGGGAACCGCAAACCGCTGAATTTCCCTTGTGTGCCGTGGCTAAGACCATAAAATCCAGTGAGCAAACTGCGTGCCTCAGGTGAACGAGCAAGCCTGAAGGGCCAGTGTGCAGCAGAAGGAAGGCAGTCAGAAAAGCCGTATTTGTCCCGTGCGTGGTGCGCCGTCCCCGTAACTCGTTCCGTGATGGGTGGGCCAGCTGGAGAGGAGAACCAGGGTCAGGGAGCTTAATCATCCCTGTTCAGTGTGTTGGAGCGGTGAAGGGGAGTAGACGCTCTGTCACTTGCTCGGTCATGGTGCGTTCAGGTCCACGTGTGCTCCGTCGGTCATGGGGATCGCCGTCGTGGAGAGGGGACGAGGTGCATGCGCTCTCGTGTGGAGGAGCTGTGAGCGCGGCCGGTCCAGCGTGGATGTGCCGATCTAGGCGTGCAGATCTCACCATGAAACGTTGCTCAGCTTTCCCGGTCGTGGGTGTTCTCCAGGGAGTTTCGCCTGGAAACTCCGCGTTGAGGTCTCCCTGAAGCAGAAGGGAGGGCAGATCAGTCAGGCTGCCGCGTTCGCTTGTCGTCGGAGAATCACCGCCGGGTGTTGCGTTCGCTGGCAGCGTGTTCGTTTCAACGTCGGGTCACCAGTGCGGCGGCATGATAAAATAAGGCAGCGATGCTGAGGTTTTAAGCAGGTTTTATTAATCATACCGCCGTTACGAGCTCCTCTCCCGGCGCCGTGCGTGCGCGCCGGGAGCGAGCCCACGGCTCTCAGAGAAGAGGGACACAATGTCTGTGTCCTGCAGCAGCAGTTGCAGAGTGAGAATGAGAGAGGTTGAACATGAAATTCAGAAAGCTTATATACTCAGCTACAACAATACATCAAAGCATTCACATGGGTCGATATGAGCATTTGCATATGAGAGGCACAGACAGGATGCATGAACACAATGCATGGATGGCACATTAACCTCACAGCAGTGAAATGCATAAATGGCAGATTAGATCACAGCATGCAGCGGAAAAAACCCAGGAGTAGCGAGCTGTCTGTCCCTGTGTGTTGTGGGGGTTGACACCAAACCGCCACAGCCGCGCCCATTTGGCTCTCTGGGCCGGCCACCCGACCCATTGGACCCCCTGTGTGGCGACCTGATCCGGCCGCCTGAAATTAACTGTTTCCGGGCATGGGACTGGGGTAGGTCGCCCGAACTGTCCTTTCCTTCCCTGCCTGCATTGCGGCCGCTTGATGCCGGGTGGCCCCCCTGAACTTTCAGCCTCCATGCCTCAGAGACAGGACTGCAGTCATCCCGGGTTTTTTCATTGTGGTCATGTCTGTAAACTTTTGGGATGTGCGGGGGGGGCCTGATATCTGTGATTTTGTATCTCACCTTTTCCTTTAGTCTGTAATTTGTGTTTTCTTCCCCTTGGTCTCATACCCATGTTCTGTTTGAGACTGTGGATGTGTGTGTTGCCTTTTGAGTCCTGTCCTTACGTAATCCACACGTTATTGGGTATTGTGGTTTTTATTTTCTTCTCTTTTTGACTCTCTCCCTCCTGCTGGCGCCCCATCCACCCACCCTGGGGGGGGGGGGGTGCTTGGGTGTTATTTGGCCGTTCAAGAGCCCGGCCTCGAGGGGGAGGTACTGTTACAACCCGAGTGCCGGTCTCGCCCGCACTCAGCTCATATATCATATTTTCCAGGCTTTGACAGCAGCGGATCCCTTCTAGCTTCCCGGGCTCTTATTGTGACAGCGGCCGGTGGAGCTCCCTGCTGTCAAAGCCAACAGCTGTGCTGCATTCGGGGTCATTAGTGCCCGGTGTTAAAAGCGGGCGCTGAATGCACCCCGATGCAGCAGTCTCTGTTATAATACGGTCTGTTAGACTTCGTCTGTTATACCTTCTGTTAATCTCCATGAAGTTCTCATCGTCTGATGCTTCGGGCGTCTCCCGGCTCAGACGCCATTCTTTCATCAGCTATTGTAAGTTCCTTGTGATTATCCTACCTGCACTGTCGTGTGTATTTTTCCCTGTTCCTTCACTCCCCAATAAACATCACTGCAACTCACCGGTGACTGCTGGCGTCTTATGGTGGCTCGTGAGGGCCACTGTGACACCACCAGATCCTATTTCTGCTCTGGCGCGCTATTCTTGTAAGTTTTCTCCCTCGTTGTTATGTTGTATTTTGAGCACCTTGTTGAACTTTGCGTTTGCTGTTTGTTTTTCAATAAATTGCCCAAACTCACAGTTCAGCGTGTGGGTCTCATCTCTCTGCCCCAAAGGGCACTCATGACACACCAAATGATTTTTAAAGTTACATTATTTAGAAAGTTGTTTACAATTCATTTTGTTTTATTCCAAAATAATGAAGAATATCAGACAACCAATCTGCTAGTTGTCAAATTGAGGGTCTGAAGAACAGCTGAAAGATACAGATATACAGTATATTATATTAATACATTTGAATAAGGAACATTATGAGGAAACATAAAAAGGATGAAAAGTAGCTTCTTCTAAATAAAACTTTCGTCTCTAATTTAGTAAAATATCAGGAGCTAAATCTGTGTGATCACTGTTGAAAGTAGGAGATGGATGATATTTTTCAGATTTAAGCAGTTTATGAATGTGCTGATAATTAAAAAAACTATACAAAAAAGTATGGTCGGATATTCAGAAATTTATTTTTCAGCACAAAACAATTTGTAATATACAGTATTTCTAATAGTTTTATTTCATAAATAAAGCCATATATAACTTGACAGGTTTTTTTTTCCACTGTTGTGAATTTATTAATGCCACATATTCAGAGGTATGTATATATATATAAAAAAAAAAACTTTATAAGCAGCATAATCTTTATTTTAAAGGTCAAATTGCCGTTATGGCCCTCAGCCACTTGTATTTTAGTCAGAGACGGGCAAAATGGCTCTTTGGTTGGCAAAGGTTGCAGACCCCTGGCTAGACAGAGAGATCGAGCTGGCAAGCATGTGCAGCAGGTTAGGCTGATTAAGGACAGAAATGGTAATGTACTAACAAGTGATGAGTGTGTTAAGAAGATGGAAGGAGTACTTTGAGGAGAGACAGCTCAGGTTGAGTGGTTTGGAGACAAAGTAAGAGAGGCAAGGCTGAGATGGTTTGGACATGTACTGAGGAGGGATAGTGGATATATTGGACAAAGGATGTTGAAGATGGAGCTGCCAGGCAGGAGGAAACGAGGAAGACTACAGAGAAGATTCATGGATGTCATGAAAGAGGACATGGAGAGGGTTGGTGTTACAGAGGAAAATGCAAGGGATAAGGTGAGATGGAGGCAAATGATCTGCTGTGGGAACAGCCAAAAGAAGAAAAAGAATTCTTTGTGTCTACACGCACTGCTTTTAAGGACTGGTGCAATTTCAGTTATCCTGGGCCACCATGCATACAACTGGGCATGTCCTTCAACTGGTAAGTCTTTTTATAACAGCATTCACGCTGTTTAATGTACGGCTAGCCTCTATTAGCCTTGTGGTATGTGTGTTGGGTCTAGTCACCGATTCTGGCATTTGAAGGGGGTGGGGGTAGGAGTGAAAAGATTTTTACTCAAAACTGTAAAACAATGAAAGTTTTTTGGGGGGTAGTAAAAATGGCATAAGATACCATTTTAGACAATGTAGATTTGCTTTTATAGGGGATTTATAGCCACCGGTGTGCGTCTTTAAATGACTTAGGCAATTCAGAATCAGAAGAATCAGAATCAGAATAAACTTTATTGCCAAGCATGTAAAAAACACACGAGGAACTTGACTTGACATTGGTGCGCATGCGCGCGACACAACGACACGGCAGCCATAATAGGCGCCTCATCAAACAGAGATAGATAAGAAAGGGAGGGGAAGGGAGGGAACGACACAAGGGGGGAGGAGAAAAAAAAAACTTCGTTATCAAAATACAGCTTATTTTTAAGCAGATTATGATTACAATGAAAAAAAAATCTCTCAATAGCACAGAGCAACAGCTCAGAATTTCACAAGACACAAGAGAGCAGTGTACAGTATATCTTTAATCAGTTCATGAATCAATGTGTGTGCGGTGTTGAGCAGTGTTGATGATAATAAGAGAGACCCAAGGACTCTTGGCAGAAGATGTTTTGTCTGTCTGGCGCCCAGTCTTATCTGGCGCTGCAGCTGGCTGTCCAAGGCCTTGTGCTCATGATTTTGAAAAAACACAGTCTGCAGACAGCCAGGAGGAATTTTCATGGGGAATAATAATGCCAAATAGGACTGATCACAGAGGAGACTTGTATTTCTTCTGTAGATTCAGTACATTAATCCTTCATTGCGCAGCTTTGAATTCGTCGTGGAAAGACCTGAGCGAACCCATGATGTAATCCACCTTACGAGACAGTTCTCCAGTAGTCGCTATCAGGGTCTTCTCCAGTTTCTCAATTTGTTGGATGCACCTCGCCTGGCCAGCATTTTGATAGGTTGAATCCATCTTCAGCAATTTACGGTAAACCAAGACAATTCCCGTCCCAATCAGAATTATCCCAATCACCAAGATTACGAAGATAAACAAATCTTCAATATCTTCGATAGAGAGATTAGAGAGACACAGCATTTTCCAATTACCTGTGTCACATAGATAGCCCACTGGAGCCGTTCCAGCGGGGCAGACAGCTTCCCCCGGAGCACTTTTCCTTGTTGAAAAAATAGTGTCAATTGTGTTCAAAGCCCAGCTTATTAACTCCATAATTTCTTTTCGGCGGTCGCAGTTAGACGCAGACAGACAACAGCAAGCTGGGATCCAGTAGTAGGAGGGGAGGAAAAAGTCAGCAGGAGAGAAGAAAAAAGCGTCTGCTCTCTTGGGAGGGCGGAAGTCAATTCCAGAAAATCAGAGGTCACTATTTTTTCTAGCTGTCAGAATCTGAAAACTTCTCCTATTAGTGTCATATTGTCCTTAATCCTTTTTATTAGTGTTATGAGGAGTTTTATCCTCCTCTCTAAATAATCAGACCACATTTGTTGTCATCTGTGACCATCAAACCTCCAGAAAATCAAGAGGTCACCAGTTTTGACAACCATTAGAATCTGTGACCTTCGCCTATTGATGTCATATTTACCTTAAACCTATTTATAGGTGTTCTGAGGAGTTTTAAGATAAATATGATAAACAGAGGGGAAGGTCACAAATTCTGATGGCTGTCAAAAATGGTGACCTTTAAAACCTTTTAACTGGGCGACTGTGACAGTTAAAGGGTAAACATAACCCCTAGTGGTTAAGAGTGGTAAATATTTTTTGTCAATAAAATAGTTCAGATTTCCAAGGCTATAACTTGAAAGTTGCAAGAGATAATGGCTCACTGTCAATTAGAAAGATGTAGAATATGATCCAAAGTTTCAGATAGGAATAAATTTATGCATCTAATTTGCATAATGTCACGGCAGCTATATAAATTACATAACTCAGTCAAAAGTGGACTTTGGACATATTTACACAAAGAAGGGTTTGTTTTTTTTACACCATTTTGTCTACAGTGGCATGTTTTTATCTTATCTTCAAAGTATATGAACCAGAAAATCAATAAAATGTTAAAAAAAGAAGAAGACATAAATACATCACTTCCTGGTGGCGGGGCAGGAGGGGGCTCGCTTGCTCGTGTGGTCGCTCCGTTTTTGCCCATCGTGGTCATTGTTTTGCATTTGGTCGGTCATTTACGCTCTCTACCACATCTACAAACTCTTATGATTATCCCACGTGAATTTCGTTTGTATTACATGGCTATTTTTCCTGTATGATGCAGTTTCTGTGAGGATCCGGACAATCGTGGTGGCGGCCATCTTGGTCTTGTGAGCTCATGGCACAAAAAGGAAGAATAATAATGAAGATTTCTTCTTCTTTGCTGTATTCCATGTCAGCCATGATACCTCTGACATGTGCCTGCCACCTTCTGAACTGTCAGATCAGTACAGCTCAGTACAAATCCTCAGTATAGCCGGGGACGTCAGAGTACAGCCAGAGAGTTGACAGGCGCAGTTGCTGCGCTGTGCCACTGGGGGCGCGTGACCCGTCCATGAAATGTGGACAGTTAAACGCCACAGCACAAGCTCAGCGGGAGCCACATCAGCGGAACACTCTGCTTTGCATTGTTTAGATGCTGCAGAGAGGCAGGTGGCTGTGCTCACGCAGCAGCTGGAAACTATTACACGGCAGCTGAGCACGGTCGCAGAACATTGGACCCATTTATCTTGCTCGGGTTCCCTCGTTCCACCTAATGCCCCTGTTTCTTCCACCATATACCGCACAACCTCCGTTCCCTCACCTGCCCCGTACGCGGGTGAGGTGGGGAAATGTAGGGATTTTCTTTGCCAAGTGCGGCTTTATTTGGGCCAGGTGTGTGTGTGTGTGTGGGGGGGGGGGGGTACCCGGACGACATAGCTAAAATTAATTTCATGCCCCTCCTGCTGCGTGACCATGCTCTGAGTTGGGCTCGGTCAGTTCTTGACAGTCCGGAGGGCCCACACTACACTTTTGGACTAATTGAACTAGTGTTAGACACTTTTGATCGTTTCGTCACAGAATTCAGTAGGACTTTTGACCGTACAGAAAGCAAGGGGAACATTATGAGCCACCTCTTGTCTCTCCACCAGGCTAGTCGGTCTGTAGCTGACTACTTGGTGGAGTTTCGGGTCGAAGCAGCGGACTCTGGGTGGAATGACGTTTCGATACGAAGCGCCTTCCTCCAGGATTTGAACTCCAACCTCCGCGACGACCTAGTGGTCCATGCTGTTCCCTCCTCCTTGAACGGTCTAATTGATCAAGCAGTCGGCTTGGATAATCAGTGCCGCAAGCGCGCGAAGGAGTGCAAATCCTCCTCTCGCCCGCCCTTTGCACGTGTACCATCCCAGGCTGCTGACACAGGTGGAGCCAACTCATCCTCTGAGCCAATGGTGCTTGGCCGGTCTCGGTTGACTCCGGAAGAGCACCAGTGGTGGAGGAGAGCCGGCACGTGCTTGTACTGTGGTTCACTTAAGCACAGACTAGATGACTGCCACCTGAAGCCAAAAGACGCGGCCCGTCAGTAGCCGTGGGGGGTCTGATGGGTGGGAATCATTCTCCATCCCCCCGGTAATCTCTCAATTTTGGCCCTCATTCAATTACTGGGGGTCGAGAGGAGGGTTATGGCACTAATTGACTTGGGATGAGTGGAATTTCATCTCCTCACAACTTGTGCGGCAGATGAGAAATCCCACTACTAAATTCCATCACGCTCAATGTCATCACTCTTTCTGGCCACAGTGTGGCGTCGGTCTCAGAAAATACGGCGCCTATTTCCGTCCTTCTTTCCAGGAACCACCGGGAGGAAATATCGTTCCTTGTTTTTCAAAATTCCTCCTCCCCGGTGGTGTTGGGGTACCCATGGCTCCAGAGGCATAACCCTGTAATCAGTTGGGCACATAATTCCATCACCTCCTGGACCCCGTACTGTTTGGCTTCCTGCTTAAGTTCGGTTGAGTGGTCACCATCTCTGTCCATCTCCTCCCCTCCGGTAGAGCTGCTGGACCTCTCCCTTGTACCTGAGGTCTATCACGACCTAGGGGAGATCTTTAGCAAGTCGAGAGCACTTTCTTTACCACCTCATCGCTCATACGACTGCTCTATAGACCTCCTCCCGGGTGCGTGGCTGCTGTCCAGCAAGCTTTACAACATTTCTGGCCCAGAGAGGGAGGCAATGGAGAGATACTGTACATTAAAGACTCCTTGAACACCGGCCTCATTCGGCCTTCCTCAGCTCTGCTTGGGGCAGGGTTTTTTTTGTTGGTAAGAAGGATGGAACTTTGCGTCCGTGCATTGATTACTGGGAGCTCAATGCTATTACCATCAAAGATAAATATCCTCTGCCCCTAATAAATTCCGCATTCAAGCTCCTTCAGCGCGCATGGGTGTTTACCAAGCTCGATTTGCGTATTGCTTATCATCTCATCCGTGTCTGTGAGGGTGATGAATGGAAGACGGCATTTAAAACACACCTGGGGCAGTTTGAATATCTGGTCATGCCCTTTGGGCTGACCAATCCCCCCGCCGTCTTCCAGCATCTTATTAATGATGTCCTCTGAGATATGGTGAACCAATTTGTCTTCATGTATCTTGACGATATTCTCATTTTTTCTCGCTCGCCAGAGGAACACAAGGTCCATGTCAGGGCTGTGTTACAACGGCTCCTGGAAAACCAACTTTTTGTGAAGGCCGACAAGTGTGAGTTTTCCACCAGCTCCGCTTCCTTCCTTGGATTCATTGTGGTGGAGGGGGAGCTGAGAGCCAACCCAGCTAAGGTAAAGGCTGTGCCGGATTGGCCTACACCCCACTCCTGCAAGGAGCTCTAACGCTTCTTGGGGTTTGTGAACTTTTATCGCTGGTTCATCAGGCTCTACAGTGGGGTGGCACAGCCTCTTACGCAGCTGACCTCTGTTAAGGTGCCATTTTTATGGTGCGAGGCAGCTGAACAGGCTTTTTCTAAATTAAAAAACTTGTTCTATAATACGCCCATCTTGGCGCAGGTCGACCCTCAGCTCCAATTTACCCTTGAGGTGGATACGTCTGATTTGGGGGTGGCCGCTGTCGTTTCACAGTGCTCAACCTCATTTGAAAAACTGCTAACAGATAATTACACATTTATTCTAACAATAAAATAACATTTCTTTCTAACAAATTTTAGACCTATTATTTAGTTATTTCTACAGATATCAAAGTGACAAGCCATGCCTTTGGTTGCTAGTGGGGTCATAAATGGTTTTCTCTATAAACAAAACAGCGATTTAACCCAAGGATCATGGACCGAGCGGCTGCAATCTAGAGGCTGTGACCGGTGGAAAAACAGCTTACTCCATTAACGTAAGCACTCTTCTTCACCCTGTTACTGACCACTATCATGCATACAATTTACAGCATTTCCCTCCTAGAGTTACAGAATCTGACAGGTTGCAGAAAATTCTATAACACTGGCACAGTGTTTTAGAAGTGGCTCGACTTCAGTCATTCATCACTGGGGCAGAGCACTGCAGAGGCCTACTGACAGATGGTCAGAGACGGGGGAATGGATAAGAGGGGGTGGGGGAGGGATGGGTGCTTTGCTGTAGTGCAGGTGTGATATGATAACTCTTGCGTTACAGAGTCTACATTTAACTTGTTTCATTTATTTATTTTCCTCCCATACTTTGGAAAGTTTTGGCCTTCTTTGCAATTTTCTCTTCATCTCACCATGATGTGCTCCTCTTCTTCTCTGCTGGAACAGTTAAGCTGAACATTTCCGGGCATGCATATAAACTTTAAAATTCAACGACGCGTTGATAATAAAAATCTGTGTCGACAAATTTTTATGATCAGTGTCATCGAATTGTATCTAATTGTTGTAGCCCTTAATAGTGTCATGGGGTGGTGAATTAGACCCAAATGCCAGACGTGAGTTTTAATAGTTTTTACTGTGAGCTGGTTACCCTGAGAGCTTAACAGAACTCGAGAGCTTAACAGAAAATAATAAATGTGGCTTAGACGCAGCAACAAAAAACTGAAGCAAAAACACAGCAGGTCAGGACATGACAAAACTAGACAGACCGGGATGAAGCGTGTAATCACGCCAACATGACAAGGAACCCCATCAGAACAGAAATGGAACATAACTTAAATAATCAAGGGGACAATCAAGACAACACGGCACAGGTGGGGAGACCAATCATGACTGACAGCTGACACATGAGGAAAACAGATGACAGGACGGGCGGGGCTACACACGCAATCACAAACAGAGGAGACACAGAACATGAACAGGGAATTAGGGGAGACATGACCATGACAATAATAATGCAAATAATAACCAAACTTAACCCTCAAGCGACCGAGTGGGGTCATTTACGACCCCAGCCATATAATTTAATGTGCTGTCTCTTTATTTTTTATCCAAATTTTCTTTCCTAGCATGAATTTGTCAGTCTACTAATCCTACACACATTCATAGTTTTTTGCAGGGATCAACCAATTGGTGTGGCGTAGACATCGCAAACTCTTGTGGGGTCATTTATGACCCCGAAGAGAAGCACTGGTTTTTAAACATTGGTTTTATAAATTTTATTCAAATGTTCCACTTCTAATAGTTAGTTAGTTAATCCCTTCACACCTGAAGGTGTGTATGGGCGGCGCCTATCTCCGTTTCTCTGACCCTAGGCCACACAGCTACTGTAAGTAGTGAAAGCTACAGCGGGGGGTCAGTCCTCTGGTAGCTCTGTGTGTAACTTTACTTTCCCCATTCCATTATGCGGAGCACCACGCTAGAAGGCAGAAAGCACCATTTTTATATGGTCTTTGGTATGACCCGGCCGGGATTTGAACCCCTGCCTCCCGGGTGTGGGGCGGATGCTCTACCAACTGAGCCACCACTCCGGTTTCCACTTCTAATCAGTACTTTATGTTGTATTGCAGTGAACCATGGCTAACAGACCTAGGATAGCAAGATTTACATTTGTCTGTTTGTCTGGATTTGTCTGTCTGTTTGTTTGTCTGTTTGTTAGCAAGAGAACTCAAAAACTTATGGACGGATTTTCATGAAATTTTCACAAATTGTCAGAAATGAGGTATCCTACAGATGATTAGATTTTGGTGGTGATCCGGATCACCGTCCACAAGAAAACCGCCATTACGCAAAATGCCATAATAGGTATCATGATCATCATCGTAACTACAATAATAGGTATCATCATCATCGTGATGATGATATGATGACTATGATGACTATGATGATGATGATGATACCTATTATTGTTGTAACTATGATGATGATGATTATGTTCCAAGAGTGAACTGACAAGGACTGTCTAAATAAATGTAATGTTGTTCTTACAGTCTGCGTTTTGGTTATTTCTTGCAATAAAAGTATTATTAGCAAACACATTTTACATTAGATCATTATAAAATACCTGTCTTAAATACAGGGAGTAGTTTTGGTATGATAAACCTCCAACCAGCCATTTATAATAAGGATCCCTGTACAGAGCACAATGGGGTCATAAATGACCCCACTTGGTCATTTCAGTCCGTAAAATAGCTTGGTCGCTTGAGGGTTAAACCCCTGATCATAATACTCACAGATCTAAGAACACAATCATGAATCTAATAATAATAACTGCAGAAAATTCAAAGAAGTAAACTCAAGGCGAGGATGTGGATTGGAGCCCATGCTCTAAAGAAAAGAAATACAAACTATAAATCAGGATGAAGACATGGGACCCAACCCATGCCCTGACAGTACCCCCCTCTAAAGGGGTGGCTTCCAGATTACCCTTGAAGTACCACCAACAAGAAAAAAAAACAAGCCCAAAGAAAACCCCCCACAGTGGGCGGTTGGGGTTCAAGGCCAGGTGGGCTAAAACAAAGTCTCACCCCCCACCCCCACACACAGAGTCCAAAATCAAACATAACCACGGTAAATGAAGTCCATGACCTCAAAGTTGAACACAAAATGGGTCAGATGGTCTTCCAGAGTCCCAGGGCCACCAGATTGGAGAGCAAGGCAGGTCAGGGGGCCTATCCAAGTTAATGAGACCCCAGACCAGAGCACAGAATGAGTCGGGTTTTCTACCAGAGTTCATAGACCATCAGACCAGAGAACAAAGCAGGTCAGGGGCTGAACCCAGTTCATAGGCCTCCAGATCTCAAAACATAACCTGTCAGGTGGTCACCCAGAGTCCCTGGACCACCAGAGATAACTATAGGGGCACTTTAAACTCAGGTGAAAGTAACATGAGAGCCCTTTGCTCTAAAACTGATAACTGAGGTGTGCTAACCCCAGTAGCAGATGACAGGTGCTTGCTAATCTCAGGGACACATGATGGAGGTTTTCCAGCCACAGGAATACTGTACATGACGGAGGCTCCTCAGCCTCTGGGACAGCTGAGGCGAGCCGCCTATTGGCGAAGCCAGATGATAAGGTCTGAAGGTCCTCAAGTCCTGATGTCTGGGAATCCATCCCTGAAACAGCCACCTCAAACAGGGTGGAAAATGCAACACCTGGGTCACTGCAACAGGCAGCAGTAGAGCTTGGCAAGTGAAGCCCAGAAGCAGATGGTAGCTTCAACCGGGTCCCCCCACTAAGAGCTAGGCAGGGCCTCTCTAAAACTGATGTTAAAAGTATGAGAAAGAGGACTTGCCTGAGCTCTTGCTCCACTACGGACAAGGACCCCAGTGACTGCTGTTGCAGTCCATCTAGCAGCAGTGGTGGCAGATGAGGCAAGGGTGATGACAGGCTGAGCAGGAACAGGAGCATGCATCTCAGGCTGAGCAGGAACAGGTGGAGCTGTGGTGTGTGCCTCAGGGACAGCAGGAGTCATTGTGTGCACCTCGGCGACAGCTGGGGCCACTGTGTGCACCTCGGGGATGGCTGCCGCTGCTGTATGCACCTTGGGGACGGCTGGCGCTGTTGTGTGTACCTCGGAGATGACTGGAGCTGTTGTGTGCACCTCTTGGGCAGCTGGAGCTGTCCGGAGAAGAGCCGGAACTGGTGCTGGTGCTGGGAAGCAACATGGAGCAGGTACTGGAACTGGGGGGCACCATAGAGCAGGAACTGGGACTGGGGGTGCCGTGGAGCAGGTACAAGACGATTCTTCCGCAGCCCAGACACAGAAACAGCAACCGATAGGACACCCAGTCTGGGGGCTACAGCTACTTGGAACCCAGTTCTGGGGGTAGCTGCAGCTGGAGAAGCTTCAGGGCAGCCGGCTCATCCCAGACCAGTAGGTGGCCTCCCAGTATGGCCAGTCTCTCAGAAAAACCAGAAAGAGAAACAGGAGATGCAGGTGAGGGTTGGTGGATGGAAGTGGTAGCAGAAATGACAGCAGAAATGGATGGAGAGAACTCAGTGGTGGTAGGTGGCCAACGCTAAGCCCCCTCACCAGGAACAGGACAAGCCCTTTCATTAAGTGGTGTTAAAAAATGAAAAGATACTTGCCTCTGTTCCTGCTCTGCTGCCGCTGGAGAGACATTCCCTCCCAAGAGATCACGGGGTTCCCCTGATGGGGAGCTGCTGCATGATGGTGTGGTGCTGCATCAGGGGGGGGAGAAGATGCAGCGGTCTGGAGCTCCTCCGCTGACAAGGAAGAGCCAGGCCAAAGAGTCTGCTGGTGCGAGCTGCGTCCATTGGCTTGCTTGAGTTCCCCCTTCCTCTGCTCCTCACTGGTCGCTGGCGGCATCTTACCCCGCCACTGGAATTTCCACTGTAGCAGCACCACTGAAAGCAGGAGTCCAGCGAGCGGGGGATATTGCCACAAGGTGGGAAAGCCCTTGATAATTCCCGCCGCCATGTCCAGGGAATGAAGGTCCTTTTCTGGTGAGTGGGAGGAGTGGGCATCCCCGATGAGAACATTGATGCGGGAAGTAGCCCATACTTCCTCCTTCTCAAGGCCCATTTGAAAAAACTCACTGTCCGTTGGGTCCATACTGTCGAGTTCCTTCTGTCGTGGGGTGGTGAACTGGACTCAAACGTTGGATGTGTTTTAACAGTTTTTATTGTGAGCTGGTCACCCTGACGCAGCTCAAAGGCTTAACAGAAAATAATAAATGCGGCTCGGAAGCAGCAACAAAAAACTGAGGCAAAAATACAGCAGGTCAGGACATGACAAAACTGGATATGAGACATAATCAGTGGAGCGCTCCTTCGAGTGCGACGTAGCATAGCTCTCCTAGTCAAGTTTTATTTAGTTTTTATATCTCTAGTGTTGTTTTTATTGATTCAAATGCGGCATGTTACAGCTTATGTTAAGTAATGATAGAGAGACTCTTTTACAACTTAGAGCACGGAGTCACCGGGGACAAACTGATACAAATCTCCTGGATTGCTTCCCGGACCTACAGCTCCATGCTAGAGGGCTGCCGGGTTAGGCCGCAGCAGGGGGTTTTCCTGGTGCCTCTAGGCCGACATGGAAGGATGGAAGACGGGGTGGAGCAGAACGAAGACCCCGTCGATTGGTTAGCAGAGGATGGCTAATTCTCCCGATCATACTCTTCGCCAACGTCCAGTCTCTGGTCAACAAGATGGATGACCTACTCAGTCGGATGGCTACACAGAGGTACATCAAGAACTGCTCTGTTTTGTGTTTCTGTGAAACGTGTCTTGGACAGAGGACCTCTGACGAAGCCATAACACCAGCAGGCTACACTGTTTACAGGGCCAACCGCAGTGCTACGGAATGCGGTAAAACACGGGGAGGAGGAACAGCTATCCTCGTCAAACAATCCTGGAGTACCGGTAACATGGTAACATCACAGTCATGTTCTGAGGATGTGGAGTATATTACTCTAAAGTGCAGGCCATTCTACTTACCCATAGAACTGCAGTGCATTATACTTAGTACAGTGTATGTACCTCCCTCAGCTAATGAGGAAAATGCCCTTAGAGAACTGCATAACATGATTAGCAGACATGAGAACTCATACCCAGATGCTGCTTTTATCATCTTAGGAGATTTTAACCACTGTGATCTGCGGAAAAGCTTCCTCAATTTCTACCAGTTTGCCAACTTCCCCACTAGGGAAAACAGCACTCTGGACAAATATAGCAATATCAGAAATGCTTATACCGCTGTCTCCAAGCCACATTTTGGCAAGTGTGACCACCTTGCCATGAGTGTGACCCAGTCACAGTTAGGACTGTGATGAAGTGGACTGACAATGCACGGAAACTGGACTATTCAGTGCATCCATAATAGTGCTTTGTGAGTGAGAGAACAGCACTGGAACGTCTCATCGCGTCAGGGAATTATCTTGTCCACTTTTGTTTGTTTTTGTTGATTTCGTTTTTAATTTTTTGTCGCTTTTTGCTGATATTGGTTTTTGCTTGGTGTTGGCTTGGTGCTGGCCTAGCTGAAAAGCCTGATCGGACGCGCGGGTGGATCGGACCCCCTGCTGGGCTGTTTTACTGGGCTAGGCTAACCTGCTAACCTGTTTTTAGTCTTTTTAGCTGTTTTTAGCTAACCTGTTTTTAGCTGTTTTTAACTGGTTAGCTATCCACCTCTTGTCTGGAACGTCATGGCTCCATCCCTGACGTGTACCAGCTGTGTGTCCCTCCTAAGGAAGGTCTCTGAGTTGGAAGTAAGACTCTCCACCCTTTATAAGATTCGGGAGGCTGAAGACCACCTCAACACCATCATTCTCGGGTGAACATCGGCCCCGGCTACCAACTCGCAGCTGGCGGAGACGGCTACCTACCTGGGTGAGTTCAGCGCATCTCCGTCCACTTCTACCCCTGCTCCGGCCTCTTCAGATGTCCAGGACCACAGCAATAATCACTGGCTTCATCTCGGGGCTAAACCCAAAGCCCCGGTTGGTTCTTCTTATCATTGGTGCGCGCCCTGGACCTTGGTTGGACCAGCTAGCAGTCATCGTCGATCGACCAGACAGAGCCGCTCCTCTTCTCTTCCCCTGCTCTTGGAAAATAGATTTGACATCCTTTCTCTGGAGGATTTTCCTCACCTGGACACAGGCCGTCCGCCTGTGGTCACCCTTCCTCCTCCTTCCTCTCTTTCAGCGGCGGCTCAAACCCGCCATCCCCGGTCTAAGACTACTCTAGGTGTGCCAAATTACACACCAGCTCCAAACAGAAGAGAGCGCATCACCCCGCCTTCACAACAACACCATCGTCAAAATTATTCACCCACGTCAGAAACCACTGACAAAGCCCCCCCCAGACAACGCTGGTAATTGGTGACTCGATTATGAGGAACGTCAGAAGCAGGTACTGTGTGACTAAATTTTTTCCTGGGGCTAGAGTGTCTGACATTGACGCTCTTACCCCGACCTACTAAATGAATACCCCCACGTTAAAACTGTCATAATACATGTTGGATGCAACAACATCCCAGATGAAGCATCAGAGATCTTAAAGAGTGACTTCAGGAGCCTTCTGTCCACTCTTATGAACTGTAGCAGACGTGCGTTTATCTCTGGACCTTTGGCACCTTTCAGACGAGGTTGTAATTATTTTAGCAGAACTCTCAGTCTTAATACCTGGTTGTGTTCTACATGTCCTACTTTTAACATTGGTTTTGTAGACAGTTTTAACCTGTTTTGGAACCGTCCATCACTTACGAGGCCAGACAGCATCCATCCAAATGGACTTGGTGCACGTGTTTTAAGGGACAATCTGTTCTATTCCATTCAGCGTTTTTTAGTACAGTGACTGAAATTTGGCGTGTTAACTCACTCTGAAGTTCCTGGGTCTGCCAACCACTCCTTTTTTGGTTTTGTTTCCACGTTTCATATTAATCCCATTAATCCAAATAATCCTCACTGTTTGGATCAGTCTTCGATTTATAACCCTACAGAGATTGTGTCTGTCTCCCATTACCCAAAATATTATAACCCAAGACAAATACAACACAACTTGATAAATACACGCCTTTCTGCAGCTCTTCCTCATCCACCCCCCCCAACTTTGCCTCTGTCTTCTCCCTTAGAGAACCTTTGTCTACTCCCCCCAAAGTTAATAAAAAAGTAAAAAAAAAAAAAATATTGCATAAACATCCCAAAGTGATTAAACAGAATGTTGGTAAAACTCAAATCAAACCTCAACTCTCTAAATTTAATAATTTGGCCTCTGTTCCTCCTCATAATTTAAAAATTAAAGGTGGTTTATTAAATATTAGGTCTCTAACTCCCAAGTCCCTTCTAGTCCATGATCTATTAATTACCTCCGCCAGGCCGAAAAGGCCAGGAGGAGGTTATGTTTTTGCCGGCGTTTGTCTGTGTGTTTGTTTGTCTGTCTGTCTGTCTGTCTGTCTGTTTGTCTGTTGGTTAGCAAGATAACTCAAAAAATCTTGGACGGATTTCCATGAAACTTTCAGGCGTTGTTGGAAATGGTACAAGGAAGAACTGATTAAATTTTGGGGGTGATCCGGTTCACTGTCTGGATACAGGAATTTTTTAAAGCATTTTTCATTCAACACTGTGACATACAGCCATTTTCAACATGTGCGCAGGCGCAATGGAGGGCGCTGGTCGTCGTGTCTGCAACACAAACTCCGCGTTCTTCAACGTTTTAGGCACAAAAGGACGCGGAAAACACTGCTGGCCTGGGCCCGCCAGCGTGCCTGTGTTTGCGCGCAACTGCAAAACCTCACACGGGCAGCTGTCCGCCGACGGATTCTTTGGCAGAAATTCCCCGGCCAGCCATAGGAGCTGCGCATTTGCAGAAATTCACCGGCCAGCCATAGGCGCTGCGCAAAAACGAGCTCTCTGCCGGCGAAGCTTCTAAATTCTCGTTTGCCGCGGAGCGCAACCCCCCAAAAAATAATATTGTAGCGAACTCAATATGAGCACCCTACTTGGCTTGCCAAGTGGGTTGACCCTATTGGCGACACAGGTAGAGTGCGGGACTCCGGAGCGGGAGGCGTGAGTTCGAACCTCCCGGTGGGACGTCGCCATGTCGAGCAGCACGTTACAATATAATATAAAACCCACGGCAACCTGTCTACCCTATTTGCATCCGTCAGTGGAGGAGATGGACACAACAGCAACACTTTAGTTTATTACCTCCGCCAAGGAGGCAATGCTTTTACTACTGAACCACTAATCCTATCACTATCAGATTGATTGTCATTGATTAATTGTGTGTTTATTGCACTGTCCCTGTCAAATAAACAAATAATCATTGTGAATCCAATTGCTAGTCATATGTTTACATGCTCAAGGAATCTGAAAACGTACACACAAACACTGTATGGGGGGAATTGTGGCGCTTGGCGGAGGTCTGCGCTCTTCGAGTGCTTTTCTAGTTGATCATCAGATCGATTTAATATCCCTCACAGAGACTTGGCTAGGGCAAGATGATTATGTTGGTTTGAATGAATCAACTTCCTCTGGTTATCTAAACTATCATAATCCCAGAAGTTCTGGTCGTGGAGGTGGAGTAGCGTCAATTTTCCATTTTAAACTAGAAAAGCACTCATAGAGCACATACCTCCACCAAGGCTCCTTCCGTTTCTCATGGATCACCTCCAAAATGTAATGGGTTTGTGTGTAGGCCTATAGCCACTTGTGGTGGAAATTGCATCAAAGTCTGTCCATCAGTTTTTGAGTATTGTTGCTAACACACTGTGAGAAGATAAGAGCCTTGGCTGAGGTATGCACTCTCAGATCATCACCAAAATATAATGGGTTCCTCTCTAGCCCAAGAACCACCTCTGGTGAAAATTTCATCCAAATCCATCTTGTAGTTTTTGTGTAATCCTGCTGCACAAATACAAACAAAGCCCTTGGCGGAGGTATGCACTCTCAGATCATCACCAAAATCTAATAATCTGTTCCCCGTGCCATTACACACCTTTCCTGAAAATTTCGTCAAAATCCATTCTTAACTTTTTGAGTTATGTTGGTAACAGACAGACAGGCAGACAGACAGACAAACAGACTAACACCGGTAAAAACATAACCTCCTTGGTGGAGGTAATTACTAGTTAATGTAAAGCAAAAATCATGTTTTAATTCCTTTGAGGGCCTGGTCCTCAGTGTGGGGCATGTTGGCTATCTTGGCTTGAACTCAATTTTCTTTGCCATAGTTTACCGTCCTCCCTTGGCCTACTCAGAGTTTTTATCCAAATTTGCTGAATTGTTATCTGATTTAGTGCTGAAATCAGTTAGAATAATTATTGTAGGGATTTTAATATACATGTTGATGTAGATAGTGACTGTCTTAATAAGGTAGTCAATTCAATTTTAGACTCAATGGGGTTTTCCCAGAAAGTAGAAATTCTACCCATTATCTCCACCACACATTGGACCTGCTTTGACTTATGGTATAGAAATAGAAATCTGGTAGTGGCTCCTCATAATCCTGTACTGTCAGACCATTGTCTGTTAACCCTTGATTTCACTATTTCTGATTCTTTGACTCCTAATGAAAAATATTACTACAGCAGATGTCTTTCAGATGACGTTGTTACCAAATTTTTGCAGATTGTCTCCTCTACACCATGGGTCAACACAACGGAAATAAAAGATGGAGAGCCTGCTCCTTCCGTAATTGATAGCATGGTAGATAATGTTTCAGCCTCTCTGCATCAGACTCTAGATTTGGTGGCCCCTTTAAAAAAGAAAAAGTCTAACCAGAGATTTCTAATCCCTTGGTTAACACAGAAACTCGTAGCTTAAAACATAAGACTCGGTCAATTAGAAAGAAAATGGCATTCTACTAATTTAGATCAATTCTATTTAGCGTGGAGAAATCATCTCTAATTTATAAAAAATCTCTTAGAAAAGCTAGAACGAGTTTTTACTCTGCATTAATAGAAGAGAATAAGAATAACCCCAGGTTTCTCTTCAACACTATAGCCAGGCTGACAAAGCGTCAGGACTCGGTCAATCCTTGCATCCCCCTTGAGCTTTCTAATCAGGACTTTTTGAACTTTTCAATCTTAAAATTTTGTATCTTAGAGATAATATCAGTCAGATTCTTCCCACCGTAAACTTAAGTACATCAACTACTACAACTGCTTCTGTTACGATCCGAGTGCTGGACTCTGTCCGCGCTCGGGTGGTCCGTAGTTCTCTACTCTGGTTTACCATTGGGCCTTCGAGCTCTTATTGTGACAGCGTCTCGGCGGGGCTTCCGGCTGTCAAGCTGCGCTCCGCTGAGATGGCTGATTATCAATCAGCTGTCATTCTCATCAGCTGAGTCTTCTGAAGCCCTATTGAGGGAGCAGCTCAGGTAACTCCGGCTGCGACCTCGTCGGACATTCCACGGTTTCATCCCGTTCTTGGATACAGGAGTTTTCTCCCTCTGTAAGTGTTTTCCCTCTTAGTCCCGTTTCTCAGTGCACTTTTCCCTGTAGCCTGTTATTTGTCACCCAAGTGTATGTTCGTGTCGTTGCCCCACGTGGCTTATTATTTTGTACTGTTCCTTGTGTTAATAATTACGCAAACTCACCGGCAAGCTCTCGGCGTCTCATTGATGGCTTGTGAGGGCCATCGCATGACAGTAGGTCGCAGCCAGACTGAGACGCCGGTGACCGTGAGTTTTGCCTAAATTGGACTTATTGTTTTCCCAGTCTGGGTACCTGCTGCGGGAGATATGTCGCTGCCCAGGGGCTAACGCTCGGAGCCTGGGCTACGAGCTGGTGAGGCCCTCGACTACATAGATGGAACGCTTTTCACCGCGGGCCTCTATGACACTCCCAGCAATGTACGCCGGCACCTGGACCTTGCTGAGGATATTATTCATTGCCTTCCCCGCTACTCCAACCACCCGGAAGTCACGGCGAGGAAGGCAGACATCGCTTCACACCGAGAGAGACTCCGTGGGCTGGAGGGAAGCTCCGGCAGGAAGCCGAAGGGAAGGCACCCTTGCTCCTTGCTTCGGGATCCCTTTCCTGTCCCCGATCCAGTCCAGGAGTTCACACCACCCAGGGGTCATCCCCGAACGAGCGTGACGTCAGTCGGGATTCCCCCAGAGAGGTTGCAGCTGACAGCAATCTCCATCCGGGACCGAGTGGCTGCAGCTCGCTCCGCCGGCCACCCCACACAACTCATGAAGCACGTGACAGGCGGCGGTCAGGCTGGTAGAGAGGAATCCCAAGCTGAGTGTTCATCCGGAATACGCTGACCTGCTTGACTTCCGTTTCCGCACAGGAGCGGCGTTTTCTGAACCTCACCTTCGCCGTCGCCATCAGCCAGTGAAAGTCGTCGCCACGCTCCAAACAAGCCTCAGTGAGAACCCCGTCTGGATCCAGTTTCGGGTCATCGGAGGAACTCTGCCTCCCAGCCAGCCGCTCCTTCTGCGTCACGTCAGGAGAGATTCCCGCAGCCTCTCCCCCCCGGACACCTGTTCGTGTTGTCCCTGTCAGCCCTTCGTGCCCGGATCGCCTCGGCTGACGTCCCCTCCTCGACGTCTTCCCTGGCTGCTGTGAGTGCCAAGAATCCTAGCTGATCGGCGAGGCCCGTCTTCGATCCATCGCGAGCGGCTCCTCCTCGTCTTCCCGGAGGCCCTCCGTCAACCATCCAACGTAGGGAAAGGAAGACTCAAGTCCACTGCGGTGGGTTCCATCAGCCCCCGGGAATCTGCAAGTGTCTATTCATTCTCTTCCTGGTATTGGGTGGATTGCCTAGTTTGATTCTGGGGGTGGAGTTCGGGGTTCACAGCCCCCCGAGCTTCCTCCACCTGCTGCAGAAATTAATGACGAACCTGCCACCTTTGTGTCTCCTTTCCCCTGAGCATCCTGCGGCACCAGGCCTACCCACCGGACGAGAGGGAGCCTGTGGGGCCTGGAGAGCCTGGTTCCACACCCCAGCTGTGTCACGGGCAGAGGAGGGAGGGCGACTGCTGTTTGGAGCCTGCACCGACAATGAAGTGTCCCCGAGTCTCCATGGACGAGCATCCGACCCAGCAGGTCAAGGATCTCCTGCCCCCACACCGTGCGGGTCGTCAGCGTGGTCATCAGCGTTGGAGGATCCTCAGGCTGTGGAGACCATCATGCCGGCTACGGGCCGCCGTCGCCGAGTGGGAGCCAGAGGACATCCTTCTTCGTCCTGAGCCCAGATCGCCGAAGTCCTGGATGGGCGACAGAACCCGAGATCAGGCAAATGCTCTACCTTGTCTTCCTTCTTTCAACTCTGGAGCATTTTTGCCTGTCTCTCGGGGAGACGAGCCGGGTGCAGCCGTCCGTTGCATCCGTGCCTGTCTCGCCAGGTACTGTTGCTACCGGTGATCCTGATTCCGGTCCTTTTCCCTCTCCTGAGCCTTCTCCCAGAGTCGCCGGTGATGAGTCAGTCCTGGTATCTGTTCTGGAGGATCTGGGTTCGGTGTTGAAGGTTGTTCCCGGTGCGGTTCCGACCCAGTCGGGGTCCATCATGGGTGCAGCCGCGACCCAGTCGGGGTCCATCTTGGGTGCAGCCGCGATCCAATCTGGGTCCATTGTGGGTGCAGCTCAGGCTCACGTGGGGTCCGACGGGAGGACTGTGCCTAATCTGGTGAAGTTCGGAGGTGGAGCTGCAGATCCTCCGCTAATCATAGCTGGACTGCCCCCTCGTTTTTCCCCCATTCCTCGTTTCCGTCCATCGGGGGCCGCTGGGACTTTCCCGTTTTTGGTTCGGCTCTCCCTCGCTTTCCCTCTCCATAGGGAGGCTGTCTCCAAGTGCTCTCCTGCGGTTCTGGTGGCGGAATGACATGGGTCGGCCGCCTGGGACATTGCTTCGCCCATTTGGCATTCTGGGTAGGCCGCCCGCACTGATCCTCTTCCCCCCATTAGCGATCTGGACGCTAGACGCAGGCAGACCACCTGAACTTGTGGGTTTTTACTCCATTGCGTTCTGCCTGTTGTCATCCCTCTCCCCCTCCTCTCTCTCACCAGAAATCGGATATAAAGAAGCCAATTTGAGCTAATTATTGATGTAAATGTTACTAATTCTAAGTTACACAACACTTCTCAGGAGGGATTTATATTAGTGTCTCCATCACCCAGTTCTACATCATATCTGAGGGGAAAATGTATGAATCAGCTCCATAGCTCTCGTTTATATTTTTTTTTCTCTCAGCCTTGTGTATACATATTATTTGTAATTTGCAAGCAATATATCAATGTTATTGCATTGCTTCAAAGGTCTTGGAAGGTCGCTGGAAGTGAATGGGTTTTTTATATACAGTATGTCTGGTTATATCAAATTCGGCACACAGTATAAAGTTGTTGTCATTTAATCTGCACTGCAGATGATTGCATTGTACCTCTGAATGGCCCATTTATGTGGTTTGTTTGAGGGGCCATTTTTCTGTGTTGCCTGTGCATGTTTTTCTTCTGGTACTAGTTGCCGTATTCTGGTTGGAGGTTGGTTTTTTTTTCTCTCTCCTTGATTTTGTGTTTTGCTTCTTGCCCGCCGGCCTTCTCCCCCGCCTCCCTCCCTGGGGTGGTCTTGTTGACTCTCTGGGTGGTGATGGTGGTGGTGGGGGGTGGGGGTTGATGTTACATGGCGCCTGAATTCACCTTACGAACGGGGGGCTACTGTTACGATCCGAGTGCTGACTCTGTCTGCGCTCGGGTGGTCCGTTGTTCTCTACTCTGGTTTACCATTGGGCCTTCGAGCTCTTATTGTGACAGCGTCTCGGTGGGGCTTCCGGCTGTCAGAGCTGCGCTCCGCTGAGATAGCTGATTATCAATCAGCTGTCATTCTCATCAGCTGAGTCTTCTGAAGCCCTATTTGAGGAGCAGCTCAGGTTACTCCAGGCTGCGACCTCATCGGACATTCCACGGTTTTCATCCCGTTCTTGATACAGGAGTTTCTCCCCTCTGTAGTGTTTTTCCCTCTTAGTCCGTTTCTCAGTGCACTTTTCCCTTGGTAGCCTGTTATTTGTCACCCAAGTGTATGTTCGTGTCGTTGCCCCACGTGGCTTATTATTTTGTACTGTTCCCTTGTGTTAATAAATTACGCAAACTCACCGGCAGCTCTCGGCGTCTCATTGATGGCTCGTGAGGGCCATTGCATGACAGCTTCAATTGATATCTGGTTTAGATAATTTACTCCAACTGACCTTTTAGAGTTAGATAAAAGTAATCTCCTCAGCTAAGCCTTTATCTTGTCTTTTAGACCCTATTCCTACCAGGTTATTTAAAATAGTCTTCCCAATTATTGGTAGCCGTATTCTTCATATAATTAATTCTTCTTTTACTTTGGGTTTGTACCACAGGCTTTTAAAATTGCTGTAATTAAACCCTTACTCAAAAAGCCAACGCTCGATCCAGGAGTTTTGGTTAACTATCAACCAATCTCTAATCTGCCTTTCATTTCAAAAATCTTAGAGGTTGTTGCTGCGCAATTGTTTGACCACTTGCAGGGATTTGGTTTATTTGAAGAGTTTCAATCTGGGTTCAGAGTTCATCACAGCACTGAAAACAGCCTTAGTGAAGGTCACTAATGACCTCCTTATCCGCATCCGATAATGGACTTGTTTCTGTACTTGTCGTTTTAGATCTTAGTGCAGCCTTTGATACTATTGATCATGACATTCTACTTGATAGATTAGAACACTATGTTGGACTAAATGGAACTTCGCTGCAATGGTTTAGATCTTATTTGTCCAATAGACTTCAGTTTGTTCACATCAATGATGAATTTTCTTACAACTCTAAGCCCACTCATGGAGTTCCACAGGGATCTGTGTTAGGCCGTACTCTTTTTAGTTTATATATGCTTCCGTTAGGCAATATCATTAGAACGCACTGTATACATTTTCATTGTTATGCAGACGACACACAATTATACCTGTCAATGAAGCCCGATGATTGTAATCAATTAGCCAAGTTAGATGCCTGTCTTAAGGAAATCAAAGCCTGGATGACTTGTAATTTTCTGCTGTTAAACTCAGATAAGACTGAAGTCATTCTTGTTGGTCCAAAAAACCTTAGAAATTCCTTTCCAAATCATACTCTTAATTTGGATGCTGCTACTCTCACTCTGAATAGTTCTGTGAGGAACCTTGGAGTTATTTTTGATCAAGATCCGTTCTTTAACTCACATATTAAATTTGTTTCTAAGACTGCCTTCTATCATCTGCACAATATTGCCAAGATTAGGAGCATCTTGTCTCTGAATGATGCTGAGAAACTGATCCACCCCTTTGTCAGCTCTCGATTAGATTATTGTAACTCGTTATTATCAGGTTGTCCTAAAATATCCTTAAAAAGTCTTCAGTTGATCCAAAATGCTGCTGCAAGAGTTTTAACTGGTTCTAGAAAGAGAGATCATATCTCTCCGGTTCTGGCCTCCCTTCATTGGCTTCCGATAGAGTTTAGAATTAAAGTTTAAAATCCTTCTTCTCACTTTCAGAGCTCTTAATAATCAGTCCCCCTTATATATAAAAGATCTGATATTACCCTATCATCCTAACAGAGCACTATGCTCCCAAAATGCTGGATTACTTGTAATACCCAGAATCTCCAAAAGTACAATGGGAGGCAGAGCCTTCTGCTATCTAGCTCCTTCTCTGTGGAACCAGTTACCACTCTGGGTCCGGGAGTCAGACTCGATCTCTGTTTTTAAGAACAGGGTAAAATCCTTCCTTTTCAATATAGCCTGTGATTAGGGAGAGATCTTGTCTCTTAACCCCCATTTTGTTCTACTGTTAATAGATTCAGACTGCCGGTTGACCTCCAATAATGTACTTGGCTTCTCACTGTTCATGTTCATTATGTCTGTTCTTTTCAGCCTCTCTATCCCCTCACCCCCAGCCAGTCACAACAGATGACTGCCCCTCCCTGAGCCTGGTTCTGCTAGAGGTTTCTTCCTGTTAAATGGGAGTTTTTCCTCTCCACCGTCGCTAAGTGCTTGCTCACAGGGGATTGTCTGATTGCTGGGTCTTTCAGAAATTGTGGGGTTTTCCCTGCATTTGGTAGCGCTATGAGATGACTTTTGTTGTGATGTGGCGCTATATAAATAAAGCTGAATTGAATTGAAAAAACTGCAGAGCTGCTTGGAGGCCACAGATATGACCATTTTTATGGAAGCTACAAACAGCATACATGAATACACAGACATTATTAGCAGCTATATTGACTGGTGCATGTCCATCTGCATCCCGTCCCGGACTAGTCGCGTGTTCCCTAACCAGAAGCCCTGGTTCAATGCAGATATACGCAGTAAGATCAGGATGTGGTGCATAGCTTTCAAGTCAGGTAACATCAGAGAGTATAGGTTTGCTCGATATGAGCTCCAAAAATCCATCAGAGCTGCCAAGAGGACATATACCCAAAGACTTGAAAGTTGTTACAGAGAAAATAATACAAGAAGTATGTGGCAGGGACTCAAGTCAGTCACTAATTATAGGAAGGATGCTAACAGAACTGTGACCCGAGATGACATTTTGCTGGACAACCTCAACAGCTTTTACGCCAGGTTTGATCAACACAACACAGACTCCAAGGCCCTCTGCAACCTGGAGAAAAACTGCACTTTTGGTGACATACACACAGGTTCTCAGAGCTCTGAGGCAGGTTAACCCTCGCAAAGCTGTGGGACCCGACCATGTGGCACCAAGAGTCCTGAAAGCATGTGCAGAGCAGTTGGCAGAGGTGTACACAGACATCTTCAACATCTCCCTCTCACAGGAAACACTCCCACCCATCTTTAAGTCCTCTATAATAGTACCAGTCCCTAAAAAACCAAACATTTCCACAATGAATGATCTTAGACCCATGGCACTTACACCGGCTGCCATGAAGTGTCTGGAAAAGCTGGTTCTAAGGCACATAAACTCCATGGTTCCAGACACAGTGGACCCTCATCAGTTTGCCTACCACCCCAACAGGTCAGTGGATGATGCGGTGGCTCTGGCACTTCACTTCACACTCCAACATTTGGGCACTCACAACACATATGCACGGCTACTGTTCCTGGATTACAGCGCCGCCTTTAATACGATCAGGCTGATGAAGCTGATCGCTAAGCTGGCAGGCCTGGGAGTACCAACACCCACCCGGAATTGGATTCTGGATTTCCTCACAGACAGACCACAGGTGGTGAGGATGTGAAGGAGGGTTTCTGCTGAGCTTACAGTGAGCACAGGAACCCCACAAGGCTGTTGCCTCAGCCCCAAACTTTTCTCTCTCTACACATACGACTGCACCCTCTACTCATGGCAATAATATTATCATCAAGTACACCGATGACACGACCATCCTTGGCCTCATCAGGAAAGGGGATGAGTCATCATACAGGGACCTGGTTCAAATGGTCACTACCCAGCCCAGGGTGGACTCAGGTCACAACCTCAAGCACCGCAGACCTGAGAGCATCAGCACTCACAAGGCCCGCTTCTACAACAGCTTTTTTCCAGCCGCTGTCAGGCTAGTGGCACAGGACATTAAAGACAGTAAACATCCATAATCCATTCATACGCTGGACAATTACCCCTTCACTGACCCTCCCTCACATACACATAACTGTCCACCCGCCCCTCACAAACATACACATCCAATACAGTTCTCCTGTCCTTCCCCACATATACACATAACTTTCCATCCATTCCATAATACTGTGTTCAATAGCAAAACTACCTCTACAACACCTACCGCATGTGCAATAAATTAAAAATCTCAGGACATTCCTATCTCTTAGTATTGCTGTTATATAGCTTTTTAACTATAATGTATATGTATATTCTTACATGATTGCACCTTTTATCTGGTCAGTGTTTATTCTGACTTTGTTCCTTTTACCTTTTTATTATTATTACTGTTATAACTGACTCAGAGAGACACGCACAAGAATTCCAATGTACCTGTTTTTTTTACTTGTACAAATGGCAATAAACTTTAACTAACTAACTAACTAACTAACTAACTATACAGACCAGACTGAAGCGTGTAATCACGCCAACACAACAAGGAACCCAAACAGAAGTGGAACAGAACTTAAATAATCAAGGGTACAATCAAGACAACACGGCACAGGTGGGGAGACCAATCATGACTGATAGCTGACACATGAGGAAAACAGATAACAGGACGGGTGGGGCTACACACAATCACAAACAGAGGAGACAGAACATGAACAAGGGATTAGGGGAGACATGACCATGACAATAATAATGTAAATAATAACCAATCTAATCCCCTGATCATAATAATAATAATAATATTAATAATAATACATCTATAAATGCAAGATGTCTCTGTCTGTCTGTGTGTGTGTGTTCCTCAGGTATCTCTCAAGCCGTTCGTCAGACTGACCTCAGAAGTGCTTTGCTGAGGTTACGAGGGTATGCATCCCCGAGTATGGAGTTGCTCAGTAAAAATATGTAATGTTTATCAATAAAAGTTTTGCCAATAGACACCGCTCCGTTTCTTCATGCCCTGGCTTCTAGAAGTGTGGGTGAGGTTTTGGATTGACTCCGTACTGATTGGATAATATGCGGTATCACAACCAGTCACCAGAGCTCGCCCCAAACAAAACAAGGAAGTGAAAAGTGACAAATTTGACCAGAAAAAGAGAATACTGAAGATTTAATGCTTAAAAATATTATTACTATAATGTTGCCGTGATTGCATAGCTCTAAAGGATAATTTGGCATATCGATGGCTGAGATGCAAAACCTCCTATCTGCAGGATTTTCTGATTTGCGGATTTCACTTTGAATGATGAGAACAACGAAGACTGCTCATATCTGTCTGCAAGACAGTCCCACCCTTTATTGTGACAGAAAATTATTCTGATGAAAAAAAAAAAGTAGCATAGCCTTCTGCAAGAAAACAAAAATGTTTTTTTTGTTTTCTCAAAAAAGTGTGTTTTTCAGATGGGACGTTTTGCGCTTTGGCCATCGATATGTGGAGAACATGAGGTGCGCGCGGGGGTGGGGGGTGGGGGGCAGCAGCTGCCGGACTGGCTTATCACAGTCCTTCCCAGGGAGCCAAGCCCCAGCCTGCCCAATTAACGGGACGGAGTCTCAGCTGCTGTTTCACGTGTGCCACTGCTGTCCTTTGCGACATTGCAGGTTCAACATGGCGCTCCTCCCGGTGCACGACTAGAAATTAAAAGTTGATAATACCACCATGATTGTGGAGCGGAATGGCCAGATCAATTGCATATCATGCGGACACATATGTGTATGCTTTGACTAAATGACAACCGTGACAAAAACTGCCCAAGTAACGAAATAAATCATTTTTTTATTTACTGACAAATAGGCAACACTGATGCAACAGCTGCAGCCAAACGGATCACTCTGCTAAGTACAATAATGTTCAGTGTTTTGTACTTATGATATTGCTAAAATATAAAATGATGCACTACAGTGGGTCTTAAATATTTGTAAACGTGACCTGTTATAGTACTGCATGAGTTTATTGATGATAGACTATAAACTACACCTAAACATAAACTAAAACAATTATAATGATGATTGAATAATTCCCATTCCCCAAAGTGCAAGATACAACACTTATGAATGTAAGTCATAAAAGATCACACAAAGTCTGACAAACAATGGTTGTTAAACAGTTGCTTGTATTGGATGTCCCATTCTTTTTCAGTAATTCTGTAATTAATATTTACACAATCAAATAAATCTTAGTGCTGTTCAGTCCTATTTATATTTGTCAAAGTCTAACATGTGATTGCCTACATATAGGCTACACCTCTTTGTATTCCACTTTCAAACACAGCCTACATTTGGGCCAGTAAAGCCTAGCTGGGCTACCTGTTTTCAGACAAGAATACTTGCTTTCTACGGGCATGCACTAGTAATAATAATAATACTCACGGAACTAAGAACAGAATCATGAATCTAATAATAATAAATGCAGAAAATTCAAAGAAGTAAATTCAAGACGAGGCTGTGGATTGGAGCCCATGTTCTAAAGAAAAGAAATGCAAACTATAAATCAGGATGAAGACCTGGGACCCAACCCACACCCTGACAAATAGAGAGTGGATATCATTAATATGATCATCTTGTCATGTCCGCTGCGTAATAGCGCAGCGAACAAATGAATTAATGTGAGCCCAAAGTGCAAGTGAAGTAAACGTGTTTATTAACATAGGAACATAACACAAAAATGTCCAAAGAATACAGTTTGAACACACTGCTCGGACGAACGAGCTCCATGGGCAGGGGGAGGAGGACCCCACACGTTTCAGACAGGACTGGAACAGAGCAGGAGGGCAGAAAATAATATTGATGAGGAAGACTTACAAGCAGGATTGTTGCAAACTAGCTCTGGAAACAACAACTCTGTGCCAAGTCCAAAAAACAAGGAAACCCACGAGCTCCAGGACATCAAAGAAACAGAGTGCAGACTAGACTTGAACTTGAAATGAAAACAGACTGGAGTTGACTATAGACTAGTCACTATTGACTACGCCGTCATAATGGAATGGAGGAGGGAACTCTGTGGCGGCGCCTTGTATGGCAGCGGCCCTCTGATTCTGCACTTGGGGTGTGTGTGATTTACACTGTAGATAGGTAAAACACAATCTCGTTCTGCTGTACATGATTGGTTGTACAGTTGAATGACAATAAAGGGTGATTTTTAAACAGGTGCTCCCACTGCCACCCATAAATACCCTGTACTAATGAGTGACGAGTGGAAGCAGGTGTGCGGCGGGCCCTCAGTAAATGAGTAACGCAGGTGTGTGCATGAGTGTGTGTGTGCTGAATGATGCAAAGTATTTGAGTGAGGATGAATGTGTAAGTGTGTGCATGTATAAGAGAGTGTGCATGGATGCGTGCATGTGTGTGTATGTGCGTCAGGATGAATGTGGGTGTGTGTGCATGTACTGTATATGTGCATGTATGTAAATGTGTATGTGGAAAAAAACAAGAAATAGGACAAATAATAAACAACAGGTGACGGCCAACACTGGTGGATGCCTGACAGAGAGGAGGAGGCGTGGCTGTGGGCTGACAGGGGGCCAGGCTCAAAGCTCTAATAACTGCCAGCTGGAAATAATTATCAAATAATCAGGAACTACAGCCACAAATCATGGGCGGGGTTGGAGACTTCCAACCCAGCTCATGACACATCTCAGGGAAAAAAACACCCACCTGCTGTTTAAACTAGTTTGCAAGTATACATCCACTCAGAAGAAAGTTGGTGTGAAGGTTATTTCAGACAGTAAAGGCCTTTACAGTACATACTCCGCAAGAACAGAGAAATTTGTTCCCTCTCCCAGGGCTGCAAGAACAAAATGACATCATTTTGTTCTTGCAGCCCTGGTTTGGGAGTTCTTGCAGATTGTTCTTGACACATCATTGTGACAGAACTTTTTTCTTCCAGTGTCTGAGAACGATTGTGTGATTGGTCAGAAATTGGAATTTTACAGGAGTTCTGCCCTTTAGTTTTTTGTGAAGTATGAAATGTCCTGGCCAGAAAGAACTTTGTTCTTGTTCTTGCCACCTCAAGAAAAGAACACATTTCTTTGTTCTTGTGGCATATGTAATGGCCTTAACTGAGCTGAGGTGTAGCACCAAAGCATAGAAAGGCTGACCTGTGACTATGTGTTTGTACTTCGTACTGTGGTGTTGAAATTGTTGGTAAATGTGATGATATTAGAGTCAGACACAAGCATCTGCCCACCAGCGGAAAGCTGGTGAAGTAGGTCTGTAGCTCTGTCACTATTACTTGCCTCTTTGGCAAGTGGGATATTTACTCTATGTTAAATGTAAATCTCTGATAAAACCACAAATTTATTTTGAAAAATAAGTCACACATTTACTATACGCAAGTCACAAATCTAAGTGAAAAAAATTGCAAGAATGAAGTCAATAATATACACGTAGAGCTGAATATTTATGATGAAAAGATACAGATTTATGAAAAAAAAATCACAAATGTACAAAAATTTGCAAAATTGTGAAAAAGAAATCCTTACAAATACACCGCGTTCCAAATTACGTAAATGATATTTGTCTCTGATTTTCCTTAATAGTCGATGCAGATGAGAGTTCGTATGATTTTCAGGTCATCAATTGTTAGAGCATAATTCAGATTTTATTATACTACAGCTAGTTCTGACCAAGCAATTTGATGGGACAATAGGGATTCCAGGAGTTAATAGAATCTGCGATAATTGCACTCCAATTTCACTGGATAAGTATCACTCCGCTTCAAAGGTGTTTTAGTAACGTTAATTATTAACAGTATTTTTCAATCAACTCTGACAATTGCAGTCCTGTTTTGGATACCTTAATTTCCACAGTGAAGCACCGTTTGACAAAAAATTAAATGTCTGTGACACAGAAGTCTCACCCTTTTGCAAAGATCTTCTTCCGTCTACCAAGTCATTTTACATTAAGCACTTTCATGTGCGTTCAAAAAAATAGGCAGTGTTAGAGTTTGATATTGTCTCAATTAACAAACCACAATACCTTTGTGGTGATGGACTCTTTGTTTCTTCTGAAAATGTGAAGAAAAGCGAGCAAAATGTGCTAAATTGCTAGCATGCTAACTACTAGCTTCTGGCGACCGGTATTGGATAGGTTTTGAGCTGGGATTTTCTGAAGTATCGACTTAACAGGTATGTTTTATAAACACTTATTACGTTGGCACTTGACAATATTTAATTTGTTTACATGTGTGTGTGAAATGACAATAGACATCTTCATGCTGATTGAAATGTTTAGCAAGTTACTGGCTAGATTTAGGGAGTATTTTTTTCTCAGCTGCACAAAATAACTGGTTAAACAAACAAATCATAATAGTTTGTCCAGTATTGCTGTCATTTAATAAATTTTGCTTGCTGGAACTGTTGTATAAAAGCAATACTACACTCAACGTCATTACAATATAATGATTATACCAACTATGGCTGTAAGCCGCATCACAGCTGCAGTTGCTATAATCACGATACTGTAACTCCGTCTTGTGTAATATTGCTTAATTGAACAAACCTCCCAATGATAACTATTTTTTCACAAAATTAAAAAAAAAAAAACAACCTCAAAATGCACTGTTCCAAATTATTATGCACAACAGTTTCAAAGTATTTTATTGATTGTAAAGAACTGAAAATGGTCATTTGTTGAATTTGCAGCATTAGGAGGTCATATTTACTGAACTCAAAAGCTACCATATTTTTTGGACTATAAGGCGCACTTAAAATCCTTTAATTTTCTCAAAAATCGACAGTGCGCTTTATAATCCGGTGCGCCTTATGTATTGATTCTGGTTGTGCTTACTGACCTCAAACCGATTTTATGTGGTACACAGCGCTCAAAAATCTGTCAAAAATGTTTTAGTACGACTTTGGTAAGCTACGAAGCCGAACCGCTTGATGGATTGTCGGACGGTAGTCAGGAGCCTCGCGGAGTAATATGTGCTTCAACATAATGGCCGGATGGCTTTTTCCACAAATCTCCATCCCTATTGATCTGCCACTCCATGCGCGCCCATCTCACCAATACTGTCAAAACCCAAGTGAAGCAAACTAATTTGGAGCTTGCCATCAGGTTCAGGTTCAGGTTACTTTATTTGTACCCGTAGGTAGATTTGTTTTGCAGTCTGGTGACATCCATATTTACAGGCCACAAATTACATTCAACATAGACACAAACACAGGCACATATGAAGCTGACTATAAACATGATAAGAATACTCAAGGCTCCATCAATCAGGGTATAAAAAGACAAAGAGATAGGAGAAAAACCAGAGGTAAGAGAGAAGGGTCATATTAAAGTTAAAAACTAGTCAAAGAGGTTAAACACTCAAAGGTCTAAAACCCAATAAAATATTTAGAACCCAAGTGACCTCCTACAAAAATAAGTAAATATAAAATGGAGTTAATAAATAGGTACCTAAATTACGTGCAATATATTGTTACAGCTTGTTCAACTCTTTGACAGCAGCAGGGACAAAGCTGTTTTTGTAGAGCTGGGTTCTACTTTTTGGGAAAGCAAACCTCCGTCTTGAGGGAAGAAGCTGAAAGTGGCAGTGCAGAGGGTGGGAGTCATCATTTAAAATGGAGGTAGCCATCCTCTGTACTTGTCTAGAGTACAGGGATGTCAGGCTCAGCTGTGGCTCACCAAGCAAACGACTGGACCATCTAACTACCTGATCCAAGGATTTCCTCTGTTTGTTTTATCTGGCCAAACCATGACACTAAAGAAAAGGATAAAACAGATTCAATAAAAGCCCGATAAAACATTGTCATTATGGTTCGGTCAATTTGGAAGTGTGCAAGTTTTCTCAAGCAATGCAAATGTTGCTGACCCTTTTTGCACACCCTTTCACAGTTCTCTTCAAAGTTTAAATTACTATCAATAATCATCCCAAGATATTTGTAGGATTGTACACATTCGGTGGTCTGGCCTTTTAGTACGGTGACTTTGTGCCTGGGATTTTTCCTCCTAAAGTCAATAATCATGTCTTTAGTTTTTGTCGTATTCAACTGCAGGTAGGAATCCTCACACCAGTGAACAAAATCATTAACTACTGGGCCGTGGCCACTCTCACCATCCTGGAGGAGACTGACAATAACTGAGTCATCAGCATACTTTATAATGTGTCTGTTGTCATGTCTGCTCCGACACATGTTTGTGTACAGGATGAAGAGTAGTGGTGACAACACACACCCCTGAGGAGAGCCAGTAGAAGAGCACTTTAGGTCAGACAATGTACCATTGACCCTTACTCTCTGCGTCCTGTTGGTTAAGAAATCCAGAATCCAACCCACCAGATTATTGCTCAAATCAAATTGCTGCAGGAGCCTTTCAACTAAGATATGAGGTTGGATTGTATTAAAGGCGGAGGAAAAGTCCACAAATAAAAGTCTGGCGTGTGTCCCATTAAAATCCAGATGTTTAAAAAGCATGTTAAACAGAGTGACAGTGGCATCCTCCACTCCTCTGTGACGCCTATAGGCAAACTGCAGAGGATCCAATGTATGCTCAGTCTGCTTTAGGATCTCACATCTGACCAGTTTTTCAAAAATTTTCATTAAAATTGAAGTCAAAGATAGATAGATTTGTTTATTTGACAGGGACAGTGCAATAAACATAGACAATTAATCAATGACAATCAATCTGATGTATTGCACAAAGAGTGTATAGCTATTAGCTAATTTGCAACTCTTGTCCCTGGATGGGTTTTAGAAAGGAGAAACAAGTAAAAAGAAAAAAAGGAAAGAAAAGAAAAAGATAAAAAGAATACACAATAACCACATACATCAATGCAAAAAAGATTATAAATACATTATAAATACACAATTATAAATATTATAAATATTATAAATACACAAATATAACAACCTGACACACATTTGCCTATTTCAGGCCTCCCTCCCTTCGTCACTCACTATAAACAAACACATTCATTCCTTCCCTTCATTCACTCTCACCCTGCAGACAAAGCAACTGGTCTAAAGTCGTTTACCGTTTTAGGACAGCTGGATTTTGGAACGGGAACAACCATGGCTTCTTTCCAGATCTTAGGCACATGTTGTGTCTGTAAGGACTAATTGAAAATGTAATGAAATATAGGACTCAGTTCATGTGCACAGGACTTTACCAAGCGCCCACATATATTATCAGGGCCCTGACTTTTGTTCACTTTTACAGCGCAGAACTCCCTTTTAACATCCTGCACCTCAATATTAAAGTGCTAATTGTCTTTGAGTTGCTGTTTCAAATCTTGGGTTTCTGTGCTAAAATCAAAGGAGTCAAAACGACCATAAAAACAATTAAGAGCATTAGCCAGCTCTGTGTCTGAATTAAAACCATCTAAAAACACACGATTACTGCGCTCTGTGCTCTGAAGGCCTGCAATAGTTTTCATACTGGCCCAGGCTGAACCAAGTTTCTTTGTTGCCATCTTGCTTTCCAACTCTGATTTATAATTCTGTTTTGCTCTTAAAATTTCGGACTTCAGCTCTTTTGTGGCGACCTGTAGCTCAGAAGCAGACCCCTGTTTAAAGGCAAGTGCTTTCCTCTGAAAGCAGGATTTAACTGATTTTGTAACCCATGGTTTGTTGTTGGGATATATTTTGACACGTTTACGTGGAACAATCTTATTTTTACAGAAAGCCATGTATGAGCATGTGACGTCCACCAAAGAGTCCAAATCATCCCCGCTGGCCAGTGTGAACATCTCCCAGTCTGTACAGTCAAAGCATTCCTGGAGGCTGTGTACTGAATCTTCTGTCCACACATCAATGTCTCTCGTCTCCACCTTGCCTCTTCTGAGAGCAGTTTTATATGTGGGCAGCAAATGTACACATTTGTGATCTAAGGATCCTAAAGGAGGAAGGGGGAGTGATTTATAGGCCCTCTCTATGGATCCATAGCACAGGTCCAATGTCTTTTTCGCCTGGTTGGGCAGGAGACATACTGATAAAAGTTTTCAAGTGTCTTCTTTAAAGAAACATGGTTAAAATCCCCAAGAATGAAGTTTGGCGCCTCTGGAGAAATTGATTGCAGCTGCTGGATCACATCAACGATAGTGCTGCAGGCGGAGTCAGCGTCTGCCCTCGGGTGAATGTACACAGTTGTGATGAAATCATTCTGGGTGGATTAACAAAAGAACTCCAACCGCTATATTGGTGTCAACAGGTCGTTCAAAGTTAAATTGCTAGCGAGTTACGCCACTATCTGCCAATGGATCGTGGATCGAAAGTGCTCCTGTTTAGCTTAATTAATATTCAAAAATGATATTTTTGGGATGAAAGAATTCAAGTGTCCCGGCATTTGTTTGCATTGTTTACTTCTCGGGGCTGCCACCGGAGAGCGAGCCGTATCGAGTACCGAGCGAATGCCCAGCGAGTATCCTGGCCACTATGGTGATGTAAAGAGCCACGGAGCAAAAAATGTACATTTGCTCATGGAGCAGGTCATTCACACTCGCAGACAATCGCGCTATATGTGTCTATAATGACTATACATAGGATTTTCTTTCCATGCAGGCAAAAAAAAAAAAAAAAAATTCCCAGATCCGACTACAAAAGCCGATGGTGTATAGAACACGTATATTAGGATTTGTATGTGAAATTTCAGCATCGAAACTGCTCCCGTTTAGCTGTAATTAAATATTCAAAAATTATATTTTTGGGACGAAAGAATTCAAGCGTCCCGGCATTTGTTTGCATTGTTTACTTCTCGGGGCTGCTGCCGGACAGCGAGCTGTATCGAGTACCGAGCGAATACCCAGCGAGTATCCTGGCCACTATGGCGATGTAAACAGCCACGGACCAAAAAACGTACATTTGCTCGTGGAGCAGGTCATTCACACTCGCAAACAATCGCGCTATATGTGTCTATAATGACTATAGATAAGATTTTCTTTCCATGCACGCAAAAAAAAAAAATAAAAAATTCCCAGATCCGGTAGTCGATACCCAAAAGCCGATGGTGTATAGAACACGTATATTAGGATTTGTATGTGAAATTTCGGCATCGAAACTACTCCCGTTTAGCTGTAATTAAATATTCAAAAATTATATTTTTGGGACGAAAGAATTCAAGCGTCCCGGCATATGTTTACTTATCAGGGCCGCCGCTGGAGAGCGAGCCATATCGAGTACCGAGCGAATACCCAGCAAGTATCCTGGCCAATATGGCGATGAACAGCCACGGACTAAAAACGTTCCACCTGCTCGTGGAACAGGTCATTCACACTCGCAGACAATCGCGCTATATGTGTCTATAATGACTATAGATAGGATTTTCTTTCCATGCACGCAAAAATTTTTTTTTTTCCCGGCTCCGACTACCTCGCTTTAATGCGCCTTATAATCCGGTGCGCCTTATGTATGAAAATAGACCATCAAATAAACCGTTCATTGATAGTGCACCTTATAATCCGGTGCGCCTTATAGTCCCAAAAATACGGTATTTCAATCAAAAACATCTTAACAGGCCAAGTTACATGTTAACATAGGACCCCTTCTTTGATATAACCTTCACAGTTCTTGCATCCATTGAACTTGTGAGTTTTGGAGAGTTTCTGCTTGAATTTCTTTGCAAGATGTCAGAATATACTCCCACAGCTGCTGTTTTGATGGTAAATGCTTCCCACCCTCATAGATCTTTTGCTTGAGGATGCTCCAGAGGTTCTCAATAGGGTTGAGGCCAGGGGAGGATGGGGACCACGCCATGAGTCTCTCTCCTTTTATGCCCATAGCAGCCAGGTATTCCTTGCAGCATCAGATGGTGCATTGTCATGCATGAAGATAATTTTGCTACGGAAGGCACGGTTCTTCTTTTTGTACCATGGAAGAAAGTGGTAAGTCAGAAACTCTATATACTTTGCCGAGGTCATTTTCACACCTTCAGGGACCCTAAAGGGGCCTACCAGCTCTCTCCTCATGATTCCGGCCCAAAACATGACTCCGCCACCTCCTTGCTGACGTTGCAGCCTTGTTGGGATGTGGTGGCCAGCTACCAACCATCCACTACTCCATCCATCTGGACCATCCAGGGTTGCACGGCACTCATCAGTAAACAAGACTATTTGAAAAGTAGCCTTCATGTATTTCTGGGCCCGCTGCAATTGTTTCTGCTTGTGAGCATTGGTTAGGGGTGGCCGAATAGTAGGTTTATGCACGGTTGCAAGCCTCTGGAGGATCCTACAGCTTGAGGTTCGTGGGACTTCAGAGGCACCAGCAGCTTCAAATACCTGTTTGCTGCTTTGTGATGGCATTTTAGCAGCTGCTCTCTTAATCTGATGAATTTGTCTGGCAGAAACCTTTCTCACTCTGCCTTTATCTACACAAACCCATCTGTGCTCTGAATCAGCCACAGATTTCTTCACAGTACGATGATTATGCTTAAGTTTTTGTGAAATTGTTATGTCTGCCTCAGGTAGGTGAGGGTAGTGGACTCAAGCAGCAGGCAGGACTTCAGAGCAAATAATGATTTATTAACAGAAAACCAAAGAGCAAACAAATAGCAGCTCGTAGGCTGGAGAAAATAACTAACACAAATTGCAAAAAGTACATAAACTCACGGATTCCTGGATTCCAGCAGGGAAAACACACACATTAATGATGCCACAAAAGACCCAGACCATGCACAGAATAAGTAGACAGGGGGACTAATCAACACAACACGGAACAGATGGGTAGACTCAAGGGCAGCAGGGAAGTGACTACAGGTGGGGAACACAGGATGGGTGGGGCTGTACACACAGACACTAACAGGAATTCACATGAATGTGACACAGAAACACATAGAGCAAAATGCAGGAGTAACACAGAAAGGGCAGTGGCTACAAATATGGGAAACATGAGGCTGGAACAATAGGTAAAAAGATATGCACACAGACCCAGGACCAGACAAGGGATGAACACAGAAGACAGTGTACTCAGGGAAACACAGAGGGCAATAAATGCATAAACTAATCATACATGAACACAGAAAAATAATCAATGAACATAAAGTGTGGGCTTGATCCCAAACTCAAGCCCAGACCATGACAGAAATATCCGTTTTCATACTTTGTCCAAGGAATTGCACTATTTGACGCTTTTCAGCAGCAGAGAGATCCTTTTCTTTCCCATATTGTTTGAAACCTGGGGCATGCTTAATAATGTGTAACATCCTTCTTAAGTAGTTTTCCTTTAATTGGGCTCACCTGGCAAACTAATTAAGACAGGTGTCTGAGATTGATGTCAGTGATCCAAAGAGCCCTGAGACACAATACCATCCATGAGTTTAATTGAAAAACAAAAAACTGAATGTTTATGACACTAAAATCTTATTTGCATAATCATTTGGAATGTGGTGCATATATATATATGTATATATGGCAAGTATCAAATTATGAGTAAAAAAGATGCATTTTTCCCCATGTACTGTATAATAAAATGATTGCAAATTTCTGAAAAAACAAACAAAAAACCAAACAAACCACAAAGTCGTTAATGGTAAAACTTGCAGATTTATGAGAGGAAAAAAAGAAGCAATTTTAAGAGAAAAAACTTTATTATTTATGCTTGTAGGCCATTTTGTTGTTACAATATTAATAAAAGAGCACAATGAAATTTTAAGATTCATTTATTTTGTGCGACTCCATGTAGTCTCTCTTTCTGTCTCTGTCCTTCTCGGTCTGTCTGTCTCATTTTTTTTTTTTTTTTTTTTTTTTAGCCAGAAATGCTTAAAATGCCCTTCTCCATAGTCTGGATTGTTGATCCCTTGGCTAGTGAAATGCTTTTGCTATGACCTTTGAAAACTTAGTAGCAACAGTGGCTGGTGTGTATAAAATTTAATGACAAGCTTGCAACCATGTTGATGTTTGTCAGATTCACTGAGTTCACCACCAAAGTAAGAATCCCAATCTTTGCTCAGTTAAATTAAAGCCAAAGAGCGTTAAAGTCTTCAGGAATCAGCTTTCTTTTAGCTGTTAAGTTAGTTTAGCTGTTTTGTTTAAATAAGTAGCTCTGTTCTGTTTTTGACACCAGATGAAAAGTCATTTGCAAGATTATTACAGTTCCCTCACAGTGGGAAAAGAAAGTCTCAACCTTATTGTATGAGATGTAATACTCACTATACTGAATGTATTAATGCATGTGTAAAACAAGAATTTCTCCAGCTAACATTATGCCAGTCTGTCCTTCTGTGGATGTTTAGTATTTTTTTCTTGGATATATAAGAGGCTAAAACAATATATGAGAATCATTGCATCTGTAGAGCATGGTTTATAAGATGAAAAAGATTAATGAAACAGATGTATCCCCAGTGTTATAAACGTAATTTTCTTGCTAATACACAGTAAGACCAAGTTTGAAAAGTAATCTAAAAATCTAAGATGATATGAGATGATGGACCTTATGCAAGAACATGTTCATATTAGTATGAGTAAATCCCTGTTAGTTTGTTATTAAAGGCCGCTTTACACAGCATGGAGTGTAGTGTTGTTCTTAGGACATATTATGGTGTAACATGGGTGGTGATGTCACCCAGAGTATAAGAGGGCTGTGTGGTAGAGGGGCGGTCTCTTCGACCACTTCTCAGCCTAGCGGGAGTGTCTCTGTATCTACAGTGAGTCTATAATAAAGTCCTGTGTAGTTCACCAGCCACGTCATCATTGTTCCACATTTTATAGACATAACATTTGGCGATGAGGATAAAGTTATGGTCTATGCCAAGGTGCTGGAGAGGAGAGTCCGGCCGTTGGTCGAACCTCGGATTCAGGAGGAGCAATGTGGTTTTTGTTCTGGCTGTGGCACATCGGACAAACTCTTTACCCTCTCGAGAGTCCTCGAGGGTTCGCGGGAGTTTGCCCAACCAGTTTACATGTGTTTTGTGGACTTGGAGAAGGCATTCGACCGCGTCTCTCGTGGTTTTTTGTGGGTGGGGGGGGTGCTTCAGGAGTATGGGGTATTGGGCTTGTTGATACTGTGGAGGAACAAATAAGTTCAGGTGAGGTACGATGAGCTGAAGGTTTCAGAGTTTTATTCCTCCATCATCATGAGACACACTGTAGCGCTGTGGCTGTGTGTCCTGTGTGTGTGTGCTGTGTATGCGTGGGTGTGTGCTCTGTGTGCGTGCTCTTTTATACAGACAAGAGAGAATGCATGGCACATTTGCATATTGATATACATATCAGTCAATACATATCAATTGCGTGATTAACTGGCGCCGGAGTTCCTCTTCTTAATCCAGGGATGTATAACAATAGTCATTGTTCTGGTTGTCCCCCTAGGGGCTCTCTGTCCGTATGCAAATTGTTCTGCTTCCTGCCTTAGCTGAGTGTGATGGCTGAATGTCCATGTAGATTGTGGTGGGTCACCACAGGGCTCCCCCCCAGAGCACTCAGCAGGGGTTGTGACCCCCCCCCCCCCCCCCGTTTGGCTTCAGCTCCGGTAGAACTGTCGGAGGGCATGTCAGTCCGTGAGGGGGACGGAGAAGGGGTGGAAAGGGCAGTGTGCTCCGCTCCGAGTTCAAGCACGTTGAATGGCCGTGGATCGTGGGCGCATGGGCCGGTGTGTTTCATGCGTAATGGAACAAGACGGCGATCGTCCGGCTTTAGGGAGCGAGGTGCAGGAAAAGCGCTGTGCAGGAGGAGGGGGAGGGGGGTTGGAGTAAGAGAGTGCCGGCCCAGGACGTCAAAGGTGTCTGGGCCGTGCAAAAATTGCGTGTGGATCCACGATGGTGAGGGACCTTCCCGGTAAACTTGGCGGAGATCCACAGCGGCTGTGAAAAAAAACAATTTATCTGACTCCTCCCGTGGCTCGATCCAACGAGGATGTGGGGAAGGCGAGTGGCCAAATTCCCCGAGAATGCATAGCGGCTGTGAAACAATTGCAGCTGTGTGAGGGTGTGAGGCAGTTTGGCTATAGGTGCGGAAAGCAGCCCTAAAGTCATCAGGGAAAGCAATCGGCTAAATTCCCCTTGTGCGCCGTGGCTGGGAAACCCATACAAAGTCCTGTGTGCAGGCTGCACGTCCGCTCCAGGTGCGCGAGCAGCCCTGAAGGTTCCGAGGGTGGCGATCGGCCGTTTTTCTCGGGCATGTGCAGCGGCGGAGGACTATGTTTTAGTCTGTGGAGCCGGTTTGTCCCTGGTGCGTGGCGCACGCCTGGCGCAGTTCAAGGTTCAAGGTTCAAGGTGACTTTATTAATACCCGTAGGTAGATTCTTTTTACAGTCTGGAGAGGGCATCTCAAACACACAACTTTGAACATCAAAACATTAAAAACACAGGACACATACATCAGACAATTTAAAAAACAGCACAGACCAAAGACATGGACATGTACTCCAGAAACTTACTGAACACGGTTAAAAAGACTGAAAATAGATAGATAAAAAACCCAACTAAAATAAATAAAAGAACCCATAGTAAACCAGATAAAAGCATTATACCACACCAGGGACCAATAAAATAGTAGATAACATAAAACCACGTAAAAAGGCCAGATCCAAGAGTTTAAATAAAATACATTAAGGCCTGTTTAAAAGAACGATAGCAGCAGGAACAAAACTGTTCCTGTACCGTGTGGTTCTGCATCTGGGAACTTTGAACCTCCGTCTGGAGGGTAAAAGCTGAAACTCACTGGCCAAGGGATGGGAGTCATCAGCTGTAATAGAGGTGACCAGCCGCTGTACCTGCCTGGTGTACAGGGCCTCCAGACTCAGCTGTGACTCCCCCCCAATAAGACGACTGGACCATTTAATGATCTGGGCCAGTGAGTTTCTGTCTTTGAGGGGCAGGTTTCTAAACCATGACACTAACGAGAAAGATAAAACAGATTCAATAAAAGCACGATAAAAAAGTGTCATGATAGTCCTATCTACATGGAAATGGGACAACCTCCTCAAACAAAACAGGCGCTGGTGTCCCTTCCTGTTTATTGCCTCACAATTCAAGTTAAAATTCAAAGTATTATCAATAATTGTACCCAGATATTTATAAAATGTGACTTGTTCCACTATTTGTCCCTTAATCTTAGTCGGTTCAGGTGTGTTGGCATTTCGCCTAAAATCAATGACCATGTCCTTAGTCTTGCCTATATTCAGTTGTAGGTGCGAATCCTCACACCATTGGACAAAGTCCTCTGTGACTGGGCCATGACTGTTTTCAGTCCCTTGGAGCAGGCTCACGATCACAGAGTCATCTGCATATTTTAAAATAAGTCTATTTTTAAAAGCACTCTGACACATATTAGTGTACAGAATAAATAACAAGGGTGAAAGCACACACCCTTGTGGTGACCCAGTGGAGGAACACACCTTGTCTGATAAAAAGCCATTCACTTTAACCCTCTGTGTCCTGTCTGTTAAAAAGTTTAAAATCCAGCCCACAAGATTATTACTTAAATTAAAATGCTCTAAAAGTCTCCAAGTTAAAATGTGTGGCTGAATTGTATTAAAAGCAGACGAAAAGTCAATGAATAAAAACCGTGCATGAGCCCCACTACCCTCCAAATGTTTAAAAAGCAGGTTAAGGAGAGTAAGAGTCGCGTCCTCTACTCCCCTCTTAGGCCTATAGGCAAACTGCAAAGGATCAAGTACATTCTCTGTTTTTTTAAGAATTTCTGAACGAACCAGTTTTTCCAAGATTTTCATAATTATAGAAGTCAGAGCCACTGGTCTAAAATCATTTAATGTTGTGGGTCGACTAGATTTAGGAACCGGGACCACGACAGCATCCTTCCAAATCCTGGGGACATGCTGCGTTTCCAAGGATCTGATGAATATCTTATGAAAAACTGGACTCAGTTCTTTTGCACAGGTTTTGATTAACCGACCACAAATGTTGTCAGGTCCTGGACTTTTGTTAACTTTTATGGAACGAAAGGATCTTTCAACGTCCTCCTGTGTCACAGAGAAATGCCTGCTGTCACACAATTCAAGGCTTAACGCCTGTATTTCTCTGCTAAAATCAAACATGTTAAAACGATTATAAAAGCCATTAAGAGCATTAGCAAATTCACTATCTGAGCTAAAACCATCTAAAATGACGCAAGAGCTACTGGTTCTAGTGTTCTGGAGACCAGTGATCATTTTCATACTAAACCAGGCTGAACCCAAGTTATTAGAAGCCATTTTATTCTCCAGTAAGGTTTTATAGCTCTGTTTTGCCCTTAAAATCTCTATTTTCAGTTCTTTAATGGCTATATGTAAGTCCAATGTCCCCCCTCGTTGAAAAGCTTGTTTCTTTTTCTTTATGGAGGACTTAACAGACTTGTTAACCCAAGGTTTATTATTAGGGTATATTCTGACCCTCTTACTGGGTATAAGCATATCCCTGCAGAATGCTAAATATGAGCAGACGACCTCCGTCAGTTCGTCCAAGTCTTTGCATGATTCCTCAAACATTCCCCAGTCCGTGCAGTCAAAACACTCCTGCAGAGAACACACAGCATTATCTGTCCACACTTTCACCTCCTTGGTTTGGACTTTCTCCCTCTTTAAAACAGTCTTATAAGTGGGGAGAAGATGCACGCAGTTGTGATCTGCAGAGCCCAGGGGAGGGAGAGGGAGTGATTTAAAAGCGTCTTTAATAGACCCATAACACCGATCAAGTGTCTTGCCACGTCTAGTTGGACAAGAGACATATTGATAAAAATTGGTTAGGGTCTTTTCCAGTGACACATGGTTAAAATCACCTAGTACAAAGTTGGGAGCCTCTGGTGAAATAGTCTGCAGTTTCTGTATAACCTCATATATAGTACGGGAGGCAGAGGCGGCATCTGCCTTGGGGTGAATATATACAACTGTTATAAAAATCTGAGGAAACTCGCGGGGCAAATAAAACGGGCGCAGAGACACAGACAGGAGTTCAACGTCTGGCACACATATCTGTTCTCTGACAGTAACAGAGCTGCAGTATCGTCTGTTCACATAGACACACACACACCCCCTCCTTGTGTTTTCCCTGTCACCTCAGCGTTGCGGTCCAATCGGTACGGGGTCCCAAAACCATCCAGGAACAGATCCGAGTCCTGGTCTTGCTCACTAAGCCACGTTTCAGTGAACGCCAGGACACAGCATTCCTTAAAATCCTTTTGGAAACAAACGTTCCCCTGAAGCTCATCACTCTTGCTCCTGAGGGACTGGGCGTTGGCCATGATGACGGAGGGCAGAGGAGTCCTGCTGAGCCGCTGTCTCCTTAAGCGCAGTTTAACACCTCCTCGTCTCCCCCTTTTCCTTCTCTTCCTCCTCGCGCCGCTGGTGGAGAAGCCATAGTCCCTCTGGATACATGCTGGCACTCGTAGCGTAGTGTCCATCATTCGGGTGTTCATTTGCGTGTTCATTTGCAACAACATGTCACGAGTGTAAACGTGACGTGTCCTCTGTGGGATGACAGCTCCGCTGACATCGGCCACCGACAGAAAGTGCATTAAAAATCCCAACAGGACTAGATAAAAAGGATCCATGTCAGAAAATCATCGGATGAGTACTCTCACTCACAAAATGGTCACTGGATTAACATAAAAACATTTAAGAACATTAAAAAACGACGTAAAAGACTCGGACAGAGACGCCAACTTTCCACTGCTGGTCGCTGCGTGCGCATGCGCCCAGGTATCTTTTGGGAGCGTAGTGCCACATAACTGGCACTTTTGGGAGCGTAGTACCACATAACTGGCAGTAGCGCTGTCCTCGTAATCCTGCAGTGTGCGTGCCAGGCTTCTGTGCATGGGAGGTCCGCTGTCCGGAGTTTAGTCAGAGTTGGGGAGCTCGGTGGAAATCAGCGCAGTCGGCGTCGATGATTGTCCCCGTTCAGGCTGCTTCCTTCGTTCGCTCGTGTTGATCATGGTGCATTTTGGTCCCAGCGCTGCGCTCCAGTGAGGATGAAGAGGTTGCAGGCATTCTCTGGTCCTCTGTGTCCACAGCGCGGTGAGAGGGAGCAGATGGTCATTCTCCCTCGTCAGGTCACCAGTGTGGAGGGAAGAGATCAGGCGAGGGTTGCACCATGACGTGTTCTGGGGCTTTCCCGGTCGGGGTCCTCTCCGGGGTGTTCGCCTCGTGTTCCATTCTTCATCAAGGGTCACCAGTGTGGAGGAACAAATAAGTTCAGGCAAGGTATGACGAGCTGAAGGTTTCAGAGTTTTATTCCTCCATCATCATGAAGCACACTGCAGCACTATGTGCTGTGGCTGTGTGTCCTGTGTGTGTGTGCTGTGTATGCGTGTGTGTGTGCTCTTTTATACAGACAAGAGAGAATGCATGGCACATTTGCATATTGATATACATATCAGTCAATACATATCAATCGCGTGATTAACTGGCGCCGGACTTCCTCTCCTTAATCCGGGGATGTATAGCAATAGTCACTGTTCTGGTTGTCCCCCTAGGGGCTCTCTGTCCGTATGCATATTGTTCTGCTTCCTGCCCAAGCTGAGTGTGATGGCTGAATGTCCATGTAGACTGTGGTGGGTCACCACAATACGAGCTATTCGGTCTCTGTACGACCGTTGTGAGAGTTTGGTTTGTATTGCCAACACTCGATCGGACTCATTCCCAGTGAGAATTGGACTCCACCTTTGTCACCGATCCTGTTCATAAATTTTATGGACAGGATTTCTAGGCGCAGCCAGGGAACAGAGGGTGTCATGCTTGGTGACCACAGGACCTCATCTCTGTTGTTTGCAGATGATGCCGTCCTGTTGGCTTCATCCAGCAATGACCTACAGGTCTTGCTGGGATAGTTTGCCACTGAGTGTGAAGCTGTTGGGATGAGAATCAGCACCTCCAAGTCCGAGTCTATGGTCCTCAGCTGGAAAAAGGTGGATTGTTCTCTCCGGGTTGGGGACAGGCTCCTGCCCCAAGTGGACGAGTTTAAGTATCTTGGGGTCTTATTTATGAGTGAGGGGAGAATGGAGCAAGAGACTGACAGACGGATCGGAGCAGCATCTGCAGTGATGCGGACGTTGTACCGGTCTGTTGTGGTGAAGAGGGAGCTGAGTTCTAAGGCAAAGCTGTGGATTTACCAGTCAATCTACGTTCCTACTCTCACCTATGGTCACGAGCTTTGGGTAATGACTGAAAGAACGAGATTGCGGATACAAGCGGCTGAAATGAGCTTTCACCGTAGGATTGCTGGACTCACCTTTAGAGATAGGGTGAGGAGCTCAGTCAGCCGGGAGAGGCTCAGAGTAGAACCGCTGCTCCTTCACATTGAAAGGAGCCAGTTGAGATGGTATGGGCATCTGATCAGGATGCCTCCTGGACACCTCCCACTTGAGGTGTTTCGGGCACGTCCCTCTAGGAGGAGACCCCAGGGCAGACCCAGGACTCGCTGGAGAGACTATGTCTCCCAGCTGGTCTGGGAACACCTTGGTATCCTCTCTGAAGAGCAGTAGCAGGTGGCTGGGGAGAGGGAAGTCTGGGCTTCTCTGCTTGAACTGCTGCCTCTGCCACCCGGACCTCCGGAAAAGCGGTAGAAGATGGATGGATGGATGGATGGGTTTACACACTCATTCTTGATTCAGACAAATAATATATAGAGCCACTTAGTGAAAACTGAGGTTGAAGAGGTCATTGCCTGCACTTTTTCCACATTTTACCCCTTTATTGGGCAAAGAACCATATTTGGTAAGTTCAAAGTGTATAATATCTTATATTAATATGATAGTAACAGTAACAACAATCACTGAAACAATCCTCACATACCATTCATTATACAACAGTAAGTTCCGACCGAGCAGTATGATTGGACAACAGGGGTTACTGTATTCCAGAATAATTGCACTCCAATGTTTCATGGGATATGTATCACTTCCAGTGTTTCCCCTACTATTATATGCCTCCCACCCACCCACGGACCCTCCTCCCCCCTAGAGTGTGAAGTTAATTATCTATCTACAGTGGTGTGAGAAAGTGTTTGCCCCTTCCTGATTTCTCATTTTATTTGTATGTTTGTCACACTTAAATGTTTCAGATCATCAAACGAATTTAAATATTAGAGAAAGATAACACAAGTAAACACAAAATGCAGTTTTTAAATGAAGGTGTTTATTATTAAGGGGAAAAAATCTAACCCTACATGGCCCTGTGTGAAAAAGTGATTGCCCCCTAAACTTAATAACTGGTTGGGCCACCCTTAGCAGCAACAACTGCAATCAAGCATTTGCGATAACTGGCAAAGAGTCTTTTACAGCGCTGTGGAGGGACTTTGGCCCACTCATCTTTGCACAATTGTTGTAATTCAGCCACATTGGAGGGTTTTCAAGCATGAGCCGCCTTTTTAAGGTCATGCCACAGCATCTCAATCGGATTCAGGTCAGGACTTTGACTAGGCCACTCCAAAGTCTTCATTTTGTTTTTCTTAAATCATTCAGAGGTGGACTTGCTGGTGTGTATTGGATCATTGTCCTGCTGCAGAACCCAAGTGTGCTTCAGCTTGAGGTCACGAACAGATGGCCGGACATTCTCCTTCAGGACTTTTTTGGTAGACAGTGGAATTCATGCTTCCATTTATCACAGCAAGTCTTCCATGTCCTGAAGCAGCAAAAGAGCCCCAGATCATCACACTACCACCACCATATTTTACTGTTGGTATGACGTTCCTTTTCTGAAATGTTGTGTTACTTTTACGCTGGATGTAATGGGACACACACCTTCCAAAATGTTCAGATTTTGTCTCGTCAGTCCAAAGAGTATTTTCCCAAAGGTCTTGGGGATCATCAAGATGTTTTCTGGCAAAACTGAGACTAGCCTTTATGTTCTTTTTGCTCAGCAGTGGTTTTCGTCTTGGAACTCTGCCATGCAGGCCATTTTTGCCCAGTCTCTTTCTTATGGTGGAGTCATGAACACTGACCTTAACTGAGGCAAATGAGGCTTGCAGTTCTGTGGATGTTGTTGTGGGATCTTTTGTGACCTCTTGGATGAGTCATCACTGTGCTCTGGGGGTAATTTTAGTTGGCCGGCCACTCCTGGGAAGGTTCACCACTGTTCCATGTTTTCACCATTTGTGGATAATGGCTCTCACTGTGGTTTGCTGGAGTCCCAAAGCTTTAGGAATGGCTTTATAACCTTTTCCAGACTAATAGGAAAATTTTGTTTCTCATTTGTTCCTGAATTTCTTTAGATCACAGTGTGATGTCTAGCTTTTGAGGCTCTTTTGGTCTACTTCATTTTGTCAGGCAGGTCCTATTTAAGTGATTTCTTGATTGAGAGCAGGTGTGACAGTAATCAGGCATGGGTGTGGCTAGAGAAATTGAACTCAGCTTTACAAAGATGTGATAAACCACTGTTAATTTATGTTTTAATGGGGGGGGGGGTCACTTTTTCACACAGGGCCATGTAGATTTAGATTTTTTTTACCCTTAATAATATACACCTTCATTTAAAAACTGCATTTTGTGTTTACTTGTATTATCTTTGCGTAATATTTCAATTTGTTTGATGATCTGAAACATTTAAGTGTGACAAACATACAAAAAATTGAGAAATCAGGAAGTGGGCAAACACTTTTTCACACCACTGTATCTACAGTAAATGCTAGGAATCTGTGTAGAAAGGGCAGTCCCCACAAGTGATGATCAGAAAATTGGTCTCCATAAAACATGAAAACCAACATGCTTGTGTGTGTGTGTGTGTGTGTGTGTTCGTGTTCGTTCGTTCCTGTGCAAGACTGCTCACCTGACCCTTAATGTAAAATGCATGTTACTGGGCAATGATAAACACTTTATAAACTCTTTTGCATAACTGCTCGCACCACTAAATGCTACCTGGTCTACTGTCAGAGTCCATTACAGCTGAAATGCGTGCTCATATGACGCTTCACTTTAGCTGATCCCCATCACTCTGAGATGATATGTAATATATGAGTAACAAGAGACATATATGCAGGAACCACAAAAGAACCACCGTGCATGTAGTGTCTGATGCAAGACCTCAGGTTCTTGTGCAGGTAACAATGTGATCTGATACAGTAGGTAACACTTTACACACATTAAGACAAATTATCCAGGGCACGTGTTCACTCTAGATATCACTGTGGTGGCTGGTGAACATGCAAACACAGAGACTCTCTCACCTGCTAAAGAGCCATTGCTCTGTTGGAGGGATGACTCTTTACTTAAATTCACACACTCAAAACATCTTAACAAACTCTTGGCATTAAATATATTCCTTCTTTTGTGGCATAAATTGGTCCCTAAGCTCGAAAAAAGTAAAGCGTCTTAGATGTCTGATTCAAAATGTGTAAGTTCAAACATAGGGCTGCTCATTAGCTTCAGTACTGTCAAAACATTGCTGAACTTTATACACTTCCATCTAAAATAAGTTGTTTTTTTTATTTCATTTAAATAACAGTGAAAGAATCTCAAAACCAAAGTCAGACATTTTAACAGCATGAAAAAGGGGTCAGACTGAAGTGAGAAATGCCTCCATACATGGTATGCGTTGGGTTTGTGATCAAAGGCAGGGAGTCAGTCCAACAAATTCTCTCGTTTTAGTAGATATATACGTGCAGTATGCTCTGTCACTTCCAGCCCTGATCCGCGTGCCCTGCATGTTAAAGAGAAGCGCCTGGGAGAAAACGGGCTATATTTCATCACCACGGGAGCGTCTGCACTAACTAGCGATGCATATTTATACAGACCCACCCAATTCTCCTTAGGATTGTATTCTGCAGCACGGCACTGTAGTGCGGTAGGTGATGAGGTGTGAGAAGTCCGATGGACAACATTAATATTTACAGTCATGCTGAGCCATACAGCAAACATTTCCGTCTCACGTGCCTCATAATACCTGCATTAAGTGAAATGCATTTTAAAGTCTGTTCCCTGTAACTTTTTAATTTGGCTATTCCTCTGTTGGTGCTGACAGTTTCCTCCTCCTCCCATTCCTCCTCTTCTCTGTTTCTTTGTGGTGGATTGTGGCAAGATGCTGAGGTGAACACGGATGTTCAGGGAGTCAGCTCGGCATTTGCAAAAGTGTAACAAAGGAAAAGCTAAAATAAGGAGGCCAGAAGCATCAGGGACAACGAGGGAGGAATGCAAAGTCAGCACTCAGGCAGAGGTTCAATGATGCAGAAAACACGGCAGGAACGAGAGGGGCACACTGGAAGCTTTTCCTCGGAGTGTATACAGTATGTTTAATAAGATAATTTCTCTTCTTAGCAGCTTTGAGTGTTCTGTTTTTCCACTCAAAACCTATTCAAAGTCATAAACCACACTTTGTAACACTGTATTTTGCCACCAAAGAGACACACAAAAACACCAAAATAAGCAGAATTAGCCCCTCTGTAAAATCTGCCACTGTTAATACTTTAAACTCTCTTCTAGCCCACAGCAGATTGAGTGGCGACAAATTTAGCTCCTTTAAAGTGGTTGATATGAGCGCCTATTAAATCCGAGAGATGTGTTCGCTGAACTGAGAGTTCAGTTCCTGCGCATCCACTTAAAAATTTCAATATCCTCATTTTTGTGTGGACGTCTGCGTGCAACAGAGATAAACGGAGGGGATTAAAAAAAGACACAAAAAGCAGAGTTTTCCAAAATGATTACAGTCCTTTAAAACAACGGCAAAACGTGTGAAAGGTCTTTGAGATAGTGAAAGTCTTTATCGAGAAGATTCAGGCATTGTATGGTGAGACAGAGAGAAATATTTTTTTCTGTAGAATGATGAAAAATACAGCAACTACTGCATTATTTTTGCACATCAAGGTTTTGACACCTTTTTGGAAATATGAAAACTTAAGTCATAAATAGTGTATGACGGGACCGAGGTTGCAGTACTTTTTCTTTTTGAAAATAGAATAAAATGAAAAGATATACAATTTACACAATGGGCCTCATGCAAGAACATACCAACAGATTTGCTAGTAAATGTGATGTTTATGTGTCAGTTTAAATGAACTTGTGGCATTCACCAATCTTTTAGTATTTTCAAATTTTGTACAGATACTAGTAAAATTTGACCAAAGTATGTCACAAACATTTCATTAAGATCTACAGTATATGAGCTGTTAAACTTCATAGGGCACTCAATGAAATACTTGGAAGTTCAAAGTTTCAATCCTAAACATTATTTAAGCAAGATTACATGAGAGGGACTACGGTATCAATGAATATAGTAACTGCGGGTGTGATACGTCTAATGCCCGACATGTAGGGGAGGTTGCTAAGCACCTAAATACATACTGGTCACCTGTTGAGTCTGTACTGCAGAAGGGCCCAGATCAATGCCAGTGGCTCATTAGCATGCTAGCAATTTGGCTTTGGTACACGTTGCTCGCTTTTTCTTGGCATTTTCAGATGAATCAAAGAGTTCATCACCACAAAGGTGTTGTGGTTTGTTAATCGAGACAAATTCAACTCTAGCCTGTCTATTTTAAACAGACATAAAATATATCCCATAGGTTTACAGCCTTGGGGGGGGGGGGCATGACGGTCGACAACGACAAACAAAGGAATCATGGTGTTCTGGCGCTATATGGAAAAATAAATATAGAAAAATTCTAGAATACCTAATTATTGAAAACGAATGGGACATCCAATATTAGAGACTGTTTCAGAGCCCTTTATTATTTCTTTGTCAGATCACTTATTTGTGTGATCTTTTATGACATATTCATAATTCCCCTCCGGTAAACTTGGGCCCCTTCACACCTTATGTAAAACCCACAGTCAAGAATCGGTTTTATCATGAACAGTGATTTTAAATTAGACACTCAGATTTGTTCTGTTGTAAAATCCAGCTTTTTTCATCTAAGGCATTTAGCAAAAGTAAAATCCATTCTCTCTAGACTGCACCTCGAAACAATAATCCATGCTTTTATTTCGTCTGAGTTGGATTACTGTAATGCACTTTATGCCGGTGTCAGCCAGTCATCTTTTTTGCATCTGCAGCTAGTTCAAAACGCTGCTGCTTGTCTTTTAACAGGTACATGTAGAAGAGATCACATCACACCCATTTTAGCTTTGCTCCACTGGCTGCCCGTGCATTTTAGAGTTCATTTTAAAATTCTTTATTTCGTTTTTAAATCCTTGAACGGTCTTGCTCCGCCTTACCCCCCTGAGCTTCTGCATCCCTACGCTACCACCCGGTCCCTCAGGTCAGCTGACCAGCTGCTCCTGAGGGTGCCGAAGGCGAAATGGAAGCTCAGAGGGGACAGAGCCTTTTCGATCATGGCACCCAGGTTATGGAACAATTTACCCCTGCACCATTAGACAAGCACCTTCACTGTCCATTTTTAAAACCCGTTTTAAGATGCTCTTTTACTCCCTGGCATTTGACCTAGTGTGAGACATTGATTTTATTGAATGAAATGGATTTTTATTTATTTATTTACTTACTTCTTTTGCCTTTTATTTTATTGTTTTTATTGACTGTGATTTCTACTTGTGCTGAGTTTTATATTGTTTTTGTTGGTTTTATATTGCTTTTGTGTTAGTGTCCTGCTCCTTGCTTTTATGTTTTTATGTGCTTTCCTGTTGTATAACACTTTGTGTAGCGAGTGTTGCTTTTCTAAAGTGCTTTATAAATAAAGTTGATTGATTGATAATAGTGTATCTTGCACTTTGGGGAATGGATCCTAGCATTTTTAATATTTCTTCTTATGAGGACCAGGCCAAATACAAAATGGGATTTGTCAAGGGGTGGTCCACACAAGAATAGAAAAACAGGAGCGCACACACACGCGCGCACACACACACACACACACACACACACACACACACACACACACACACACACACACACGCACAACATCTCTTCCTTGTTTTTCTAAAACCTAAAAATTTAACAGAAAGAAATTGGTAATTTGTTAATTTTAAAGGAAAGGTTGCAAATTTACAAAATACAAGTGATAAATTTACAAGAAAAGAGTTGCTCATTTTGGGCGGCACGGTGGCGGAGTGGTTAGCACTGCGGCAGCACAGCAACTCACCCTTGGCCGGGGGATCCTGGGTTCGATCCCAGCCCCCGACCAACAGTGATCTGTGTGGCGTTTGCATGTTCTCCCCGTGTCTGTGTGGGTTTACTCCGGGATTTCTCCGGTTTCCTCCCACATGCCAAAAACATGCAAGTTAGGTTAATTGGCATCAAAACTGGGGATTCTAAATTGTCCTTAGGTATGACTGTGAGAGTGAATGGTTGTCTGTTTCTCTGTGTTGGCCCTGCGATGGACTGGTGATCTGTCCAGGGTGTACCCTGCCTCTCGCCCAAAGATGCTGGGATAGGCTCCAGCCCCCCACGACCCGAAAAGGATTAAGCGGAAGAAGATGAATGAATGAATGAATGAATGAATGAGTTGCTCATTTTCAAGAAAAAAAAATGCACATTTATAAGTAAAAGTTCCGAAATTTATAAGAAAAAAATGTGAGTATTTCCAAGAAAAAAGTTCAGAGAAAAGTTTTATATTTCAGAGTTAATAAAACTCTCCAGTTGCTAATTTTGACAGGTTGGTTAATTCTGATCACTCAGCCTTTTCTGTTTACCATTTGCTTTGTTGGACATCCCATAGATCAGATGCTGGTCTCCCATTTTCTTTCCCTGATGCTTTTCTTCAAAGAAAAGCTGGGAAAATTGTTTTAGCTGTGATAGGGGTGTCATCCTGCAGGTTACTGTGCAGCCTCTGCATTTAAAAATAGTCAACAGGAGGCATTGATTTTATTTCAATATAATGGCCAACTTCTCAAACCCTTCAATGCATGGTGTGTTTTTGGGGGTGTCCTTGTGGTTGACAAGTCACAGTTTTATGAGTGTGTGCCAAACTTTTTGTCTTCTGACAAATACATAAAGTTTCTATATACCAGTAAGCATTAAAGTTTAAATTTGTTTAGACAGAGCTTTTAAACTGTCCAAAAGGTAGGGATGGACATTTCAAGCAATCACTGGAAATAATTTTTATTTGAAAATTTCCAATCACTCTTCAAGGAGCTATAGACAGTTTTTCTACTTTCAAATGTGCAAAAATTACTTATAATTAGAGTGTTTAGAAACAACTGGCATTATGCCAAGATGCAAAGATGCATGACAGATATCTAAAATGAATTTTCCCTCAGAGTCAGGGTGTTCCTTTACTGCTGTACTACTGTTTTGCTACCAGGGTGAGTCTTGAGTAGTGACTGTCACACACACACACACACACACAGATTTGCCTTTTTTTTTATCCCCTGCCGGTTGAAGCCCAAAGGGGATTATGTTATGGGTCAGTCCGTCCGTCCGCTCTTCTGTCAGTCCATCTGTCTGTCCCACTTTTATGAAATCAGCTCCTACAGTTTTGTTCTGATTGTTTTGAAACTCTGTACCATGGTTTGATATACTCTGATGATGCGCAAATTGCAATTTCACTCTGATCGGATGACCTTGAGGTCAAAGGTCAGATTTTCCCTAAATCTTCTAAACACAATAACTACTGAAAGAAATGATGTAGGCTTTTCAAATTGATACAGTAGTTGTATCTAATACACATCTTGGACAATTTACACCCTGACCTAACTATGGGTTTGGGGTCAGGGGGTCAGAGGTCAAAGTTCAAAGTTCACATTGCAGTACACTATGGTAAATGGTAACTGCTACATTTACTATTACTATAAAACAAGTAAAGCTAGGGCTACCAAACCTGGTACACAGGTTCACCTTGGGATCCTGACCTCATACTATGGGATTGGGGTCAAAAGGTCAAATGTCAAGGTTAACATTCCCTATGCCTTATTACTGTGCAACGAGTAAAGTTAGGGTCACCAAACCTGGTACACAGGTTCACTGTGAGACCACGACCTTTGACTACAGGTTTGGGGTCAAAAGGTCAAAGTTCAATGTTGGCGCTCCCTATGCTTTCTTACTATAGAACGTGTAAAGCCCTAGGGTCACCAAACTTGCTACACAGGTTCACCTCGGGATCCTGCCCTACAACTATGGGTTGTATACTTTCTTGTATATTCGTGGATGATGGGCTTATCATAATTTGGTTCTGCCATAGTAATTATATTGAAAAGCTGAAAACTGCTCTCCGTCAGTAAGTATTGGGATCTTCAAAGAAAACAGAGGTGAGGGATATTACACTCACCTCAGAGTGCTCTTGTTGGCACAGTGCTGCCACCTGGTGTCAATAGCTAGAATTAATGCAAAGTTACGTGAAGCTCCTTTAATAAGATAACAACATAACTCTGTAGAGAAAACGGTGTCAAAAAACAGAACCATTCTTTGTGTAAATATGTCCAAAGTCCACTTTTGACTGAGTGATGTAATTTGATATACCAGCCACATCATTATGCAATTTAGATGCGTAAATTTATTCCTATCTGAAACTTTGGATCATATTCTACATCTTTCTATTTGACAGTAAGCCATTATCTCTTGCATCTTTCAAGTTATTGTCATGGTCTGCTCTGTGATTGATTGCCAGCAGCTGGGCGCACACCTGCTTCCCATCAGGACTGGGCCTATTTAGAAGGCTCTGCCCAGGCTTCTGGGTGGAGATGTCTCACTGCGCTCCAGAGGAGCTTCATCCGTCAATCCTCTCGTCCTTGCCAGAGTCTACAGTCCCTTGCTACCCAAGCCTGCTGTCCCAACGCCTGAGGGACATCGTCCACAGCTCACGTAAGCTACCATTTCTCAACTCATCAGTCCCCTGTGCACAGGTGGAGCGCCTTGGCGGCAGATCCTTTCCTCCTCTGTGGCGGCGGACTCCTATCCTCTCTCTCAGCACACCGCTCCTCCACATCTACACACCAGCAGGAGCTACAACACCTGACAGTGGACACTGTCTCCCTGGCTGCAGCTGCCGAGCTGAACCTGAGCCTCCCACCATCTTCACGCCCAGTAAGCCTCAGACTAACTATCCAACACCAATTGTCTCCTCCGCTAACTGTCACGCTTCTGTGTATTTCCAGGGTTGCCAGGCCGAACGGTGTCCTGCTCTGTCCCCTGCTGTTCCTGTACACACTCACACGCACACATTCACATTAATAAATCTAATTGAATCTATTCTTGAGTCTGTGTGTGGTCACTGGGTCATAAAACCATGTCAGTACATCTCCGCCAGAGCAACCCAGCTGACAGCGCTTTGATGCACCGATTACATCTAACGGAGACTTGAATAGATCAATTGGTTTATCAGCAACAATCCACATTGGCCCAGTTAGCCCATGTTATGGATCAGTTGGACCAGCTAACCGGGTCTCAGTCCTTTCCCCCAGCCCCAGCTATTTCTGTTAGCTCCTCAGCTCCTACTAGCCACCCGGCTAACCAGCTTAAATTAGGACCGCCTGCTCAACTAACCCCCGTTCCAACACCCAATTGTTTTAGCGGTAAGTTAGGGGAGGCTAGGCCCTTTGTTTTGCAGTGCGAGGTGGTTTTCCAGCGGGTGCCCGAGGATTTTAATTCAGACCACAGTAAGATCGGGTATATGATTAACGTACTGGAAGGGCGAGCACTAGCTTGGGCCTATGCGGTTATGGCCAGGATTAATTATGCCAGCTTGACTCTCAATCAGCTCATTGCTGAGTTTTATGAAATGTTCAATCACTCAGATCGCGACAGTATGCTTACCTCTCGGTTGCTGAATCTGAGGCAGGGTTCCCAAGCTGTGGCCAATTACGCTGTCGACTTCTGGGTGTTGGCCGCTGAAGTTGGGTGGGAGGATGCTTCTTTATGCAGCATCTTTATAAGGAGCCTCAGCTCTGAGCTTTGGGACAAGCTAGCGCCACTAGAAAAGCCCAGCAGGTTATTCGAGCTAATCTCCCTAACCATCAACATAGATAATAGGCTGAGGGAGAGAGCTGCTGAACGGCGAGCTTCCGGTCATTTGGGAGCCCAGTTTTGTCATGCCCCTCGGTCGTCCCTATTGGCCCATCCTTCCTCCAACTCTCCTGAGACCCCGGAACCAATGGTAGTAGGGTGATCTAGGTTGTCTCCAGCGGAGAAACAGTGCCGCCGAGCGTTGGGGTTGTGTCTGTATTGTGGGAGTGAGGAGCACGAGGTAGTTTTTTGTCATCTTCGGCCCAATAGGGGGAGTCCGTGCGTCACGGTAGGAGGACTCAAGAACTCACCCCAGTCAAATCCCCTATTTGACTTCACGGAGACATGGCTCCACGACAACATCCCTGACGAGGCCATTCAACTAGAAGATACAATGGTGTTCCGGGCAGACAGAGAAATGGTGAGCTCTGGTAAGAGCCGGGGGGGGGGGGAAGCATGCATCTATGTTAACAAGAACTGGTGCATTAACGCCAAGTTAGTATCTAAACACTGCTCTCCGTTGACAGAGTTCCTTACTGTAAATTGTCGGCCATATTATCTGCCCAGGGAATTCAGAAACGTGTTTGTAGCTGCTGTTTACATAGCGCCAAGTGCTAACGCTAACGCTAATGCTAAGGAGGCACTCGGGGAACTGCACGATGCTATTAATGAAATCCAAACTTCACACCTGGACAGTTTTGTGGTGGTTGCGGGGGATTTTAACCACACCAGCTTAAAGACTGTGCTCCCCAAGTTTAAACAATGTGTAGACTTTAAGACCAGAGGAGAGAATATGTTGCACTTAGTGTACACAAACACAGCTGCATATAAGGCAATACCCCACCCCCACCTCGGCCTTTCTGACCACATATCCGTGATGCTGGTGCCTGCCTACAAACCTCTACTGAAGCGCAGCAGGCCAGTAGTGAAACAAATCAGGATTTGGCCAGAGAGTGCAACCTCTGCACTGAAAGACTGTTTTCTGCACTCAGACTGGGAGGTCTTCAAAATAGCAGCCTCCCAGGAAGACAAGACAGATATGGAGGAGTATGCTGAAACTTTCACCAGCTACATCGTGAAGTGCACAGATGATGTCACTACAGTGTAGACCATCACTGCACGGGGAAACCATAAGCCCTGGATGACCACAGAGGTGCGCTCGCTGCTTACAGCCAGAGATGCAGCCTTCAGAGCGAAGGACAAGATCGCCCTCCGCTCAGCCAGGTCTGCGCTTTCAAAGGGAATTAAGATGGCGAAGCGCACTTATACGGAGAAAATCCAGGGACATCTCTGTGACACTAAGAACACCAAGCAGATGTGGCAGGGAGTTCGGACACTGACGGGCTATAAGTCTAGGCAGGGGGTCGATGATGACGACGCTTCGCTTCCAGACAGGCTCAATGACTTCTTTGCACGTTTTGAAGCATCAAACCCGACAATCAGAGGGAGGGCTGGCCCATCCCCACCATCGGTCGGACCAGCTTTCACCATCAACACAGCGGACACACGGAGGACCCTAACCAGGGTCAACCCACGTAAAGCTGCAGGTCCGGACAACATCCCGGGACGTGTGCTCCGAGACTGCGTGAGCGAGTTGGCAGATGTACTGACTGACATTTATAACATCTCCCTGAGTCAGGCCATCGTTCCCAGATGCTTCAAGACCTCCATCATAGTACCGGTGGCAAAGAAACCAGTTGTGTCCTGTCTGAATGACTATCGTCCTGTTGCACTGACACCAATTGTGATGAAGTGTTTTGAACCGCTTGTCAAACCACACATTACAGCCTGCCTCCCTGCATCACATGACCCGCTCCAGTTTGCATATTGTTCAAACCGCTCTACGGAGAATGCTATAGTCACCACCCTGCACTCTGTCATCACCCACCTGGATCAGAAAGACACCTACGCCAAACTCCTGTACATTGATTTCAGTTCAGCATTCAATACCATTATTCCCCAGAGACTGGTGGAGAAATTACTCCTTCTTGGTCTGAACACCGCCACATGTCTCTGGATCCCGGATTTCCTGACCGAGAGACCTCAGTCTGTCCGGGTTGGAAACAACATCTCCAACTCTGTCACGCTGAACATCGGATCCCCTCAAGGCTGCGTACTCAGTCCACTGTTGTTTACACTTCTAACACATGACTGTGTATCCAGACACGAGGGGAACCAGATTATTAAGTTTGCAGACGACACCACGGTGGTGGGACTTATTCAGAGGGATGATGAATCAATGTACAGGGAAGAAGTGAGAGACCTGGAGGGCTGGTGCAGGGAGAACAATCTGGTGCTCAACATAGACAAAACGAAGGAGATGATTATCGACTTCTGGCGGTCACAGCCTGAGCACGTCCCCCTCAGCATCGGCGGCCGTTTAGTGGAGAGAGTGGAGAACATCAAGTTCCACGGAGTGCAGATCTCGCAGGACCTGACCTGGAGCAAGAATTCCTTGGGGATCAGGAAGCGGGCCCAGCAGAGATTGCACTTCTTGAGGAAACTCGAACAGGCCTCTCTCCCCATCTGCATCCTCAGGACCTTCTACAGAGGTGTGGTGGAGAGTGTTCTGACATACTGCATTGCTACATGGTACTCCAGCTGCCGTATGTCAGACAAAAAAGCCCTGCAGAGGATAGTCAAGGGAGCTGAGAGGGTAATTGGAGTCTCCCTCCCCTCTGTTCAAGAACTTTTTCAGAACCGTTGCAGGAGCAGGGCACTGAACATTGTCAAGGACCGTTCTCACCCTCTGCATAAACACTTTGAACTTCTGCCATCTGGCAAACGATTCCGGAACATCAGAGGCAGAACCACCAGACTGATTAACAGCTTCCTTCCACAAGCTGTTAGAATGCTGAACAGTTGATCCGGAATCTCTCATACATACTACTGCACCTACGGGCATTATGTATATTATTTGTATATTATAGTTCTGGTTAGTTTTTTCAAGTATGTCTCAGGGATGTGTGAATGGATGTGGTGGGGTGGGGGGTGAGGATATGTGTGAGTGTGTCTTAAATCATGTTCTTTTACTCATATGGATGCCGAGAGAAACGCAATTTAATCTTGCCTGGACTACAGTTGTTTGTGCAGCAATATGACAATAAAGGTTGATTTAATTTTTGATTTGATTTGATTTTTATTTAGCTTTCAACTCCCCATCCGTTTTATACACAAACATAAGGAGATTTTCACACAGGCTTTGGTTGACTCGGGCAGAGCAGAGTTTTATTTCTCGGGACCTGGCAACCCAGTTGGATTTACCCTGCCATCCACTCAAGTCCCCTTTGCGGCTTATGGCCTTATCCAAAGCTCCTATGGCTGTGGTCTCTCAGCAGACAGCCCCTGTCCCAGTTATCATTTCTGGTAATCATCGGGAGGAGTTGCAATTCCTCGTTCTACCGGTGTCTTTGTCCCCAGTCATCCTTGGTGTAACACCCACTCACCCTAGGTGTAGTACCCCCCTTGGTTCTACCTGGGCAAAGGGATAATTGGGCCAGATCAGGTAGACCCTAGGTTCGTAGGAGCCTGGGGGGTGCAACAACAGATCACACACACACAGCCGTATAGAACTTGGAACTATATATATTTCAAAATTATGTACACATAAACAAAAACACAGCGCTTGTCATAATAATAAAGAAAGAAAAAAAATAAAATAAAATACCCTAAGATATATTTACAATATTCACAGTCCTGTTGTATCAGTTCCAGGTGACCAGTTGGGTCACCTCTAGCAGTTTCTAGGATTCGGGCTTCGGCTCACCATCCAGATCTGGAAAATCCGTTCTTCTGGTCCAACCAGTCCAAACAAAAAAACCTGACCTATAAAATAGGTCAGAATACAAAAAAATAAGCTATGTTCTAAGCTTATTACAAAGGTTTCACATAGTACAACAATAATAATTTTAAACATCTTTAAATCACAGGTTCAACATTCACCATATAATAACAGTCAATGGCAAGGGAATTGGGAGCTTTGCTAACCGCTACAGCTCAGAAAACTGACTTTTTCCGATAAAAAAACTAGCCAAAAATTAGCATCGGCGGTTAGCATGCTAAGCTAGCAATTAGCATTCCCATACACAACAATGGCACTTACCAAGCTAGGTGACACGTGCATCAATAGGATTCCCGCGCTCACGTGAGTTCACAGCCTTTGGGTTTAAATCTTAAAATTTACAAAAGAGGTATTAGAATTTGGCAATACTGCAATGTCTCATTTCTCATGTTGGTTTAGGCTTACCAATCTCAAGGGTTTTGTCCGGGCAAAGGCTGCTACTATCACATTAGCGCACCGTCTCAGTAAGGAGTCGCGTTTCCTCGTCGGTGTCTCTGCCATGACTGAAATCGTTCTGCAGATCACACCAAAACCGAGTGAAGGAGCGCGTGACCCTATTGGCTGGCGTTACCCCATTGGCTGGCGTGACCCCATTGGCTGTTGCTGCCCAACAAAAGACGCAGCCATTTATCGCTCAGTATACCCAATGAAAATATCGGGAACGTTATCAAAACTTTCCAGAAAATGTTCTTAACTATTTATGAACATATATTTATTTAAATATTCATCCATCCATCCATCCATCCATCTTCTACCGCTTTTCCGGAGGTCCGGGTCGCGGAGGCAGCAATTCAAGCAGAGAAGCCCAGACTTCCCTCTCCCCAGCCACCTGCTCCAGCTCTTCAGAGGGGATACCAAGGCGTTCCCAGACCAGCTGGGAGACATAGTCTCTCCACCGAGTCCTGGGTCTGCCCTGGGGTCTCCTCCCAGTGGGACGTGCCTGAAACACCTCAAGTGGGAGGCGTCCAGGAGGCATCCTAATCAGATGCCCATACCACCTCAACTGACTCCTTTCAATGTGGAGGAGCAGCGGTTCTACTCTGAGCCTCTCCCGGATGACTGAGCTCCTCACCCTATCTCTGAGGGTGAGTCCAGCAATCCTACAGAGAAAGCTCATTTCAGCCGCTTGTATCCGCGATCTCGTTCTTTCGGTCATTACCCAAAGCTCGTGACCATAGGTGAGAGTAGGAACGTAGATTGACTGGTAAATCGACAGCTTTGCCTTAGAACTAAGCTCCCTCTTCACCACAACAGACCAGTACAACGTCCACATCACTGCAGATGCTGCTCCAATCCGTCTGTCGATCTCTCGCTCCATTTTCCCCTCACTCGTGAACAAGACCCCAAGATACTTAAACTCCTTCACTTGGGGCAGGAGCCTGTCCCCAACCCGGAGAGGACAATCCACCTTTTTCCGGCTGAGGACCATGGACTCGGACTTGGAGGTGCTGATTCTTATCCCAGCCACTTCACACTCAGCGGCAAACCATCCCAGCAAGAGCTGTAGGTCATTGCTGGATGAAGTCAACAGGACAACATCATCTGCAGACAACAGAGATGAGATCCTGTGGTCACCAAGCATGACACCCTCCATTCCCTGGCTGCGCCTAGAAATCCTGTCCATAAAAATTATGAACAGGATCGGTGACAAAGGGCAGCCCTGGCGGAGTCCAACTCTCACTGGGAATGACTCCGACCGAGTGTTGGCAATACGAACCAAACTCTCACAATGGGCGTACAGAGACCGAATAGCTTGTAACAACAAGCCCGATACCCCATACTCCTGAAGCACCTCCCACAAAAATCCACGAGGGACGCGGTCAAATGCCTTCTCCAAGTCCGCAAAACACATGTAAACTGGTTGGGCAAACTCCCATGAACCCTCAAGAATTCTCGAGAGGGTAAAGAGCTGGTCCGATGTGCCACGGCCAGGACGAAAACCACATTGCTCCTCCTGAATCCGAGGTTCGACCAACGGCCGGACTCTCCTCTCCAGTACCCTGGCATAGACCTTCCCAGGGAGGCTGAGGAGTGTGATCCCTCTAAAGTTGGAGCACACCCTCCGGTCCCCTTTTTTGAAGAGAGGAACCACCACCCCAGTTTGCCATGCCAAAGGCACTGCCCCCGACCTCCACGCAATGTTGCAATATTCATATTCAAATTATTTATTCCCATTGTGAAATGGGTATATTTCTTTTCTAAAAGCGGCATCAATATTTATAATTTAATCCATGTTTTTAACACTGGGTTACACTATCCCCCCTTAGAATCATGCAAGTCCCTTTGCATGGGATTAGCTAAATGGTACTGACGGAAGAACTAGTGTTCATGGGAGTATTCCTATGATCTGACTCTGTTAAAGCTCTGGTAAAAGCCAGGTTTGAGTAATCTTAGGATCTGTCTCTGTTAAGGCTCTGGTAAAAGCCAGGTTTAGTCCTTGAAACAGGGACTGGGCAACAGTTATGAGAGGGTTTGCCAACTGACTATACTGTAGTCTTTCTGGCTGGGAGGTTGTCCTCTCGGAGTGTCTCACAGTCTTTGGGATCTCTTTTTCAGGTTCTTTTTCTTCCACAGGTTCATCACAGGTACTTTTATCAGGTGAGTTGGTTTCACTTTCAGTTCCATTCTCATTGTTCGATGATGAGAACAATGAGAATGGTTTGAATGAATGAGAATGGAGAATGAGAATGATTGTTCCACATTTGTTTCAGTTTCCTCCAGGTTTCCATCATTCGGTAAGTTGTCACATCCAGGTGAAGTGACATTTTCCATTTGGTTGTCATTCTCAGGTGAGTGAGTTTCAGCAGGAATGTCTCCTTTAAAGAATGTCTTTGGATGGGGAATTTCATAAAGTCAAGTGAGCTTTATGGGTGTTTGGATTGGTTCTTCTCTGTACTAATAGACATCTTCATTTTCCGGTTCTGAATTCTCACATTCCTCACTTTGTTCAGGTGACTGTCTTGTCTTAGGTTTGCGGACATGTTTTCGTTGGACAGGTTCTTCTTCAACAGGGGCAAGAAAACCACAGGGAAGCAAGAGGTCGCGGTGAACGGTGCGAACAGGACCATCTTTTATCTCAGGTCTTATAGTGTAAACAGGCAAGTCACCTGCTTGGCTCACCACAATGTGGACTTCAGCTTCCCACCTGTCTGCTAGTTTGTGCTTTCCTCTGCGGCGGACTGCACGTACCAAAACTCTGTCGCCTGGTTTGAGTTTTGAGGGTTTCACTCGCATATCAAATGTTGTTTTGTTTCTTTCAGCCATCTTGTTGGCATTTTCTGTTGCTAGTTTGTAGCTTTCTTGTAGAGTTGTCTTCAGTTTTTCAATGTACTGGGAATGTGACTTGAAACTTTTGTTGTGAAACGGGAGCCCAAATGCAAGGTCGATTGGCAATCTCGGCTGACGACCGAACATTAACTCATATGGGGCAAAACCAGTAGTGTCATTCTTCGTACAATTGTACGCATGTACAAGTGGTTTCACATAGTTGTGCCAATGAGTTTTGTTCTTTTCCTCCAGAGTACCCAGCATGCTCAATAGCGTTCTATTGAAACGTTCTACCGGGTTACCTCTGGGATGATAGGGTGTCATCCGGATTTTGCGAATGTCCATGATTTTGCAAAGTTTTTTTATAATATGGGACTCAAAATCGGGACCCTGATCGCTATGTAACCGTTGGGATATCCCGTAGTGGACTATAAAGTTGTCCCAAAGTGCCTTTGCAACGGTCTGAGCTTTCTGATTGCTGGTAGGGATGGCTATAGCGTATTTCGTGAAATGATCAGTTAACACGAGCACATCCTTCGTGTTACTTTGATCGGGCTCAATGGACAAGAAATCCATACAGACAAGTTCGAGCAGTCGGGTAGACTTGATGTTGACAAGCGGAGCAGCTCGTTCTGGAGTGGTTTTACGTCTTACGCAGCGATTACATGTCTTGATCTTCTTTTCAATGTCTTCCGCCATGCAAGGCCAATAGAACCTTGTTCTGACGAGATCCAAAGTACGCTCTGTGCCTAAATGGCCCATGTCACAGTGGAGGCTTTGAAAGACTGAATCGCGGAGTTGTTCAGGTAAGACTTTTTTTTTTTTTTTTTTTTTGTTGCTTATTTGTACCCGTAGGTAGACTTGGTTTGCAGTCTGGTGACAAGCCACCGGCTGCTGGTCGCTGCGTGCGCGAGCGCCCTAAACCTACATGTTTTTGGTGTGCGGGAGGAAACCGGAGAAATCCCGGAGTAAACCCGCGCAACACGGGGAGAACATGCAAACTCCACACAGCTCACTGTTGGTCGGGGGCTGGGATCGAACCCACGATCTCATGATCCCCGCGATCCCCCGGCCGAGGGTAAAACTGTGCTGCCACAGTGCTAAACCACGAGCTGGTAAGTAACATTTCCTCCGTCTTGATGAGTGCGGTAGAGGATGTTATTGCACATTTCAAGTCGACTGAGCTCTCGGAGTAACAAGTTGATATCAGGAAGTTCAGTTCGTACCGTTGGTGGAACTTTTAGCCCAGTTTCAATTTGTGCAATCACTTCTCTTAAACAGGGGTCAGTTCTTTGTTCATTTTTGGTCTGTTCAGGAGTCAGGTGGAGTACAACTGGAAGACCACCACAGCCATCTTCATCGGCGTAGCCATCTGGAATGGCAGCTACAGAGAGGGCTAATGAGTGAACCAAAGAGAAGGTGTTGTCTGGAGAGCTACAGACAAGGTGTTTTTCACATATAGCAGACACTACCTCGGAACTTAAACTGCTTTCAGGAAGAGACAAGTGAGTTTGAGTGAACTGCTGTATGCGGTCGAACTCCTTTTGGGACACTGCGTCATTAAGTAACTCGCCATGTGGGAGTCTAGAGAGGCCGTCTGCATCTGAGTTAAGCTTGCCTGCTCTGTATTGGAGCTTAAAGTTAAACATCAACAGAGCAGCTAGCCACCTATAACTCATGGCATCCATCTTAGCAGTAGTTAAGATGTACGTCAGGGGGTTACTGTCTGTCACGACAGTAAAATGATTGCCATATAAATAGTCTGCGAACTTCTCCATTACTGCCCACTTTAGAGCTAAAAATTCTAATTTATGGGCGGGGTAACGGGACTCACTTCTTGACAATCCCCAGCTTGCATAAGCTATGACCCTAGTCTGGCCTTCCTGCTCTTGATACAGGGCGGCGCCAAGCCCTGTAGTGCTGGCGTCAGTATGGAGTGTATATGGCAACTGAGGGTCAGTGAAACCCAGGACAGGTGCAGTACTGAGCTTTTCAATGATGGTTTTGAATGCAAGATCACAGGAAGAAGTCCATCGCTCGCCAAACGGTGTCTTTGGGTCGTGGTACTGGGCAGGCTTAGCTTTGGGCTTTGGGCTTTTGCGCAAAGGAGGGTAGCCTGCTGTTAAGTCAGTGAGGGGCTTAACAATGCTGGAATAGTTCTTAATGAACCGCCTATAGTACCCTGAAAAGCCTAAAAACGAGCGGAGTTGTTTGAGATCACGGGGCACAGGCCAGGTACTTAGGGCTTTCACTTTTTCGGGGTCGGTCTCAACTCCTTTACTGGACACAATGTGACCGAGGTATCTAACAGAAGTTTGAAAAAATCTGCATTTCTCAGGGAAGAGTTTAAGCCCATACTCTTTTAGGCGATTAACAACTTTCATTAAGTGAGCCTCATGTTCTTCAGGTGTCTTGGAGAATACAATGATGTCATCGAGGATCACAATCACCTCATGCAGATTCATGTCGCCCATGCATTTCTCCATGAGGCGCTGGAATGTGCTGGGGGCGTTTGTAATGCCTTGGGGCATTTTATTGAATTCCCAAAAGCCCATAGGACATACGAACGCCGTCTTTGGTTTGTCCAGCTCCTCTACCTCAATTTGGTAGTACCCCGACTTTAAATCGAGGACAGAGAACCACTGCGAACCGGTCAAGGTGGAAAACATTTCCTCCAAGTTGGGGAGGTAGTAAACATCTTTTACAGTCTGCATGTTAAGCTTCCTGTAATCAATACAAAGGCGAACATAGCCATTTTTCTTTCACACCACTACAATAGGCAAAGAAAATGGGGAAGTGGACTCTCTTATCACGCCTGCTTGTTGGAGTTCTTTGAGATGCTTATGGACCGCTTCCAGGCCATTTGGATGTATGGGACGTGCTCTGTGTTTGAACGGTGTTTCATCTGATAATTTGATTGTGTGTTTCACTTGATCCATTTTGCCAAAGTCAAGATCATTTTGTGCAAATACTTCGGGCATTTGACTGAGTCTTTCTGTTAGGCGCTCTTTCCATTCAGCGCTAATGGGGGAAGAGTCAAAGTTGAACTTCAGAGTGGACTTTTGTTCAGTTTTGGACTTTGTAACTTTCACGGAGGGTTCTTGCGATGGGACTCGTTGATATGCACAGATTTCTCCAATGACACACTTCTGAGGGATTGTCACGTCATGTTCCGACTCATTGGTGAGTATAACTGGAACAAGGTAAGGTGCTCTTTCAGGTAAGTCTATGAGACATGGTTTTACTAGAATACCACCAGGTAAGGCTGACATTAACGGGTGTTCTAACAAGACAGATTTTTCACTGTTGCTGGCAGACACAGCTACAGCTCCATCTAGAACAACTGTTTGGCCTGCAGGAACTAACTGTGGCTCTTTGTTGCGCATGGTCACTAAACCAAGGCTAGTGTCTGACTGTCTGTGCCATAGCTTAAGGACTTTTAACACTGCCTTATAACCAAGTGACATGGTTGGCTGCAGTTCAGAACATGCATCAGAGTACAGCTCGTAAAGTACATCTAATGTGTTTGTCCCTATTAACACTAAGGACTGATCAGCTGCACGTACATCAGGGACCACTAAGGCAAGTGTTGGCACTTCGGCTTCAATACCGAAAAAGTCTTTTGGAAAAGTGACATGCATTTCAATGTAGCCTAAGTAAGGTACACTCTGACCGTTAGCTCCCTTCACTTCTAACAGCTCAAAAAGTGGCTTAATCTCATGGTTGGATAAGTACTGTCTGTAATAGGACTCAGGGACAGTAGTCTCCTGGGAACCTGTATCTAACAAACAGCTCACAGTACAGCCATTCACTTTCACTTGGGCTGTACTTTTTGTACCAATTAGACCATTAGGAAAGTTAAAGGAGTCTGTTTTGTAGTGTGACTTCAGTTTAGCACGTGTCTTGAATGGAGCTTTCTGTTTGGGACGGGTCATCTCTGAACTAGCTTCTGTTTGTCCCGCAACAGGGGTAGACTTCAGTTGTAAAGAAGATTGGGGGTTCTGACTGTCCCAAATATGTCTTTTTACTCTTAGTTCTTTGCGTTTTGCAGCTACAAGCGCAGGGTTTGGCTCTGACTCACAAGTGGCTGCAATATGCCCATCTTTGCAACAGCGGAAGCAATACCATGGTTTGGGCCTAGTACTGGGTCGGCTGGACGAAGGTAAGTTTTCAGGTTTGGCATGGTCAGGTTTTTTATTTCCAGATTTCTTAGTTGGGTCTTTCTTCGGTGGTGCTTGTTTCTTTTGTCTCACGACAGCAGCTAATTGGCTTTTTAGATCAGCGACTTGCTTTTTCAGTTCTTTCAGACTGTCCGACTCCACTTCACTATTTGTACTTGTTTTGGTGACTGTTTGTTCGTAGGAGGCTGCTTTTGGTTTTGTGGTGCCCAAGTGTTTTTTCATGCGTGTGTTTTTACCTTCTTGTCTGTTTTCAACAGTGCAAAGGTGAAGCAATAGCAGGTGGATGTTTATCTTTTAGTTCCAGCTGTAGCTCCTTTAGCAGATTATCATCCCAGCAGCCTCTGTTAAACTGCTTGAGAAGCTGTTTGTCCACTTCCTGTGGCTCTAGACCGCCTCTACGTACTGTGAGATTGAGCGCCACCTGCAAATGATGCAGATATGCAGAGGGTTTTTCTCCATAATCTTGGAGAGTGTTCATGAATCGCACAAGCAGTTCCTCACCATCTTCAGCAGTCCCAAAAGCTGAGTCCAACAGCTTAAGATAGTCGGCAGAGGTGGCTTCAGGCCCAAGAGGGCGAATAACATCAGACGCAGGAGCAAGAAGATTTTCAAAGATCTTGCGAGATTTTTCCAAGTCAGACAAAGAAGTATCTTCCATCATCACGTCAACATGTGAACGCTATGTTTCATAATTAGCTTCAGTATACGGTCTTGGCGTTTTGCCAGAGAAAGCTCTGATTCTCAAGGAGGAATAGGCGTTTGACGGCTTCTCTGCATTTTTAATGACATGCTCGACTACGATTTTCTGAACCTCGGGTGGGTTAAGATCAGCTGGGCTCAACACCTGAGGTGTTAAGTTTGGTCTAAGAGGGCTTTGGAAGAGTGCTTGAGTGGTTTTAGGGGTGGGAGGCACTTCAACTTGGAGTGGAGGAGAGACTCCACTTTGTGCGGGTTCTACAGTAGGGGAAGCAGGATCAACGTCAGCAGCGACCGTTTCAGCTGTCTCAGCAGCTTCAATAGACTTCCCTATTGTGGACATAACCTCCCGCAACACCTCTTCAAAACCTTTTCCACTTAGCTTAGCTAAACCCCTCAGGTTGCTAAGATAAGCCTCAGTAACACTGCCCCCTACAGTTTTAGTGTAGACATTAGTTAGAGCTTGAATGCAGTACTTAACCTCAGGATTGTCAGTGGATGGAAAGGAGCACGGCAACGTAGGTGCTAATGCTTCAATGGTTAATCCAGACTCGAACTCTACAATATGACTTTTGTCAAAGTCAGATGAGTTATCATTAATGCTAAGCACCCTACGGATAGTGCCATGTTGCTCTAGGAACTCAAAAATGTCTGTGTCTCTTTCTTTATCAACAACACCACTGTCATTGACTGCATTGGGGACTTTAACACCATGTTTTTCCATAAAATCCATTTTGATAGTATATAAACTATTTGGTCAGGGGTCAAAACAGAATCCTGATCTGTTGTGCCACACTCCTGGCTCCTGGCTGCGCTTGCCAAATTTTTGTGTAACACCCACTCACCCTAGGTGTTGTATCCCCCTTGGTTCTACCTGGGCAAAGGGATAATTGGGCCAGATCAGGTAGACCCTAGGTTCATAGGAGCCTGGGGGGTGCAACAACAGATCACACACACACAGCCGTATAGAACTTGGAACTATATACACTACCGTTCAAAAGTTTGGGGTCGCCTAAACAATTATTTTGTGTTTTCCATGAAAAGTCACACTTACTTACCACCATGAGTTGTAAAATGAATAGAAAATATAGTCAAGACATTGACAAGGTTAGAAATAATGATTTGTATTTGAAATAATAATTTTTTCCTTCAAACTTTGCTTTCATCAAAGAATCCTCCATTTGCAGCAATTACAGCATTGCAGACCTAACATGATTGCACAAGGGTTTTCTAATCATCCATTAGCCTTCTGACGCAATGAGCAAACACATTGTAGCATTAGAACACTGGAGTGATAGTTGCTGGAAATGGGCCTCTATACACCTATGTAGATATTGCACCAAAAACCAGACATTTGCAGCTAGAATAGTCATTTACCACATTAGCAATGTATAGAGTGTATTTCTGATTAGTTTAAAGTTATCTTCATTGAAAAAAAGTGCTTTTCTTTCAAAAATAAGGAAATTTCTAAGTGACCCCAAACTTTTGAACGGTCGTGTATATTTCAAAATTATGTACACATAAACAAAAACACAGTGCTTGTCACAATAATAAAGAAAGAATAAAAATAAAATACCCTAAGATATATTTACAATATTCACAGTCCTGTTGTATCAGTTCCAGGTGACCAGTTGGGTCACCTCTAGCAGTTTCTAGGATTCGGGCTTCGGCTCGCCATCCAGATCTGGAAAGTCCGTTCTTCTGGTCCAACCAGTCCAAGCAAAAACACCTGACCTATAAAATAGGTCAGAACACAAAAAAATAAGCTATGTTCTAAGCTTATTACAGAGGTTTCACATAGTACAACAATAATAATTTTAAACATCTTTAAATCACAGGTTCAACATTCACCATATAATAACAGTCAATGGCAAGGGAATTGGGGCCTTTGCTAACCGCTACAGCTCAGAAAACTGACTTTTTCCGATAAAAAAACTAGCCGAAAATTAGCATCAGTGGTTAGCATGCTAAGCTAGCAATTAGCATTCCCATACACAACAATGGCACTTACCAAGCTAGGTGACACGTGCTTCAATGGGATTCCTGCACTCACGTGAGTTCACAGCCTTTGGGTTTAAATCTTAAAATTTACAAAAGAGGTATTAGAATTTGGTAATACCGCAATGTCTCATTTCTCATGTTGGTTTAGGCTTACCAATCTCAAGGGTTTTGTCCGGGCAAAGGCTGCTACTATCACATTAGCTCACCGTCTCAGTAAGGAGTCGCGTTTCCTCGTCGGTGTCTCTGCCGTGACTGAAATTGTTCTGCAGATCACACCAAAACCGAGCGAAGGAGCACGTGACCCTATTGGCTGGCATTACCCCATTGGCTGGCGTGACCCCATTGGCTGTTGCTGCCCAACAAAAGACGCAGCCATTTATCGCTCAGTATACCCAATGAAAATATCGGGAACGTTATCAAAACTTTCCAGAAAATGTTCTTAACTATTTATGAACATATATTTATTTAAATATTCATATTCAAATTATTTATTCCCATTGTGAAATGGGTGTTTTTCTTTTCTAAAAGAAAAACATCAATATTTTTAATTTAATCCACGTTTTTAACACTGGGTTACACTGGCTTCACCTGGCTACGCCTCCACAATCCGTCAATCGATTGGCGTACTGGGAGTATCTTGTCCTGGAGTTTGTTTTGTCTCGGCGCCTGTCTCCATTCGGCCGCTTGCTCGCCGTCCATGTCCTTGGAGGCTCCCATCGGCTCATCTCCCGACCTCTCTAAAGTTCCTCCAGAATACCATGACCTCGGAGCTGCTTTCAGTAAGACCCAGGCCCTGTCCCCCCCGCCCCCCCACCACCCGTATGATTGTGCCATAAAACTCCGTCCTGGAGCCCCGCTACCTTCGAGCCATTTGTACAGCCTGTCACCTCCAGAGCGGGAGGCCATGGAGGCCTATATCAAGGAATCCTTGAGTTCTGGCATAATTCGACCATCTTCTTTGGCGGTGGGGGCGGGATTTTTCTTTTTTGTCAAGAAGGATGGGTCTCTGAGGCCATGTATTGACTTTAGGGAGTTAAATAATATCACTATTAAGGATAAATACACCCTTCCCTTGCTCAACACAGCCTTTGACTCCCTCCCGGGGGCATCCTGGTTTACCAAGCGATCTCCGCAACGCTTACCTCCTGGTGCGGATCAAAGAAGGCGATGAGTGGAAGACGGGGTTCCAGATCCCCAGCGGCCACTTCGAATACCTGGTAATGCCTTTTGGTCTGACCAATGCCCCTGCAGTATTCCAGCGCCTTATCAATGATGTGTTAAGTGACTTTCTGGGTGTGTTTGAATTTGTGTACCTTGACGACATTTTGATCTTCTCTCAGTCCTTGGAAGAACACCGGGTGCATGTGCGGTGAGTCCTGCAGCGGTTGTTGGAGAATAAGCTGTATGTTAAAGCCGAGAAGTGCAAGTTCCACACCTCCAAGACGTCCTTTCTGGGGTTCATCATCTCCCACAAGGAGATAATCCCGGATCCTGGCAAGTTAAGACGGTAGTGGAGTGGCCGACTCCCTCATCCCGGAAGCAACTCCAGCAGTTCCTTGGGTTTGCAAATTTCTACCGCCGCTTCATTAAGGGTTATAGCACGATGGCACTCCCCTTGACATGCCTTACCTCATCCAAGGTGCCCTTCCTGTGGTCGGAGGAGGTGGCTATGGCTTTTTCAGCTCTCAAGGAGAGATTCGCCGATTCCCCCATCCTGGTTCAGGTGGATCCGGCCCTGCAGTGTTTGGTGGAGGTGGATGCCTCGGACTCATGGGTAGGGGCTGTCCTGTCCCAGCGCTCCCCGGCGGATGGCAAGGTCTGACCTTGCGCCTTCTTCTTCAAGCGGCTGTCGCCGGTGGAACGTAACTACAACATCAGCGACAGGGAGCTTCTGGCAGTCAAACTTGCGCTGGAGGAGTGGCGCCATTGGCTGGAGGGGGCCTCTCAGCTGTTCGTGGTCTGGACGGACCACAGGAATCTGGAATACCTCCGGACGGCTAAACGCCTGAATGCCCGTCAGGCCCGCTGGTCCTTGTTCTTTGGGCGATTTGACTTCACCATCACATTTCAAGTACCTAGGGAGTACTGTTTCAGAGAATGCTAAGCTGGAGGATGAACTATCTCTCAGAATGGGAAGAGCAAGCGCTGTGTTTGGAAACTTGAGGGAGAGACTGTGGAACAATCAACATGTGTCTATCCGTGTGAAATGCAAAGTGTACAGAGCGACAGTACTGGATCCTCTATTCTACAGTGCTGAAACTTGGACTGTCTACAGAGTGCAGGTGAAGAAACTCCACGCGTACATGATGAGACACCTTCGAGCCATAATGAACATCTCATGGAAAGACAAGATAACCAACATAGAAGTGTTGAAACGAGCTGGTCTACCATCAATGGAGGACATACTAATACAGATGAATCTGAGATGGCTCAGACATGTTGAGAGGATAGACCATCAGCATCTCCCTCGGCAGTTACTCTACTCACAGTTATGTGAGGGCAAACGCAATCAGGGTAGACCAAGGCTCAGATTTAAAGACACTGTAAAAAGAAACTTGAAGAAGTTGGACATAGACAGGAGTTCCTGGCAGCAGAAGGCTAAGGGCAGAGCTGTGTGGAGGAATCTGATCAGACCTAAATGAAACAGTCATTGTCGCCCACGACAGACTGCTATGATGATGATGATGATCACATACCGTCCCGGGTCCAAGAACACTAAGCTGGACGCCCTATCCAGGCAATTTACCACTGATGTCTCGGCTCCTGAGGACCACCCCATCCTGCCTCCTTCCTGTGTCGTGGGTGCCCTCTCCTGGGGCATCAAGGAGAAGGTCTTGAGGGCTCAGGAGTCTGAAGCGGACCCGGGTGGAGGACCGGCGGGTAAGCTGTTTGTTCCTTTCGCTGTCCGGGGGGAAGTCATTCATTGGGCTCATGTCTCCAGGTTGGCCTGTCATCCAGGGAGATAGCACACTGAGGAACTCCTGAGACATACGTTTTGGTGGCCTGCTTTTCAGAAGGACGTTGGGAGTACGTTCGTGCCTGTCCTCAGTGTGCTGCCGGCAAGTCATCTTCTTCCTCCCCAGCTAGACTTCTCCATCCTCTCCCCGCTCCCGGCAGGCCTTGGTCCCATGTGGCATTGGACTTCGTGACCGGCCTTCTTCCCTCTGACGGCCATACCGTAGTGCTCACCGTAGTCGACAGGTTCTCCAAAGCTGCTCATTTTGTTCCTCTACAGGGATTGCCTTCGGCTAAGGAGACAGCGGACCTGCTTGTACAGCACGTGGTGAGAATACACGAGATTCCCCTGGACATCGTTTCAGACCGGGGGCCCCAGTTTACATCCCAGGTGTGGAAGACGTTTTGCAACGCCCTTGGGGCTACTGTAAGCCTGTCATCTGGTTATCACCCCCAGTCCAACGGTCAGTGTGAGAGAGCCAATCAGGAGATGGAGGCTGCTCTGTGGTGTGTGGCCACCACCAACCGTGCATCATGGAGTTCGCACCTGCCATGGATCGAGTATGCCCACAATTCTACAGTATCTTCAGCCAGTGGTATGACCCCTTTTCCAGGCATCTCTGGGTTATACTCCTCCGTTGTTCCCGGAGGAGGAGGCTGAGATCGCCGTACCATCCGTCAGGGCTCATCTTAAGTGCTGTCGTCGGCTGTGGAGGGCGACCCGAGCTGCGCTGCGACGCACGGCGGAACATAACTTCTCAGTTGCCAACCGCCATAGGACTCCGGCACCTTCTTACCACGTGGGTCAGCAGGTTTGGTTATCTACCAAGAATATCAATTTGAAGGCTGAACCCAGGAAGATGGCTCAGCGCTTTATTGGACCTTTCGCCATCTCCCGTATTGTCAACCCAGTATCTGTACGCCTGGCTCTCCACCCCCCTCCCTCCACATCTGACCTACCTTCCACGTCTCTTAGATTAAACCTTTTTGTTTCAGCCCTCTATGTCCTCCTCCCAGGTCTCCACCTCCGCCAATGGTGATTGACGGCGACCCGGTGTGGAAGGTCACCGCCATCCTGGACGTCTGTCGCCGGGGTCGCGGCCTGCAGTACCTGGTGGACTGGGAGGGTTACGGACTGGAATGGAGATCCTGGGTGCTTCCTTCCTTCGTCCTGGATGAGGACCTCATCAGGGACTTTCACCGGACGCATCCAGGTAGGCTGGAACGACCGCCAAGAGGCGTTCCATGAGGGGGGAGTACTGTCATGGTCTGCTCTGTGATTGATTGCCAGCAGCTGGGCGCACACCTGCTTCACATCAGGACTGGGCCTATTTAGACGGCTCTGCCCAGGCTTCTGGGAAGAGATGTCTCACTGTGCTCCAGAGGAGCTTCATCCGTCAATCCTCTTGTCCTTGCCAGAGTCTACAGTTCCTTGCTACCCAAGCCTGCTGTCCCAATGCCTGAGGGACATCGTCCACAGCTCATGTAAGCTAACATTCCTCAACTCACCTTGTCTTCCAGTCCCCTGTGCACAGGTGGAACGCCTTGGCGGCGGTTCCTTTCCTCCTCTGTGGCGGCGGACTCCTTTCCTTTCTCTCAGCACACCACTCCTCCACATCTACACACCAGCAGGAGCTACAACACCCGACAGTGGACACTGTCTCTCTGAGTCTCCCACCATCTTCACGCCCAGTAAGCCTCAAACTAATTATCCAACACTAATTGTCTCCTCCGCTGTCACGCTTCTGTGTGTTTCCAGCGTTGCCAGGCCGAATGGTGTCCTGCTCTGTCCCCTGCTGTTCCTGTACACACTCACACGCACGCATTCACACACACATTTACATTAATAAATCTAATTGAATCTATTCTTGAGTCTGTGTGTGGTCACTGGGTCATAAAACCATGTCAGTTATAGCCTTGGAAATCTGAACTATTTTATTGACAAAAAATGTGTACCATTCTTGACCACTAGGGGTTATGTCACCAAACGGCACCTGGGTCAATTAGAAATTTAGAGCAAGAAGTTTTCGTTTATTGTCCGCAATTGTGCAAATTTAAGTTTTCGTATGACGTAGAGAAAAAGTGACAAAACTTTATGTTGCTGTAAAGAGCAAATGAAGCTTCTGAGGTGAACACAGATATTACAGATAATCTGTGATTATCTGTGATATCTGTGGTTTGCAGCTATTTTATGGAAGTAAAACCTCTAATTATGTGTTTTTAATGTGCTAGTCCAGGGATGTCATACATGTGGCCTGCAGGCCAAAAATGGTTCACCAGGGGGGTCTAAGTTTTTCTCTGAACTTACATCTTTCTTCCTAGTAAATTTCTGACTTTTTCTACTGATTAGAATTATTCATGTAAATTTGAGACATTTTTGTCCTTAAGATGAGACTTTTTTCTTATCAGTTTTCTTTTTCTTCTTTTTTTTCTAGTGAAAACAGGTAGTGTAGATTTAGATCCATCAGCAATTACTAATGACATTGTGCAGCCCTGAAGGGTTGTCCCAATTCATAGGGGTCATTTTCAAACCCTTCCCCTTGGCCTTTGATTTCAAGGACCAAGGGGTGAGGGTAGGCAAAGGGGAAGAGGTACAAATGAGAACTGGAATGGACCCCAAATCTACCTGTACTTCACTGTCATATTGCAAATATTTTACTCAACTGCTTTACAGTATTTACTTCTGTTAATAATTAACTGTTACTCTTGCTATTTTTATGTATGTATAAAGGTAATTTGCAGTGGTGTGGAAAAGTGTTTGCCCCCTTTCTGATTTCTCATTTTTTTTGTATGTTTGTCACACTTAAATGTTTCAGATCATCAAACAAATTTAAATATTAGACAAAGATAACACACGTAAACACAAAAGTAGTTTTTAAATGAAGGTGTTTATTATTAAGGGTAAAAAAAAAATCTAAACCTACATGGCCCCATGTGAAAAAATGACCCCCACTTCCCCCCATAAAACGTAAATTAACTGTGGTTTAGCACATCTTTGGAAAGCTGAGTTCAATTTCTCTAGCCACACCCATGCCTGATTACTGCCACACCTGTTCTCAATCAAGAAATCACTTAAATAGGACCTACCTGACAAAGTGAAGTAGACCAAAAGATCCTCAAAAGCTAGACCTCATGCTGTGATCCAAAGAAATCCAGGAACAAATGAGAAACAAAGTCATTGAGATCTATCAGTCTGGAAAAGGTTATAAAGCCATTTCTAAAGCTTTGGAACTCCAGTAAACCACATTGAGACCCATTATCCACAAATGGTGAAAACATGGAACAGTGGTGAACCTTCCCAGGAGTGGCTGGCCGACTAAAATTACCCCAAGAGTGCAGCAACAACTCATCCAAGAGGTCACAAAAGACCCCACAACGACAGCCAAAGAACTGCAGGCCTCACTTGCCTCAGTTCTGGGCAAAAATGGCCTGCATGGCAGAGTTCCAAGACGAAAACCACTGCTGAGCAAAAAGACATAAAGGCTCATCTCAGTTTTGCCAGAAAACATCTTGTTGATCCCCAAGACTTTTGGGACAATACTCCATTGACTGACGAGACAAAAGTTGAACTTTTTGGAAGGTGTGTGTCCCATTACATCTGGTGTAAAAGTAACAGCATTTTAGAAAAGGAACATCATACCAACAGTAAAATATGGTGGTGGTAGTGTGATGGTCTGGGGCTGTTTTGCTGCTTCAGGACCTGAAAGACTTGCTGTGGCAAATAGAACCACAAATTCTGCTGTCTACCAAAAAACTCCTGAAGGAGAATGTCCGGTCATCTAGTTTGTGACCTTATGCTGAAGCGCACTTGGGTTCTGCAGCAGGACAATGGTCCAAAACACACCAGCAAGTCCACCTCTGAATGGCTAAAGAAAAACAAAATGAAGGCTTTGGAGTGGCCTAGTCAAAGTCCTGACCTGAATCCAATTGAGATGCTGTGACATGACCTTAAAAAGGCAGTTCATGCTCGAAAACTCTCCAGTGTGGCTGAATTACAACTATTGTGCAAAGATGAGTGGGCCAAAATTCCTCCACAGTACTGTAAAAGACTCATTGCCAGTTATCGCAAACGCTTGATTGCAGTTGTTGCTGCTAAGGGTGGCCCAACCAGTTATTATGTTTAGGGGGCATTCACTTTTTCACACAGGGCCATGTAGGTTTGGACTTTTTTCCCCCTTAATAATAAACACCTTAATTTAAAAACTACATTTTGTGTTTACTTTTGTTAGCTTTGTTTAATATTTAAATTTGTTTGATGATCTGAAACATTTAAGTGTGATAAACATACAAAAACTAACTAACTAACTAACTAACCTACACTTATATAGCGCTTTTCTAGTCACAAAGACCACTCAAAGCGCTTTCATTAATACTAACCCTCTATTCTAAGGGCCTATAGGAAACAGATATCTAGGGACAATTTAGAACAGCCAATTAACCTAACATGCATGTTTTTTTTGGCATGTGGGAGGAAACCGGAGAAATGAGAAATCAGTAAGGGGGCAAACACTTTTTCACACCACTGTACATTTAAAAAGTTTGTAAATTTAGTTTTTTTTTTTTAACCTTTATTTAACCAGGAAAATCCCAATGAGATTAAAAACCTCTTTTTCAAGGGAGTCCTGGCCAAGAGGCAGCAAAAAAATCACAATTACACTTACAATGACATACAAATCATATAAAACAGTTACAAATTAGTGAGGCCGTCTCAAGTGTTCTCAATCTGGATTTAAAGTCGTTCAATGAAACAAGTACCGTTAGTTTCCAGTCTTTTTGCAAAATGTTCCATGTAGAGGGAGCTGAGAACATGAAAGCTCTTTTTCCCAGCTCAGTACGGGCAAATGGAACAGAAAGCAACAAATGATCATTAGAACGCAGAACATAAGAATCAACACTTCTCAGTGTGATTAAATTACAGATGTAAGGAGGCAGCAGTCCAAGCATGGCCTTGTAAATAAAAATGTACCAGTGAGTCAACCTCCTGGTGGACAAAGAAGGCCATCCCATTCTAGAATACAGTTCACAGTGATGGGTCAAGGCTCTACAGTTTGTAACAAACCTCAAAACAGCATGATATACATAGTCAATCTTACTCAGACACTGAGCTGAAGCGTTCATATACAAAAAGTCTCCATAATCTAAAATAGATAAAAAAAAGTTGCAGTAACAAGACACTTTTTAACCTCAAAAGAAAAACAACATTTATTTCGGAATAAAAAACCCAGCTTCAGTTTGAGTTTCTTCACAAGATTTTCAACATGGGGCTTAAAAGTCAGAGCGTCATCAAGCAAGATACCAAGATACTTGTCCGAGTAAACCACCTCAATTTCATTTCCCTCAAAAGTGGACACTGTGGAAATAATTTGTGTACTCTTCCTAAAATTTGAAAACCACATCAGTTTAGTTTTGTCAGCATTAAGGACTAGTTTTAGTTGCAGAAGTGTGTGCTGCACCACATTAAAAGCTTTCTGCAGAGAAGCAACAACATTAGCAGGGGAAGAGCCAAAGCAGTAAATAATTGTGTCATTGGCATAAAAATGCAAACTAGCATCAGACACATTTTGTCCTAAATCATTAATGTACATAATGAATAGGAGGGGTCCTAATACAGAACCCTGTGGCACCCCCTTGTGGACACTGACAATATCAGAACACAAACCATCATATTGAATACATTGGGTCCTGTCACTCAAATAATTTGTGAACCAGGAGACTACATGTTCCGACAGACCAAAACTGATGAGTCTTTGGTTTAAAACTGTAAACTTTTACTCAAGTAAAATTTAGCATGTGATAGTCAAATTTGATCATATTAAACATAATTTTTCAACCACAAAATTGTGCCTCGTGAAAAGGCTGCGTGGCTTGTAACTTTGGTAAATCACTTGCCACAGTGGCCGGTGAGCAAAAAAAGTTAACGTCAAGCCCTGATAATCAATCATTTATTTATTGTCTCTGTGGGGAAATTATTGTGAGACTATGTTGAAAAATAAACCACATTTGGTCAAATTTGACCACTATGAACTTTTCAGCGCCCCCTCGTACACAAGAACACACACAATACAGTACACGCACCTCACAGCAGACATTAGGCATTTAAAAACTTGATAGCCTGGGGTACATAGGAGAAAATATAGAGTAATATGTTTAAGATATATCAAAGGCAAAATCACTCTTATGTGTCATTTTTTTTTTCTGACAAACTTCAGTTAAGCTCTTCCCCTTGGAAAAAGGAAAGTTTAGATGGAACATTTTTGTGAACTAGTCAGGGCTAAGTTCTGGATGTTCAAATTTGCCAGCTAGCAGACTTCTGTCCTTGTGGGCAAGAATGTGGGTGGGCCTAATTAGATCCTGGCATTTGAAGTGGGAGGAAAAGGGAAAAGATTTTCACAAGCAACTGTAAGACAGTGAAAGTTTTTTTGTGGAAAAAATGGCACATGATACCATTTTAGACAATATAGATGTGTTTTTAAAGGGGTCCACTGCAATATGTCTTTAATCCTTTAAATGTCTGGCTGTCATAAAACATGTGCACCACCTGCTGTCTGTGTCGCAGGTTTGCACCTGTGACGTGTTCAAAAAACACAGAAAACCTAGTTGTACCAAGCATTTCACACCACAAGCTGTTGGACACGTATAGCTTACTGCTCTTCACTGGAGGACTGGAGGACTTCACCCAAACGAACCGCCTCAAACATCATTTCCGGAAACGCGAAGAAGAGAATGTTAACAAAGGCTTCATCCCAACATATATTTCCACACGGAGGAAGCATTTGCTCCAAATTTTGCCAACTATAATTCTAAAAAGATTATTTAGTTTTTGAAAGGAAATATTTACCTTTTTTGACTGCAGAAGACGGTCTGGAGCATGTACACTTTCGGCTGCCATCGACGGAGCTGCACATGACGACAGAGAACAGTAGAGCCGGTTCGGCAGCGTTATGTAACCAAAACTGAGGTAGAATAAATCATAATATACAGTGGTGTGAAAAAGTGTTTGCCCCCTTCCTAATTTCTCATTTTTTTTGTATGTTTGTCACACTTAAATGTTTCAGATCATCAAACAAATTTAAATATTAGACAAAGATAACACAAGTAAACACAAAATGCAGTTTTTAATTGAAGTTGTTTATTATTAAGGGTAAAAAAAAAATCCAAACTTACATGGCCTGTGTGAAAAAGTGATTGTCCCATTAAAACATAAATTAACTGTGTTTTATCAGATCTTTGAAAGCTGAGTTCAATTTTCTAGCCATTTCTAAAGCTTTGGGACTCCAGCGGACCACAGTGAGAGCCATTATCCACAAATGGTGAAAACATGGAACAGTGGTGAACCTTCCCAGGAGTGGCTGGCCGACCAAAATAACCCCAGGAGCGCAGTGACGACTCATCCAAGAGGTCACAAAAGACCCCACAACAATATCCAAAGAACTGCAGGCCTCACTTGCCTCAGTTAAGGTCAGTGTTAATGACTCAATCATAAGAAACAGACTGGGCAAAAATGGCCTGCATGGCAGAGTTCCAAGACGAAAACCACTGATGAACAAAAAGAACATAAAGGTTCGTCTCAATTTTGCCAGAAAACATCTTGATGATCCCCAAGACCTTTGGGAAAATACTCTGTGGACTGACAAGACAAAAGTTGAACTTTTTGGAAGGTGTGTGTCCCATTACATCCGGTGTAAAAGTAACAGCATTTCAATTCAATTCATTCATTCATTCATCCATTTTCTTCCGCTTAATCCTTTTTGGGTCATGGGGGAGCTGGAGCCTATCCCAGCATCTTTGGGTGAGAGGCAGGGTACACCCTGGACAGATCGCCAGTCCATCGCAGGGCCAACACAGAGAGACAGACAACCATTCACTCTCACAGTCATACCTAAGGACAATTTAGAATCCCCAGTTTTGATGCCAGTTAACCTAACTTGCATGTTTTTGGCATGTGGGAGGAAACTGGAGAAATCCCGGAGTAAACCCACGCAGACACGGGGAGAACATGCAAACTCCTCACAGATTACTGTTGGTCGGGGGCTGGGATCGAACCCAGGATCCCCCGGCTAAGGGTGAGTTGCTGTTCTGCCGCAGTGCTAACCACTCCGCCACCGAGTTGAATGTCAAAGTGAAGAAATTCAATGAAGCGCGGGTAAACGGCAGGAGTAACTATGGCTCTCTTAAGGTAGCCAAATGCCTCGTCATCTAATTAGTGACGCACATGAATGGATGAACGAGATTCCCACTGTCCCTAGCTACTATAAATTCAATTCAATTCAACTTTATTTATATAGCACCATTTCACAACAACAGTCATCTCATAGCACTATCAACTGTAGGGGAAACCCCCACAATTGCAGAAAGACCCCAGCAATCAGGCGATCCCCTGTGAGCAAGCGCTTGGTGACGGTGGAGAGGAAAAACTCCCTTTTAACAGGAAGAAACCGCCAGCAGAACCAGGATCAGGGAGGGACAGTCATCTGCTGCAACTGGCTGGGGGGTGAGGGGATAGAGAAGATGAAAAGAACAGACATGTAGAGAGTAAACGGCACAATGGGGACTCAATCTAATGGGAGAGAACAAACAGATGTTAATGACCAGCAAAAAAATATATTTCATTGAGAGTGAAGAAAGGAGTGAAGCCCAGTGCATTATTGGAGATCCCCTGGCTGTCTAAACCTATTAGCAGCATAACTAAGGGAGGGTTCAGAGACACATGATCCCTCCATAATTGTAGGCTATATGAAAAAGGAAGGTTTTAACCCTATTCTTAAACACAGAGATCGAGTCTGACTCCCGAATCCAGATTGGCAGCTGGTTCCACAGGAGAGGAGCTTGATAACTGAAGGCTCTGCATCCCATTGCACATTTGGAGATTCTAGGTATCAGGTTCAGGTTCAGGTTCAGGTTACTTTATTTGTACCCGTAGGTAGATTTGTTTTGCAGTTGGTGACATCCATATTTACAAGCCACTAATTACATTCAACATAGACACAAACACAGGCACACATCTTACAAAATAGGTAAATATAAAATATGTACAATATAATTTTTATAGCTTGTTCAACTCTTTGACAGCAGCAGGGACAAAGCTGTTTTTGTAGCGCTGGGTTCTACTTTTTGGGACAGCAAACCTCCGTCTGGAGGGAAGAAGCTGAAAGTTGCAGTGCAAAGGGTGGGAGTCATCATTTAAAATTGAGTCGGCCATCCTCTGTACTTGTCTGGTGTACAGGGATGTCAGGCTCAGCTGTGACTCACCAAGCAAACGACTGGACCATCTGACTACCTGATCCAAGGATTTCCTCTGTTTCAGTTTTATCTGACCAAACCATGACATTAAAGAAAAGGATAAAACAGATTCAATAAAAGCCCGATAGAACATAGTCATTATGGTTCGGTCAATTTGGAAGCGTGCAAGTTTCCTCAAACAATGCAAATTTTGCTGACCCTTTTTGCACACCCTTTCACAGTTCACCTCAAAGTTCAATCCACTATCAATAATTGTCCCAAGATATTTGTACGATTGTACACATTCGGTGGTCTGGCCTTTTAGTATGGTGACTTTGTGCCTGGGAGTTTTCCTCCTAAAGTCAATAATCATATCTTTCGTTTTTGTTGTATTCAGCTGCAGGTAGGAATCCTCACACCAGTGAACAAAGTCATCAACTACTGGGCCGTGGCCACTCTCACCATCCTGGAGGAGACTGACAATGACTGAGTCATCAGCATACTTTATAATGTGTCTGTTGTCATGTCTGCTCCGACACATGTTTGTGTACAGGATGAAGAGTAGTGGTGACAACACACACCCCTGAGGAGAGCCAGTAGAAGAGCACTTTAGGTCAGACAATGTGCCATTGACCCTTACTCTCTGCGTCCTGTTGGTTAAGAAATCCAGAATCCAACCCACCAGATTATTGCTTAAATCAAATTGTTGCAGGAGCCTTTCAACTAAAATATGAGGTTGGATTGTATTAAAGGCAGAAGAAAAGTTCACAAATAAAAGTCTGGCGTGTGTCCCATTAAAATCCAGATGTTTAAAAAGCATGTCAAACAGAGTGACAGTGGCATCCTCCACTCCTCTGTGAGGCCTATAGGCAAACTGCAGAGGATCCAATGCATGTTCAGTCTGCCTTAGGACCTCACATCTGACCAGTTTTTCAAAAATTTTCATTAAAATTGAAGTCAAAGCAACTGGTCTAAAGTCGTTTACCGTTTTAGGACAGCTGGATTTTGGAACGGGAACAACCACAGGTATTACAAGTAATCCAGCATTTTGGGAGCTTAGTGCTCTGTTAGTATAATAGGGTAGTATCAGATCTTTTAAATAAAAAGGGGACTGATTGTTTAGAGCTTTGAAAGTGAGAAGAAGGATTTTAAACTTAATTCTAAAGAATTACAATAATCTAATCTAGAGCTAACAAAAGCGTGGATCAGTTTCTCAGCATCACTCTGAGACAAGATGCTCCTAATCTTGGCAATATTACGCAAATGATAGAAGGCAGTCTTAGAAACAAATTTAATATGTGAATTGAAAGACAGATCTTGATCAAAAATAATTCCAAGGCTCCTCACAGAGCTATTAAAAGAAAGAGTAACCACATCCAAACTAAAAGTTTGATTTGGAAAGGTATTTCTAAGGTTTTTTGGACCAACAAGAATGACTTCAGTCTTATCTGAATTTAATATCAGGAAATTACAAGTCATCCAAGCTTTGATTTCCTTAAGACAGGCTTCTAACTTGGCTAACTGATTACTATCATCTGGCTTCATTGACAGGTATAATTGTGTGTCATCTGCATAACAATGAAAATGTATACAGTGCTTTCTAATAATGTTGCCTAATGGAAGCATATACAGTATAAACTAAAAAGAGTAGGGCCTAGCACAGATCCCTGTGGAACTCCATGACTGAGCTTTGAGTTGAAAGAAAACTCATTATTGACATGAACAAACTGGAACCTATCAGATAAATAAGATCTAAACCACTGCAACAAAGTTCCATTAAGTCTAACATAGTGTTCTAATCTATCAAGTAGAATATTATGAGTGATAGTATCAAAAACTGCACTAAGGTCTAAAAGGACAAGTACAGAAACAAGTCTATTATCAGATGTGATCAGGAGGTCGTTAGTGACCTTCGCTAAGGCTGTTTCAGTACTATGATGGATTCTAAACCCAGATTGAAACTCTTCAAATAAACCATTTCCCTGCAAGTGATCAAATAATTGCGTAGCAACAACTTCTAAGATTTTTGAAATGAAAGGGAGATTAGAGATTGGTCTATAGTTAGCTAAAACTCCTGGATCCAGCGTTGGCTTTTTGAGTAAGGGTTTAATTGCAGCAGTTTTAAAAGCCTGCAGTACATAGCCTAAAGTTAATGGAGAATTGATTATTTGAAGAATAAAGCTACCAATAAATGGGAAGATTTCTTTAACCACTTGCGCTCCGTTGTTCCGCGGGCGGGCAAGTCTCTGCGTCCTATGACGCATGAGGGCGCACGACGCATGATAAGGATATTGATGGTGATGGTGTAGGTGGTGTGCCCTCCAAGCACCACTGAAAAAAAAATCTGCAAACACAGCCGCGAACAGATTAGTTCATCTGATTGACCTCTCATTCGACTAATAAGAGCCTTGAATTGGGTTTCTGAAACCTTGAGGAGCCAATGAATGAAAATCTAGGAAGGAGGACCCGCCTACTGTGAACGCAGGAGCCAATTGAAGCACAGAAATTCAGGCTGGGTGAAGCGATATTTACTGCTGCAGCAGATGAAAACAAAGGACTCTGGACGAATCTACTACAGACCCAGGCTCACCCAGCAGCATGGAGAACACCCACAAGTGGGACCTGCACTCATTCCAGCAGAATAGACGGAGGCCGACGACAAAAGTCGTAATCATTCGCCAAAACGGCAATAATGGAATTATGTTGATCGGGATCCACGAGCGGAGCAGCGTCGCGTTGGGGGAAGAGATGTTCGCCACGACTCTGCTGCTTTGAAGAGGTAAGGTGTTATAAGCTAAATTATTATTTATCCCTGAAAACTGTAATCCAAAAATGACTTTTGACCGATCGGTAAATTACAACTGTACTGCGCACGAATTACGAAGTGCGTGCGCCGCGATAAACGGTTCATTTGCCGTGTTCGGACCGTGAACGCCCCCCCCCCCGGTCCGCGGGGGGAAGCATATCAGTCTATTCCATCATGTAGCGATGGCCCTCTTCTGTAGCGAGGGGGGGGGGCGTTCACGGTCCGTTCACGGTCCCCCCCCCCCCACACACACACACACAGTAGTGAGGGGGGGGGAGCCGCTGTGAAAACATGCAAGGAGTGTAATCCGTCTGTAGCGAGGGCCGAAGTCGGTCCTTGGTAGTGGGGGGGGGGAACGACCCCCCGCCCACACACACACACACACAGACACAGCCCTGAGTGTGACCTTTCATTAGAGCCTAAAATGAAGATTCTACATTGAATTATTCAAAAGTTACAGACGTTTTTCCAAACTGTGCCATTTGGCACAATTTGGCACAGTTCCAAAACGCCTGGGAACAGCCTGAGAACAAAGCTGTGTAAAATATTCATTTTTTGTGGTATTGTTACCAAATTTGGATCTCAGCTGGATAACACTTGGTTCTACATTTCTGTTGCATTTTCCAGCCGGATCGGACAGCTGTGTGTTATTTACAAGCATTTGTATCCAAAAAAACACTGTGTCCAATTTTTTTTTCTTCAAGTTCAGTATGTTTAGATGACTGTAACTCAGTGGCCGGAGCACGTAGAGAGATTATGTTTTTTTTGCCAAAAAATTCAAAGTGTTTTCTTTTAAATGAGACCAACCCCATGAAGATGCTGCAAAGGGTTGAATAACAGCTTTCGATTTACTTTGGGCACGTTATTTTTTGGCATTTTTAGGAAAATTGCCCGGAGTGCAAGTGGTTAAATAACCTGGTAGGAATAGGGTCTAAAAGACAAGTTGAAGGCTTGGATGAGGAAATTATTTTGTCTAACTCTAAAAGGTCAATTGGAGTAAACTCATCAAGACAGATATCAATTGAAGGAGTTGTAGAAGTTACTGTATTTAAGTTAACGGTGGGAAGAATCTGATTGATTTTATCTCTGATAGATTAAATTTTATTATTGAAAAAGTTCATTAAGTCCTGACTAGTAAGCTCTAAGGGAATGCTAGGATTGACAGAGTCCTGACTCTTTGTCAGCCAGGCTACAGTGCTTGAAAAGAAACCTGGGATTATTCTTGTTCTCTTCTATTAATGCAGAATAATAACTCGTTCTAGCTTTTCTAAGAGATTTTTTATAAATGAAAAGATGATTTCTCCAAGCTAAATAGATTTCATCTAAATTAGTGGAGCGCCATTTTCTTTCTAATTGAGAAGTCTTCTGTTTTAAGCTACGAGTTTCTGTGTTGAACCAAGGAGTTAGAAATCTCTGATTAGACTTTTTCATTTTTAAAGGGGCCACCATATCTAGAGTCTGATGCAGAGAAGCTGTAACACTATCTACCATGCTGTCAATTACAGAAGGAGCAAGCTGTCTATAGCTTATTTCCGTTGTGTTGACACATGGCATAGAGGAAACAGTCTTCATAAATTTGGTTACAACTTCATCTGAGAGGCATCTACTGTAGTAATATTTTTCTTTAGGAGCCAAATAGTCAGAAATAGTAAAATCAAAGGTTAACCCTTTGAGTGTGTATGATGCAGAACTGCAACATACCCCCTAGTGGTCAAGAGTGGTAAATGTTTTTTGTCAACAAAATAGTTCAGATTTCCAAGGCTATAACTTGAAAGTGGTAAGAGATAAAAGACTTACTGTCAATTAGAAAGATGTAAAATATGATCCAAAGTTTCAGATAGGAATAAATTTACACATCTAATTTGCATAATGTTACGGTACCTCTTAAAATTCCATAACTCAGTCAAAACTGGACTTTGGACGTATGTACACAAAAAAATGGTTCAGTCTTTTGGCACCGTTTTTTGTACAGAGGTAGAAAAAAGTAGAAAGAGGCAGAACATATTCAGCTCTACATACTTATACCTACACATAACAAAAGACATGCATATCAAAGCTGACATCCCACATTATCTTAATCCCCCTCCTTTGTCTCCGTATCCCTCCACCTGGCCTTGGGAGGTCAGGGCGATCGATCTGGTCTCCACCGCAGTGCCTCGGATGCTCTTTGATCCCCGCTGGCGGTTGAGACCTCTTGTCCTGTTCTGAGGTGTGAAGTCGCTTTACATATGTAATCACCAAACATTTTCACATGCTTATACATATGTAGGTTATGGGATATATGATTAATATAGACCACAGCCCCCCCCCCCCAAACGACTAAGAAAAGGACAATAGAAAAATTCACAGTTTAAGATAATTATTATGACATACTAACTGCTACACCTCTTGACAAGGAAGAAACTTTCCAGCAGCTATGCTCCTGTCCTCATCATCTTATTTTTAAAGTATATGAACAAGAAATCAGTACATTTAAAACCCCCCCCCAGAAATTTCTCACTTACTTTTGACAAAGTCAGAGTGAGAAGGCAGGCGCAGTGCCACGATCTGCCACTAGGGGCACGCAAATTTTCACACTCAAAGGGTTAACAGACAATGGTCTGACAGTACAGGTTTATGAGGAGACACTACCAGATTTTCTATTTCTATGCCATATGTCAGAACAAGGGTCCAACATATGGTGGACATAATGGGTAGAATTTCCTACTTTCTGAGAAAACCCCATCGAGTCTAATATTGAATTAAATGCCATATTAAGGCAATCACTGTCTACATTTACATGTATATTAAAGTCCCCTACTATAATTATTGTATCTGCTTTCAGCACTAAATCAGCTAAGAATTTGGCAAATTCAGACAAAAACTCTGAGTAGGTTGATGGAGGATGATAAACTATGACAAATAAAATTGGGTTTAGCCTAAAATTGCTAAAATGCCCAGTACTGAGGACCAGGCCCTCAAAGGAATTATAACGTGTTTTTTTGCATTTCAGAAAAGGAACATCATACCAACAGGAAAATATGGTGGTAGTGTGATTGTCTGGGGTTGTTTTGCTGCTTCAGGACCTGGAAGACTTGCTGTGGTAAATGGAAGCATGAATTCTGCTGTCTACCAAAAAATCCTGAAGGAGAATGCCCAGCCATCTGTTCGTGACCTCAAGCTGAAGCACACTTGGGTTCTGCAACAGGACAATGATTGAAAACAAACCAGCAATTCCACCTCTGAATGACTTAAGAAAAACAAAATGAAGACTTTGGAGCAGCCTAGTCAAAGTCCTGACCTGAATCCGATTGAGATGCTGTGGTATGACCTTAAAAAAGTGGTTCATGCTCGAAAACCTTCCAAAGTGGCTGAATTACAATTCTGCAAAGTTGAGTGGGCCAAAATTCCTCCACAGCACTGTAAAAGACTCATTACCAGTTATCACAAACACCTGGGCAGCACAGTGGTGTAGTGGTTAGCACTGTTGCCTAACAGCTAGAAGGTTCCAGGTTCGAATCCCCAGGCTTGCAGCAGTAGGAACCTTTCTGTGTGGAGTGTGCATGTTCTCCCTGTGCTGCGTGGGTTTACTCCGGGGGCTCCGGTTTCCTCCCACAATCCAAAGACATGCATGTTAGGTTAATTGGTTGTTCTAAATTGTCCCTTGATATCCGTCTCCTATAGAACCTTAGAATAGAGGGTTAGTGCTAGTGAAGCACTTTGAGTGGTCTTTGAGACTAGAAAAAGTGCTATATAAGTACAGGTCCTTATCCCTTATCGTAAACACTTGATTGCAGTTGTTGCTGCTAAGCTTAGGTGGCCCAACCAGTTATTAGGTTTAGGGGGCAATCACTTTTTCACACAGGGCCATGTAGGTTTGGATTTTTTTTCCCCTTAATCATAAATACCTTCATTTAAAAACTGCATTTTGTTTTTACTTGTGTTATCTTTGTCTAATATTTAAATTTGATGATCTGAAACATTTAAGTGTGACAAACATACAAAAATGAGAAATCAGTAAGGGGGCAAACACTTTTTCACACCACTGTACATATGACAGTTTCTGGATGTGGGAGAGAAAGCAAAAATGACTGACAGAAGACGAAATAAGGGCCGGGGATGACGAAAATGGACGAATGAAAACATGGTGAGCAGTAAGTCCAATGTATTTATTTGTTTGTGTACATTCTATTGATTTCCTGGTTCATATACTTTGAAGATAAGATAACAAAAAAACAAAAATGAAGACAAAAGAACAAAACCGTCCTTTGTATAAATATGTCCAAAGTCCACTTTTGACTTAAAATTAAGTAATTCGATGCAGCTGCCATCGCATTATGCAAATTAGATGCGTAAATTTACTCTTATCTCAAACTTTGGATCATATTCTACATCTTTCTAATTGACAGTAAGCCATTATCACTTACCACTTTCAAGTTACAGCCTTGGGAATTTGTCGTATCTAAACTGAATATTTTCTTGGAAAAAAAAATGACCGCCAGTAATGGAGCACTGCTGCACCATAGACAGAAAATGGGTTAAAATAATGTTTCCAAAATCATTTTGATGGTTCATGAGCCTTTGGCCAAGTGAATGTCACTTCCACTGTAGTCTGACTGGGCCTGCATCTCCTGCAGCAGCACCAGGTAGCATTTCTTTTCCTGGTATGAAAACTGAAAAGATTGCAGCTTGCACATTTACGGCCTGAGCCCATTAGCAATACGGTATAACGTTAGCCACAAACTCACAAATCACCCTATTATTGGCTATAGGGACTGAGGCTCTAAAATGTGCCAGTTGTAGTTTTTTTCAGGGTTCCTACCAGGAACATGAAAGTTACATTCAGTTGCTTTAAATAAGAGTTGATGTTTTTTTGAAAAATTGTCATGATTGGCTCAAAGCCATGACAAATAATGGGAGAACACCATGGGTTAGAGTGCCAAAACAAACTTTATTCAAATCACTCAAATTGAAGTGTCAATGAAGTTGGCTGCACTCTGGTCAATTTCCCTAAAAACGCCAAAAAATAACGTACCCAAAGTAAATCAAAAGCTGTTCTTCAGCCCTTTGCAGCATCTTCATGGGGTTGGTCTCATTTAAAAGAAAACACTTTGAATTTTTTGGCAAAACAGTCATAATCTCTCTAAGTGCTCCTGCCACTGAGTAACAGTCATCTAAACATACTGAACTTGAAGAAAATAAATTTCGCCAGGGTGTTTTTTTGGATACAAATGCTTGCAAATAACATACAGCTGTCAGATCCGGGCTGGAAAATGCAACAGAAATGTAGAACCAAGTGTTATCCAGCTGAGGTCAAAATTTTGTAGCAATACCATAAAAAATTAATATATTACACAGCTTTTTTCTTAGGTTGTTCCCAGGCGTTTTTGAACTGTGCCAAATTGTGCCAAATGGCACAGTTTGGAAAAACGTCTGTAACTTTTGAATGATTCAATATAGAAGCTTCATCTTGGGCTCTAATGAAAGGTGAAGGGCTGTGTGTGTGTGTGTGTGTGGGGGGGTTATTTATTCATTCATGAATGAATGAATGAACAAACAAGCCCCCACACACAAAGAAGCATGCCACGTAAAAAATGTGTGGCTTTTTTTTTTTACAAGAAAAAATAACCTACAGTGCAATAAAAATTATACTAAAATATCTGTAATGTAGAAGATAACAACCCCCCCCCCCGCTACAGAGGACGGACATCGTCCATCGACACATGACGGGCGCCGCGGTCTACTACGCGCAGTTGTACTAAAATATCTGCAATAATATCTGCAATCCGCTACAGAAGAGTAGCGGGGGGGGGAGGGGCGTTCGCAGGGGGGGGGGGGGGGGTCCGGACCGGACCGGAGCCGTCGTGTTGCGATAATGCACAGTTGTAATTTACCGATCGGTCAAAAGTCATTTTGATTACAATTTTCAGGGATAAAGAATAATTTAGCTTATAACACTTACCTGTCCACAACAGCAGTGTCGCTGGCGAACTTCTCTTCCTCATTGTCAGACGAACATGACGCTGGTCCGCTTGTTACGGACTCGTGGTTCTGGTCATGCGACCCGGTCAAACCATAATTCCATTATTGCGGTTTTGCACTTCCATAATTGCGGTTTTGGCGAACGATTTTTCAAAACAAATAAGAACAGTAGTAAGAAAAAAAGACTGGCGAACGCCTGTGTGTCACCCAGCCTTACACAAAACAGCTTTCGAACTTCTGTGCTTCAATTGGCTGGCTGTATTTGCAGCCGTTGGTAGGCGGGTCCTTCTTGCTAGGTTTTCAGTCATTGGTTCTTCAAGGTTTCAGAAACCCAATTCAAGGCTCTTATTAGTCGAATGAGAGGTCAATCACATCTAAACCAATCAAAGCACTCCTTTGGCTTTCTGTTCGCGGCTGTGTCTGTAGTGGAAGAAGAGAAATGCAGGGTTTTTTTTTCTCAGTGCGCACTAGGACGCACAGTGTGCGTTCTAGGGCGCCCTCGTACGCCCTAGGACGCAGAGACGTGACCGTCCGCGGTACACCAGAGTGCAAGAGGTTAAATTACCTGAAAAAAGTAATGTAGAGTGGTTATCAGTAAGGCAGCAGTGTCTGAAATGTTGGCATGAGTGTTTATGGAGTATGTGAAGTGCCTGTGAACAAAAGAAACTCAACCAAGGCTGTGGAACATGGCTCAGCTGTTAACCCATTCCTTCAAGTGGAGGAGCTTTTCATACTGGGAACTAGGTCCATGTGTTCCCAATACTTAATTGCTCAACCACGCCCACTGAGCATCTACAACACAAAACAAGTAGGAGAGAAGGAAACAATCTGCCCAGCAGCCAAAAGAGGCAGGGATGTCACAAAATGGTAGCGTCACCTGGGACTTTTGTAGAGTTCCTCGCTGCAGTTCACTTAACAACCATGAGGTGTCACCAAAACCCGTGTTTCCAAAAGTTCTATAGATTACTTTTAATAAGTGACTTTTCCCACTCCAGTTTGTTGAACTTCTTTGCATAAAGTCCTTACTTGTGTGTATCTGAGTCTGGTTTGAGACTTGTACTAATCGTGTGCGGGGCTCAGATCAGAGAGGCTGAACATACACTATAGATCAGAGGAACTGGAGCCGTTCTAGTTCACAACCACAACAGACCAGCAATTATGTCAAGTGGTTTCTGCTTCACAGTTCTGTCATTTTGGCCTGAGCTGTCCTCCGCAGACATGCACTTGCAGAGACACGCTCAGCATCATTGAACAACTCTCAGTTCTCCCCTCTACAGGCTCACGAGTGGTGGACATGTGAATATGGAGAGTGCACACAGTTTTTGATGTGAGAGGCAAGTGAAAAAGCCCACGGAATGTGCTGGCAAGAGTTTTCTGTCTAACTTGGTAATATGTCGGACTGATGTGCCTTTGAACCCATAGAGTTGTTTACCAGCACAGAAACGTGTTAATAAGTAATACTGATAGTGATAGTACCTGCAGTCAGAACACAGAGTGAGTATCAACCATTAGAAACCTTTTCTGAAAACGAATTTTCAGCATCAAAGTGGCTATAATCATAATGGATTCAGCACCGTCACCCCAAATGAGAACAAATTGGATGTTTAATCCGCATCTGTCTTATTTCAAGTTTGTGAGCTGCCTGCCATTGTGCTGCAGTACAAAGATATGTGGCTCTGACCCACATTCATCTGTTCTAAAAGACTGGTTCAGACCCTCTCACAAACAGTCCTAATTGGCTTGCCTTGTCAGCGGTGCCGCCTGAAGCCCCGGCTTTGAAAAGGCATTCCTGGGTGCAGCTCTGGATTTTTGAAATGTCATGTCTGAGCTCTCATAGGTTTGCTCTTACAAGAAGTGTTTACCCCGACTTTAAAAAAGGAGAGAAGATTCTGAATTCCTTTCCCTATATCAGCTGATGCTAAATTTTACCCTCTTCTGTCTGTCAGCTGTATTTTCAAAGTTTCTCCTCAAGCTTGTCTTCGTGCTTTGGAACTGCAGTTAAAACAGTTATTTTGATGTTATGCACCTAGCTCTTCTGGGTCCATTGTCGTGGGTGCTGTGGATAGCTGGCTATGTTGTGTTGGAACATTTGCAGCTATAACACTACAGTCATTTTTTTAAATTTACCTGAACTATTCACGATCATGAAAATTCAGTTGAAAAATGTTGTGTATAAGGAAAATGTTTTTTTCTAATAAATGTAATATTAATGAAGGGCATACAGTGCATCCGGAAAGAATTCACAGCTCTTCACTTTTTCCATATTTTGTTATGTTACAGCCTTATTCCAAAATGGATTAAATTCATTTTTTTCCTCAAAATTCTACACACAATACTCCATAATGACAATGTGAAAAAAATTTTTTTTTTGAGATTTTTGCAAATTTATTAAAAATAAAAAATTAAGAAATCACATGTACGTAAGTATTCACAGCCTTTTCTCGATACTTTGTTGATGCACCTTTGGCAGCAATTACAGCCTCAAGTCTTTTTGAATATGATGCCACAAGCTTGGCTCACCTATCTTTGGGCAGTTTCGCCCATTCCTCTTTGGAGCACCTCTCAAGCTCCATCAGGTTGGATGGGAAGCGTTGGTGCACAGCCATTTTCAGATCTCACCAGAGATGTTCAATTGGATTCAAGTCTGGGCTCTGACTGGGCCACTCAAGGACATTCACAGAGTTATCCTGAAGCCACTCCTTTGATATCTTTGCTGTGTGTTTAGGGTCGTTGTCCTGCTGAAAGATGAACCGTCCCCCCAGTCTGAGGTCAAGAGTGCTCTGGAGCAGGTTTTCATCCAGGATGTCTCTGTACATTGCTGCATTCATCTTTTCCTCTATCCTGACTAGTCTCCCAGTTCCTGCCACTGAAAAACATCCCCACAGCAGGATGCTGCCACCACCATGCTTCACTGTAGGGATGGTATTGGCCTGGTGATGAGCGGTGCCTGGTTTTCTCCAAACATGACACCTGGCATTCACACCAAAAAGTTCAATCTTTGTCTCATCAGACCAGAGAATTTTATTTCTCATAGACTGAGAGTCCTTCAGGTGCCTTTTGGCAAACTCCAGGTGGACTGCCATCTGCCTTTTACAAAGGAGTGGCTTCCATCTGGCCACTCTACCCTACAGGCCTGATTGGAGGATTGCTGCAGAGATGGTTGTACTTCTGGAAGTTTCTCTCTTCACAGAGGAATGCTAGAGCTCTGACAGAGTGACCATCAGGTTCTTGGTCACCTCCCTGACTGTCTCAGAGGTCTATAGATAATTCCTTTAACTTCATACTTGGTTTGTGCTCTGACATGCACTGTCAACTGTGGGATTTTATATAGACAGGTGTGTGCCTTTCCAAATCACGTCCAATCAACTGAATTTACCACAGGTGCATTCCAGTTAAGCTGTAGAAACATCTCAAGGATGATCAGTGAAAACAGGATGCACCTGAACTCAATTTTGAGCTTCATGGCAAAGGCTGTGAATACTTATGTACATGTGATTTCTTAGTTTTTTATTTTTAATAAATTTGCAAAAATCTAAAAAAAAAAAAACTTTTTTTCCCCCACATTGTCATTATGAGGTATGTGTAGAATTATGAGGTGGAAAAATAATTTAATCCATTTTGGAATAAGGCTATAACATAACAAAATGTGGAAAAAGTGAAGAGCTGTGAATACTTTCCAGATGCACTGTAGATGAGCTAAGTCGGATCCTAGATATCTAACTTCAGATGTTTTACTCCAAGACAGAGACTATGGCTTTCAATGTTGATGAATCAGTCATGGATCAGGAATCCCTGCTTACTGTAAATAATGTGAATATCAAGAATGTTGGAGTTTCAGTACTTGGGACACTTAATAGCTAACAGAGAAGTCATCGGCAGCTATTCACTCAAGAATCACCTCTACTTTTAGAAAGTGAAATGAGCTAAAAGGCTGTTTTGTAGATGGGGAGATTCATCTGGACATGCGAATGAAGCATGTGTCAGATCTTGATTGCTCTGTGGAATACAGGCTTATGATCTCACAGTCGTCGATCTCCAAAAAGTTCTTCTTCTTCTTCTTCTTTTAGATTTGATTGGCAATTGGCAACCAGCTTACAGGTGCATTACCGCCACGTACTTCACTCTGTCATCACTCTATCTTGTCAGGAACTGTAGTCCCCCCACTCTATATTCATCCATATCACTCTCTATATATCACTCTATATCTTTGTATAAGGAGTTCTTATAAGGAGTTCTGAACAACTTATGTGTGAAAAAATTATCCATCCTTGGACTGTGTCCTTTCAGCGGCGTTTACCAGTGCATCACTGGCGGCTCTCTAAAAACTGGGAAGAATGTTCTTCCATGTAGCCTTCATAAAAAGGACGTTGATCCATCAAAAGAGGTTGAAGGGCAATAAAACTGGGCCTTCAAACCATCTAATGAAAGACTGAGAGATTGCAAAATCAAACCACATACAAGACCACTGTCATGTACAACATATGAAATATATGGGACATGTGTCCTGATATTCTCCAGAAACAAGTCTTGTTCGACAAGAGAGCAGAAGAAGGTTGAGGAATTATGGGTTCGTCGACTACATTCAGGCTAGAAGAACCATGATGCTGTCATACAGATTCCCAGAGCAGACCCCCCCCCCCCCACACCTCCCTCTGGTCAACAACAGGCCTAATGGAAAACAACAATGATAATGATGATGATGATGAATTATTTAAAAGAAGTTTTGTCTTTCTCTGCAGCTGTTGTTGAACCAGTCTTTTACCCAAACTACACAACACAATGCGACACATTCATTGGTGCTTTTATGGCATGCATTCCTAACTGTGACATACAGTGTGAGATAGACTGCAGTGAAGTTTGTACACTAAAAAAAAATCAAACCACAGCTACTCTTAGAGTGCACTGCATAACTACAAAGGATTGTTATATAACAGAAGCTTTCAAACTTTCGAAGGGATGTTGCTGTTAACAGCAGGATTTCACTCTTTTCTGCACTTTTTGTGGAATCTATAAATAAAGCAAGGCCTCGTTATGTTGACATCAATTCATCTAAACAAAAAAGCATTTACAACTGTAAACAGACCCCTTTCCTCTTAGCCTGTTAAGCCCCAGGCCTATTTTTGTAGATCCTGCTCAAAAATAACATGTCCAAAATTAATTGAGTGTATCTCTGCAACCACAAGGTCTATTTGTATAATCTTAGTATCATAATAAAGGTAACACTTGGGAGGTTAATTCAGAGGTGTACGAATAACTGTACAGTAGTGTGAAAAAGTGTTTGCCCCCTCCTGATTTCTCATTTTTTTTTGTATGTTTGTCACACTTAAATGTTTCAGATCATCAAACAAATTTAAATATTAGGCAAAGACAACACAAGTAAACACAAAAAGCAGTTTTTAAATGACGGTGTTTATTATGAAGGGTAAAAAAATGTGTGAAAAAATGATTGTCCCCTCCCGTTGAAACATAAATTAACTGTGGTTTATCACATTTTTGGAAAGTTGAGTTCAATTTCTCTAGCCACACCCAGGCCTGATTACTGCCACACCTGTTCTCAATGAAGAAATCACTTAAACAGGACCTACCTGACAAAGTGAAATAGACCAGAAGGTCCTCAAAAGCTAGACACCATGCTGCGATCCAAAGAAATTCAGGAACAAATGAGGAACAAAGCAATTGTGATCTATCAGTCTGGAAAAGGTTATAAAGCCATTTCTAAAGCGTTGGGACTCCAGCGAACCACAGTGAGAGCCATTATCCACAAATGGTGAAAACATGGAACAGTGGTGAACCTTCCCAGGAGTGGCCGGCTGACCAAAATTATCCCAAGAGCACAGCGACGATTCATCCAAGAGGTCACAAAAGACCCCACAACAACATCCAAAGAACTGCAGGCCTCACTTGCCTCAGTTGCGGTCAGTGTTCAAGGCTCCACCATAAGAAAGAGACTGGGCAAAAATGGCCTGCATGGCAGAGTTCCAAGATGAAAACCACTGCTGAGCAAAAAAACATAAAGGCTCATCTCAGTTTGCCAGAAAACATCTTGTTGATCCCAATACTTTTGGGACAATACTCCATGGACTGACGAGACAAAAGTTGAACTTTTTGGAAGGTGTGTGTCCCATTACATCTGGTGTAAAAGTAACAGCATTTCAGAAAAAGAACATCATACCAACAGTAAAATGTGGTGGTGGTAGTGTGATGGTCTGGGGCTGTTTTGCTGCTTCAGGACCTGGAAGACTTGCTGTGGTAAATGGAACCATGAATTCTGCTGTCTACCAAAAAATCCTGAAGGAGAATGTCCGGCCATCTGTTTGTGACCTCATGCTGAAGCGCACTTGGGTTTTGCAGCAGGACAATGATCCAAAACACACCAGCAAGTCCACCTCTGAATGGCTAAAGAAAAACAAAATGAAGGCTTTGGAGTGGCCTAGTCAAAGTCCTGACCTGAATCCGATTGAGATGCTGTGGCATGACTTTAAAAAGGCAGTTCATGCTTGAAAACCCTCCAATGTGGCTGAATTACAACTATTGTGCAAAGACGAGTGGGCCAAAATTCCTCCACAGCACTGTAAAAGACTCACTGCCAGTGATTGCAAACGCTTGATTGCAGTTGTTGCTGCAAAGGGTGGCACAACCAGTTATTAGGTTTAGAGGGCAATCACTTTTTCACACAGGGCCATATAAGTTTGGGGGTTTTTTCCCCCTTAATAATAAGCACCTTAATTTAAAAACTGCATTTTGTGTTTACTTGTGTTATCTTTGTCTAATATATGACCCGTGCTGTCAAAATAAGTCAGAATGTGCACCGCATCATTACGAGCTGCAAGCACGAGAAGTCATAAATCATGACTCTTTCTTTGTTTGCTAGAGGCAAGTCCCGGGAAAACCCCCATGACTGCCTGGTATCATTGGAAAGCTTAGAAAACATACTTTTGTGGGGGACACAGTATACAGTGTTTGGGGGATTTTCCCTCACACCCAGAACACAGGACAATGGACAGAAGGAGAAAGAGCCACGGGGGGTAATCAGACTGGACTGTTAAGTTATGTGCCCCCGAGGAAAGAAAGAATAACCCGGAGTTGCTGAGACCAGAAGACAGGGGTCAAAGCGGCACCCATACATGAATATGATAACACAGGGTTACAGAAATAATTTTTTTGTAAGTTGTCTGTGTTTTTTCAACTGATTTAAGACAATTTTGCACCGCTGAATCCGAAAATGACATCCATTTCTCTCGATCAGGTCAGGTTTTTATGTTAAGTTGATTTTTAAAAAATCTGATCTTCTGACTAAATTGATTACATTTTTGTAACAATATGGGTTGATTTTTGTCAATATTTCTTATCTGAAATAGATTTTTAAGAGAAAAAATCATTTTCTAACACAATTTATTGATTAAATGTTACAAACTTCGATTACTGTAAATTGAATAGTAGACATTGATAAAGGTAAGTACATGTAAATTGAATGTTACGTCATCATTGTTCAAAATTCAGAGCTTCAAATTTCATTTATTCGAACCTCTAGAATGCTCAGCGGCAGGGATGTCTCTCTTCAGAGTCCAACAGTAATCAGCCATCATGACAATTTATGACATCATGTCATAAACTGGTGCATGCAAACTCTTCAGAGTTCGAGAAATTTCAAGAAATAAAAAAGAATTTTGCATCATATAAAGCGAAAATACCTGTACATGTAAACAAAAATGTAAAAAACAACATGTGGCCATAGTTCAAAAAGCTAACCTGACTGAACAAAACCAATGTGATTTTTGGATTCAGCACATCAAAATTGTCCTAAATCAGCTAAAAAAGACAATAAATTTGGTGTTGACCAGTGTAATGTGTCACACAATTCCTTTGTACATACACAATGCATAATGCGGCAGCTCCAGTTTCTATGTGTCATGAACGGGGTTGATGTTTCAACCCCGTTCCATGATCTGTGGCTGTAGTTCTTGATTGTTGTTAATTATTTCCAGCTGGCAGGGTATTTGAGCCTCTGAGCCTTGGCTCCCTGCCAGTCTACAGTCACGCCTCTCCCTCACCAAGCTGTCTGTTCTTTTTCATTTGTCCATGTACATACGCACACATTCATACTTTGCATCATTCAGCACACACACACACACATATGTAGGCACTCACACTCTATTGTCATCACCTGTGTGTTTCTCACACACACATACACACACATGCACGCACTCAAGCACACTCTCTCATACATGCACATACACACACATTCACTCTTATACGCTAACACGCACCCATGCATAACTCCCGCCGCACACTCTGCTCCCACTTATCTCTCATTAGCCCATGGGTATTTGTGTTTGGCAGTGGGAGCACTTGTTGTGGTGGCGTTAGTCAATACTCAGTCAAGACTATGTTCACTCTGCTCACGTTGATTGTCCCTGGAGCTCGTTAATTTTTCCTTGTTTTTGGACTGTGCACGGCATCATTGTTTCCAGAGCCAGCATGCTCCGACCCTGCTCGTAAGTCTTCCTCTATGTTCTAGGGAGCACGTGGGGCGCCCTCCTCCTCTTGCCTACTACCTCGTTCTGCCGTGCCTTGTGTTCAGACTGTATTCTATGGACATTTTTGTATGTTATTTCTGTTAAATAAACACATTCACTTCACCTGCATATTGGGGTTCGCATTAACTCATTTGTGCACTGCGCTATTATGCAGCGTACATGACACTATGCATGTTTAATAAAGCTATAAAGGCAGAATGCAGAGAGACCTGGGCAGTCTTCTGCTGGGGTTATGGCTGTACTTGTTTGTTAGAGGGAAATAAAGATTCTGTGTCGTCTATGCTCGTGCCTCGCCTGCATCCATTCCCTCTACATTGGGTGACTTGACGTGAGATGGAGCATCTACCCCTTTTGCCATGCTGTGGAATCCAGATTACCAGGGACCACTGGCATCCTTTTCATGCCACACTGGTGCGCCGCGCTCGCCTATTTCTATCCCCACGCTGGGTGACCTCAAGGGCCAGGGAGAGCGAGCTGCGCTGGGGCCAAAACTCACCATGATCAGCGAGATGAGCAGACCCGGCAGAAACAGTTTGGAGGAGAAGATCAGCGCCGTCCTCGTTTGTTTCAGTCAAGCTCCCCGACCGGGCTTCACCTCCCGACAGCGGGGTTTCGGCGCACAGAAGCCCCGTGCGCACGCCGCAGGATTACGAGGATAGCACAACTTACAGTTAGGTTGGTCACTGCGCCGGACACGCACGTCATGCACAGGGACAAGCCAGCTCCAAGAACTTATATATTGTCCTCAGCCGCTGCAAATCCCCGCGGAACAGGGCTGATTGCCTTCCCTGGATCCTTTAAGCATGCGCTTCGCACCTAAAGGAGTTGGGTAGCCTCACCGACAGGACTTATATTTGTTTTCTCAGCCGCTGCGTCATCCCCGGGGAATTGGGCCGATTGCCTTCCCTGGAGCCATTAGGACTGCCCCCGCACCTAAAGCAGATTTGGCGGTTTCTCTGACACAGCTTAAGTTCTTTTTTCAGCCGCTACGCATCCTCGGGAATTGGGCCGATCGCCTTCTCACATCCTTTCAGGATGGAGCTCCGCACCGAGGAGGAGTAGACGAAGCTTATGTTTTTGCTGCCGCTGTGGATCCCCGGGAGAGTTTTCTCCCTGAAATCCCACACCGAGGCTTATCCACCCACGCAATTTTTGCATGGCCCGGAGGCTTTTGATGTCCTGGGCTGGCCCTCCATTGTTTTCCCCACATCCCTCTTGCCCTCCACATTGCTTTCCCCGCACCTTTGCCCCCAAAAGCCTGCCGATTGCCAGTTTTGTCTCCGTCAAGCACGATGTGCACCGGACCCCGTGCGCCCACGCACCTCGTGCCGTTCAACGTGTTGGAACCTGGGATGAAGCGGTGTGTTCCCCCCTCCCCCTTTCCCCCCACAGACTGACATGCCCTCCAACACACTCCACCAGCAGGATGGTGCTACTGGATCGACGACCCGCGGCTGCAGCCACAATGGGCACCAACTAGCGCTCAAAGGACCGGGGGGTTAGACCCCCTTCTGGGTGTTCGCAGGGGGAGCTGTGTGACGGACACAATATACAGTGTTTGGGGGATTGTCCCCTCACACCCAGAACACAGGACAATGGACAGAAGGAGAAAGAGCCACAGGGAGTAATCAGACTGGACTGTTAAGTTATGCGCCCCCCGAGGAAAGAAAGAATAACCCGGAGTCGCTGAGACCAGAAGACAGGGGTCAAAGCGGAACCCGTGCATGAATATGATAATGTGTCACACAGTTCCTTTGTACATACACGATGCATGATGCGCCAGCCCCAGTTTCTATGCATGTTTAATTGCTTTTGCTTGCTTGCTTGCGGTTGTCCATCAACGTCCACTTCTATCGATGAGTCCTTTGATGGCTGTGTAGTCCTATCCTGGACCCACATGTCCTGTTGCAGGTAGGGCATGTAAAAGTTGTGGTAGTGGCAGCAGGGGCTGCGGGTGCATTCCTCCTCAGTCTTCTCTCCTGTCTCCTGGCTGTCCTGTCCCCCTCCATCATACGGGTCCCCACAAGGCACTGTTACGGTCAGCAGCAGCCTCCTCCAGAGCCTCAGGTCTGATCCTGCACTTCTTTAAGGCCATCTTTAGCTGGTCCTTGTAGCGCTTCTTCTGCCCTCCAGCAGAGCGTTGACCATGGTGTAGCTGGCCATATAACACCCTGCGAGGCAGCCGGTTTGGGGGCATCCTCACCACATGTCCCAGCCAGCGTAGCTGGTGCTGGGTGATCGTTGCCTCAATACTCCTACAGCTGGTCTTAAAGAGTATCTCAGAATGAGGCACATGGTCACGCCAGGTGATTCCCAGGATGCGCTGAAGGCAGCGTATATGGAACCGTTCTAGATCCCTAATGTGGTGGCTGTAAGACACCCAGGATTCACAGCTGTAGAGGAGAGTAGTGACACAGACTGCCTGGTAAACAGAGATTTTCGTTTGGAGATGGATGTTCTTGTTCTGGAAGACCCGACGCCGGAGTCTCCCAAAAGAAGCTGATGCCTGCCTGATCCTGTTCTGGACCTCACTGTCAATGGTGTTGTCTACAGAGAGGATGCTCCCCAGGTACTTGAAAGATGGAACAACAGACAGCTGTTCACCAGCAACAGTGAAGGTAGGTGGAGTAGATGGGATATTGGTGCTCCATTGGCAGACGACCTCTGTTTTGATGGTGTTCACCGTCAGTCCCATCCTGCTGTATGCTCTCACTGCAGCAGTAAGAACAGGACTGGAGATCTTGTGGGCTATGAGATACCAGAGCACAGTCATCTGCATACTGTAGCTCAATGACTCTCACCCTTTGCAGGTTTGGTGGTTGCCTGGAGCCTCCTTATATTAAAAAGGTTGCCATCTAGACGGAAGTCCACTGTTACACCGGCTGCTGGTCCTCAGTCTCCTTGGTGGAGAAGCTGGGTGACACAGGAGCAGGAAGATGTTAAAAAGTACTGGTGCTTAATACACACCCCTGCCTAACCCCTGTACAAACGGGGAGGAAGGAGATTCTGTCCTCCTTAGTCACCCGAGCAGTCATACCATCATGAAATTGGCGGAGGATATTGACAAACTTGCTGGGGCAGCCAAACTTAAGTAAGAGACTTCCCATAGGAGTTCTCTATGGACAGTGTCCGAAAGCTTTGGAGAGATCGACAAAGGCCCATGAATAGGGTCCTGGTGTTGCTCCCGACATTTCTCCTGCAGCTGCCGAGCTGTGAAAATCATGTCCACCGAGCTCCTGCCCTTCCTGAAACTGCATTGCGATTCAGGTAGCACTGATTCTGTGATGTTGTTGATCAGCCTGTGAAGCATCACCTTCGCCAGGATCTTACCAGCAACAGCAAGGAGCGAAATACCCCTGCTGTTGCCGCAGACAGCCTTGTCACCCTTGTTTTTTATAAATGGTGACAATTGTGACGTCTCTCCATTGTTGTGGGATGTTGTCATCGACCCAGACCTTGGTGATGTTACTTATGCAGGGTTTTTGTACACAAGTAGCCTCCTTGTTTCAACAGCTCGGCAGGGATGTTGTCATTACCAGGGGACTTGTTGTTTTTGAGAGAGCGGGTAGCTGATAGAACCTCCAGGAAGGTTGGGGGCTGATCCAGGTCTTGCATCGGAGGAAGTGTAGGCAAGTCGTCGAGAACAGAACAGTGGGGTCTACATCTGAGTCCTGGTTAAGCAGGGTACTAAAGTGTTCAGCCCATCTCAGCAAGATGTTAGGCTGATCCTTTAGGATTCTCAGCCCATCTGCTGTTTTCAGGGGAGTGATGCAGCGATTTGTTGAGCCATATATCTTCTTGACAGCATTACAAAAATTATGCATGTCATTTTTATCGGCAAAGGCCTGGATTTCATGTGCCTTTTTTGTCCACCACTCGTTCTGCATTGTCTGAGTAGCCCTTTGTACATCCCGCCGAGCTCTCTGCCACTGATGCCTGATGATAATGGATGAGGGGTTCCTTAAGGTTGCCTGATGTGCTCTGTGCTTGTCCTCCAGCAAGTTATGGATGGTGTCCGAGTTGTCATCAAACCAGTCTTGGTGGTTCTTTCTCTTATAGCCAATCGTTTGGGCTGCTGCCTCACAAAGAGCCGAGCTGATGAAGTCCTACTTCTGGTCCATGGTCTTCTCAGGCAGACTGAAGAAATGCTCCACCCCCCCTAGTTTCTCAACCAGGGAGCGACGAAAGTCATTTCTTGCATCCAGATTTGCCAGACGGGAGCAATTAAGTTTCCTCCTTTTGGGCCCTTGTAGTCGCAAGGGGGTGCGCACTTGCATGTGGACCTTGGCCACGATCAGCCGGTGATCTGTCCAGCATTCTGCACCTCTCATGGCACGGGTGGATGTGGATATCTCTGATGTCACTGGCGCCTCACAATGATGTAGTCAATCAGGTGCCAGTGTTTAGAGCGAGGGTGCATCCATGATGTTTTTGTATTTGGCCTTTTGGCTGGAAGATGGTGTTGGTTATGGTCAGGTTATGCTCAGAGCAGAGAGTGAGCAATCTCACTCCATTTGCATTAGCCTGGCCAACTCCGTGTCTGCCAAGCACTCACTCCATATCTGGTGTTCTGACCCACTCTGGTGTTAAAATCTCCAAGTAAGAAGATCTTGTCATTCTTGGGGATCCGGCGAAGAGTTTCGTCCAGTGACTGGTAGAAGGAATCCTTGGCCTCACTCTCCGATGGCAGGGGTCGGTGCATAGGCACTAAGAAGTGTAGCAAAGCGATTCTTAACCAGGGGGATACGGAGTGTCATCAGTCTCTCATTAATGCCAACAGGTGTTTCACTGAGTCTGGTAGAAGGGTGTTTTTGATGGCCAGTCCTACACCATGCAGATGTTCTCCTGAGGGGTAACCCCTCCAGAAGAAGTGTAGCCCATCCCTTCCTCTGTTAAAGAGCCCTCATCTAGGAGCCTGGTCTCGCTCAGTGCAGCAATATCAATGTTGTAGCGACTCAGTTCAGCAGCAACCAGAGCTGTTCTCCTATGGGGTCTATCAGAACCTTGATCAGGAGTGTCCTTACATTCCATGTTGCCAGTTTATGGTTGCATGTTTTCTTGTTATTGTTTTCGACTGCAGAGGTGGAATGACCCAACAGGCGCTGTAACCTGTTCAGGCGAAAGATGGGTGGGCAATTTTTAGGCCACTTTTTCTAGGCCCCTCCCCAGTTGGGGGTGAGCAGTGCTGTCCTAAAATAGGGCTGCTCAATCCACACAGGGGTCTGCCAAAAACAGCTGCCACCCCAGCTGTTTATCGACCATAATAGCCCTGTGCTGCTGACGTGCAGGGTTATAGCTAGGAGCTCCCAGTAACATTCATACCTGCTCCCGTCGCCACACACCCTGTTGCCGCTAGACTTCAACCAGATGTCCAGGAAGGTAAGGCCCACCATGGTCAGAGGTGGACACCTGCGCATTGAAATTATTTAGAGTGCCATAGGGGGCGCACATGTTTAATAAAGCTATAAGGCAGAATGCAGGAGAGACCTGGGGCAGTCTTCTTAGCGTTCATGGCTGTACATGTTTGTTAGAGGGAAATAAAGATTCTGTGTCATTCCAGTTCATTGCCTTGCCTGCATCCTTCCCTCTACACTTTCTAAAAGTACATGTGTTTTTGTGGAAGACGTAACTCCTGACCAATCGAACGCGAGTTTTAAACCTAGCCAAAATATAAACAAATCGTCTTTTTCCGGGTCCGTTTTTGCACACTTCTTACAAATTAAATATCATTTTGAAGGTCTTTCAATACAGAATATGGAAAAAACGTTACCTCAGTTTTGATAATTTCCTCAAAGTGACTCATTTTGCCAGCATGGGTCACATATTTAAATTTGTTTGATGATCTGAAACATTTAAGTGGGACAAACATACAAAAAAATGAGAAATTGGGCAGGGGGCAAACACTTTTTCACACCACTGTATATGCTACTGAGCTACTGGGTCAGAGTAAATGTAAATGGAACACAGGCAAAAAGGAAAAAATTAATTTTCACCTAAAAGAAATTGATATTTTACAGTAAATATCATTTTAGAATAATGCTGCAATAGCCCAGAACCTATAGCAAATCAAAATAGTGCATGTAGCTATTACCTACACCAAATTCATGCAAAATACTGAAAAACTTATTTTTAGAGAGGCATTAATGCAGAATATTTAAGCGGACTGTGCTGTTTTGTCGCCACTGGGCACAGTTGGTACCATTTGTGCCATTTGAGATTTCTTGGGTACCAAACAATAAAAATAATTCACTTTCACTTATACAGTATATCACTACAGATATTCATTCATATAAGTCCAACTGTTTGGTTTTTGTTCTAAAACCCACTAGAACCAGCTGTGCCAAGTGTGTCTTATGTGATTTGAAATTTTTTATGAGCAGTGATGCCAGGCCCCAAATTTGGGGACTCTGTGCCTTAACAGGTTTTAAACAATCAAATGGTTACTTGCTCTGATATCATAAGTGTTGGTCATTAATCATAAATTAATCACAGTACTTGTGTGTATATTTTTCTTGGCTGAGTGAAGGAATTAAAGTGAGACTCACACTCTGAGTAATATCATCAGGTGTTGGAAGAGATGGCAGATAATCAAAGAGCCATCGGAGGCTTTTATGTTCAGCCGATGGTTCAACACGTCGGAAGAGATTTGTTCCTCTGAAGCCTCTGACTCCGAAAAAGAAAAAAAAAAAGAAGCTCATGCTTCTTACTGCTGTTATCTTGTATTTCTTCTCACTAGGTGGCACACTGATCAAAGCTATTCAAAACCAGCAAAGGGATTTTAACACTGTAGCATTTTAATTATACATCAGTACCATCCATCCATCTTCTTCCACTTAATCCTTTTCGGGTTACAGGTGGGCTGGAGCCTATCCAGCATCTTTGGGCGAGAGGTAGGGTACACCCTGGGACAGATCGCCAGTCCATTGCAGGGCCAACACAGAGAGACAGACAACCATTCACTCTCACAGTCATACCTACGGACAATTTAGAATCCCCAGTTTGATGCCAATTAACCTAACTGCATGTTTTTGGCATGTGGGAGGAAACCGGAGAAATCCCGGAGTAAATCCATGCAGACACGGGGAGAACATGCAACTCCACACAGATCACTGATGGTCGGGGGCTGGGATTGAACCCAGGTTCCGCGGCCAACGGTGAGTTGCTGTGCTGCCGCAGTGCTAACCACTCCACCACCACGCTGCCCTACATCAGTACCAGGAGTCAGTCATTTCTTCTCATGAATCTTGTTATGTGATCATATTTTCTGTGGCAAAAATGTATTGATGCAGAAAATTATTAATATTTACAACACACCCCTTTTATCTTCAATTGTGTTATTTTTTCAGAATATCTAATCTAAAAGTGACAGATTAAACTTTTGGTCCCACACAGTTCATTGTCAATGCTTCATGCAAGGTCTAAGTCACTAGAGAGGTTTCTGTTTTATTTGGAGCATGCATCAAAAGCCACCAGGTGGTGGCAATGTTGCTGTGGGCAAAATACAGTCCCTGCTGCAGCCTTTGCTTTCTCATTGAATCCTCTTCTTCAGTGCAAAACTAGTTACAACAATGCAGTTCACCTTGTACAACCACAAAGCATCTGAAGGGTGTGCTACATTTTTAAGGAAATGGTCGGTTGGAGATGTGGTGCTGTTTTTTTCTAAAGATAGTTTGGTCAGACTTTAACATTAATGTCCAAACCTGTGAGAAGTGTTTGATCTGTCAGGAATTAGTTGAAGTTTCACATATGTTTGTCCAAAATGGCATCATAATCTTAGAAGCAAAGTGTGATTTTCAGTTTGGTCTAATGCAGGGGTGTCAAAACTCATTCCATGGAGGGCCAAGACCCTGCAGGTTTTACTTCCACCAGTCTCTTCAGCAGGTGTTTTCACTGATCAGCAATCAGTAGGAAGAAATTTAGAGAAATCACCTGTTGAAGACACTGGGTGGAGGTAAAACCTGCAGGGTCTTGGCCCTCCATGGAATGAGTTTGACACCTGTGGTCTAATGTATGACCTAGACCAGGGGTGTCCAATCATGTGCCATGGAGGGCCAAGACCTGCAGGCTTTACCTCCAACCAGTGTGTTCAGCACCAGATTTCACTGAACTTCTTCCCACTGATTGCTGATCAGTGAAAACACCTGCTGAAGCAACTGGGTAGAAGAGAAAACCTGCAGGGTCTTGGCCCTCCATGGCACATGATTGGACACCCTGACCTAGACATATACTGTTAATTTGGAGCTTTTTTTTTAGTAGTAGTTTGGGATAGTTTTGTTTATTTTGTTTCACTGGAACTGCTTCTTCTTCTTCTTCTTCTTTAGAAAGCTGTATAAAGTGAGACTTTATACAGTATAAATGATAACACTTGAGAGTGAATATCACTGAAGACAACAAAAATTAATTTTTGTAGTCTTCATTCATACACTGAAGACTCCACAGTGCTAACCAGTACTAATCACTTCCCCATCAAGCAGTGGTTAGAACTGTTGCCTCACAGCAAAAAGGTTCTGGATTTGAACCAGAGAACTGGACAGCTAGGGACCTACGTATCTACAGCTCTCAAAAAAAAAATAAAAAAATAAGAGCCCACTCCAAAATCTTTCCTATATTAGCATCTCTACATGTATGGCAATCATTCAGTTTGAGTATTTATTGAATTCCAACACAGTGACATCTCAATCTTCTTAAGGAGGTACTGATTAAGTGATCATCTAAGCATGATAAGATGCATGAAAGCTGCGCATAAAAGCAGAGTTATTACACAAATACAGATTTCTGACTTCTTCCTAAGTTAAAACTTAAGTATCGTAGTGCTAAAGAATGGTCATGAACTTGTTTTCTTTGTATTATTTGATCTAAAAATGACATTTTTTTGTTCTTTTGGCCAGTTGTCATTTTCTGTAAATAAATGCTCTAAATGACAATACTTTTGTTGAGGGGCACAAAACAATACCCAAACGCCAGAACTGAGTTTTAAGAGACTTAATAAAGGCGAAAATAAATGCGGCTCATGGTCTTGAAAACACACAACTTGGCTAGGAACAAAAAAACAAGGCAAGGACAAGAAGCAATGCAAGGCTTGGTAACATTAGTGTCATAAAACGCCCACTTCCGCCCTCCAAAGAGAGCAGACGCTTTTTCTCCAGCTCCGGCTCCTTATCTCTCTCCTCCCCTAACTGACTGGATCCCAGCTTGCTATTGTCTGTCTGCGTGTCTCTACTGCTGATTATCAAGCGAAATTATGGATTTAATAAGCTGGGCTTTGAACGCAATTGACACTGTTTTTTCAACGAGAAATTCTGGCCCGGGGGAGCCGATTTGCCCCGCAGGAACAGCGGCCGCGGGCTATTTGAAGGACACAAGTAATTGGAAACTCTTGTGCCTGTGTGATCTCTCTATCGAAGATGTTGAAGATTTATACCTCTTCGTAGCAATGGTCATCGGAATTCTACTGATTGGATCTGGGATTGTTCTGGTGTACCGCAAATTGAAGAAGATGGACGGAGCCTATCAAAATGCAGACCCGGCGAGGCTTAACCATCAAATTGACCAACTGGGCAGGACTCTGACAGCGGCTAATGGAGAACTGTCTAGGAAAATGGATTACATCACGATCACGCTGAGAGCCGTCCATGATAATTTCAACATCCAGCCATGAAGGATTTGAGCACTGAATCTGTAAGAGAATATAAAGTTTTTTCTCTGAAGTCAGTTCTATTCGACCTTCGACAGCCAGCTGTCTGGCAAACTATACCATCTGCTGTGCCAAGGACACACGCCTTTGCCAGACAGTAGACATAACATCTGCTGCTGAAGAGACTTTGTTGTCCTTAACTGATATCAACACCCTCACTCAACACCTTCACTCACACTGACTCACTATACTGACGTGAAGATTACTCATTCACTGCTCTCTTTGTGTCTTTGTATGGATTCTATTGTCTGCTATTTGTGCATTGAGAGTTTTTTTTCTTGTAATCATAATATTGATCATATACTGTATATGACCTGTATTCTGACAAACAATGCTTTTTTCTCTCTCCTATTGTGTTTATCCTTTTTCTCCCCCATTGCTTCCTGTTCCCATTCTGCTGACAGGCGCGTCACTGACGCTGCCGCGTCACTGAAAATGTCAACTATGTCGTTCTCAGTGTCAAGTCAAATCCCTTGTATATTTATCAGTTATTTACTGTGAATGTACTTGGCAATAAATCTTTTCTGAGTTCTGAGTTCTGAGTTATTTAAGGACTACGAAGGACACCAAATGCACGCTGTAGGTTTTGCACATTTATTAACAAAAAGACGAACACTACACGAAACACAAAACTTACATATAATGAAAAGAAGGCGCTGGAGGAGGGCGGGGCTCACGACCAGGAAGGAGGTCAACAGCCTGGGGAAATACCGGCTGAGGCGCTCAGGGACACCAGGGGAAAAGAGACTACTTCTGCCGGAGCACACCCGAAGAGAAGCAGGGCTCACGGCAAAGGGAATTTGGGAAAGGAAAGAAATGCCTTGTCAAGGCGCTCCCGTTCTCCTCAACGGCAAACCCAAAACACTCAGCGTCCAGCGGTGAACAACTGAGGAAGGTAACAGTAGGACACAACAACAGGGACATGTTGTTGTGCCCTTAAATAGTAAACTGAGGCAGTCATAGAGGCCTGACAGGTGTGGGTACATGAGTGAGAAACCAATCAAAACAACAAGTGACAGCTGTGCAGCCGCGAAACAGAATTTGACAGCTGGAAGCTGCACAGCACTGTCAAAATAAAAGCACAGACCGGAAACTAAATAACACAAGAATAAGATAACCCAACCCCAACAACTGTAAATAATATCATATCTACAAAATGACACACAATAAATAGACAGGACAAAAAGGATAAGACTATGAATACAGACAACTATAAACAAACAGGGACCAAATACAGCAGATAATAATGAACAAAGAAATAAACAAACAGGAAAAGACTAAACTCAAAACTGGAGACTGAGCCCAGCCCCCACCCGTGCTCAGGATCATGACACTGCCCCCCAAGGGGTGGGGCTCCCAGACACCCCAGGGCAACAAAAAAAAGGAAAAGAACCCCCCAACAAAGAAGAGCCCCCCCCCAATAAGAAAACAACCCACCCCGGGGGGGGGGGGGGGAGAAGGAGGAACCCAGGCACAGAGGGACCGAGACAAAAAAAACCCCAACACACTCATGACCCACAACCTGAACCAATATGGTGACAGACTCAAGGACTCCTGCATATAAACTAAGGCAGTTTGGACGGCCTACCAGAGTTCCAGGACCACCGGAATGCACGGTAGAACATGTTTGGTGGCCTCCCTGAGTTCTTGAGCCACCTGCACAGATGGCATAGCCCATTAGGTGGCCTCCCAGCGTTCATGAGCCACCTGACCCCACAGCGCAGCCCGTCCAGTGGTCTCCCAATGTTTCTGAGCTACTGGGGCACGGGGCGCAACGCGCCCCCACCCATGCCCCCAGCAGACTGCAGGATCTCTAGCATGGAGGAGGTGAAACTGGAGCTGCGGAAAGTTGACTCCCAACGATGATTGCTGGCCAATGGTGGAGCCCGATGGTGATGGTGGCTGAGCAGCAAGGAGACCCGATAAGGGGAAAGGTTGCTCAGCAGAGGCCCCTGGTGAGAATGGGGAATTCACAGTGACCTCCGGTGACCATGGAGAACCTTCCATGACCTCGGACCACTGCAGAAAACCCTCAGCAGCCTTGGACAAAGGCATAGCACCCACAGCCACTTCGGACTGAGGCATAGCACCCACAGAGGCCTTGGACTGAGGCGTAGCACCCATGGAGGCCTCGGACTGAGGCGTAGCACCCGTGGAGGCCTCGGACTGAGGCGTATCAACCAAGGTGGCCTCGGACTGAGGCTTAGCACTCACGGAGGCCTCGGACTGAGGCATAGCACCCACGGTGGCCTCGGACTGAGGCATAGCACCCACGGTGGCCTTGGACTAAGGCATAGCACCCGTGGTGGCCTCGGATTGAGGCATAGCACCCACGGTGGCCTCGGACTGAGGTGTAGCATGCACAGTGGCCTTGGACTGAGGTGTAACACCTATGATAGCCTCCAACGATGATGGCGGACCCGTGAGGAACCCAGGAGAGATGAAGTGACTGACACATGAGAACATCTGGCAAAAAAGATGGTCACTCAATGGGGAGCCCGACGAAGACTGAGTAGAAGGAACCACAGAGACTGCTAATGAAGAGGAAGGACCCATGGAGACCTCAGACAAAGGTAGAGGACCCGTGGCAACTTCAGGAGGCTCGGCTAAAGTGGACACAGATACCAGGTCAGGATCACCGGCAGCAGTGGAGCCCGGTGAGGAAGACTCAGATGCAACTGACGGTTGCACTTGGTCCTCCCTACCAAGAGTCAGGCAAGGTTTCTCTAACACAGATAAAGTGAAAACAAAAAGAGAACTTGCCTAAGCTTGAGCTCCATTGTAGTCCAGTACTCCAACAATCGAGGCTGGGACGTCCTGGCTCCACTCACCCGACATTCTACCTCCGGCATGGCCACCTCGAACAGGGAGGAGGAGAAAAACACTGGAGAATCACCAGCAGCAGTGGAGCCCGGTGAGGAGAAGTCAGGAGCAAAGGACATCTGCAGCTGATTCTCCCCACCCTGAGCCAGACAAGAATTCTCTAGATCTATAAATGTTAGAACAGAACCGAGTACTTGCCTGGACTTGAGCTCAACCACCACCCAGGCCTCCGACGACTCTGCTGCGGTGACCCTTGCAGCAGGCATGGTGGTGGATGCAGCCCACAGACCTCCAGGTGTGGTGGTTGAAACTGGAGGTTGCCCCATAACTGGCGCCGAGTCCCAGGCAGCTGAAACCAGGGGACACTCCCTTGTCGGCTCAGGCTTCAGGGATCCGGGACCGCTCCTCTCCTGTCCAGAACATGGCTGTGGGGCTGGCGTGGGGTTCTCCAGGGCCGCAGGCTCTTCCATCGTCCGGCGGCTCCATCCAAGGGTTGGCAGAAGCTCAGGGAAGGTGGGAGGAAACACAGAAGGGACTGGTGAGGAACTGGTAATGGCAGCAAGCAGCGAGGACTCAGCCAAAGTGGGCTGCTGATGCTGAGCCTCACCACCTGGAATAAGTCAAGGAATTTCATTATAATGTGAAAGAGAATGAAAGAACACTTGCCTTATTTCCTGGGGCGCAATGGTGACTGCTGTTGCTGAACCAGGCATGGTGGAAATCATCTGGTGAGGAAGCGGAGACCGATGACGCTCCGGAATCCAGGAACACACATTTAACGGCGCCAACTCCATTTCCTGCGATGAACCTCCCTCAAGCTGCGACAAAAACTCCGGATGAAGCGATGGTTTATTCTCCAGGAGGAGCTCAGTCTCCACCGCCAAAACCCGCTGGCGCTCCTCCAGCTCCTCCATGCTGGACCATCTGAGGGCATGAAGACTGCATGCCCAGTACAGAAGGCTGTGGGACACTGTTCGGTGGGGGGAGACGGGAGTGCAGCTGGATGGTGGCCCCAGGCTTGATGCTTCCGCCTCCGGGATCGCTTCCTCCACGGCACAGGTTCGGATGGCGAAGGGGCTTTCCCCAGTCCACGGAGCTAATGTTGAGCATGGAAAACTGAGGTGAGGAGATCTTCCAGTTTCAGATAGCTCCATAGGCTGGGGTATGCCTCAATCATCTGTGCCGCGCTACCCCACAACTGCAGCGCCTCCTCGGGAGTGTGGGTCAGGCAAACATCTGAAATGATGTCCTTCACCAGTCCAGCCGCCCAACACTCCTCCTCATACAGCCCAAAAGTCCTGAAGTCCGTGTGGCCAGACATACCGCAAAAAATGGATTTTAACAAACATGGGAGGGGCAAATATATTACGGGAAGAAAAAGAAAAAACCCACAGCGGCTGGTGTCCACACTCCGGTCGTGCTCTTCTGTCATAAAACCCCCTATTTAAGGGCTACAAAGGACACCAAATGCACGCTGTAGGTTTTGCACATTTATTAACAAAAAGACAAACACTACACGAAACACAAAACTTACATATAATGAAAAGAAGATGCCGGAGGAGAGCAGGGCTCATGACCAGGAAGGAGGTGAACAGCCTGGGGATATACCGGCTGAGGCGCTTGGGGACGCTGGGGGAAAAGAGACTACTTCTGCCGGAGCACTCCTGGAAAGAAGTGGGGCTCACGGTAGTGATGTTATGCTCGACACCGCCCACTTGACACTGATTCGAGCAATATAACATGGAAGTGTCAGAAGCAGTGTCGGGCGCTGTGTTGAGCACTGTGTCAACATGGCCACAGTCACGTGACCGTAGCGAACGAGGCCTCGTTGTCAGATTACGTGATTTGAGACCTGGTGAGAAATTTGAGAGGGCTAGGCGTTGCCTACGTCAATAGTGAAGGATTTAAAAGTAAATGCCATTCACTTATATGGCAAATGGCGTTCACTTATATAGCGCTTTTTCTCATTTCTGGATGACCAATGCGCTTTACAGATCCTGGGGTCTGATTCACCACTCACACTGAGGGCTTTTTGAGAGGAGGAGATTTGTTTTCATCATTGCATTCACTATTTGAGTAGAAGTCATTAGGTTTAGGTTTAGTAACATTAAACAACACATTACATGTACTAAATATTACACATAGATACATTAGTGATGGTGAAACTGATCCCTTATAAAACAATGAACAACTTTGAGACAATAGCTTCATGATCAACAAGTGTTATGAAATATTTAATAATGAGTGCCATCTGCTGACTGTCAGAACTGCATCTGGGTAGAAAAGCTGAAAAAAAATTCTATACTTTTTTTCAAGCATTTGCCCATCCGAGGCCTATTCAAAATTGGATGGCAGGAACAAACAATACAAAGTAAACAAACAAAAAAAACTAATTCGTATAGAACCTTCTCAAATTTCCCATGAACCTTCAAGTCACGTGATGTGACCAACATAATGAGGACTCGCTTGCTACGGTCATGTGACTGTGGGCGTGCTGAAACAGCGCTCGATGTACTGCTCATGATGCAAAAAAATTGCAAGAGACATTGGACAGCTCATATTACTGTAATAAAAAAAACTATGAGAGAATTGTTGTGCTCTTTACTCTCTCTTTCTCTCTCCCTTTTAATATACAGTGATCCCTCGCTACTTCGCGCTTCACCTTTCGCGCCCTCAGTGCATCGCGGATTTTTCAAAAATATTCATCAAAAATTCAAAGTTGAGAAAAAATGTGCGGGCGCTAGCAGAAGGCAGGGAGACTACATTAGAACATCAGGTATCAACATGGAGAGCCGCACAACTCAAAATCCACCTCTCTGTTCGCTGTTCTCGTGTTGGCTCAGCTCAGGAATCTCGCAAGCTGATTGGCCAAGACTTTTTTTTTTCCAAAACTTTATTGAGAACAAAGTGAAAGTACAGAATTATGGCATAGAAAGCGGCCATACCCAGCGAAGGAAGACCGCATTCATTGTTCTTTATTGCTCGTGTTGCTTAGTCTCGCCGCGTGGAACTTTTCGCTGTTCTCTTGTGCCTTTTTGTGCGAAATAGTCTTCCCGTCGAGCCACTACGCCACCTCCTGCAGCTTCTCCAGCTGCCCTCGACGATCCTGCGCCGCTAGCACCTGACGATGAGGCGTCACCTGAGGAGCAGTAAAGCTCTCATTAACCTGTGCAGTAAATCATCTTCATCTTGAGTTACGTATCTTGTTATAAGAATAAAAGAGTTCTAAAAACATATTTATGTACACTTTATTTACATCTACTTATGTATGTACACTTACACACACACACACACACACGTATCATATGAGAGAGAGAGTGAGAGAATGAACGTACGTATTATTTATGGGTGACGTCGTTAGAGGTGACGCTACTTCGCGGTTTTTCACTTTTCGCGGTCGGTTCTGGAACCCATTAACCGCGATAAGTGAGGGATCACTGTACCCCTTTTTTTCTTAATTGGAATGTGAAGTTCCAATTAAGTTAATTAAGTTCCAATTAATCCATCCATGGATGGATGGATGAAGTTTGACTGATTGTATATTTTTTGTGAAAGTTCTGATTTTGTAACTCTTTTGTAACCTTTATCCTTTAGAGTTTGTATGTTATATTTTGTTCTATTAAATTTAACAAAAAAACTGCTCATGACACTTCTGCTTCATATTGTGCATCAGTGTTGAGTGGGCTGTGTCGAGCCTAACATCACTACCCCTACCCCTATGGATTGGGACACCCCTTCATGGCTGCACATGGCCAAAGTGGCTGTACATTGTAGCTGTCTTACCGGCCACTGCTGAAATTCACCAGCCACTGGCTGGTGTTAATGTCAAGCCCTGCATACTCACTCTCTCTCTCTCTCTCTCTCTCTCTCTCTCTCTCTCTCTCTCTCTCTCTCTCTCTCTCTCTCTCTCTCTCTTGAAAATTGTCCTTCCACAGAATTTTTCCAGCAATGACTACATATTCTGAAAGCTGGCTATCATTTGACGGATTATATGGAGGGTGATCTAATTAAAGTCAATTAAAATGATAGATAACTGATTGACAGAATTTTTACAAGCCTGTCTGAGAAAATGACATAACAAAAGTGTAGTGCAACTTATGATATAAAGTATTGCCCTTTATCAGGTTTTCAACCCAGATGCAGTTCCGACAGTCAGTCACCAGATGGCAGTCTTTATTATATGTTTCATAACACTGTGCCGCTCATGAAGCAATTGTCCCAAAGTTGCTCATTGTTTCATGAGGCCTCAGTTTTAACATCACTAGCTCACGACAAAGAGAATTTGGGAAAGGAAAGGAATACCTGGTTGGGGCGCTCCCATTCTCCTCAACAGCAAACCCAAAACACTCAGCGTCCGGCAGTGAACAACTGAGGAAGGTAACAGTAGGACACGGCAATGGGGACATGTTGTCCTGCCCTTAAATAGTAAACTGAGGCAGTCATAGATGCCTGACAGGTGTGGGTACATGAGTGAGAAACCAATCAAAACATCAAGTGACAGCTGTGCAGCCCGCAAAACAGAATTTGACAGCCGGAAGCTGCACAGCACTGTCAAAATAAAAGCACAGACCGGAAACTAAATAACGACACAAGAATAAGATAACCCAACCCCAACAACTGTAAATAATATCATAACTACATAATGACGCACAATAAATAGACAGGACAAAAAAGATGAGACTACGAATACAGACAACTATAAATAAACAGGGACCAAATACAGCAGATAATAATGAACAAAGAAATAAACAAACAGGAAAAGACTAAACTCAAAACTGGAGACTGAGCCCAGCCCCCACCCGTGCTCAGGATCATGACACTGCCACCCAAGGGGTGGGGCTCCCAGACACCCCAGGGCAACAAAAAAAGGAAAAGAACCCCCCCACAAAGAAGAACCCCCCCCCCCCCCCAACAAGAAAACAACCCACCCTGGGGGGGAGAAGGGGGAACCCAGGCATGGAGGGACCAAGACAAAAAAAAAAAAAAAAAACACTCATGACCCACAACCTGAACCAATATGGTGACAGACTCAAGGACCCCTGCATATGAACTAAGGCAGTTCGGGCGGCCTACCAGAGTTCCAGGACCACTGGAACGCACGGTAGAACATGTTTGGTGGCCTCCCTGAGTTCTTGAGCCACCTGCACAGATGGCATAGGAAAAGACTAAACTCAAAACTGGAGACTGAACCTGACCCCACCCGTGCTCAGGATCATGACAATTAGCTTAGAAGCATGGCTAGGAAATGTGATGAGAAAACATGGCTTGAAAAAACAAGGCTAGGCAAATATCTGCTGAAACATGGCTAGGAACAAAGCTCTTGCATGCCACATCGAGTACAGAGAGCCACGTGTATAAGTACCCATCAACTAATCAATACACCCATGAGTAATTAGCCAAAATAAACACAGCCTTGGACAATCAAGGATTACTGCAGAAATAACAATAAGCACTGCCAAAATAAAAACCAGAGCTGAACAGAAGATCATGACAGGAATACTAATGCAAACATAATGAACATGATGATGATAATAATAATAATAATAATAATAATAATAATAATAATAATAATAATAACTAAACATAACAATAACCATGATAATAATAACACTAACAAAGCAAACATAAACAAAGACTCAAGGTGGCCCTTACAATTTTGAGTTGGAATTTGGGTGAGTTGTTTTCAGTTGGTTAGAGTATAAACAAAATTGTTCATTTTACTCAAACACATACATATAAATAGGAAAACCAGATAAAGTGATAATTTTACAGTTGTGTCTTTGGGTTCTTAATTTTTTCCAGAGCTATATGTATAGTTTGCATGTTCTCCCCGTGTCTATGTGTGTTTTTTTCTGGGTAATCTGGTTTCCTCCCACAGTCCAAAGACATGCATGTTAGGTTAATTGGCACTAACTGCTGATAAATTGTCCTTAGGTATGAATGTGAGAGTGAAGGATTGTCTGCCTTTCTGTGCTGGCTCTGTGAAGGACTGGCGATCTATCAAGGGTATACCAAGGACGCTGGGATAGGTTCCAGCTCCCCCACAATCGTAATTGATTAAGTGGTTAAGAAAATGGATGGATGGATGGATGGATGGATGGACCTCTGAATTCTGCAGAATATTGATTTATAGGAGGAGTTGGCATCCATGTGCTTTTGTGAGTGGCATAAAAATGTAAGAATTTGGGATTTGACAAAAAGTCCTTGTGTCCTAATACTTTTCAGTCTTAATCCTGGAGGGGTGAATGCCGAGGAATATTCACGAACATTGCAGTTGTTAGGATTTCATCAGGGTTTGCAAGCAGTTTAAGGTTCCAAACATTTTTTCTTGTACCCCAAAAATTTGAACATGTTCAAAACATTTTTGCGGCAGCGTTTTTCCACAAACAGATGCAAATGATTGCAAAATAGTTGTAAGCGTCTTCAAATGGTTGTAACATGATTACAAATGGTTATAATACATGTCACTATAGTTTGCCAAGTAGTAAACGCTAGCAACTGTTTAAGAAACTTTACTACAAAAATGTTTAAGACTTTAAAAACTGTGTAAACTGTTTTGCAACCTTTTATGAACCCCTCATATCTCAATGTTCTTGAATGTTCCTTTGCATTTGACATTCCATGAGTTATTATCTTGATTTCCGCTAATATTCATCAGAAAAGCTGGCAAATCCAAAAATCGCTACGTTCATCGGCATTCGTCACTTTGTGAGATACTACCCTTTAGATTTTGAGGTTTAACTTTGATGTTCTTTGTTTTTGCTTTTCTTTTTTTTATAAGCTATAGAGGACAGTCACGCACCAATAAAGGATACAATGTACTGTGGTGGTTTTGATGGCTACTTAAACAGTCGTAAATTTGGATTAATTTTTATGCACTTAGATTAAAAGAACACATTGAAGAAATCAAGTTTTTATGTAAACTCAAAAGATAAATATTATTTAAATGTTTAGTTTGTCCAACCCAGCACTTTCAAGTCATCATAAAGAATTGTAGCAGATTTATGGGTTTTATAGGTGTTTTATTGTTGGTACAAGTATTAATGTAAATATGAATGTGAGTAGGGATGAAAATTTCCTTTCCTTACACAAACATGTCCTTGTAGGGCACCAATCCAGATAATGGACAATTTTATTAACAATTCTTCATTTGTACCAATTATGAATCAGTCTTTAAAAAAACCTTTGAGTTCTTGTCTGCTGATAATCAAGAAGATGGACATGAAATCAAACAATAACTCCCATATGTCTTTCACTGGTTTAATAAGAAATGTCAGAATAGGTTAACATATATGGATGACTTTAAAACTGAGAATTCAACATGTATTATGAGCATCATAGTTGATGCTCATAATACATGTTGAATGAATACATGTTGAATACATGAATACAACATGAATACATGTTGTTGCTCATGCTGTTGTTGAGTTACTGAGTGTAACCTGTGAATCAAACATTTTTAGAACCAAATAAAGCATAGTTTAACTTGGCGATGTACTGGAAATTGGAAAACCATAAAATAGCATTGGTTAAGAAAAGTGGATGCAATTTTATGAAGAAAATGAGGAGTAAACTATTTATAAAAATAGAAAATTGGTGTTTCTCTGAAAAAGAGCGTAAATTAATGAAAGAACAAAATGCATTTTGAAATTCCAATGGGGGCTTGCATGAAATTAAGTTTAAAGAGCTTATACCAGGAATATTCTGAAGAATTAAGTTTAAATTAAACAACAGACCATCAACCACCGGTTGACGGTCTGCACGGTGGCGCAGTGGTTTAGCACTGTGGCAGCACAGTTTTACCCTCGGCCGGGGGATCGCGGGGATCATGAGATCGTGGGTTCGATCCCAGCCCCCGACCAACAGTGAGCTGTGTGGAGTTTGCATGTTCTCCCTGTGTTGCGCGGGTTTACTCCGGGATTTCTCCGGTTTCCTCCCGCACACCAAAAACATGTAGGTTTAGGGCGCTCGCGCACGCAGCGACCAGCAGCCGGTGGCTTGTCACCAGACTGCAAACCGAATCTACCTACGGGTACAAATAAGTAAGAAAAAAAAAAAAAACACCGAGTCAGATCACATCCCTGGTGGCAGCAGGGCCCAAACGTGCCAACCTTGATTCAGCTGGATGTCTGTGGATTCTGGTGATGGAGAGGCTGATAGACAGATTCTCCCACAAGGCCGTGCTCCTGAGATCGCAATTGGGCTGTTCTTCAGCAAGCTGGGCGAGGTCTTCTCTTATGCACTGAAGAAGGAATTGGTTTACTGTACAAAGTCCCATCAGATATTCAATCTGAGGCAAAAACACATCACAAATCCGTTTCTTCCGATGTTGGTGGTTTAAATGAGTTGGTTTAAGCTTAAAAAAAAAAATCTTCTTGCACGGTGATTTAAAGAAAAGGATTAAAATAAGGAAAAAGTGAACTTTAAAGAAAAGAAAAATAATTTTCGCAGAGCATGGGAGGCTCTGGGCCTACTTGAAGATAGAAAAAAATGGGAGAGCAGAGACATCTGCTCCTTACAGCTTGACCACTGCCCAAAAACTGAAACAAAGGAAAGTTTTTTTTCGGGTTTGGCAGAATCTCACTGAATTTCATGGAACTTGAGCTGAACCAGTTACATGGAGTTTTGTTCAACAGAAGTCATAAACTCAACCTTAAAAGGAGATGCAGTGAAGCCTGGAGCTCTATTGGTCAGTTAAAGTACAGCTATGGTCTCCAAAAGAGCAGAGAGAGGAGTGGGAGAGACATTTGATATGTGAAGTGAGACCCCCCCCCCCCCCAAGACACATATGTTGCTGAATAAAGCATAAATTCCTTGAACTTTAGTGACTGAGATATTCTACTCAATAATAAGGGAATATACAATGTCTACATTGTAACTGAAATTAATTTGTGATAGTAAGCATGCCAAAATTAATTTCTTCCTGAAAATAAAGCAACACATATCAAATCATATCAATAAAAGCATTTGAAACCACATTGTCGATTCCAAGAGTTCAACCATGTCTTCAGTAGCAGATACTGTCAAGAGAAAGAATATGAATTAATTTATTTGTCCATAATGCATAAATTCCACTGCAAAGAGAAACAAAAATTAAATATTCCTTATTCGTCCACCAGATGGCACTGTCAAACTGTCTGGTTGTTTACTGGAGAATCTTGACTCCCAAGTGTGGATTATATCAACCATAAACCTGTCGACTGAAACATTCCTTTGCCAAAGAGCAGAAAAGGGAGTATGACTAAGTCCTGGAGAAGGGATTAACTTCTACTTTATAGCCAATGGAAAGTGTTAAAGCTCTGGTTCTTGGGTGATAGAAGCAGTTCATGACCAGACTTTTGAGTTGAAACAATTTTTCTTCAGCAAAGAATGATTTTATAGATTGGAACTCAAGGTCAATGCTAATTCAATTCAACTTTATTTATATAGCACCATTTCACAACAACAGTCATCTCATAGCACTTTCAACTGTAGGGGAAACCCCCACAGTTGCAGAAAGACCCCAGCAATCAGACAATCCCCTGTGAGCAAGCGCTTGGCGATGGTGGAGAGGAAAAACTCCCTTTTAACAGGAAGAAACCTCCAGCAGAACCAGGCTCAGGGAGGGGCAGTCATCTGCTGTGACTAGCTGGGGGGTGAGGGGATAGAGAAGATGAAAAGAACAGACATGTAGAGAGCAAACAGCATGATGGGGACTCAATCTATGGGAGAGAACAAACAGATGTTAATGACCAGCAAAAAAAAAAAAAAATAAATTAAAAAAAAAAATATTTAATTGAGAGTGAAGAAAGGAGTGAAGCCCAGTGCATTATTGGAGGTCCCCCAGCTGACTAAAACCTATTAGCAGCATAACTAAGGGAGGGTTCAGAAACACATGATCCCTCCCTAATTGTAGGCTATATCAAAAACGAAGGTTTTAACCCTATTCTTAAAAACAGAGATCGAGTCTGACTCCCGAATCCAGATTGGCAGCTGATTCCACAGGAGAGGAGCTTGATAACTGAAGGCTCTGCCTCCCATTGTACTTTTGGAGATTCTAGGTATTACAAGTAATCCTGCATTTTGGGAGCGTAGTGCTCTGTTAGGATAATACGGTAGTATCAGATCTTTTAAATAAAAAGGGGACTGATTGTTTAGAGCTTTGTAAGTAAGAAGAAGGATTTTAAACTTAATTCTAAACTCTATGGGAAGCCATTGAAGGGAGGCCAGAACTGAAGAGATATGATCTCTCTTTCTAGTACCTGTTAAAACTCTTGCTGCAGCATTTTGGATCAGCTGAAGACTTTTTAAAGATGTTTTATGACAACCTGATAATAAAGAATTACAATAATCTAATCTAGAGCTAACAAAAGCATGGATCAGCATCACTCTGAGACAAGATGCTCCTAATCTTGGCAATATTACGCAAATGATAGAAGGCAGTCTTAGAAACAAATTTAATATGTGAACTGAAAGACAGATCTTGATCAAAAATAATTCCAAGGTTCCTCACAGAGCTATTAAGAGGAAAAAGTAACCGCATCCAAACTAAAAGTTTGATTTGGAAAGGCATTTCTAAGGTTTTTTGGACCAACAAGAATGACTTCAGTCTTATCTGAATTTAATAGCAGGAAATTACAAGTCATCCAAGCTTTGATTTCCTTAAGACAGGCTTCTAACTTGACTAATTGATTACTATCATCTGGCTTCATTGACAGGTATAATTGTGTGTCATCTGCATAACAATGAAAATGTATACAGTGCTTTCTAATAATGTTGCCTAACGGAAGCATATATAAACTAGAAAAGCACTCGGAGAGCGCAGACCTCCGCCAAGCGCCACAATTCCCCCCATACAGTGTTTGTGTGTACGTTTTCAGATTCCTTGAGCATGTAAACATATGACTAGCAATTGGATTCACAATGATTATTTGTTTATTTGACAGGGACAGTGCAATAAACACACAATTAATCAATGACAATCAATCTGATAGTGATAGGATTAGTGGTTCAGTAGTAAAAGCATTGCCTCCTTGGCGGAGGTAATAAACTGAAGTGTTGCTGTTGTGTCCATCTCCTCCACTGACGGATGCAAATTGGGTAGACAGGTCGCCGGGAATTTCTGCCAAATGCGCAGCTCCTATGGCTGGCCGGGGAATGTCTGCCAAATGCGCAGCGCCTATGGCTGGCCGGGGAATTTCTGCCAAATGCGCAGCTCCTATGGCTGGCCGGGGAATGTCTGCCAAAGAATCCGTCGGCGGACAGCTGCCCGTGTGAGGTTTTGCAGTTGCGCGCAAACACAAGCACGCTGGCGGGCCCAGGCCAGCAGTGTTTTCCGCGTGCTTTTGTGCCTAAAACGTTGAAGAACGCAGAGTTTGTGTTGCAGACACGACGACCAGCGCCCTCCATTGCGCCTGCGCACATGTTGAAAATGGCCCTATGTCACAGTGTTGAAAAATGCTTTAAAAAAATTCCTGTATCCAGACGGTGAACCGGATCACCCCCAAAATTTAATCAGTTCTTCCTTGTACCATTTCCAACAACGCCTGAAAGTTTCATGCAAATCCGTCCAAGACTTTTTGAGTTATCTTGCTAACCAACAGACAAATTGACAGACAGACAGACAGACAAACAGACAGACAGACAAACACACAAACACACAAACCCTGGCAAAAACATAACCTCCTCCTGGCCTTTTCGGCCTGGCGGAGGTAACTAAAAAGAGTAGGGCTTAGCACAGATCCCTGTGGAACTCCATGACTGAGCTTTGAGTTGAAAGAAAACTCATTATTGACATGAACAAACTGGAACCTATCAGATAAATAAGATCTAAACCACTGCAACAAAGTTCCATTAAGTCCAACATAGTGTTCTAATCTATCAAGTAGAATATTATGATCGATAGTATCAAAAGCTGCACTAAGGTCTAAAAGGACAAATACAGAAACCAGTCCATTATCAGATGCGATGAGGAGGTCATTAGTGACCTTTGCTAAGGCTGTTTCAGTACTATGATGGATTCTAAACCCAGATTGAAACTCTTCAAGTAAACCATTTCCCTGCAGGTGGTCAAATAATTGCGTAGCAACAACTCTTTCTAAGATTTTTGAAATGAAAGGGAGATTAGAGATTGGTCTATAGTTAGCTAAAGCTCCTGGATCTAACGTTGGCTTTTTGAGTAAGGGTTTAATTACAGCTGTTTTAAAAGCCTGCGGTACATGGCCTAAAATTAATGAAGAATTGATTATATGAAGAATAAAGCTACCAATAAATGGGATGATTTCTTTAAATAACCTAGTAGGAATAGGGTCTAAAAGACAAGTTGAAGGTTTGGATGAGGAAACTATTTTGTCTAACTCTAAAAGGTCAATTGGAGTAAACTCATCAAGACAGATATCAATGGAAGGAGTTGTAGTAGTTACTGTATTTAAGTTAACGGTGGGAAGAATCTGACGGATTTTATCTCTGATGGATGAAATTTTATTATTGAAAAAGTTCATAAAGTCCTGACTAGTAAGCTCTAACGGAATGCTAGGATTGACAGAGTCCTGACTCTTTGTCAACCTGGCTACAGTACTGAAAAGAAACCTGGGATTATTCTTGTTCTCATCTATTAATGCAGAATAATAACTTGTTCTAGCTTTTCTAAGAGATTTTTCTATAAATTAAAAGATGATTTCTCCAAGCTAAATAGATTTCATCTAAATTAGTGGAGTGCCATTTTCTTTCTAATTGACGAGTCTTCTGTTTTAAGCTACGAGTTTCTGTGTTGAACCAAGGAGTTAGAAATCTCTGATTAGGCTTTTTCTTTTTTAAGGGGACCACCAAGTCTAGAGTCTGATGCAGAGAAGCTGTAACACTATCTACCATGCTATCAATTACAGAAGGAGCAAGCTGTCTATAGCTTATTTCCGTTGTGTTGACACATGGCATAGAGGAAGCAATCTGCATAAATTTGGTAACAACATCATCTGAGAGGCATCTACTGTAGTAATATTTTTCTTTAGGAGCCAAATAGTCAGAAATAGTAAAATAAAAGGTTAACAGACAATGGTCTGACAGTACAGGGTTATGAGGAGACACTACCAGATTTTCTAATTCTATGCCATATGCCAGAACAAGGTCCAACGTATGGTGGAGATAATGAGTAGAATTTCGTACTTTCTGAGAAAACCCCATCAAGTCTAATGTTGAATTAAATGCCACATTAAGGCAGTCACTATCTACAGTATATCTACATATATATTAAAGTCCCCTACTATAATTATTCTATCTGATTTCAGCACTAAATCAGCTAGGAATTCAGCAAATTCAGATAAAAATTCTGAGTAGGTTGATTGCAAATAAAATTGTGTTTAGCCTAAAATTGCTAAAGTGCCCAATACTGAGGACCAGGCCTTCAAAGGAATTATAGCATGTTTTTTGCTTTATATTAACTAGTAATTTGCGAATAGTAAATTGTTGCTACTCCTCCTCCACGACCAGAACTTCTGGGATTTTGACAGTTTAAATAACCAGAGGGAGTTGATTCATTTAAACCAACATAATCCTCTTGTCCTAACCAAGTCTCTGTAAGGGATATTAAATCAATCTGATGATCAATTAACAGATCATGGACTAGCAGAGACTTGGGAGTTAGAGACCTAGTATTTAATAAACCACATTTAATTTTTAAATTATGAGGAGGAAGAGAGGCCAAATCATTCAATTTAGAGGCTTCATGTTTAATTTGAGTTTTTACCAACTTTTTGTTTAATCACTTTGGGATACTTATACATTATATTTTTATTTACTTTGGAGGGAGCAGACAATGATTCTCTGATGGGGAAGACAGGAGCTAAGTTGAGGGGTGGCAGATGAAGAGGAGCTGCAGAGAGGCGTGTAAGACTGCGACTCTGCTTCCTGGTCCCAACTCTGAGTTGTCAAGATTTGGGAAATTTGGATAAAAAAGATGCCAGATTGTTAGATAAATGAGACGCACCATCCAAAGTGGGATGGATGCTGTCTCGTCTTATAAGACCAGGTTTTCCCCATAATGAGCTCCAATTGTCAATGTAGCTCACATTTTTTGCAGGACACCACACAGACAGCCAGCGGTTGAAGGATGACAAGCGGCTAAACATGTCATCACTGGTCAGATTGGGGAGGGGCCCAGAGAATACTACAGAGGCAGACATTGTTTTGGCAAAGTCACACACCGATTCCACATTAAGTTTTGTGACTTCTGACTGCCGGAGATGGATGTCATTAATGCCAGCGTGAATAACGATTGTGGAGTATTTACAGTTACTTTTAGCCAGCATTTTCAAATTTAACTTGATGTCGCCTGCTCTGGCCCCAGGAATGCATTTGACTATTGCTGCTGGAGTCTCTAGGTTCACGTTTCTGACTACAGAGTCGCCAATGATCAGAGTTTTTTCCTCAGCAGGTGTGTTGCTGAGGAAATGGATTTTTAGAATTAACAGAATTAACACAAAAATGTAGATTGACAGAAGTATTGTTTTTTTTGAGTTTTTTTGCCGAATCCGCAGGAAGACCCAAAAACTTTTTTTTCTGCCCCATCGGCGTGAGTGTCAAGATGTTTTCCTCTAGGCTGTCCTCTGTGTCTTTACTATCGAAGCTTTAGCAATTTTCACTTGTTGCAAAAACAGTAGAGAAAAACAAAAAAAAGAAAAAAACTTATTTAAAGGCAAATGTGTTTATTTCATCAGCAGCTATATGTTTTTACACACTCTGACACTGAGCTGGATCTGAAGAGATCTGATAAGTATACCTTAAGGCAGCTTCAATAGAGGATTTCCTGGCAAATACCTAGAGTAGGAAAACCTGGGATCATTTAGCTTGAGATACTACAAAGGTAATCTGGAATGGGAATGCCTCAGGATACCCCAGAAGAAGCTGGAAAGCATGGCTGGGTAAGATGGCATTTGAAATACCACAAAGCATACATTCATTCAGTTTAATAGAACTAGAAATTATACATACATGTATGTAGGAACACTGAAAAGACTACAATTACGGCAAGTATGAACTCACTCCCAACAGTCAATCATGGGGTGTTTAGTTTGTGATGGCTAAAGTTGTGTCCTGTGATTGGCTGCTGGGACTCGGTCATAGTCTCTCCATAGTTGTAGTCCACCCAGTGATCCTACTAAGAAGAGAGCTGTTGCAGGCAATGCGGGCCCATTTAAGCTATGGGGGATGTCGGGCTGAGTGATGAAACGATAACGATAATTATCCCAAAATAACTTTTCCTCGATAGAGACATAAAACGTTTCTGATAGAACTCATTTGTTCCGTGTTTTGACAGACAGCATGAAAAGCCAATGAAAATGAGAATACACCGCAACGACCCAATCATGTGGCTGGAAGTCACGTTTGATTGACGCTCACAACAGTGTGCATAGGTGTGTACGACCAGCACATAGCCGGGGCTTAGACTAGCACACCTACTAATGCTTGGGCTAGTACAGCCGTGTAGGAGAAGAAACAGAAAACATTAATGAAAAGTCCAGTGACAACGTTACCAAAGAAGACGCCGAAACAGATGCCACCCAATGCTCAGCAGATGAGGAGATTGTTGAAAAAAACTAATTCCCGTGGTGTGGTGGTAGCTGCTGCAGAAGGCTCAGCTAAATCCCTCTCTGTGGTTGCTGTGGGCAGGGGCACCCATCAAGACTCTGGAGGAGACAGCTCTGCAGGCACATCACTGGCCGAAACAGCTGCTGTGGCGGGGGAATTCCACTAAAATGACGCAGCTGGGTGAGAGGCTGGGCGCTTCTGTATACGGGGACGCTTCTTCGTCAGTACAGGTACAGCTGGAGGGGAGGTTTTTCCCAGCCTGTGGAGCATGGGTTGGGGATTAATGGCTGAGATGAGGAGACCCATGAGTTCTGGATGGCTCCACAGGCTAGGGCACGCCTCAAGTACCTGTGCCGCTCCGTCTAGGCATTCCCGGGCCACTTCGGGAGTGTGGGAGGCTCGAGCCACCGATATTATGCCTTCTAGTACTCCAACAGCCCAGCACCCCACCTCATTCAGTCCACACATGCTGTAGTCCTTGTAGACTGACATCTCAGCAGAAAAAACAAACTTATACAAAAATAGTGGGAAGGGAAAAAAACAAAACAAAAAAGCAACTCACAGCAGCTGCTCCACACTGGCAGCGTCCTTCTGTCATAAATGCCCACCAGAGCAGGACGAAGACCCAAACGCTGGACTGTGAGTTTCAAAGATGTTTAATAATAACACAAAATAAACAGAAGACAAAAACTTGCATATGAAGGCAGGACTACATGAGGTGACAAAATAAGGTTGAAGCATGGAGCGCACCAAAGGAGGCTGAAGTGTGGGATACATGCCGGTACAACCAAGTAGCCAATATAGGGAAAAAGTGAGAACAGCCTGGACAAAACACTGGCTGAGGCGTGGAACGTACGCCGAATACAGACAGAAATTAAGACGGGGACTCCTGTCTGACACTGGGATAAGGACACTGCAACGAACTGCGTTCCAGCGCCCTTTAAATAGGCACAGAGGAAAATAATCACAAATGATGGCAGGTGTGGGTGACAAGAGCGAGAGTAATCAGACCAAACACTGACAGCTGTGACAGCCCGTGAACTTGAGCTCAAAGTGGAAATAACACAGGGCACTGTCAAAGTATAGCTGACTATAAATAAGAGATAATACAAAATAAGTCAGAGACCAGATAATATAAACAGGGGAAAATGACCCATAAAGCAAGGACAAGATAAATACAAAAACGAGAAATGCAAATACTGCAATGCTAACATCAGGCAAAGGTGAGGGTAGGCTCATGTCTAAAACCAGGCAAACATAGTTATAAAGCAAAACCGGATGGTCACGGATGCATAATAATAACAAACAAGATAACTAAACTAAGAAACAGGCGTTCTCATAACCTGAGAAAAAGGCAAATTTAATAACAAAGCATCCAAAACCAACCAGACACAATAGTGAAGTGGGGAATGGACAGAAAATAACCAGACTAATAAAGGAATGTGAGCACGGTCCCCCAACCGTACTCCACATCATGACAGAATTAAGCAGTAGACGATGGATGGATGGATATATTTTATGTATTTAAATTGTTTTATGTTTTATAATTATTTGAAATACAGTTGTATAATGTTCTACACTATATTAGTCAAGTTCAACTTCTGACAAAAAATAAATATTTAAAATTAATCTTGTTATAGCTTCACGTCCCACTTAGGAGTAAAAAGGAACTTTTATGCATGACAGAAATAGTGATTGGATTCATATCGCTATATATATATATAGATAGATAGATAGATAAGATAAGATAAGATAAGATAAGCCTTTATTAGTCCCACAATGGGGAAATTCCAGGATTGCTACAGCACAGGGATAGCAACACTCAGAGCAATAATTAAGAAGATACGAAAAATATTAAATAAGAGCAGTGGATATACATACGTACACATAAATATACAGTATAAATATATATACAAAGTGCGGAGCATTGTAGCAAGATGGAATAAACAGCATAACTGTCTACTTAGTTATCCTACATAGTATGAACATGTACCCATACATATTGTCACCCTCCGTAGCGACTGATATTGTCCTAGTTGTATACTGGAGGGGACCATTTGTGTAAGCCTGTTGCGTCTTTTGCATTCAATACTACTAGGTTGTCACATTTTTTTTTTTGCCATCTCTGCGAGCAGCCCTGCTTAGGTTATACAGTCTGACAGCCGTAGGTAGGAAGGACCTGCGAAACCTCTCGGTCGCGCACCTAGGATGATGTAGTCTACTGCTAAATGAGCTCCTCAGTGCGTTCAATATGTCCTGCATAGGGTGGGACTCGGACTCCAGCAGAGATGACAGTTTAGCCACCATCCTTCTCTCTCCTATCTCCTCCACTGGGTCAAGGCGCTGCCCCAGGACAGAGCTAGCTTTCTTGATCAGTTTGTTCAGTCTCTTCCTATCGGCTGCTGTAATGCCGTTGCCCCAGCAGACCACTCCAAAAGTGATGGCTGATGCCACCACTGTGTCATAGAATGTCTTCAGCAGCGCCCCTTGTACACCAAAAGACCTGAGCCTCCTCAGTAGGAACAGCCTGCGCTGTCCCTTCTTGTAGAGTGCGTCGGTATTGTGTGACCAGTCTAGTTTATTGTTCAGATGAACACCAAGGTACTTGTAGAATGTCACCATCTCAATGTCTGTTCCCTGTATGTTTACTGGTGCTGTGAGGGGTTGTCCTTGCCTGCGGCAGTCCACCACCAGCTTCTTAGTTTTCCTCGCGTTGATCTGGAGGCAGTTCCGATGGCACCAGTCCACGAAGTCCTGGGTAAGTCCTCTGTACTCAGCTTCATCTCTGTTGGAGATGAGGCCAACGATCGCAGAGTCGTCAGAGAACTTCTGTAGATGGCAGTGTGTTGTGTTGTGTGAGAAGTCCGCAGTATAAAGGGTGAATAGGAAGGGAGCCAAAACCGTTCCCTGGGGGGCCCCCGTGCTACCGATGATCATGTCAGACACACAATCTCAGGTTCTCACAAACTGTGGCCGGTTAGTGAGGTAGTCCAGGATCCATGATGACAGGTGCTGATCCACCCCTGCGCACAGCAGCTATATATATATAACACCGTTCAAAAGTTTGGGGTCACTTAGAAATTTCCTTATTTATGAAAGAAAAGCACTGTTTTTTTTTCAATGAAGATAACTTTAAACTAATCAGAAATACACTCTAATATCTAATATACATTGCTAATGTGGTAAATGACTATTCTAGCTGCAAATGTCTGGTTTTTGGTGCAATATCTACATAGGTGTATAAGATAAGGTAAGATAAGCCTTTATTAGTCCCACAATGGGGAAATTCCAGGATTGCAACAGCACAGGGATAGCAACACTCAGAGCAACAATCAGAAGGCAAGAAAAAACAAGAGCAGCTAGTATACATATGTACATATTACTATAAATATATATATATCTATATATATATATATATATATATATATATATATATAGACACACAGTGCGGAGCATTGTGGTTGGTGGATGTGCAGCAGAAAGTCTAAGCTTTCTCTCCGCGGATACGGCGGGCCAGCTGGATGTCTTTGGACATGATGGTGACCCTCTTGGCGTGGATGGCGCACAGGTTGGTGTCCTCAAAGAGACCCACCAGGTAGGCCTCGCTGGTCTCCTGCAGAGCCATGACGGCGGAGCTCTGGAAGCGCAGGTCGGTCTTGAAGTCCTGAGCGATCTCCCTCACCAGGCGCTGGAAGGGCAGCTTACGGATGAGCAACTCCGTGGATTTCTGGTAGCGATGGATCTCTCTCAGAGCCACGGTACCGGGCCTGTAACGGTGAGGCTTCTTCACTCCGCCGGTGGCCGGAGCGCTTTTCAGAGCAGCCTTAGTGGCCAGCTGCTTCCTGGGGGCTTTTCCTCCAGTAGATTTACGGGCGGTCTGCTTGGTTCTTGCCATCGCTCTTTATTATTCTGTCTTATATTTCTTGCACGCCGCCTGAACTCCAGCCCGGCACCCGCGTCGTTTTCGCTTCAGTTCTCCCGGTATGTCGAGTTTCTCTGTTAGCACCAGGTGGCGGTTGAGTGCTAGCTAGCTCTTCCCTGCTGTATCGTCTCCTGCTGTAAACAGTGGCTCCGTCTGCCGACTCGGGAGACCTTTGGGGCGATCTGTGTGTCCCTGATATATATAGAGTGAAAGGTGTAGAAAGAAGAAGGAAGATAAAAAAAAAAAAGGCAGTTGCAAAAGGCAGCCAACTCGTGTGGTGCCAGAACCAGAGGATAGAGGCCCATTTCCAGCAACTATCACTCCAGTGTTCTAATGGTACAATGTGTTTGCTCATTGCGTCAGAAGGCTAATGGATGATTAGAAAACCCTTGTGCAATCATTGTTAGCACAGCTGAAAACAGTTTAGCTGGTTAAAGAAGCTATAAAACTGACCTTCCTTTGAGCAGGTTGGGTATCTGGAAAAAATTATTATTTCAAATACAAATCATTATTTCTAACCTTGTCAATGTCTTGACTATATTTTCTATTCATTTTACAACTCATGGTGGTAAATAAGTGTGACTTTTCATGGAAAACACAAAATAATTGTCTGGGTGACCCCAAACTTTTGAATGGTAGTGTATATATACATACATATACAAGGTTTCCTCTGGTAACATTTCTGTGTGGCGGCCCGCCGCGCTAAGGAAGTTTACTGACGTGCCTAAAATTTATTAATTTAAGAAAAATTAAATATGGAAGAAATGCTCTGCAAGCGCGCACATGAACAACACGTGTGACTGTCATCCGTGTGGAAGCGCCCCACGCGCCTGGCGCCCACATGACCGTTTCTACAGGCAGAGCGTGTCTCTGTAGCGTTGCTGTCCAAGAGAAACATGAGCTTATTAAAGTACTTTAAATGTGGAAAAAAGTACAAGAGAGTGGAGGCATTTATGGTGGTTTTAACCTGCTGGTAACTGGAACAATGAAGAGTTGCTTAGCTTACAGGTCTGGTTAGGCTTCATTGCAGGGAAAGACAAGAGTGACTGATGAATCGCTGAGGATTTACTTCACCAGCTACTGCAATATTAACTAATAATTTATGTTCATTATTATGAACCTGGCAAGTTAAGATGACCGAAATTCACAAAGTCAGTGACTTTAATCCGTCAGCAGCCTTCAGACAAACTAAACGTGCCAAGATTTGGATTTCAAAATAAGGAAGAATCAGAATCAGATTTATTGCCATTGTTCATGTAGTACACAAACTAGGAATTTGTCTCGGTGCAATGCTGCAACATTAAACATGATAAAATAAAAGAAATAAACTATACATGCAATAAAGTGTAGAATAAGAGTAAGTGATACTAGTCAGCAGTTAAAATATATTAGCGAGCAGCAGATACTGTGGAGAACCATATAGTGCAGTCGGTAATGCAGGAAGAAAACAGTGATGATTGACATGAGTCTGGTTGAGCTGTTGTACATAGTGCACGAGAGTCAATAAGTCACTTAGTGTTCAGCAGTCTGATGGCAGAGGGGAAGAAGCTGTTCATGTGACGGGAGGTTTTAGTCTGGATGGACCGAAGTCTTCTACCTGAGGGGAGAGGGGCAAACAGTACGTGACCAGGGTGTGAGGGATCGGCTATGATCCGGCCAGCACGCCTCCGGGTCCTGGAGATGTACAGATCCTGGAGAGATGGGAGCTTGCAGCCGATCACCTTCTCAGCAGTGTGCACGACGCGCTGGTTTTTCCTGCTGTCTGGTTAGTGAGAAGAATTCTAAAAAAAAAAAAAAAACTGCAAATATATAGAAATATTATAACAGAAATAACTGCATCTTTGGTCATTTAAGTTAATTTATTTCTTTGAATTCAGAGTTATTGTTCTGTTCTGGCTCTACAAAATTATGGTCAAAAGTTTAAATTGTATGAGGAAAAAAGTAAAAAATCTGCCACATTCTATTTCACATTTATTAAAAAAAACAGCAATTTTATAATAGTCTGCCTTTGTCCATCGGACAGACCTCTTGACTGTCCAGTTTTAAAACTCCTCTTAAAACCCATTTTTATTCTCTGGTGTTTGACCCAGTTTGAGACACTGATTTTATTTGTTCTTATTGTCTCTATTGTATGACGATTGTTTTGTTTGTGCTGTTTTGTCCTTTAGCTGTATTTTATTGTTTTTATATTTTATTTATTGTTGATGTACAGCACTTTGTGTCAACTGTCGTTTTTAAAGAGCTTTATAAATAAAGTTGGATTGGATTAAAAAAGATAAACATTAACCATAAAATAATCCACAAATTTATAATAGTCTCAAATGTACAAGAGAAAATTACAAATTTGAGGAAAATGGTTGCAAATTTAGATAAATTTACAGAGAAAAGTAGAAAACTATAAGAAAATTGCTATAAATTTTGGAGAAAAACCTCAAACCTTCAAGACTGAAGTCATTACTCAGGTTTTTAAGTGGGGGCTCTTTGTACCCTTAACTCAACCAGAAATTTTTGGTTGTCTACTTTTAATTATTAATTTCAAAGCACTGCTTTTACATGAGTAGAATTTCTGGCTACTATACCCACCTCTGATCATATAATTTAAGTATGAATGAGTAAATTCCTATTAGGAATGTTTTTCCCTTCCCTTTCCTACTCTTTGTCAATGGAAAAAAAAAAGAAACACTAGAATAAAAATACAAAAAAATACACATTTTGTTTTTTTATGTAAACCATGAAAAAAAAAATCCTGCAGGACAAAACATGACACTTGGTATTTTCTAGCCTGCTTGTATACCACCATAGACAGAGAGAGAACCTGAATTAGACAGAGCTCAGAGAGGGAAAGGTGAGACAGAAGAGAGGAGCCAAGGAGAGGAAAGTGTTCAGGCAGAGGGTCCATGAGAGGTGAGAGCAGAGGGAGGAGAAAAGGATGACAACAGTAAAAAGTCCAAACACAGGACATCTGGGTGGGACCCCAACTGGCCCAATATTCCAACATTCAAGCCTTGGTAGTACAATTCTTCAAAACTTCCATTATGTATTATTACTGTGCAAAATTAAAAAAAAAGAAAAAAGAAATAGTGTAAAATTAACATTTCCGGTTACAATCATGGTTACAATCCAGTTACAATCATGTCATGTGTCACCCCCCTCCCCCCACAGAAAAATATGTTGCCACCGCACCAAGATCTTTAAGCCAGAGGAAACACTGTGTGTGTGTGTGTGTGTGTGTATATATACACACACTCTCTTTTTTTTTTTTTTTTTTTCCGGTTCCGGTTCCGCCGGACCGGTGGCGCCACACGAGTCGGCTGCCTGTTGCAACAGCCTTTTCTTTTTATCTTCCTTCTTCTTTCTACACCTTTCACTCTGTATATATATCACGGACGCACGGATCGCCCCGGGGGTCTCCCGGGTCGGCGGACGGAGCCACGGTTTGCAGCGGGAGACGTTACAGCGGGGAGGAGCTAGTGCTAGCTAGCACTTGGCCGCCGCCCGGTGCTAATGGGAAACTCGACATACCGGGAGCTGTAGCGAAAACGATGCGGGTGCCGGGCTGGAGTTTAGGCGGCGTGAAAGAAATATAAGACAGAATAATAAAGAGCGATGGCAAGAACCAAGCAGACCGCCCGTAAAATCTACTGGAGGAAGAAGCCCCCCCCCCAGGAGACAGCTAGCCACCAGGGCTGCTCGGAGAGGCGCTCTGGCCACCGGCAGAGTGAAGAGGCCTCGCCGTCACAGGCCCGTGGCTCTGAGAGAGATCCGTCGCTGCCAGAAATCCACGGAGCTGCTCATCCGTAAGCTGCCCGTCCAGCGCCTGGTGAGGGAGATCGCTCAGGACTTCAAGACCGTCCTGCGTTTCCTGAGCTTCGCCGTCATGGCTCTGCAGGAGACCTGCGAGGCCCACCTGGTGGGTCTCTTCTTCGCTAAGGGGGTCATCATCATGCCCAAACACTTCCAGCTGGCCCGCTGCATCCGCGGAGAGAGAGCTTAGACTTTCTGCTGCACATTCACCAGCCATAATGCTCTGCACTGTGTGTCTATATATATATACATTTATAGTAATATGGACATATGTTTACTAGATGTTGTTTTTTCTTGCCTTCTGATTGTTGCTCTGAGTGTTGTGTCCCTATGCTGTTGCAATCCTGGAATTTCCCCATTGTGGGACTAATAAAGGCTTATCTTATCTTATCTTATATATATATATATATATACACTCACCGGCCACTTTATTAGGTACACCATGCTAGTAACGGGTTGGACCCCCTTTTGCCTTCAGAACTGCCTCAATTCTTCGTGGCATAGATTCAACAAGGTGCTGGAAGCATTCCTCAGAGAGTTTGGTCCATATTGACATGATGGCATCACACAGTTGGCGCAGATTTGTCGGCTGCACATCCATGATGCCAATCTCCCGTTCCACCACATCCCAAAGATGCTCTATTGGATTGAGATCTGGTCACTGTGGAGGCCATTTGAGTACAGTGAACTCATTGTCATGTTCAAGAAACCAGTCTGAGATGATTCCAGCTTTATGACATGGCGCATTATCCTGCTGAAAGTAGCCATCAGAAGTTGGGTACATTGTGGTCATAAAGGGATGGACATGGTCAGCAACAATACTCAGGTAGGCTGTAGCGTTGCAACGATGCTCAATTGGTACCAAGGGGCCCAAAGAGTGCCAAGAAAATATTCCCCACACCATTACACCACCACCACCAGCCTGAACCATTGATACAAGGCAGGATGGATCCATGCTTTCATGTTGTTGACGCCAAATTCTGACCCTACCATCCGAATGTCGCAGCAGAAATCGAGACTCATCAGACCAGGCAACGTTTTTCCAATCTTCTATTGTCCAATTTCGATGAGCTTGTGCAAATTGTAGCCTCAGTTTCCTGTTCTTAGCTGAAAGGAGTGGCACCCGGCGTGGTCTTCTGCTGCTGTAGCCCATCTGCCTCAAAGTTCGACGTACTGTGCGTTCAGAGATGCTCTTCTGCCTACCTTGGTTGTAACGGGTGGTTATTTGAGTCACTGTTGCCTTTCTATCAGCTCGAACCAGTCTGGCCATTCTCCTCTGACCTCTGGCATCAACAAGGCATTTCCGCCCACAGAACTGCCGCTCACTGGATATTTTTTCTTTTTCGGACCATTCTCTGTAAACCCTAGAGATGGTTGTGCGTGAAAATCCCAGTAGATCAGCAGTTTCTGAAATACTCAGACCAGCCCTTCTGGCACCAACAACCATGCCACGTTCAAAGTCACTCAAATCACCTTTCTTCCCCATACTGATGCTCGGTTTGAACTGCAGGAGATTGTCTTGACCATGTCTACATGCCTAAATGCACTGAGTTGCCGCCATGTGATTGGCTGATTAGAAATTAAGTGTTAACGAGCAGTTGGACAGGTGTACCTAATAAAGTGGCCGGTGAGTGTATATATATATACAGTATATACACACATATATATACACACACACATATATATATACATATGTGTGTGTGTGTGTGTGTGTGTGTGTGTGTGTGTGTGTGTGTATCAGTCACAGTCATTTGCTGATTGTACATCAGCAAACGCTGCCTAAATCATCAAGGTGTGACAGGGCCTTTACACAATGTCCCACCTTCACCGGAATTACGGTTATATAAAAACTTACATTGTCTCCAACACTTACGCTCAGTCCAACATAAGTATCAGCCATGCAGTCACAATTCAATAGGATTCCTGCACCTTAGGGTGGCACGGTACCAGCTGAAAGAATGGAGTGGCCCAGTGAGGGGGCTGTCACATTCAAAGAAGAAAGCTGGACAAAAATGTGCAATGTTACCCAACTGGCTGCAGAACAAATGTAAACATGTATGCATACATGTATACAGGGAGCACTGACCAGAGTTCATCAGCACCAGCATGCATAGAACAAATCCAGGCTGACCGGACAGGGCTCACGATATGTTATGGTGGGGGGGTGTGTGACCCAAAAGCAGACTCGGGAGAAAGCAATAATAGATGTGAACACTGATCTTTATTACAAGGATTGTGCAAATAAATGTGTAAAGTGGAGACGCGAGAGTCTGGCAACCCTATGGGGGGAGAGCAGAGGGACAGGTTAGTTTAAGTGAAGCAGTTTAGTGCTTTGTAAAAGTTTATCTGTTATGCTTACGCTTCAGCAGGGGTGAGCAGCTGGGAGCATGTGAAAGTCCTCCACGCTGGTGAAACAGGCTGCCAGGGGGAAGTGTGCTGAGGTGCTGCAGGGAAGTCTCCAGGGGATGCTATGGACAGGCTGGCCAGGTCTGCATGCTGGGGAGTGAGAGTGAAGAGCAGAAGGGATAACAGTGGTAAGTCGACTTACGTGGGGAATCCAAGAGGCTAATTCCAGTATCCAGAGGCAGGCTGGGGTCGGGGCACGTTAGGCAAGAACTCAGGCAGGCAGGTAATTTCAAATGGGCAGGCAGTCTCAGGGTCTAGAGCAAGCAAAAATCACAAAACTTGGCAAGGCAGAATGAAATAGAGCACAGATCAGGCTGTGTGTAGGTCAACATTACCAGGCAGAGTGAAGGGAGAGCGCCCTGTTTAAAGGACTACACTGATTAACCACAGGTGATGCACAAGGCTGCAGCAATGGAATGAGTCTAATGGGAGGGAGAGAGAGGCAGGGAGACAGAGCAAACACAGACCATGACAGTACTCCCCACTCAACGGACGCCTCCTGGTGTCACCGTAGGATTGTCGGGGTGGCGTTCATAAAAGGTCCTGATGAGAGAATCGTCCATAATAAATGACTCGGGAATCCATGATCTCTCCTCAGGACCATAGCACTTCCAATCCAGCAAAAACTCTGACCCCGGCGGTGAGTATCGACGATGCACGTGACTGCGTAGACCAGGCCACCGTCGACCATCTTGGGTAGTGGCGGGGGTTTAGATGGCGGGCACAGGGAACTGGCAAACACTGGCTTGACCTGGGAGGTGTGGAAAATGGGGTTGATGCGAAGAGAGGGAGGAAGGCTGAGTTGCACAGAAACAGGAGTAAAAATGGAGGAGATAGTGAATCGGCCACCAAAGCAAGGAGACAGTTTCTTAGAGTCTGATTTCAAGGGAAAGATCTTGGTGGAAACCCATACCTTGTCTCCCACTGAATATGTGGGGGCAGGGATTATCTTCTGGTTGGCCATTTCTCCTCTTGAGATCGAAGGAGGTGTCCTGCCAAAAGCGGCGACATCTGGCCATATGGTTGGTGATGCTCGGGACAGCAATCTCTTCCTCCTTGTTGGGCGGGGGGAGGGGGGGTTATATCCCAGTGACGCCTCAAAGGTGGGGGGGGGACACCCATGGCAGCAGACATGGCAGTGGTATGGGCATACTCCACCCAGGGCAGGTAGGTGCTCCATGACACAGGGTCAGATGTAATGACGCACCGCAGGAATGCTTCCAGCTCCTGGTTGGCCCGCTCGTGCTGTCCATTAGATTGAGGGTGGTACCCGGAGGACAAACTGACCGTGGCTTCGATGGACTTAAAGAAAGCCTTCCACACTTGTGAGATGAACTGGGGCCCCTGATCCGAAACGATGTCGTTTGTGATACCATGTAGCCTGACGCCGTGGATGGTGAGGAGATTAGCCATCTCCAAGGCTGATGGTAACTTGCACAGGGGGATGAAATGCACTGCCTTGGAGAACCTGTCCATCATTGTCAGGATGACGGTGAAGCCATGAGACGGTGGTAGCCCGGTGACAAAAATCCAAGGTGATGTTGGACCAGGGGTGGCTGGGAATGGGAAGGGGATGGAGCAACCCGGTGGGGGTGGGGGGGGTGAGGGACTTGCCTGCTGAGCACTGTGGGCATGCCTTGATGTATTCACATACATCATAGTCCATGGTCGGGCACCAAAACATGCGGTGAAGGGAGGACAGGGTTCTGGCTACCCCTGGATGGCAGGAAAATTTAGCCGCATGAAGCCAGTGAATGACCTCCCCCTTAATGCCCCCAGGGTTCGGATCAGTGACTTGAGTCTCCTCCACCTTACGCAAAATGTCCCAAGAAAGGGCTCCAACGATGACAGAGATGGGAATGATTGTTTCCTCACTGGGCGGAGTAGTGTCGGTAGCAAACTGTCTGGAGAGGGGGTCAGGCTTAGTATTCTTTGAGCTGGGTCTCTAGGTTATGGTAAAGTGGAAATGGTCAAAGAATAGTGTCCACCTGGCCTGGTGTGAATTGAGTCATTTGGCTGTTCTGATGTACTCCAGGTTCCTTTGATCAGTCCACAACAGGAGCGGCTTGGTAAAACCCTCCAGCCAGTGGCGCCACTCTTCCAGCACTAGCTTAACTGCCAGCAGCTCTTGGCCACTGATGTAATTTCTCTCGGCAGAAGACAGTCACCGAGAGAAAAAGGCACAAGGACAGATCTTATTATCAGTGCTCGAGCGCTGGGAGAGGACCGCCCCTACCCCAGTGTCAGAGGCATCCACCTCCACAATGAACTGTTGTTCCTGGTTGGGCTGAGTAAGGATGGGGGCGTCGATGAATTTGGCCTTGAGGGTGAAGAATGCTGCATTGGCCTCGTCTGACCAAAAGAAGGGTAGCTTTGTAGATGTCAGGCTGGTGAGTGGGGAGGCTACAGTGCTATAATTTCTGACAAACCTCCGGTAGAATTTAGCAAAACCTGAGAACTGTTGGAGGCTCTTTCTGGAGGTGGGTATGGGCCAATCTGTTACTGCCTGCACTTTCTTTGAGTCTGATTTGATCTGGCTCTCAGAAATAATGAACCCCAGAAAAGAGGTGGTGGTGGTGTGGAATTCACATTTTTCTGCTTTCACAAACAGCTGGTTCTCCAGGAGCTGTTGGCGCACCTTCCGCACATGGACCCTTGCTGCCAGGGAACGAGAGAAAATAAGGACGTCATCCAGATAAACAAATACAAATGTACCCATAAAATCCCACAGGATGTCATTGATTAAGATCTGGAATACCGCTGGGGTGTTGGTGAGGCCAAAGGGCATGACCAGGTACTCAAAGTGGCCAGTAGGGGTATGGAATGCTGTTTTTCCTCATCTCCTTCCCGGATTCGGACCCGATGGTAAGCGTTTTTGAGGTCTAGCATGGTGTAGATGGTGGAACCCTGGAGTTGGTCAAAAGCACAGTTAATCAGAGGCAGAGCATATTTATAACTGACAATGATGTTGTTGAGCTCCTGGAAATCAATACATGGGCAGAGTGACCCGTCCTTCCTACCCACGAAGAAGAATCCGGCTCCCAGGGCAGATGATGAGTAACAAATGATACCAGCGCTCATGGACTCTTTGATATATTTATCCATAGCCTCCCTCTCAGGGGCAGACATACTATAAAGGTGGCTGGAGGTTAATCATGCCCCCTATTGGAGCTCAATGGCACAATTGTAGGGTCGCTGAGGAGGGAGTGACAGTGCTTTAGTCTTACTGAAAGCAGGTGCTAAATCATGGTAGCTAGAGGGTACATTGGTCAGATCTGGGAGTTCAGTAGTGGGAGGCGGAGTGGGGATGTGGGGGGGCCGGGAAGCTGACTGGAGACAGGCGGACAGGCAAAATAGGCTCCAGCAGCTTGTAGTCCCCCTACCCCAGTCAATAGTGGGATTATGGAGTCTGAGCAATGGGTAGTCTAGAACTATGGGGTAAGTGGAAACAGGGAGGACAAAAGACTCTAGGTCTTCCCAATGGTTTCCCGAGGACAGCATAGTTAAGGAAACAGTTTGCTGGGAGACCTGAGACATGGGTTGGCCAGATAGAGTGACTTCCCCTATGGGATGCTGAAGCTTTTTGCAGGGTATTTTTAGTTGCGTCACCAGAGTCTCAGAAATAAAAGTTCTGTTCAGCCCTAGAATCAATAAGAGCAGAACTAACATGCTCAGTGTGTTTGCGTAAAAACCTAATGGGTAGTGTGAAATATGTTCGTAGGGGCCCAGATGTATTACCCGCTAATATCCCTACTGTGACTAATGGGCAGTACCTTTTCCCTTCATGGGACACCGATCAACCAAATGACCCGATTGCCCACAGTAGAGACACAGCCCCGCCTTGTGGCATCGCTGCCGTTCAGCTCAAGGAAGTTTATACTGGTCTATGGCCATAGCTTCTAGTGAGTTGGGGGGGGGGGGGGGGTCTGCGTGCAGGGTGAGCGGGCTACCAGCCGAGAGTTGGACCACTGCTCCCTTCAGCACTCTCATAGCCTATTATCCAGCTTAATCACAAGGGTGATAAGGGTGATCAAGTGACTTGGATTCCTCCTGAAAATGGGTGAGCTTGTTGCGGAGAGTGGAGTTAAGCCTGTGAGTAAAAGTTGAGTGCAGTATGATGTCATCCCAGCCTGCGGAAGCCACGAGGACTTGGAAGTCAGTGGCGTGCTCGGCTGCTGATCTAGCGCCTTGGCGAATCGACATGAGTTGGGAGGCCACTGTCCCTTCCCACTCGGAGTGATCAAACACCCAGGTGAATCCCTCTGCAAAATGGTTGAAAGTGTAAGAGTGAATATTCGGCCCCTGGATAATAGCTTGCACCCATGAGAGGGCACGCGCGTCGAGAAACTCAGTAGCGTAAGCTATCCGACTGCGGTTGGAGGGGAAATTGTCCGGGACTCAAAGACGAGCTGGCACTGTAAAAGAAATCCGCTGGCTCCCCCTAACCGACCATTATAACGTGGAGGTGTGGAGACTAAGAGGGAACGGCCCGACCGGGTGGAGGAGCTAGCAGAAGCAGCGGGGGCAATGGAGGAGATGGCAGTGACGAGGCCCTGAATGGTGGTCTCCAGCTGGGTCAAACACTCGGTGAGTTTGTTTAGTTCACTTAACGAGACCTGGTTCTGATACTCGGCCTGACCTAGCTGTTGCTCGAGCTGATCTTTTATTGCTTCCATCCCTTGTCCGCTGGGTCAGTCTGCTGGTGACCTACTGTTATGGTGGGGGTGTGTGACCCAAAAGCAGACTCGGGAGAAAGCAATAATAGATATGAACAAGGATCTGTATTACAAGGATTGTGCAGGTAAATGTGCAAAGTAGAGATGCAAGAGTCTGTCAGCCCTATGGGGGGAGAGCAGAGGGACAGGTTAGTTTAACTGAAGCAGTTTAGTGCTTTGTAAAAGTTTATTTGTTATGCTTATGCTTCAACAGGGGTGAACAGCTGGGAGCAGATGAAAGTCCTGCACGCTGGTGAAACAGGCTGCCAGGGGGAAGCGTGCTGAGGGAAAGTCACCAGGGGATGCTGTGGACAGGCTGGCCAGGCCTGTGTGCTGGGGAGTGAGAGTGAAGAGCAGAAGGGATAACAATTCAATTCAGCTTTATTTATACAGCGCCATATCGCAACAGAAGCCATCTCGTGGTGCCACAAATGCAGAGAAAACCCCACAATCTCAGAAAAACCCAGCAATCAGGTGATCCCCTATGAGCAAGCACTTAGCAACAGTGGAGAGGAAAAACTCCCACTTAATAGGAAGAAACCTCTAACAGAACCAGGCTCAGGGAGGAGCAGTCATCTGCTGCGACTGGCTGGGGGTGAGGGGATAGAGAGGGTGGAAAGGACAGACATAAAGAACATAACAGTACATTATTGGGGGTCAACCAGCAGTGTGAATCAAATAACAGCAGAACAAAAATGGGGTTAAGAGACACAAAATCCCTCCTTAATCGTAAGCTATATTAAAAAGGAAGGATTTTACCCTGTTCTTAAAAACAGAGACCGAGTCTGACTCCCGGACCCAGAGTGGTAACTGGTTCCAGATAGAGGGAGCTTGGTAGCAGAAGGCTCTGCCTCCCAATGTACTTTTGGAGATTCTGGGCACCACAAGTAAGCCAGCATTTTGGGAGCGTAATGCTCTATTAGGATTAAGAGCTTTGAAGGTGAGAAGAAGGATTTTAAACTCGATTCTAAATTCTATGGGAAGCCAATGAAGGGAGGACAGAACCGGGGAGATATGATCTCTTTTTCTAGAGCCAGTTAAAACTCTAGCAGCAGCATTTTGAATCAACTGAAGATTTTTTAAGGATATTTTGGGACAACCAGATAAAAGCGAATTACAATAATCTAATCGAGAACTGACAAAGGCGTGAATCAGTTTCTCAGCATCATTCAGAGACAAGATGCTCCTAATCTTGGCAATGTTGTGCAGATGGTAGAAGGCAGTCTTAGAAACAAATTTAATATGTGAGTTAAAGGACAGATCTTGATCAAAAATAACTTCAAGGTTCCTCATAGAACTATTCAGAGTGAGAGTGGCGGCATCTAAATTAAGGGCATGATTTGGGAAGGAATTTCTAAGATGTTTTGGGCCAACAAGAATGACTTCAGTCTTATCTGAGTTTAATAGTAGAAAATTACAAGTCATCCAAGCTTTGATATCCTTAAGACAGGCATTTAACTTGGCTAATTGATTACGATCGGGTTTCATTGACAGGTATAGTTGTGCGTCATCTGCATAACAGTGAAAATGTAAACAGTGCTTTCTAATGATATTACCTTACGGAAGCATACAGTTAGGCCCAAAAATATTTGGACAGTGACACAAGTTTTGGTTTTTTAGCTGTTTACGAAAACATATTCAGGATACAATTATATAATCAATATGGGCTTAAAGTGCAGACTCTCAGCTGTAATTTGAGAGTATTCACATCGAAATTGAAGCAAGGGTTTAGGAATTACAGCTCTTTAATATGTAGCCGCCTCTTTTTCAAGGGACCAAAAGTAATTGGACAATTGACTCAGAAGGCTGCAAAAAAACCCCCCAAAAAAACAAGGCTGCATGGGCTCTTCCCTCGTTAACCTGTCATCAATTAAGCAGTTAAAAGGTCTGGAGTTGATTCCAGGTGTGGCGTTTGCATTTGGAAGCTGTTGCTGTGAACACACAACATGCGGTCAAAGGAGTTCTCAATGGAGGTGAAACAGACCATCCTGAGGCTGAAAAAAGAAGAAATCCATCAGAGAGATAGCAGAAATGTTAGGAGTGGCCAAATCAACAGTTTGGTACATTCTGAGAAAAAAAGAGTGCACCGGTGAGCTTGGGAACTCAAAAAGGCCTGGACGTCCACGGAAGACAACAGTGGTGGATGATCACAGAATCCTTTCCATGGTGAAGAACAACCCCTTCACAACATCCACTCAAGTGAAGAACACTCTCCAGGAAGTAGGTGTATCAGTATCTAAGTCTACCATAAAGAGAAGACTTCATGAGAGTAAATACAAAGGATTCACCACAAGGTGCAAACCATGAATCAGCCTCAAAAATAGAAAGGCCAGAATTGACTTTGCCAAAAAACACCCGAAGAAGCCATCCCAGTTCTGGAACAGCATTCTTTGGACAGATGAGACTAAGATCAACCTGTACCAGAATGATGGGAAGAAGAAAGTTTGGAGAAGAATTGGAACAGCTCATGATCTAAAGCACTACATCTTCTGTAAAACATGGTGGAGGCAGTGTGATGGCATGGGCATGCATTGCTTCCAATGGCACTGGGTCACTTGTGTTTATTGATGATGTGACAAAAGACAGAAGCAGCCGGATGAATTCTGAAGTGTATAGGGATATACTTTTTGCTCAGATTCAGCCAAATGCAGCAAAGCTGATTGGACGGCGCTTCACCAATGATCCAAAACATACTGCAAAACAACCCAGGAGTTTTTTAAAGCAACGAAGTGGAATATTCTGCAATGACCGAGTCAATCACCAGATCTCAACCCAATCGAGCATGCATTTCACTTGCTCAAGACAAAACTTAAGGCAGAAAGACCCCCAGACAAGCAACAACTGAAGACAGCTGCAGTAAAGGCCTGGCAAAGCATCACAAAGGAGGAAACCCAGCATTTGGTGATGTCCATGGGTTCCAGACTTCAGGCAGTCATTGCCTGCAAAGGATTCTCAACAAAATATTGAAAAGTAACATTTTACTTAGGGTTATGTTTATTTGTCCAATTACTTTTGAGCCCCTGAAATGAGGAGCGTTTGTATAAAAATAGCTACAATTCCTACATGTTGTCACATGGGGTGAGACGCCGTGTCATCCGGCGCTCAGACCATATTCCCCCTCAGCCCGGCTCTTACTGTGACAGCGTCTCAGCGGGCTTCCAGCATTCAGTTATACGAGACGGCTGGAGCCCAATTAACCCTCATCAGCTGAGGCGCTGCTAATGAGTATTAAAGGGAGCAGCTCTGATCATTCGGGGCTGTGACTTCGCACATCGAAGGCTGGAACCCCTACGCCCGGCGCCAGCCACCTGCTCATCGTTCTGCATTATTTGTGAGTGTTACACCTGTATGAGTATTTGTGCTTTTTGGCCCCACGAGGCCGTGTTCCTTATTCCCTGTTCCCTATCACAATAAAACATCGCAAACTCACTGGCTCGCCCTCGGCTCTCATTGTGTGGCTTGCGAGGGCCACACGTAACACATGTTTATTCATATATTTTTGTTCAACCCCTTGAATTAAACCTTAAAGTCTGCACTTCAATTCCATTGTAGTTGTTTCATTTCAAATCCAATGTGGTGGCATGCAGAGCCCAAATCATGAAGATTGTGTCACTGTCCAAATATTTCTAGGCCTAACTGTATATAAACTAAAAAGAGTAGGGCCCAACAGGGATCCCTGTGAAACTCCTTGACTGAGCTTAGAGTTGGAAGAAAATTCATCACTGATGTGAACAAACTGAAATCTATCGGACAAGTAAGATCTAAACCACTGCAACGGAGTTCCATTTAGTCCAACATAGTGTTCTAATCTATCAAGTAGAATGGCATGATCGATAGTGTCAAAGGCTGCACTAAGCTCTAAAAGAACAAGAACAGAGACAAGTCCATTATCAGATGCGATCAGGAGGTCATTAGTGAGTTCCATTTAGTCCAACATAGTGTTCTAATCTATCAAGTAGAATGGCATGATCGATAGTGTCAAAGGCTGCACTAAGCTCTAAAAGAACAAGAACAGAGACAAGTCCATTATCAGATGCGATCAGGAGGTCATTAGTGACCTTCACTAAGGCAGTTTCAGTGCTGTGAACTCTGAACCCAGATTGAAACTCCTCAAGCAAACCAACTCCCTGCAAGTGGTCAAACAATTGAATCGGTGAATTCAAAAGGGGCCCAAGTCCCCATTGAAAAAGTGTAGACTTGGGCCCTTTTTGGATTCACCGATTCAATTGCGAAGCAGCAACTCTTTCCAAAATTTTTGAAATGAAAGGCAAATTAGAGATTGGTCAATAGTTGGCCAAAACTCCCAGATCGAGCGTCAGTTTTTTGAGTAGGGGTTTAATTACAGCAACTTTAAAAGCCAGTGGTACATAACCAAGAGTTAAAGAAGAATTAATAATAAGAAGAATACGGCTACCAATAATTGGGAAAATAATTTTAAATAACCTGGTGGGAATAGGGTCCAAAAGGCAAGATGAAGGTTTAGATGAGGATATTATTTTATCCAACTCCAAGAGGTCGATTGGAGTAAACTTATCTAAACAGATATCAATTGAGGGAGTTGTAGTAATTAATGTACTTGAGTTTACGGTAGGAAGAATCTGACTGATTTCATCTCTAATAGATAAAATTCTATGATTGAAGAAGTTCAGAAAGTCCTGACTAGAAAGCTCAGGTGGGATGCAAGGATTGACCGAGTCCTGGCTCTTTGTAAGCCTGACTATAGTGTTGAAGAGAAACCTGGGGTTATTCTTGTTTGCTTCTATTAATGCAGAATAATCAATCAATCTTTATTTTGGATAGATTAAAAGTACAGATTAAAAGAAACAGAATAATATAACAAAGGGGGGAAGAAAATCCAACAAGGTCAAATTAGACAATAACTCCTCTGATTATACAGTTTAATGCAGAATAGTAGCTTGATCTAGCTTTTCTAAGAGATTTTTTATAGATTAAGAAATGATTTCTCCACACTAAATAGAATTCATCTAAATTAGTATAACACCATTTCCTTTCCAATTGACGAGTCTTCTGTTTTAAGCCACGAGTTTCTGACCAAGGGGTTAGAAATCTCTGGTTAGACTTTTTCATTTTTAAAGGGGCTACCAAATCTAGAGTCCAATGCAGAGAGGCTGTAACACTATCAACCATGCTATCAATTACGAATGGAGCAGACTCCATCTTTTATTTCTGTTGTTTCTGTTGTGTTGACCCATGGTATAGAGGAGACAATCTGCAAAAATTTGGTAACAACGTTATCAGAAAGACATCTGCTGTAGTAGTATTTTTTTTAGGAAACAAGTAATCAGAGATAGTGAAATCAAAAGTTAACAGACAATGGTCTGACAGTACAGGATTATGAAGAGACACTACCAGATTTTCTATATCTATACCATAAGTCAAAACAAGGTCCAATGTATGGTGGAGATAATGGGTAGAATTTTTTTACTTTCTGGGAAAACCCTATTGAGTCTAAGATTGAATAGAATGCCTTATTAAGACAGTCACTCTCTACATCAACATGTATACGTATTAAAATCCCCTACAATAATTATTCATATTTATATCAGATTTCAGCACTAAATCAGCTAAAAATTTGGCAAATTCGGATAGAAACTCTGAATAGGCCAAGGGAGGACGATAAACTATGGCAAAGAGAGTTGGGTTCAAGCCAAGATAGCCAACATGCCCCACACTGAGGACCAAACCTTCAAAGGAATTAAAACATAATTTTTGCTTAACATTAACTAGTAATTTAGAATGGAAAATTGCCGCCACTCCACCTCCACGACCAGAACCTCCAGAATAACAGTGGTAAGTCGACTTACGTGGGGAATTGGGGAAGTGTACAGTCCAAGATATTCCCAGTCCACTCCAAGAGGCTAATTCCAGTATCCAGAGGCAGGCTGGGGTGGGGGCATGTTAGGCATGAACTGAGGCAGGCAGGCAATTCCAAATGGGTAAGCATTCTCAGGGTGTAGAGCAAGCAAAAATCACAGAACACGGCAAAGCAGAATGAAATAGAGCTCAGATCAGGTCAGCGTCACCAGCTAGAGTGAAGGGAGAGCGTCCTATTTAAAGGCCTCCATTGATTAATCACATGTGATGCACGAGGCTGCAGGGAATGAGTCTAATGAGAGGGAAAGAGAGGCAGGGAGACAGAGCAAATACAGACCATGACAGGATGGTCCTATTCAGAAATGTCAAAGCCGCAGCCCATGGCGCACAGACAAGTGGCAGTCCTCTTCCTCCTAATACTCATCCTGCCAAGCTTATTAAATAACCAGTGCTTTGTGGGCAGCCGTGGTGATACCAACAGATGGGTCACTTAGCTAGTTAGCTGTAGGTAGACAGGTGATTTTAGTTGAAGCCAAACCCACAGAGGTCTCAGTGAGATGAATAGCACCAGAACTGAAAGGGGTGATAATGATGGGGGCGTTATATGGGTGGGACAGAGCCCCTCCTGCATCATCACTAGTGTTGGGAAAGTTACAAAAAAAATAGTAACTAATTACAGTTACTAGTTACTTCTTTTCAAAAGTAATTGTGTTACTTTACCAATTACTGCATGACTAAAATAACTAGTTACTTGGAAAAGTAACTTTCACATTACTTTTAAATGCATACTTAAATCATCTTGCACACAACAAGATAATTTAATTAATGATTGCATTACAGGCTTATTAATGTCTGGCTGAAAACTGTCACAAACCCCCGTGCGCCATAACACGGCACACGAGGGAGAGAATGAAACACCCAATTGCGGGAGTAGAGAGTGCCATGTTTATTAAAGTTCACCACAAAATACAGTTCAGTTCAACCACACAAAAATACAGAGGGATGTAATGACGGGATGAGGCCACCAGACATACAGGGCGCCTCCCGGATGCTCTACAGCCTGGTCAATAGTGAGCCTAGTGCTGCAGGGCTGCGATCAGCATAAAATAGGAAAGGCGATCAGCCTAGTGTTGCAGGGCTGCTTAGTACAGAAGAAAAGGCAAAAAAGACATTTACAGGGCTGGAGCAAATCCGGGGCGCACCGTGCAGTCTGGAGGATGAGGATGGGAAGTAGGGCCAGCCGAAACACCAAGGGAATAATCCGGCTGAAGTGATGGGCTGGAGAATAACGAAGGTAGTGATTCACATACGGGGAGAACTGGCTGCCGCGTACGGAGGCGAAAGCCCCGACAATCTCTTTCCTCCGAAGCGGCGAACAAATACTCCTGAAGCTAACGAGGAAAGAGATTGCCGGTGCGAGAATGCGTGGGCAGGACTGATTGGCACCAGGTGTGTGAGAGAGCGTGTGACTGAGAGTGAATGAAGCGTGTGCATGTGTGGGTGTGTGTATGTGTGTGAACACCCATGACAGTGCAGGTGACGGCACTTGACAGGAGGAGGGGGCGTGCCAGAGCTGTCAGGAGGAAACTAGAGCGAAGCTTAACGATAAGTCAGAACTGGGTTTGGCTTCCAAACCCAGATTCATGGCAGAAAACATTCTGTTTCAGACAGAGCTTTTAGAACATTTTCAGTCTGCTAAATCCTGCCTTGAGAGCTCTTATTGTGGGAAAAATCTGAAGAAAATCAACATGATATTGCCAGTAATTTCCTCATTTTGGAGTGAGAGTTGGCAACACTGCATAAAGCTGTTCATGTTTATCTTACCTTTATGATATGGATTTAATCTGATGTGCACTGATCCAAAGAAAATGTCCATTATCCACAGTCCAAATGTCTGCTGTGACAGAAACATGATCCAGTCCCTCAAATTCCTTTTGGAGATCAAAATCCATTTTTGAATAATCTTTATCCAAGTAGCAAGTAAATGTGTTTAAACTTCAGTGGATCACAACCTCAGCTGTCTGATGGAAAGTGGCTGTTATCATGTCTTCAGTCTGTAACAACATATCTGGCAATCAGTCGGTTTAATTCTTGCTAGGTCACAAACTGTCCAGATGCATACCTGTGCTTGAAATCCAGCCATGGCTGTTGAGACAAGAGTATTTCCACTTTATATCCAACTGTGGCTGTTCAGATAGCGTAGAATAGATCCACTAACACTGTGTTGTTAGCATAGTTAGCCGTTACTTAGCACTACTTTTGTCGGAGCTTGTTGCTGTTTTCAGGCGCTTCTGAAGATTGCAGTAGGTCTCAACCGACACTTAGCTTGCAACCCACCAGTATGCTTTTGTCCTTAACTGCGACAAAGGAAAAATAATCTATTTCCACAAAAACAAAGTAGCTTCATCTTTTCCTCCACTCAGTAGTGAAGACTCAGCTCTTTGCAACAGTTCATGTCACCTGACGGCTTGTCTTAGCTACAGTAGGGTCAGTTTGTATATTCATTTATTTGCACTAAAAATATCTATCCACATTAAAAAAAACAAGTAACGAGTAACACATCTGATCAAATTTCAGTAACTGTAACACATTACTGAATTTTTAAACAGTAATTTCATTACACAGCACGTTACTGCAAAAGTAGTGGCATTACCGTAACGCATTACTTTGTAATGCATTTCTCCCAACACTGGTCGTCACACACACATGAACGGTGTGATTAGAGGTTTCCTTAATGACCTTACGCACACGCATGCCCCATACTTACAGTATGTTGCACTGAGTGTATTGAATGTTGCAGAACTCTCTTTGGGCCATCACATCATTACCTCTAATTATCAACTTCTATCAAAATGATTGATGCAAACAAAGAGAGTGAGCTCTTGTATAAACTAGCCAATCTGTTGAACATGGTATTGATTCAGTTTTATCATGGATGCACTCCAGCTTATATGCTGTTGTTCTGAAGTGCTAAATACGAATAAGTATTGCATAAATTAGAATGATTTTTGATATTTGGCATTATGAAAACAACTGTTGGTGCATACACCATTACCAGACAGTCGGCCGTACAGCGCAGCAGAAGCAGCGAGCAATAGCTTTCCTGTGCAGGTTTAGCTGTGTAGACGTGAACGGGCGATGTTTAATTTACACTCAAATTGCAATGAACATCCAAAATGATGGACTGCTGATACTGATGTTCAGAAATGATAAGCAACAGAATGAATGTAACAGTGTGCACGACTACCTGTGTGTTAAAGCTCTCAGTGGGAAAATGATGATAAACACACATTCAAAGCCGCCGTGCAGCTTTACAGGTTAAAAACACAGCTAATAAATTGTCTGAATCCCAATTGAACTGAGTTGCGCACACATCCCCAAAATCACACTGCAGGAAGAGAAACACTTTAACAAGAAATGGGGTACAATGAAATATCAAAAACTATAACCATAGAAGGTACAACATGTCTGTAGATGAATGTAGAATATTATATGGAAAATATTTTATCTACTGTCTAATTATATTGACTCAACTGAAAATATGTTAGATTGTTATGAAGGTGTTACATCTACTACGGTGCTGTATTGATGGTAGATCACAAACACACAGCCCACACTGCAGTGTTGTTAACTCACTGTCTAAAGCCCAATTCACCAATGCATTGATAGGCAAGCGAGCACATTGGACGCATTCATACGCAAACCCTACGCAGAGGGTGAGCGCTGACTGAGCGTGTGCAGCCCACAAAAAGTGACCACGTGTACAAGTACGCAAGTGGTCGCACTGAACTGCGCATGCCTACTGCAATCTTCAGAAGTGCCTGAAAACAGCAACAAGCTCCGACAAAAGTAGTGCTAAGTAACGGCTAACTATGCTAACAACACAGTGTTAGTGGATCTATTCTACGCTATCTGAACAGCCACAGTTGGATATAAAGTGGAAATACTCTTGTCTCAACAGCCATGGCTGGATTTTTTTCCGGTTCCGGTTCCGCTGGACCGGCGGCGCCACACGAGTTGGCTGCCCATTGCAACAGCCTTTTTTTTTTATCTTCCTTCTTCTTTCTACACCTTTCACTCTATATATATATCACGGACACACAGATCGCCCCAAAGGTCTCCCGAGTTGGCGGACGGAGCCTCTGTTTACAGCAGGAGACGTTACAGCAGGGAAGAGCTAGTGCTAGCTAGCACTCGGCCGCCACCCGATGCTAGCGGAGAGACTCGATATACCGGGAACTGTAGCGAAAACGACGCGGGTGCCGGGCTGGAGTTTGGGCGGCGTGCGGGAAATATAAGACGGAATGATAAAGAGCGATGGCAAGAACCAGACAGACCGCCCGTAAAATCTGCTGGAGGAGGGGGCCCCCCGGGAGGCAGCTGGTCACCAAGGCTGCTCGGAGAAGCGCTCCGGCCACCGGCGGAGTGAAGAAGCCTCACCGTCACAGGCCCGTGGCTCCGAGAGAGATCCGTTGCTGCCAGAAATCCACGGAGCTGCTCATCCGTAAGCTGCCCATCCAGCGCCTGGTGAGGGAGATTGCTCAGGACTTCCAAGACCGACCTGCGCTTCCTGAGCTTCACCGTCGTGGCTCTGCAGGAGGCCGGCAAGGCCTACCTGGTGGTCTCTTCTTCGCTAAGGGGGTCGCCATCATGCCCAAAGACTTCCAGCTGGCCCGCCGCATCCGCGGAGAGAGAGCTTAGACTTTCTGCTGCACATTCACCAACCATAATGCTCCGCACTGTGTGTCTATATATATATGTATATATATATATATATTTATAGTAATATGTACATATGTTTACTAGCTGTTCTTGTTTTTTCTTGCCTTCTGATTGTTGCTCTGAGTGTTGCTATCCCTGTGCTGTTGCAATCCTGGAATTTCCCCATTGTGGGACTAATAAAGGCTTATCTTATCTTATGCCCCAGGAAACTCCTGCAAGGGGGAAGTATTGAGCAATCCGCCTGTTTTCTTCATTTGTCACTAACAATAATAACAGCAAAAGCTCTTGTTCGCCTTGATTGTCATCGTATTCGCGTACCTCCATTGCCATCGCCATTTTCTAAAAAATGTCCACCACCGAGCTCTTATTTTGTTTTTGAATTTTGGCTGTTTTAAATCAGTTTGGTGTCTCTTGGCTGCCAGTGACAGTATGGGCATGTGAACTGCAGATTATATTCAATGCGCATGTGTAAAATGTGGCTACTGAGCGGCAGCTGTAGTGCCTTAAAAACTACTCTGAATACTCTGTTTTTTTTTTTTCTCTCGGCGCCACACCAGTCGGCTGCCTTTTGCAACAGCGGCTCGATTCCGAGTCTTTTTCCCTTCCTCTCTCTTTTGATCCGTCTTTTTTTTTCACCCCACTTATATCACGGACACACAGATCGTCCTAAATGTCTCCTGAGCCGGTGGACGGAGCCACTGTTTATAGCAGGATACGATACAGCAGAGAACAGCTGCTAGCATTCAACCGCCACCCGGTCCCATTGGAAAAACTCGACATACCGAGAGAACTGAGGCGAAAACGCCGCGGCTGCCGGGCTGGAGTAAGGCGGAGGACAAAAAATATAAGGTACAGACCCTCCCTTCCATCTGTTGTCATGGGAAATGTACGGTCGATACTGGGAAAGTTAGATGAGCTAGCGGCTATCTCCCGTTATGATAGCACATACCGGGAGTGCTCTCTCCTTTTGTTTACTGAGACGTGGCTAACTGAACTAGCAGCAGATGCTAACATTGAGCTGGAGGGTTTTCACATGATACGAGCTGACCGAACACCAGACAGTGGCAAGGCTAGGGGCGGTGGAGTGATAATGTATGTTAACAACAACTGGTGCAGACCGGGACATATCACTGTTAAACAACGACACTGCAGCAAAGACATTGAGTTGCTAGCTGTTAGCATGAGGCCTACATATCTCCCGAGAGAACACTCACACGTGATCTGCATTGTTGTTTATGCAAATCCGACGGCGAACGCTGGGACAGCACGTGACGTCATCCATTCAGTAACCAGCAGGCTGCAGACAGAACACCCAGATGCTCTTCTCCTCATCTCAGGCGATTTCAACCATGTTTCACTGTCTCCCATTCTACCCACGTTCACCCAGTATGTCACATGCCACACTAGAGACAATAAAACACTGGATTTATTCTACGCAAACACTAAGGAGGCGTACACCTCATCACAACTCCCCCCACTCGGGAGATCGGATCACAACTTGGTTCATCTCCGGCCGGTGTACAAACCCCTAGTGCACAGACAACCTCCGGCCATGCACACTGTGGAGTTATGGTCTGAGGAGACAATGGACACCCTAAAGGGCTGTTTTGAAGCCACCGCCTGGAAGCAGCTCTGCGATCCACATGGTGAGGACATCGATGGCCTCATTCACACCTTCACGGGCTACCTCAGCTTCTGTGTGGACAAATCCGTTCCCACCAAGACCATACGGCGTCACTCAAACAACAAACCCTGGATCAACCCTGAGATAAAAACACTTCTGAGAGAGAAGAAGAGGATCTTCAGGTCTGGGAACAGGGAGATGCTGAAGTCCGTACAGAGGGAGCTGAGGAGAAAGATCAGAGAAGGCAAGGACAGCTTCAGGAAGAAGATGGAGGACAAGCTGCAACAGAGCGACATCAGCGGGGTCTGGAGAAACCTCAAAACCATCTCGGGGCTCCAGAATACCTCCCCCCAGGCCACAGGGGGCAGGGAGTGGGCGAACAACCTGAATCTGTTTTTCAATAGATTTGACCAACCGCCCTCCCCCCTGACTGCACAACAACCACTGCTGCCTCTAAAGAAATCAAGTCCTGCTGCCCACTCCCCACTCCACCAACACCCCCCCACTCCCAACACACAGCCCCCAATCCTGACCCTGACCAGGACCCAGGTGAGGACGGAGCTGAGGAAGATCAAGGCGAGGAAGGCGCCGGGACCGGACGGCATCAGCGCAAAGCTCCTCAAGTCCTGTGCAGACCAGCTGTGTGGGATTGTGACGTATATCTTCAACATGAGCCTGAAACTGGGGAGGGTACCACAGCTGTGGAAAACATCTTGTGTGGTACCTGTACCAAAAACTTCCCACCCCAAAGACCTGAACAGCTACAGACCGGTGGCCTTGACGTCCCACTTGATGAAGACCCTGGAGAGACTGCTCCTTGCTCACCTCCGCCCCCTGGTGGAACCAGCGATGGATCCACTCCAGTTCGCCTACCAGCATGGCATTGGGGTGGAGGATGCGGTGATCTTCCTCCTTCACCGTTCTCTGTCCCACCTGGAGAAGCCCGGGAATATGGTGAGGATCATGTTCTTTGACTTCTCCAGTGCTTTCAACACCATCCAACCGATGATCCTGAAGGACAAGCTGCTGCGCGCAGGGGTGGACCAGCACCTGTCATCATGGATCCTGGACTACCTCACGAACCGGCCTCAGTTTGTGAGAACCCGGGACTGTGTGTCCGACACGATCATCAGTAGCACGGGGGCCCCCCAGGGAACGGTGCTGGCTCCCTTCCTGTTCACTCTTTATACTGCGGACTTCTCACACAACACAACACACTGCCATCTACAGAAGTTCTCTGATGACTCTGCGATCGTTGGCCTCATCTCCAATGGAGATGAAGCTGAGTACAGAGGGCTTATCCAGGACTTCGTGGACTGGTGCCATCGGAACTGCCTCCAGATCAACGCGAGGAAAACTAAGGAGCTGGTGGTGGACTGCCGCAGGCATGGGCAGCCCCTCACAGTACCAGTAAATATACAGGGAACAGACATCGAGATGGTGACATCCTATAAGTACCTGGGTATTCATCTGAACAATAAACTAGACTGGTCACACAATACTGATGCACTCTACAAGAAGGGACAGCGCAGGCTGTTCCTGCTGAGGAGACTCAGGTCTTTTGGTGTACAAGGGGCGCTGCTGAAGTCATTCTATGACACGGTGGTGGCATCAGCCATCACTTTTGGAGTGGTCTGCTGGGGCAGTGGCATTACTGCAGCCGATAGGAAGAGACTGAACAAACTGATTAAGAAAGCTAGCTCTGTCCTGGGGCAGCGCCTTGATCCGATGGAGGAGATAGGAGAGAGAAGGACGGTGGCTAAACTGTCATCTCTGCTGGAGTCCGAGTTCCACCCTATGCAGGACATACTGAATGCACTGAGGAGCTCATTTAGCAGCAGACTACATCATCCCAGGTGCACAACCGAGAGGTTTCGTAGGTCCTTCCTACCAACGGCTGTCAGACTGTACAACCTAAGCAGGGCTGCTCGCAGAGATAGCAAAAAGACGTAACAAACTAATAGTTTTTTGAATGCAAAAGATGCAATAGACTTACACAATGGTCCCCTCCGGCATACAACTAGGAACTTACCGGTCGCTATGGAGGGTGAGAATATGTATGGGCACATAATCATACCATGTAGGATAACTAAGTAGACGGTTATGCTGTTTCATTCCATCTAGCAACAATGCTCTGCACTGTGTGTGTTTATATATTTACATATTTATTCCATCTAGCTACAATGCTCAGCACTGGGTGTGTTTATATATTTATATATCTACATATTATTCCATCTAGCTACATTGCTCCGCACTGTGTGTGTTTATATACTTGCATATTTATTCCACCTAGCTGCAATGCTCCGTACTGTGGGTGTTTATATATTTACATATTTATTCCATCTAGCTACAATGCTCTGCACTGTGTGTTCATATATTCATATATTTATTCCATCCAGCTACAATGCTCTGCACTGTGTGTCTGTGTGTGTGTGTATATATATATATTTTATAGTAATACGTACATATGTATATTAGCTGCTCTTGCTTGCTTGTTTTTTTTTGTTTTTTTTTTCTTGCCTTCTGATTGTTGCTCTGAGTGTTGCTATCCCTGTGCTGTTGCAATCCTGGAATTTCCCCGTTGTGGGACTAATAAAGGCTTATCTTATCTTATCTTATCTTATCTTATCTTATCTTATCTTAATATTGCTGTGTACATACTGTATCTTAACAAAGCTGCTGTGTTCGGCTGGAAACATGCATGAAGTTTGCAGATGACACCACGGTGGTGGGACTTATTCAGAGGGATGAGGAATCAATGTACAGGGAAGAAATGAGAGACCTGGAGGGCTGGTGCAGGGAGAACAATCTGGTGCTCAACGTGGACAAAACGAAGGAGATGATTATCGACTTCCGGCGGTCACAGCCTGAGCACGTCCCCCTCAGCATCGGCGGCCGTTTAGTGGAGAGAGTAGAGAACATCAAGTTCCTCAGAGTGCAGATCTCGCAGGACCTGACCTGGAGCAAGAATTCCTTGGAGATCAGGAAGCGGGCTCAGCAGAGACTACACTTCTTGAGGAAACTCAAACAGGCCTCTCTCCCCATCTGCATCCTCAGGACCTTCTACAGAGGTGTGGGGGAGAGTGTTCTGACGTACTGCATTGCTACATGGTACTCCAGCTGCAGTATGTCAGACAAAAAAGCCCTGCAGAGGATAGTCAGGGGGGCGGAGAGGGTAATTGGAGTCTCCCTCCCCTCTGTCCAAGAACTTTTCCAGAACCGTTGTAGGAGCAGGGCGCTGAACATTGTCAAGGACCGTTCTCACCCTCTGCATAAACACTTTGAACTTCTTCCATCTGGTAAACGATTCCGGAGCATCAGAGGCAGAACCACCAGACTGATCAACAGCTTCCTTCCACAAGCTGTCAGGATGCTGAACAGGTGACCCGGAATCTCTCATACACACTACTGCACCTACGGACATTTTGTATATTATAGTTAGTTATTCTTTTTCCCCAAGTATGTCTCAGGGATGTGTGAATGGATGGGGGGTGGGGGTGGGGGTGGGGGGTGGAGCTATGTGGGAGTGTGTCTTAAATCATGCTGCTTCTTATATGGATGCCGAGAGAAACGCAATTTCATCTTGCCTGCACTACAGTTGTATGTACAGCAATATGACAGTAAAGTTTGATTTGATTTGATTTGATTTGATTTGATTTGAATGATGGTGTGACTCGCCAGCTAGCTGTGGGTCCATCTGGCCTATAGAAGTTCCCTGTGTCCTTCACACTATGGGAGCTCGGTGGGGTGGGGTCCATTTCATCAGACTTTCGCTGTTACCGATGCCTGTACATGTAAAAAAAAAAATGAATTCACCCCATCCCATGTACTTTAAGCCCCAAGCTTAAAGTTGGGGAATCTAGTCATCTGTCCAGTCCTTCCCATGGGGGCTGACCCTGACTTCAGCCCCTGAATGCCATGACTGACATAACTCTTTGTCGCCACTGACAGCCAAATAGATATTTAGGGTCCCTGCAAGACACCTTTAATGCATTTCTTTCTGTATGAGTTTTCTGAAGGTCAAACTCTACAAAAAGGTTTTGGTTTTATCTTGAAACATTCTCTCATAAAATGGTTCTTATGTGTTATGAAGAGTTGGTCTACTATTATTAGCACACAAATACAGTATTAAGTATTCCAAAGAAAAATTTTGTTAGGCGTTAACACAAAAGTAGTTATTTTTCCTTAATTATTTGGGGGGCTACTTAACATTGCATTTATACTTTATTATTTATATAATAAAATAGGAACAAGAAGAATAAGGGCTGTCCTGGTCAATCTTCTGCTACACAGTCATCTCATTAGTTGAGACACGGTAGCCTGACATTCTGAGATGTTTCCTCGAGGAAAAGTGTCCAATTTCTCTGGGGTATTACATTGCACAGTCAGAGAGTGAATCAGATCTTCTTGCAGACAGTGCTGCAACACAATGAGCCGAACAATAAAATTACAGGCTGTCAGATACAGAAAAAGAGCTCAGTATTTTCTGTGCAAAGTAAACTTTCTGAGCAGTAATTGATCCTGTCAAAATCCCTAGGGCTGAACAAATTTACAGTTAACTTTACAGTCAAATGTTCTTAAAAGTTTTAATAGGAGCATTGGCTCATTCCCATCCCAAATGTGAGATTCAATTCAGGTTTTTGTCCCTCAGCTAGATTGTGTTGTGTATTTATCAGGTATTGGAGTAATATAATTGTAAGCTAAGCTTGCTCAGCTGGGATCGCCTCTGATTCTTACTGATTCACTCATCCTTTCATCAGATTCTGGGTCTTGTGGGATCAAAATGTTTTTGAAGCTTTCTCAAATTGCCTTGGCTGGTACACTGGCTGGTAACCAGTGGTCTCCTCCAGAAGCAGGTGCATAAAGGGTGGTTTTCATATTCGGATGGCTGACCAAACTCATTTCAATTAGTTTTTATTGTGTTTCAGCTTTCTGTTTACCCCCTCCCCCCACCCCCGCTGCTCACATTTTGTGTGATTTCACAAATGAATAACTAACCTATAGAGAAACTGAAAGGTTTTTTTTTTTGTTTTTTTTCTGTAAACATAAGAGGGAGGATTTTATGAGCGAGATTCTTTTCCTTCTTTTTTTCCAACACCCTTATTATTTCACTTCTTTCACAAAGATTGTCCTGGCAGACGAAACACAAACATGCCTCATTACACTTCATTGTTGATGTTGTTTTGCTCCCGTGGGTGGCTACAGCAATTGTAATGAGCTGTCCACATCACACAGTCGCCAGCCGCTCTGGGCCACCTGTGTGTGGGAGAATGCCTCACAAAAAATACAATATCCCTCTGATTTAAATGATAAATTGTTATCTCCAGAATAAAAACTCTGATTATGTATAATTCTGTAAGGAAGAAAGAAAACTTTTTTAATGTATACATTATTTTTTTTTATTCATAGAGTTCATTTGCTTTCATAAACACTTATCCCTTCAGGGTAGTGGCCTTTCATTTTCATTTGCTTGTTAGGTTTAGGAGGCATTGAACAACATTTAATTAGGTTTAGGAGCTTAAAGTACAAGGAAAATTTGCTTTAAATGTATCCCAACGCTAACTCTGATTGTTTACGACATTACAAATCCTGCATCTTTCCCTGAGTATGTCAACTACTGATGCAAAAATATTGCTATAGTGCAGAAACTCTTTCAACTTTTCTCCTCCAACATGTCAAGTATTCACACCAATATGGTGCAAAATATTTGGCACAAGGAGTTCCGGTTTTGGCTTGCTTTAGTTGTTTCAGGCAAAATTTTATGTGGACTGTCAAGCAGTTTGAAGCCTTTTTGGAAGTGCTAGCCTCTTATCTTAGTTCTGTTTCTTGAACGAAGCCCAATAAGTCCCCTGTGATCCCCAGATCTAATGCCTGTGCTAGCTGTTGGGACTAACATTAGCTCCTTTTTGTACTAGAATTTTACCTTTGCAAGTAAACATCAGCTGCATGCCATCATCATAATGCATCTCCTTATACAGTACCCCTTTTACATGAGGGTGGAGATCATTGAGTGATTGTTGAGAGATCTGGCCAATTTTTCGATCTATCAATAATCTTCAGCAATCTCCACAGTCGCCATGGTCTTGTCAAACTTTTAACTCATTTCAAAACACACAAGGATCTCCCAAATGATCCCAAACATCAAAAATTGGCCTGATCTCTCAACAATCTCCTAAAGCCTCAAAAAAGTGGTTTCTGTGTAAATATTTGGGAGATGTTTTGGTAACTTTCATGGCGATCTATAGAGATCTTTGAACAATCCTTTAGAGATCGCTGAGAGGCCAGGAGAGATCACTGCAAGACCAAGAGAGATCACTGAGGGTTCATTGAGAGCTTCTTGGGTGACCAAAGAGGTATATGCATATCAATTAATCATTCAATCTTATCAACTTTATTTATAAATCACTTTAACAAAGCAACACTCGCTACGCAAAGTGTTATACAACAGGAAGGCACATAAAAACATAAAAGCAAGGAGCAGGACACTAACACAAAAACAATATAAAACCAACAAAAACAATATAAAACTCGGCACAAGTAGAAACCAAAGTCTATAAAAACAATAAAATAAAAGTTAAAAGAAGTAAGTAAATAAATAAATAAATAAAAATCCATTTCATTCAATAAAATCGATGTCTCACACTGGGTCGAAGGCCAGGGAGTAAAAGTACATCTTAAGACGGGTTTTAAAAATGTACAGTGAAGGTGCTTGTCTAATGTTCAGAGGTAAATGATTCCATAACCTGGGTGCCATGATCGAAAAGGCTCTGTCCCCTCTGAGCTTCCGTTTTGCCTTCGGCACACTCAGGAGCAGCTGTTCAGCTGACCTGACAGACCGGGTGGGAGCGCAGAGATGCAGAAGCTCAGAGAGGTAAGGCGGAGCAAGACCATTCAAGGATTTAAAAACAACTAAAAGAATTTTAAAATGAACTCTGAAATGCAAGGGCAGCCAGTGGAGAGAAGCTAAAATGGGTGTGATGTGATCTTGTTTACGTGTACCAGTTAAAAGACGAGCAGCAGCGTTTTGAACTAGCTGCAGACGCAAAAGAGATGACTGCCTTACACTGTCTTCTTATGATTAAAAGTTAGAAAGTTTAGGGCCGTCCAAGACTTGATGTCTTCAGTGTATGACAGAAGTGAGTTTACTGATAGGCAGCTTTTTGTTTTAAAGCAGGGGTGTCCAATCATGTGCCATGGAGGGCCAAGACCCTGCAGGCTTTACCTCCAACCAGTGTCTTCAACAGCAGATTTCATTGAATTTCTTCCCACTGATTGCTGATAAGTGAAAACACCTGCTGAAGAGACTGGGTAGAAGAGAAAACCTGCAGGGTCTTGGCCCTCCATGGCACATGATTGGACACCCCTGTTTTAACGGAACATATCTGACAATCATCAGCGTACAGGTGGAAGGAGATACCATGCTTTTTTAAAATGGAATCCAGTATGTACAAAGAAAAAAGCATGGGCCCTAAAACTGACCCCTGTGGGACCCTGTAGGGCAGAGGAGCAGAAGAGGATTCAAGATGCTAACTTTAAAACTCCCGTCTGCCAGATAGGACCTAAACCAGTTGAGAGCAGTGCCACAAATGCCCACTAGGTGCTGCAAACGAGAAATTAAAATGTGATGGTTCACTGTGTTAAAGGCAGCAGTTAAATCAAGCAACACAAGAACAGCGGTCTCCGCCTTTGACCGCCACCTAATCCACATAGCACCGGACCCCCATGATCCCTCCTGCAGGTGGTGAACCCACTGGAGGGTGAACCCACTGGGTTCAGTCATCCGGGAGAGGCTCAGAGTAGAACCGCTGCTCCTCCACATTGAAAGGAGTCAGTTGAGGTGGTATGGGCATCTGATTAGGATGCCTCCTGGACGCCTCCCACTTGAGGTGTTTCAGGCACGTCCCACTGGGAGGAGACCCCGGGGCAGACCCAGGACTCGGTGGAGAGACTATGTCTCCCAGCTGGTCTGGGAACGCCTTGGTATCCCCTCTGAAGAGCTGGAGCAGGTGGCTGGGGAGAGGGAAGTCTGGGCTTCTCTGCTTGAACTGCTGCCTCCGCGACCCGGACCTCCGGAAAAGCGGTAGAAGATGGATGGATGGATGGACAAGAACAGCGGGTTCAGCTGAATCACATGCCAAGAGGATGTCAATAAAAACCCTTAACAAGGCTGTCTCTGTGCTTTGAAGAGCTTTGATGCCAGAATGAAAAACCTCCAAAATACTGTGTTTGCCCAGGAAACATTTCAGCTGCATATAGACAATTTTCTTTAAATTTTTTGAGAAAAATGACAGCTTGAAAATAGGCCTGAAATTTGCCAACACGATATGATCGAGACCAGGTTTCATATATATTAGAAGAACACTAGAAACATCTCATTCTTCTTAACACAGGGGTGGAGATTGCTGAGAGATTGTTGAAAGATGAAAGAAATGATCAGATCTCTCAACAATCCTTCAATGATCTCTCACTGATCTTCCAGTGATCTCCACAGTTACCACAAGTTCCTCAAAGTTGACTCGGTCAGTCCAAGGACGGATAATTTTTTCACACATAAGGAGTTGTTCAGAACTCCTTATACAAAGCTATAGAGTGATGATAATCAAGTCAGCGGCGGTAATGCACCTGTAAGCTGGTTGCCAACCACCAATCAAATCTTAAAGAAGAAGAAGAAGTTGACTCGGTCCAACACATTCTCTCAATGATCACCAAAGGGAAGTGACCTCTCAAGGAGCACTCAACCATCTCATCAATTTTCCAATGATCTCTCATCAATCTTTTTCCATCGTGTACTGTGTGTTCTTCTTAATCTGCAGGTGTGTCTTTATGTCAGTGCAGCTGCCTTGCCTGATGTGCTTCAATAAGAATATTAAATGTGGAAATGTTGGAAATAACAGATGCACACTTTAGAGCTTGACTGCAGTCAAAAACATTGATCAAGAATGTCAGGCAGGCTGGAGAAGAGGTTCAACCATTTGTAATTTAATGAGTGAGAGGTAATCAGTTCTTACAGATCATCTGACAAATTCACTGTTGGTCAGTGTGTGTTGCTTCTGTCATTCCTCTGTGGCACTTCATGCCAAAAAGGTTGCAGCATTTCGATTAGGATATGGTACGTTAACACATGCAGTATGCTGGCCAAAGCAGCATCACTTTTATAGAAAGCCACCTGTCCTCTCCATCATGTATCACGTTGTGAGCCAGAATATGTTGAATAAAAATTGAAAGTGGGCAGCAGAGGCGAAGAGGGCGTGTCCGTTCTCCCTCTTTGACAGCATGTCATTTTCAGCAGCAGCAGCATGGCATTACCAAGCACGTTTGGCCAACTTTAGGGTCAGAGAGGTACACCTTGTAAATGTTGAATGCAAAATGAGAACCTAGTTGTCAGCCACCATCATAAACGTTTTATTTCTCCGTCACACCCACCCATCCTGCTCTGATTTGATGTGCGTCGTGCTGCCTGCGGGGTTGCCGCGTGCTCATAAACATGCCCCTCTTTGCCATGCCTGTGTGGTTCAAGAGAAGGCTGGAAGGCGTGGCCATAAATCTTTGATCATTCTGGTGAAGGGCCGACCTTGACTGTCATGAGTGAGTCACGGAGGCTCCTTCATTGTCACCCAGGATGACCTCTTAGCCTGCTCACACAGAATGGTGTGTATGACAGAGAGAGTGAGGCTTGACTTCAGGCAAATGTCCTGATGGCTTCATGGTTCTGTGAAGTGACTAATGCTGAGAAATTAGTGCAGAAACCTCATTAAGTGATTAATCTATTGGTTCACTGATAGAAAATTATAATCAGGGCTGAGAGCGGTGATTATTTTGATTATCATGTAATTTATATGATTGCCTGGTTTTAAAGATTGTCATAAAAAGCCCATTATGTTATTTCAACTGAAGTTGCTTCAATTGTTTTTGTTGAACCACACAAAAAAAAACTCCAATCTGTTGTGATCTCGTAGGTAGTCAAGGTGGGAAGGACCCAATTGCAGGCAGACTCGGGGCAAGCGAGGATGTTATTAACTTAAACAAATCAAAGTGAGGCAGTAATAACTACCAAAACAAATACTGAAATACTCCTATAAACCAAATAACATTTTTTTAAATTTTTCCATATTTGTCACATTGAAAATTTGAATATTATACAACGATAACCCGAGTAAATACAAAATGCAGTTTTTAAACGATGATTTCATTTCTTAAGAGAGAAAAAGATATACAAACCTACCTGGCCATATGTGAAAAAGTAATTCCGTAAACCTAATAACTGATTGTGCCACACTTAGCACCAACAACTGCAATCAAGCATTTGTGATAACTGGCAATGAGTCTTTTACGTCACTGTTGATTAATTTTGGCCCATTCTTTGCTGCTTCTTCTGCTTCTTCTTTGCTTCTTCTTTGCTGCTTCTTCTTCTTCACTTCTTCTTTGCTGTTGCTTCTTGTTCTTCTGCTTCTTCTTCTTTTTTGCTACTGCTTTTTCTTCTTCTTCTTCATGCCTGCTTCTTCTTCTTCGCGCATTCTTCTTCTTTGCTCCTTCTTCTTCTTTGCGCCTTCTTCTTCTTCTTCTTCTGGCTGTTCTCTTTTGGGGTCTCCATAGTGGATTATCTGTCTCCATCTCACCCTATCCCTTGCATCTTGCTCTGTAACACCAACCCTCTCCATGTCCTCCTTCACAATGTCCATGAATCTTCTGTGGTCTTCCTCTTTTCCTCCTGCCTGGCAGCTCATCTTCAACATTCTGTGTCTAATATATCCACTGTCCCTCCTCTGCACATGTCCAAACCATCTCAGCCTTGCCTCACTTACTTTGTCTCCAAACTGTTCAACCTGAGCTGTCCCTCTGATATACTCATTTCTAATCCTGTCCCTCCTAGTTACTCCCAATGAAAATCTTAGCATCTTCAACTCTGCCATCTCCAGCTCTATCTCGTGTCATTTTGTCAGTGCCACACCTCCAAACCATATATCATAGCAGGTCTCACTACTGTCTTGTAAATCTTCCCTTTCACTCTTGCAACTACCCTTCTGTCACAAATCACCCCTGACACTTGTCTCCACCCACTCCACCCTGGCTGCACTCTCTTCTTCACCTCTCTTGTGCATTTTCCATTGCTTTGGATGGTTGAACGCAGGTATTTAAACTCATCTACTTTCATGACTGCATCTCCTTCCATCTTCACCATTGTACCTGCCTCCCTCTCATTCACACTCGTATTCTGTCTTGCTTCTACTGACTTTCATTCTTCTTCTCTCCAGAGCATACCTTCACCTCTCCAGGTTCTCTTCCACCTGCTCCCTATTCTCACGATAGATCACAATATTGTCTGCAAACATCATGGTCCACGGAGACTCCTGCCTGACCTTATCTCTCCATCACCATGGCAAACAAGAAGGGGCTCAAAGCTGATCCCTGATGTAATCCCATCCCACCTTGAATCCATCCATCACTCCTACAGCGCACTGCACTACCATCTCGCTGTCCTCATACATGTTCTGCACCACCTTCACATACTTCTCTGTCATCCCTGACTTTCTCATACAGTACCACACTTCCTCTCTTGGCACCCTATCATATATGCTTTCTCTAGATCCACAAAAACACAGTGCAACTCCTTCTGACCTTCTCTATACTTCTCCATCAACACTCTTCGAACAAACATTGCATCTGTAGTACTCTTTCTTGGCATGAAACCATACTGCTGGTGTCACTAATTGTCACCTCTCCTCTTAACCTGGTTTCAACAACTCTTTCCCATGTCTTCATAGTGTGGCTGATCAACTTTATGCCTCTGTAGTTACTACAGCTCTGAGCATCACCCTTGTTCTTGAAAATTGGTACCAAAACACTTCTTCTCCACTCATGAGGCATCCTCTCACTCTTCAAGGTTATGTTTAACAATCTGGTTAAAAAGTCCACTGCCATCTCTCCTAAACATCTCCATACCTCCGCAGGTAGGTCATCTGGACCAACCGCCTTTCCATTCTTCATCCTCTTTGAAGCTGCCCTCACTTCTCGCCTTCCGGACTTCCTTGTTTATTATCTTTCCTTCATCCATCTTCCTCTCTCTCTCCTTTTCTTTATTCATCAGCTCTTCAAAGTACTCCTTCCACCTTGTCAACACACTCTCGTCAATTGTTAGTACATCACCATTTCTGGCTTTAATCAACCTAACCTGCTGTATATCCTTTCCAGCTCGATCTCTCTGTCTAGTGAATCGATACAAGTCCTTTTCTCCTTCCTTAGTGTCCAGACTCTCATACAACTCATTCATTCATTCATTCATTCATTCATTCATCTTCTTCCGCTTAATCCTTTTCGGGTCGCAGGGGGCTGGAGCCTATCCCAGCATCTTTGGGCGAGAGACAGGGTACACTCTGGACAGATCGCCAGTCCATTGCAGGGCCAACACAGAGAGACAGACAACCATTCACTCTCACAGTCATACCTAAGGACAATTTAGAATCCCCAGTTTTTGATGCCAATTAATCTAACTTGCATGTTTTTGGCATGTGGGAGGAAACCGGAGAAATCCCGGAGTAAACCCACGCAGACACGGGGAGAACATACAAACTCCGCACACATCACTGTTGGTCGGGGGATGGGATCGAACCCAGGATCCCCCGGCCAAGGGTGAGTTGCTGTGCTGCCGCAGTGCTAACCACTCCCCCACCGCGCCACCCTCATACAACTCACTATATGATTTATCCTTTGCCTTTGCCACCTCTCTCTTTGCCATGTGCCTAGATTCCAAATACACCTGTCTACTTTCGTCATCTCTCTGACTATCCCCTTTTTTCTTTGCTAACCTCTTCCTTTGGATACTTTCCTGTACCTCTTCATTCCACCACCAAGTCTCCTTGTCTTCCTTCCTCTGTGCACTGGATACACCACATACTTTTCTACCCATTTCCCTCAATACTTTTGCTGTATTTTCCCAGTCATCTGGTAATTCTTCCCTACCACCCAGAACCTGTATTATCTCCTTCCTGAACTCTGTGCAACCTTCTTCCTTCTGTAACTTCCCCCACTTGATCTTTGGCTCTGCCTTTACTGTTTTCCTCCTCTTGCTTTGCAAAGTCATCCTACAGACTACCATCCGATGCTGTCTATCTACATTCTCCCCTGTCACCATCTTGCAGTCTCCCATCTCTTTCGGATTTCTCCTTCCATATAAGATGTAGTCCGCCTGTGTGCACTGTTACGGCCCCACTCCTCTTTAGAGTGGGTCTTCTCTGGGTTTTTCTTTTTTTGTTTAGTGTTGTAGGTGGAGTTGCGAAGGATCGCCCCTGGCTGAGCAGTGGCTATTAAAACCATCTCTGCCTGCCTGTCAGTAACGTTCTGCTCCCACTAGAGGCCGGTCCCCTCTTGGTGCTCTGCTTTGCTTACTGCTTGGTTATGTCTGACGCTTGATCAGGGCTGTGCTGGCAGTCCTGTTCTGTCTGTTGCTTGCAGCATGTGGGTTTTCTGGTTCTGGGTTGGCCGCTGGGTGTGATTGCAGCCCTGACAGAGGTGTGCAATCACTGGATGGGCTAGTGACTGTTGTTTTGTTTGTCTCATACATCCCATGCACACACACACCACTGATTTTACAGACACTTCTTTTTATTACTTCACTTTAATAAATAAATTATTGTTTAAATTGGCACCTCCGTGTGGTCTCCCTCCTTTGTCAAAACCTGGAGCCGGGTTTGTGACAGCACCTTCCTCCACTCTTGTAAGTCACCCTATGTTCCTTTCTCTTCTTGAAGTATGTGTTCACCACAGCCATTTCCATCCTTTTAGCAAAATCCACAAACATCTGTCCTTCCACATTTCTCTCCTTAAGATTGTACCTACCCAGGACCTCCTCATCACCTCTGTTCCCTTCACCTACATGTCCATTAAAGTCCACTCCAATCACCACTCTCTCTCCCCTGGAAACACTCTCTACCACTTCATCCAACTTACTCCAGAATTCCTCTTTCTCTTCTACCTGACATCCAACTTGTGGGGCATACGCACTGACAGCATTCAACATCACACCTTTGACTTCTAGCTTCAAACTCATGATTCTGTCTGAGTCCCTCTTTACCTCCTGAACACGCTTCACATACTCTTCCTCCAAGATTACTCCTGCTGCATTTCTTTTCCTATCTAGACCATGGTAGAACAGTTTAGATCCACCTCCAATGCTCCTAGCCTTGCTTCCCTTCAATCTGGTTTCTTGAACACACAGTATATCTACCTTTCTTTTCTCCATCATATCAGCCAACTCTCTGCCTTTACCAGTCATAGTCCCTACATTTAACGTCCCTGCTGTCACCTCCACACTTCTGTATTTCCTTTTCTCTCTCTCCCTCCTAACACGCCTACCCCCTCTCCTTCTCCTTGGTCTTCTTTGCTGAATTGTTTTAATTCAGCCACATTGGAGAACTTGAGCTTGAGGTCACAAACTGATGGCTGGGCGTTCTCCTTAGGAGTTTCTGGTAGAGAGCAGAATTTATGGTTCTGTTATTTACTGCAAGTCGTCCAGGTCCTGACCATCACACTACTACCACCATGTCTGACTGTTGGTCTGGTATTCTTTTAATGAAATGCTGTGTTAGTTTTACACCAGATGTAATGGGACACATGCCTTCTAAAATTGTGACTAATATGCAAAAATATAAGAAATCAGGAAAGGGAGTATTTTTTCACTGAACTGTAAGGAAGGTGACAATCAGAGGGAAAAACAACAGGTGGATAAACAGGCAAGTGAGGGCAATGACACAAACAGATTAAAACACAGCAACTAAGGAGAGAATAATTACACAAGGAGACAGACACAAGGAATTCAGGGAACAGATCCAGACTGATACTATAGCCGCTTTCAAACTACAGTCGGCGAGCTGCAATCGCGGGTTCCATTAGCATAAATTAACACCTTAACAACCCACCTTGCCTGTTTTAAACTTCAAGGAGATGCAGGTTATTTCCTGCAGATAACAGTGCATTTCTCCAGTATATCAGTTTTTTTGGCCTCACATCACTGTCACATGAATGCGCCATGAGCCTGGAAGCTGGTGATGCCGGGAACTACTGCCATTTTTACAGGTCTTTTAATTTTATTGCATTCGTGCCAAACTCAGCGCAACTCAGTGGTGGGTATAAGAATACACAACCCACCTATATGGTTCAGTGGTTGTTGCTATCTTTCCTCTGTTTTAATGGAGAGGATTGCAAAATGCACCCAACATTTTACATATTTTTTTTTAATCCTCTATTGATCCCCAGTGGGACATAAGGCTGCAGTGGTGCTTTTCCACGTCCCTGGTCATCTGCCATCGCATGGACCTGTGGCCATGAATAACTCGCCTCTTCTAACTCTGCAGTAACAGTCCTTCACCATGTTGTTTACATAATTACCATCGTTTTCTTTCCCATATTGACACTGACAAGAAGAGACACTGTGTTTTTGCATGTGTGTGTATTTGTGTTTGCAGGCTTGCACTTTTATTTGGCGTGGATATGTCTTTGTGTGTTCCATTTAGTGTCCAACACCACACAAAACAGGATAGAGCTACGATTTATTTATTTATATTGTCACGGGAAAAAAGAGAAGAAGAGGATAAATTAGTGTGGGGTGAACTGGAATGCACGAACGAGCACAGAGCGGGGCTGAACAGAGAGACGCGCCCCCTCCTGTAGGCGGCAGCCGGAACCAGTGCTTACAACGGCCTGCAGGAGCTGCGAGATGGAAACCCGGCGGTGAAGATGATTGATCAGCGACAACCTCAGATGACGACGGTCGACCCTTGGTGACCTTAGGCGAAGACTGAGGCGAAGCACCCATGGAGGCCTCGGACGGAGGCGTAGCACCCATGGTGGCTTTGGACTGAGGCATAGCACCCACAGTGGCCTCAGACTGAGGCATAGCACCAACGGAGACCTCAGGCGGAGAGGGGGAAATCACGGAGACCTCCGGCAGAGATGGGGTACCCACGGAGACCTCCGGCAGAAAGGGGAACTCACAGAGACTTCTGGCGGAGAGGGGGAACCCACGGACACCTCTGGGGACCCCGATGAAACCAAACGACTGACCCGCGAGAACACCAGACACATAAGGTGATTGATCAGCGGCGGACCAGATGAAGGTGGAGAAGAAGGACCTGCGGCGACCTCCAGTGGAGAAGGAGTACTCACAGTGACCTCAGGCAGAGTTGGGGGACCCACGTTGACCTCAGGCGGAGTTGGGGAGCCCACGGTGACCTTGGGGAAAAGCTCAGACAAAGAGGACACAGACACTGGGTCAGAGTCACCGGCAGCAGTGGAGCCCAGCGAAGAGAGCTCAGGTGCAGTTGACGGTGCACTTGGTCCTCCCCACCAAGAGCCAGGCAAGATTTCTCTAAGACAGATAGAGTGAAGACAAAAAAGAAAACTTGCCTTCACTCGAGCTCCACCACTGTCCAGGACTCCGGTGATCTAGGCTGGGACGTCTCGAACCTGGTCATCTGGTGATCCAACTCCAACTCGGCCACCTCAGAAGAAGAGAAAGGGAAAAATACCGGAGAAAAATCATTGGCAGCAGTGAAGCCCAGTGTGGAGAGCTCAGGGGCAGAGGACGTCTACACCCTACTCTCCCCACCATAAGCCAGACAAGATTTCTTCAGATCTGTAGATGTAATCACAGAACAGAGCACTTTCCTGGACTCGAGGTCCACTGCCATCCAGGACTCCAGTGAATCTGATGCGATGATCCCGGCAGCAGGCGTAATGACAGGCGGTGCTGGCGGAACCCCATCTGCAGTGGCTGACACTGGTGGAGCTCCAAGTGTGGCAGCTGGCGCTAGAGGGCATCTCATCAATGGCGCCAGAACCTGCATGGCCAAAACCAGGGGACACTTGATTGTCGGCTCAGGCTTTGGGATGCGGAGGCCGCTCCTCTCCCTTCCAGGATGCGGCTGTGGGACCGGAACAGGACTCTCCGGAACCACAGGACCCTCCATCATCCAGTGGCTCCCTCCCAGGACCAGTGGACACTCAGGGAAAGCAGAGGGTGACACAGGAAAGGCAGGTGAGGATAGGGTAAATATTGCAGCAGCAGGTGGTGAGGACTCAGCCACTGTGGATAACTGCGGCTAAGCCCCCCTCCCCCCCCGGAATGAGACAAGACAATTCATTTACAGGCGTTAACAAATGAATAGGTACTTGCCTTAATTCTCAGGTGGTTGCTGTTGCCACTGCTGCATGACCAGACAAAACCCCTCCAGAGGCTGTGGAGGTCATCTGACGAGGGTGGTGAAACGCTGGAGTCAGGAGACGCTCCGTCATGGCTCAAACTCCAAACCATCCGATGAATCTCCATCCAGCTGTGCTGCTAACTCTGGAAAGAGCCATGGCTTAACATCCAGCAACAGTTCTGTCTCAGCCACCAGAACCCACCGGCGTTTCTCCAGCTTCTCAGCAGTGGGACCATCGGGAGGCACGAAGGCTGTGTGCCCAATCCGGCAAACTGCGGGCTCCTTCAGTGCCGGAGTGACGGCAGATGACGTGTGCCACTGTCTGGGAGGAGAAGGCAGTGCTGTGGCTGGATGGTGGCATGAGACTGAAGACCTTCATACCCGGGAGCATTTCTTCTTCAGCACAGGTACTGGAGGAGAGGTTTTCCCCAGCCCGTGAGGTGAGGGGAACCGCTAGTTCTGGATAGCTCCACAGGCTGGGGTATGCCTCTGTTACCTGTGCTGTGCTATCCAAACACTGCTCAGCCTCCTCGGGCGTGCAGGAAGAGCGAGTGTCCGAGATGATGTCCTCCAACAATTCCGCCACCCAACACTCCACCTCGTCCAAGCCAAACACACTGAAGTCCGTGCGGCTAGACATCCCAGCAAAAAATGGTGGAAAAACATGGATTTAAAAAAAATAACAGGAGGGAAGAAGGAAAAGGGGCGTGAAAACCCACAGCGGCTGGTGCTCACACACTGGCCGTGTCCTTCTGTCATAAAGTGCCCTTTTCAAGGGCTAGATAAAGGGCACCAAATGCACGCTGTGAGTTTTCAACGTTTATTAACCTATTGACAGCCTATGGCGCTCCGTTGTGCCGTCAGCCCCTAGTGGTCAAGGTTTTTTTCAAGAAAATATTCAGTTCAGATGTCAGAGATTTCCAGAGCTATAACTTGAAAGTGGTAAGAGATAATGGCTTACTGTCAATTAGAAAGATGTAGAATATGATCCAGAATTTGAGATAGGAGTAAATTTACGCACTTAATTTGCATAATGCCATGGCAGCCATATCGAACTACATAACTTTCAGTCAAACGTGGACTTTGGACGTATTTACACAAAGGATGATTTTGCTTTTTGTCACCGTTTCTTGTTTTTGGGCATTTTTTTTATCTTATCTTCAAAGTATATGAACCAGAAAATCAGTACAATGTAAACAAAGACATTCGTCACTTACCGCTGGCCGGGCCGCTCACTCGCTTCATCCTTTTGCGGCATCCTGGCCGTTGTTTTCTCTTCTGTCGGCCATTCTATTTTTCTCCCTCATATCCAGAAACTGTTATGATTATTCCACCTCAATTTCACTTTTATCCCGCCACTGTTATCTTATATGACGACACGGAACCGGAGCGATTGTTCCCTCCAGTCACCTGGCGCTGGGGGTGATGGCAGGTGAACATCAACCAGCTTCGCCCACCCTCTGTTATAACAAAATGTAGATATTTACCTTCATAAGCTAAATAATCTCTTTTTAGAATCATAGTTGGCAAATTTGGGAGCAAATACCTCCTCTGTCTTGCGATGGCAATGGTGATGGCGAACATCAACATTCGTTTACAAACTCTTCTTCTGTGGTGTCCAGTGTCACAACTCCCTCTCGCCTGTCATCTGTTTCAGCCGCGCGCACACCTGCACCTCATCAGCCTTCAACTATTTAACCCGCTCTGCCTGGAGCCTTGGCCTGGAGCCGTCTGCTCGTCTACGCTCCCAATTCCAGCGCACGACCGTTCCTTCCCGGCCTGTGCCTTCGTTCCTCATGCACGGGCCTGCGCCCCATCTGTGCCTCACCCCTCCTCCGACTCACCCCCACCGGATCTCTCCTTGGTGTCTCCGGAGTTCCACGACCTGGGGCTCATCTTCATTAAGTCCAAAGCGCTGTCTCTTCCCCCCCACCGCCTGTATGATTGTGCCATAAATCTCCGCCCAGGGGCGCCCTTGCCATCTGGTCGTCTCTACAGCCTGTCTGCCCCGGAGCGGGAAGCCATGGACGCATATATTAAGGAGTCTCTCAGCGCAGGCATCATCCGCCCCTCCTCATCTCCACTCGGAGCCGGATTCTTCTTCGTCTCCAAGAAGGATGGGTCCCTGCGGCCGTGTATTGACTTTCGAGCCCTAAACGACATCACAGTGAAGGATAATTACACGTTGCCCCTCATGGACTCCGCTTTCAACTCCCTTCAGGGGGCCTCCTGGTTTACCAAGTTGGACCTCTGCAGCACGTACCACCTCGTTTGGATCCGGGAGGGCGACGATTGGAAGACGGGGTTCCGGATGCCCAGTGGCCATTTCGAGTACCTGGTCATGCCGTTTGGGCTCACCAACGCTCCGGCCATCTTCCAACGACTCATAAATGACATCCTTCATGACTTCCTGGGTGTCTTTGTATTCGTCTACCTGGACGACATCCTGATCTTCTCCCGATCTCGGGAGGAGCATCAGGCCCACGTGAGGCGGGTCCTCCAGCGGCTCCTTGAGAACAGGTTGTACGTGAAGGCGGAGAAGTGCGAATTCTACACCAACAAGACCTCCTTCCTGGGCTTTGTCGTGTCCCACAACCAGCTTCTCCCCGACCCTGCCAAGGTCAAAGCGGTGGTTGATTGGCCCACTCTCTCATCCAGGAAACAGGTGCAACAATTCCTTGGATTCACCAACTTCTACTACCGTTTTGTACCAAAGTACAGCTCTATTGCCTCTCCCCTGACCTGCCTCACCTCCCCCAAGGTGCCGTTCCGGTGGACAGAGGAAGCAGCGTCGGCCTTCGAAACGCTGAAGATGGAGTTCTCCTCCTCCCGGGTCCTGACCCAGGTTGATCCCACACTTCAGTGCCTGGTTGAGGTGGACGCATCCGGCACGGGGGTGGGGGCAGTTTTGTCTCAGTGCTCCCAGGTGGACGGGGTGGTGCGCCCCTGCGCCTTCTTCTCCCGGTGCCTGTCTGCAGCGGAGCGGAACTATGACGTCGGTGACAGGGAACTCCTGGCAGTGAAGCTCACGCTACAGGAGTGGCGTCATTGGCTGGAGGGGGCAGCGCAGCCTTTTGTGGTCTGGACGGACCACAAAAATTTGGAGTACCTAAGGACGGCCAAGCGTCTGAATGCCCGCAAGGCGCGTTGGTCTCTGTTCTTCGGCCGCTTTAGATTCACGATCACCTATTGGCCAGGCTCCAAGAACGGCAAACTGGACGCGCTATCCAGACAGTTCACTCCAGATGCCCTGGAAGAGCAAGACCACACCATCCTGCCGGCCTCGTGCGTCGTGGGGGCCGTTTCATGGTCCATCAGAGACAAGGTCCGGAGAGCTCAGGAGGCCAAACCTGATCCTGGCGGCAGCCCAGCTGGGAAACTGTTTGTGCCATCGTCGGTCTGGGGTGACGTCATCCACTGGGCACACACTTCTAAACTCGCCTGTCATCCTGGAATTTCCCGGCCGGTGGAGCTCCTCCAACGATCCTTCTGGTGGCCCAGACTTCGGAGTGATGTAGCCAATTACGTCCGTGCCTGCCCACAGTGCGCAACAAACAAGACCTCCACCTCCCCCACAGCAGGGCTTCTCCACCCCCTGCCGGTTCCCGGTAGGCCCTGGTCCCATGTAACCCTAGACTTCATCACCGGTCTTCCCACATCCAACACCTACAACACCATCCTGACCATCGTGGACTGATTTTCTAAGGCTGCCCATTTCGTGCCGCTTCATGGCCTCCCTACGGCGCGGGAAACAGCCGATCTATTGATCCAGCATATGGTCAGGCTACATGGGATCCCGTCTGGCGTCGTGTCCGACCGGGGTCCTCAGCTCGTGTCCAAGGTCTGGGGGTGCTTTTGCAACGCCCTGGGGGCCACGGTGAGTCTTTCCTCCGGTCACCACCCACAGTCCAATGGGCAGTGCGAGCGCACCAACCAGGCACTGGAGGCTGCTTTGCGCTGCGTCACCTCCTCTAGTCCCTCTTCCTGGAGCACCCATCTCCCCTGGGTGGAGTACGCCCACAACTCCACCTTATCATCGGCCATCGGGATGTCCCCTTTCCGGGCATCCCTGGGGTACGACCCCCCACTGTTTCCCGAAGAAGAGGGAGAGGTGGCAGTTTCTTCCATTCAGGCGCATCTCAGACGCTGCTGGCTCCTGTGGACCAAGACGTGCTAAGCGCTATTACGCACGGCAGTGCGCAACTCCAACACAGCAAATCGCCACAGGAGAGCCACTCCTCGTTACCAGGTCGGCCAGCAGGTGTGGTTATCGACCCGTGACATCAACCTGAAGGCAGAGAAGAAGAAGCTGGCTCAACGCTTTATCGGTCCCTTCCCTGTGACTAAGGTAATTAACCCGGTGGCTGTGCGTTTGGCTCTCCCCCCCCCTCCCTCCGTGTCTGTCCAACATTCCACGTCTCCCAAGTCAAACCTGTGATCTCTGACCCACTCTGTCCTCCTCCTAGGGCGCCTCCCCCTCCCATGATGATTGACGGCGACCTGGCGTGGAGGGTCACCTCCATCCTGGACTCCCGCTGCCGGGGTCGTGGGCTACAATATCTGGTGGACTGGGAGGGGTATGGCCCGGAGTAGAGGTCCTGGGTGCACCCTTCCTTTGTGCTGGATAAACAACTTATCGCGGAGTTCCACCAGGTGCACCATGGAGGGCTGTTATAACTGCATGTTCAAAACAAACTATTATTCAACATTAAATTAAAAAAAGAAAATAGCAAGCTAGTCCACCCTGTTTGAGACCTTGCTGGGTCTAGAATTTTAAAACTTTAATTACGCTTCAGATGAAAATTGAAAGAACTTCTTTCACTCCAAAATAAGAGTTTACAAACACTTTAAATTGCAGTATAGGAATGTGAGCCTTCACCACACATACACTACCGTTCAAAAGTTTGGGGTCACCCAGACAATTATTTTGTGTTTTCCATGAAAAGTCACACTTATTTACCACCATGAGTTGTAAAATGAATAGAAAATATAGTCAAGACATTGACAAGGTTAGAAATAATGATTTGTATTTGAAATAATAATTTTTTCCAGATACTCAACCTGCTCAAAGGAAGGTCAGTTTTATGGCTTCTCTAACCAGTTAAACTGTTTTCAGCTGTGCTAACATGATTGCACAAGGGTTTTCTAATCATCCATTAGCCTTCTGACGCAGTGAGCAAACACATTGTACCATTAGAACACTGGAGTGATAGTTGCTGGAAATGGGCCTCTATACACCTATGTAGATATTGCACCAAAAACCAGACATTTGCAGCTAGAATAGTCATTTACCACATTAGCAATGTATATTAGATATTAGAGTGTATTTCTGATTAGCTTAAAGTTATCTTCATTGAAAAAAACAGTGCTTTTCTTTCAAAAATAAGGAAATTTCTGAGTGACCCCAAACTTTTGAACGGTAGTGTACATCATAACTGAAACAGATCAGCTGTCAGCAAGCATCGTCCAAGAGAGATTGTTATCCATACAGCAGGTACACTATTTAAACAGCACGTACTAATAGTGTGGTCATTTTTCTAAAGCTGAGACAAATGTTCATAGAAAATAAAAAGTGCTAACTTTACTCGCTAAAACTCACTATCCTTACCGGTGTGGTGTTTAGAAGTGGCCCAACTTCAGTCATTCATCACCAGGGTGGAGCACTGCAGAGGTCTGCTGACAGGTGGCCAGAGATAGGGGAATGGAGAAGAGGAGGAGAGAGAGGAATGGATGCATCGCTGTAGTACAGCTGTGATATGACAACTCTGCTTTACAGAGTCTACATTTAACTTGTTTCATTTATTTATTTTCAGTAAAACCCTCCCATACCTTGGAAAGTTTGAGCCTTCTCCGTGATTTTCTCTTCATGTTGTCATGATGAGCTCCTCTTCCTCTTTGCTGGAACAGTTAAACTGAACATTTCCACAGCATGCATATAAACTTTAAAATGAAATGATGCGGCAATATTTTTTATAATTGACGTGTCGATGTCGACTAATCGTTGCAGCTGTGCTCACAATATTTTTGCACATTCCCTAGACACATAACTCTAAAAATTATAATAGAATAGCTTATTATACATTCTTCATGTATATTGTGCTTAATAAAACCAATGCAAACATAAGATAAAAACAAAACATCATTGTACATTCTCTGCGAATATTGCACCAAACAGATGTGTAACCAAAGTTCTTTTTCTGCACTGATGTGCAGGTTTGGTTTGATATAAGCCAGTTCTTTAGATGGGCTTTGAAAGACATGTAGGTGGAGCACTTTCTCACTGTAAACGGTAGACTGTTCCATAGAGTACAACAATAAGACTTTGAAAACTTAAATTGCATGCTTTTGAAATTATCCACCTCTTGTACATGATGTATTTTGATGAATCTGAAAGAAGAGCGCTGCAGTGTTGTCCATCATAAATCATTTTAACTGTCATAGTGTTTGACATAATAGTTTTATGGTTAAAATTCCCCATCCCGACGTCTATCCTCTATCAGCTGTCTTTCTTAAAATGCTTTACAGGTATTCCAGTAAACCTTTTCAGTATTTGTCAGACTTTTATTTATCAGAATCCACATATCCTGGAGAACCTTACGAGCACATCTGTGACATTTCTGCCCTCTGCACTGCTTTGACATTACTTGTCTCTTTTATGGAAAGTAGCATATTTATCCATGATTGAAGGAAGTGTCTCAGATCTCCCATGTCTGATCCAAAAAATCTCACCAGTGAGAATAGGGAAGAGATAAGTTTGACAGGATGCCCAGGAGCTCCTTGACCTACCTAAGAGATGACGAGAATGGAGATGAACTGCCATATTTGCATGTTAGAGCTTTGAATTTTTACACACACCAAAGTATCTTTCATCTCTTTTGCAGCTGTTCAGTCTCTGAACAACCTGAATGACCAGATTGCTCAGTTCATGGTCACCCGACCTTGCAGCCTGACTGACGAGGACGAGGCCTTCATGCCGGGTGAAAGGGACACTTTGAGGAAGTCCATGACGCTGATGAGACACCTGCTCATGGATGCTCAGGTATGCCCTCCTCCCTTTGAGAACAAAGTTTATAAAGTGCATCCCATTGACTAACATCTATCTACTAAAGAAGTGGCAAATAATGGTCATCCTTGAGGGAATATAATGTTGCTAGAATAAGAAACTAATTAGAGAGGAGAGAGGGTTTGTGATTCACACTGTGTGACAAGTCACACAGCACTACAAAAGTAACTCTGATAATCATTAGTTATAACCTCAGATATGCACTCCATGTTTTATAAATAATACTGCTTCTCATTAGTTTGGTTATACCCAGAAGGATCTCTTAAAACAAATCCTAATCTATTCATCAAGTGTTGTTTGTATTATGAACATACAGCTCTAGGAAAAAAATGAAACCACTGCAAAATCTTTCCTAAACTAGAAAAGCATACCTCTGCCAAGGATCATTCTGTCCCTCATGGATCACCTCCAAAATATAATGGGTTTGTATGTAGGCCACGAGCCAGTTCTGATGAAAATTGCATCAAAGTCTATCCAGTATTGTTTTGGAGTATTCCTGCTAACACACTGTGAGAAGATAAGAGCCTTGGTGGAGGTATGCGTTCTTGGATCATCACCAAAATGTAATGGGTTTGTCTCTAGGCCAAGAATCACCTCTGCTGAAAATTTCATCCAAATCCATCCAATAGTTTTTGTGTAATCCTGCTGCACACATACAAACAAGGTCCTTGGTGGAGGTATGCACTCTCAGATCAACACCAAAATTTAAGGGGTTCATTATTGGCCCAAGGGCTACCTCTGGTGAAATTTTCACCAAAATCCATTCAGTAGTTTTTGCATAATCCTGCTAACAGACAAACAGACAAAAACAAACAGACAAACCACCCCGATTACATTACCTCCTTGGGGGAGGTAATTAGCATCTCTACATGTATGGCACCAATCAGTTTAAGTATCTGTTGAATTCCAACACAAGGACACCTCAATCTACTTCAGGAGATGCTGATTAGATGATCATCTGCGCATGGTAAGATGCTTGGAAGCTGTGAATAAAAATCAGAGTTATTACACAAATACAGATTTGGGGTGGTGCGGTGGCGTAGTGGTTAGCACTGCAGCAGCACAGCAACTCACCCTTGGCCATGGGATCCCTGGTTCGATCCCAGCCCCTGACCAACAGTGATTTGTGTGGAGTTTGCATGTTCTCCCTGTGTCTGCGTGGGTTTACTCCGGGAGTTCTCCGGTTTCCTCCCACAGGCCAAAAACATGCAGGTTAGGTTAATTGGAGACTCTAAAGATAAGATAAGATAAGATAAGATGAGCCTTTATTAGTCCCACAATGGGGAAATTCCAGGATTGCAACAGCATAGGGACAGCAACACTCAGAGCAACAATCAGAAGGCAAGAAAAAACAACATCTAGTAAACATATTACTATATTACTATAAATATTATTATTACTATAAAATATTACTATAAATGTATATATATAGACACACAGTGCAGAGCATTATGGCTGGTGAATGTGCAGCAGAAAGTCTAAGCTCTCTCTCCGCGGATGCAGCGGGCCAGCTGGATGTCTTTGGGCATGATGGTGACCCCCTTAGCGAAGAAGAGACCCACCAGGTGGGCCTCGCAGGTCTCCTGCAGAGCCATGACGGCGAAGCTCAGGAAACGCAGGACGGTCTTGAAGTCCTGAGCGATCTCCCTCACCAGGCGCTGGACGGGCAGCTTACGGATGAGCAGCTCCGTGGATTTCTGGTAGCGACGGATCTCTCTCAGAGCCACGGGCCTGTGACGGCGAAGCCTCTTCACTCTGCCGGTGGCCAGAGCGCCTCTCCGAGCAGCCCTGGTGGCTAGCTGTCTCCTGGGGGGGCTTCTTCCTCCAGTAGATTTTACGGGCGGTCTGCTTGGTTCTTGCCATCGCTCTTTATTATTCTGTCTTATATTTCTTTCACGCCGCCTAAACTCCAGCCCAGCACCCGCATCGTTTTCGCTACAGCTCCCGGTATGTCGAGTTACCCATTAGCACCGGGCGGCGGCCAAGTGCTAGCTAGCACCAGCTCCTCCCCGCTGTAACGTCTCCCGCTGCAAACCGTGGCTCCGTCCGCTGACCCGGGAGACCCCCGGGGCGATCCGTGCATCCGTGATATATATACAGAGTAAAAGGTGTAGAAAGAAGAAGGAAGATTAAAAAAAAAAAAGGCTGTTGCAACAGGCAGCCGACTCGTGTGGCGCCTCCGGTCCGGCGGAACCGGAACCGGAAAAAAAAGTGGCCCTAGGTGTGAATGTGTGTGTGAATGGTAAAGGGATAGCGCTGTACTGTGGCTGCTTCATCCATTCAGGTGGATGCCCTCAATTTCCCCTCTGGGGATCAATAATGTATACAAAATTAAAAAAAAAAAAAAAAAAATTCTGAGTTCTTCCTAAGTTAAAACACAAGTATTATAGTGTTTAAAGTGACTCTCCACCAAAAGTTGAGTTTATGCAGAAGTAGCGGGGTGTGACTTAAGTAGTCTATTCTAAGAGCCTTAAAGGACAAATATTTTTAAAATATTAAAGCTTTTTCAGTTTGGTCCAGGCCAAAGCCCAGTTTTTCTTCTGAAAATGTCATGACAAAGTTCGGCAAATCCCTTTTTGTTTTGCTTTTGTTTGCATGGTGTGCTTGTTTTCTAGTCGATACCCAGGCTGTTTTGATACCACACGACTATCCTCTTTAACATCTCTGATTTTACTGTTAATAAAGGCTTATGAAGAGAATGAAAAAGTTTGCTAATGCTGCACATTTTTCTTAGCAGTGAATACAAAATAAAAGGCTGCACCTCTACTTACAGTTCACACTGTAACTATAGGTGCTACTCAGCCTGTTCTTTTTGCATTTGGCACCTAATATATCTCAACCAGGTCAGATGGTCACTCTATATGGAATAAAAGATGTCCCTTGGCTTCATATAGTGATAGAAGGGGATGAGGCGTTGATAGTGTAGTTCAGAGGCCTAGTAAAGTGTTTCTTCAGTGCCTAAACATAATAAGCAAGTGAAATAGAAAGTTAAAACTGATTTGCAACTCAGGAGGAAAAAAGGGAGAATAAAAACTGATTTTTTTGTTTCCTCCAAGCTCTTTTAAAAGAGAAATGACACTGCAGCTTGTCTGTGATCTGTTTCAAATATTGATGCTGTGGGTTTGCTTTGGAATCATTACAGACTCAAAGGATCACAGGTCTTAAGCTGAGAGGGCTCTCTCCCTGTAGGTATATCCATGGGTTCTGAGTAGAACCAAGTGGCTGCCATGCCTGTATCACTGCAGCTGACCAATCAGGGCTGACATGATTTTAACAGGTCACACATGAATTGTTGTTACCTAAAACTAGGGTGAAAAAGTTGATGTCTAGCAAAGATGTACAGTGGATAAATCACAGCATATAAACCCATCCTGGTAAACCCCTTAAAGAGATTGTGAACTGTAATTGTGTATTTGTAAAAGCTACTCTACTCAAGACCCCAATGTTTACACAACCCCAGGGGATTATATGAACGAATTAGAGCACAAAATTAAATTCATCATGATTTTTCTCACTCTGTTATACCTGAAAACACGCTGGCCAAGTTAAGAAAAAGCACCTCTGCTATCCAGGAAGCATTAATGGAGCATCAGCTCAGGGTTGAATACACAGTATGTTCATCCTTGTCCTTGACCGCCGAACAACTGGGCCAACCCTGTGAAAAGTTGCCAGCCTCAGCGATTCAGTGAACAATGTACAGATGAACTGGGGAGTAGGTATTCCTGCCTCCTTTATATCTTACACTCCGGGGCATTTTTTTTAGTATTAAGGGAAATGCAAACATTTGCTGTGCAGCATTACCTACTTATTAAAATAATAATAAAACTTTTGTTCCTTTCTCCACAATTACAGAATAGATAGTCCATGTGGTGTTAGCACCATTTTTTCTTTTTATTTATATCCCTTCTCCAGGTTGATGAATGTTGAATGAATCTTGACACAGTGACGCATTTGTGTCATCCATTAGCACCACCGCACACCTGCTGATGGATATGTCCCTCTGCCATTCGTCTTCAGATATTCTATCAGACTCACTGTCATTGATTAAAGAGGAGGTAATTCAGGAAAGGCCATTGCTTTCACCTCATTTCAGCGGTATGCAGGCTAGAGTGAACAACTGTTAGCCTGTAGTCAGTTTTTTTCCCTCTTACTCAGGAATATAGCATTGAGAAGTGATGGATGAGCAGGAACCTCAGCTATGGATGGACTGCTGATTATTTCCCCAAGAAGATGTACATGGAAAACGAAAAGTTGGCTGGTCTTTCAGTGTTAAGTGAAGTGCTCAAACACTAGTCACCCTGACAGATTTCTCTGCCTGTTAGCCTTGTTAGTCAGACACTACACCTTGAGCCTTTACATGTTTGCGATTTTTTTCCTCAGTGGAGTGTCAGATGGAGGCTTTCTGCTGTGAACCGTCAAGGGAACAAGACACTGACTAGTTATGGCTGTACACTTGTTTATTACATGATCAGCTTCAAAATAGAGATATTACATAATCTTTTGAAATAAATATCACCATGCTAAAGATGACACTATCAAGACGTGACGCAATACATATTTCTGATGTTTATATGACTAATACATGCAAAAAAGGTAATTCTTGCCTGCATCAAGAAATCAGGTGGAAATGGGTATAACAGTTTGTTTCTGTTATTTTACCAAAGATAATCAGTTTATAACTTTTTATTAGCCAAACAAATCCACGGTTAGTTCAAGGTGATGCTTCTTGGCAAATGTATTCATCCATCCATCTTCTTCCGCTTAGTCCTTTTCAGGTCGCGGGGGGGCTGGAGCCTATCCCAGCATCTTTGGGCGAGAGGCAGGGTACACCCTGGACAGATCGCCATCTCTCTGTGTTGGCAAATGTATTCTCCTCTGTTTAAAGGTACAGGTTGGAGATTTTCAAAACTCACACTTTAGTGACATCTTGTGGTCACAGAGTAAACTGCAGTCCCACTCACTGCATTAATTTCAGAGAAATGCTGTGGTCTGTTTGTTTGTATACTTTATAATCCTAGAGGGAAATTCAAGGGCATCCACAGCGCTTCACCAATTAACCTAACTTGCACATTTTTGGAATGTGTGGGGAAACCAGAGCACCTGATTTCTCCCCATGCACCAAGCATGGGAGAATATGCAGACTCTACACAGATAGGCCCTGCTGGCTGGTGGGTTTGAACCCACAACTTTTTTTTTTTCTGTGGGGCAATAGCACTAACCACTGCATCACCATGTAGTAGATTCCTTACCAAACAGCTAAAGTTGTAATGTATGCACAAGGGGTGAATGGGACTGCTATTTGCTTAGTGACCACAAGGTGCAACTAAAACCCAATTTTCCAAATGTTCTATAGAGAGCCTAAGTCACGCCCCCTCTACTTCCACACATGGGACCTTAAATCGGAAAAAATCTCCATTGAGATGAATGGCAAGAGCAAAATTATCTTTTGATCCTAATCGAATTTTGCCACGAGTTACACATATGATGTTTGTCAATTTAAGTGATAATTTTCCATGTAAATAACAATGTAGGCTATTGTCTAACTGTTAAGGTAAAAGATTATGACAATACGTAAATTAATAGACTATAAACACAGAGGCACGTACCAGACATCACCTTTTCAAAGCACGCTCAGGGTGAAGTAACTAACAGTCCTCTGGATCACTTGCAGCTCTCAAAATAAAAAACAGTACAGCTGTGTTGTTGTTTCTCCTCTTTGGATCCTTCTTTCATCGGTCAGGAAACAGGAGGTGAGGTTTTAGTAATCTTCCGCAATGATTGTGTTTGGTGATGTGGGATGATGGGAGATGGAGTCTACCAAACTTATTCACAAAAATGAAATATTACTCTTTTTATAAGACAACCATCCATCCATCCATCCATCCATCCATCTTCTACCGCTTTTCCGGAGGTCCGGGTCGCGGAGGCAGCAGTTCAAGCAGAGAAGCCCAGACTTCCCTCTCCCCAGCCACCTGCTCCAGCTCTTCAGAGGGGATACCAAGGCGTTCCCAGACTAGCTGGGAGACATAGTCTCTCCACCGAGTCCTGGGTCTGCCCCGGGGTCTCCTCCCAGTGGGACGTGCCTGAAACACCTCAAGTGGGAGACGTCCAGGAGGCATCCTAATCAGATGCCCATACCACCTCAACTGACTCCTTTCAATGTGGAGGAGCAGCGGTTCTACTCTGAGCCTCTCCCGGATGACTGAGCTCCTCACCCTATCTCTGAGGGTGAGTCCAGCAATCCTACGGAGAAAGCTCATTTCAGCCGCTTGTATCCGCGATCTCGTTCTTTCGGTCATTACCCAAAGCTCGTGACCATAGGTGAGAGTAGGAACGTAGATTGACTGGTAAATCGACAGCTTTGCCTTAGAACTAAGCTCCCTCTTCACCACAACAGACCGGTACAACGTCCGCATCACTGCAGATGCTGCTCCAATCCGTCTGTCGATCTCTCGCTCCATTTTCCCCTCACTCGTGAACAAGACCCCAAGATACTTAAACTCCTCCACTTGGGGCAGGAGCCTGTCCCCAACCCGGAGAGGACAATCCACCTTTTTCCGGCTGAGGACCATGGACTCGGACTTGGAGGTGCTGATTCTCATCCCAGCCGCTTCACACTCAGCGGCAAACCGTCCCAGCAAGAGCTGTAGGTCATTGCTGGATGAAGCCAACAGGACAACATCATCTGCAAACAACAGAGATGAGATCCTGTGGTCACCAAGTATGACACCCTCCATTCCCTGGCTGCGCCTAGAAATCCTGTCCATAAAAATTATGAACAGGACCGGTGACAAAGGGCAGCCCTGGCGGAGTCCAACTCTCACTGGGAATGACTCCGACCGAGTGTTGGCAATACGAACTAAACTCTCACAACGGTCGTATAGAGACCGAATAGCTCGTAACAACAAGCCCGATACCCCATACTCCCGAAGCACCCCCCACAAAAATCCGCGAGGGACGCGGTCAAATGCCTTCTCCAAGTCCACAAAACACATGTAAACTGGTTGGGCAAACTCCCACGAACCCTCAAGAATTCTCGAGAGGGTAAAGAGCTGGTCCGATGTGCCACGGCCAGGACGAAAACCACATTGCTCCTCCTGAATCCGAGGTTCGACCAACGGCCGGACTCTCCTCTCCAGTAAGTCCAGTAAGTTGTCTTATGTCCAATAAGACAACCAACAACTTTAATTATGCGGAAAATTACCTTTTAAATTGACAAGCATCATATGTGTAGCTCATAGCAAAATCTGATCGGGATCAAAAGATGATTTTGCTCTTGCCATTCATTTCAATGAAGACCTTTTCTGATTTAAGGTCCCATATGCGGAAGTAGAGGGGGCGTGACTTACAGTGCATCCAGAAAGTATTCACAGCGCTTCACTTTTTCCACATTTTGTTATGTTACAGCCTTATTCCAAAATGGATTAAATTTAATTTTACCCTCAAAATTCTACACACAATACCCCCATAATGGCAATGTGAAAAAAGGTTTTTTTTTTTTTTTTGTATATATATATATATTTTTGCAAATTTATGAAAAATAGAAAACTAAGAAATCACATGTACATAAGTATTCACAGCCTTTGTCATGAAGCTCAAAATTGAGCTCAGGTGCATCTTGTTTCCACTGATCATCCTTGAAATGTTTCGACAGCTTAGCTGGAGTCCACCTGTGGTAAATTCAGTTGATTGGACATGATTTGGAAAGGCACACATCTGTCTATATAAGATCCCACAGTTGACAGTGCATGTCAGAGCACAAACCAAGCATGAAGTCAAAGGAATTGTCTATACACCTCTGAGACAGGATTGTCTCGAGACACAAATCTGGAGAAGGGTACAGAAACATTTCTGCCCCTTTGAAGGCCTGATGAGCACAGTGGCCTCCATCATCTGTAAATGGAAGAAGTTCGGAACCACCAGGGCTCTTCCTAGAGCTGGTCGGTCGTCTAAACTGAGCGATTGGGGGAGAAGGGCCTTAGTCAGGGAGGTGACCAAGAACCCGATGGTCACTCTGTCAGAGCTCCAGTGTTCCTCTGTGGAGAGAGGAAAATCTTCCACAAGGACAACCATCTCTGCAGCAATCCTCCAATCAGGCCTGTATGGTAGAGTGGCCAGACAGAAGCCATTCCTTAGTAAAAGGTACATGGCAGTCTGTCTGGAGTTTGCCAAAAGGCACCTGAAGGACTCTCAGACCATGAGAAACAAAATTCTCTGGTCTGATGAGACAAAATGCCAGGCGTCATGTTTGGAAGAAACTAGGCACTGCTCATCACCAGGCCAATACCATCCCTACAGTGAAGCATGGTGGTGGCAACATCATGCTGTGGGGATGTTTTTCAGCAGCAGGAATTGGGAGACTAGTCAGGATAGAGGGAAAGATGAATACAGCAATGTAGAGAGACATCCTGGATGAACACCTGCTCCAGAGTGCTCTTGACCTCAGACTGGGGCGACGGTTCACCTTTCAGCAGGACAACAGCCCTAAGCACACAGCCAAGATATCAAAGGAGTGGCTTCAGGACAACTCTGTGAATCTCCTTGAGTGGCTCAGCCAGAGCCCAGACTTGAATCCAAATGAACATCTCTGGAGAGATCTGAAAATGGCTGTGCACCAACGCTTCTTATTCAGCCTGATGGAGCTTGAGAGGTACTGCAAAGAGGAATGGGTGAAACTTCCTAAAGATAGGTGTGCCAAGCTTGTGGCATCATATTCAAAAAGACTTGAGGCTGTAATTGCTGCCAAAGGTGCATCAACAACATATTGAGCAAAGGCTGTGAATACTTATGTACATGTGATTTCTTAGTTGTTTTTTTTTTACTTTTCCTAAATTTGCAAAAATCTCAAAAAAGCTTTTTTTCATGTTGTCATTATGGAGTATTGTGTGTAGAATTTTGAGGGGAAAAAATGAATTTATTTCACTTTGGAATAAGGCTGTAACATAACAAAATGTGGAAAAAGTGAAGCGCTGTGAATACTTGCCGGATGCACTGTAGGCTCTCTATACAGGAACTTTAAATGCACCAAGCCCTGAAACTTAATAAAATAAGTACTTTAACTAAATTTTTAACCAAACTATTGACAGTGCTCTTTTTTCAACTCTGATTAGGGCAAATATAGAAATGAGCAAGCTATGTAGTAACTTCACGTTATTGTTGTTATGTTATTATGTTACCACAGTTTCCATTCAACTTTATTTATATAGCACCATTTCATAACAACAGTCATCTCATAGTACTGTCAAACTGTAGGGGAAAATCCCACAACTGCAGAAAGACCCCAGCAATCAGGTGATCCCCTGTGAGCAAGCACTTGGCGATGGTGGAGAGGAAGAACTCCCTTTTAGCAGGAAGAAACCTCCAGCAGAACCAGGCTCAGGGAGGGTCAGTCATCTGCTGCGACTGGCTGGGGGGGGGGTGAGTGGGTATAGATGAAGAAGAAGAAAAGAACAGACATGTCGAGAGCAAACAGCACAACGGGGATGCAATCTATGGGAGAGAACAAACAGGTGTTAATGAAGAGCAAAAATATTACATTGAGAATGAAAAGTGGAGTGAAGCCCAGTGCATTGTTGGAGGTCCCCCGGCTGTCTAAACCTATTAGCAGCATAACCAAGGGAGTGTTCAGGGTCACCTGATCCCACCCTAACTATAGGCTTTGTCAAAAAGGAAAGTTTTAATGATGTTCATAAAAACAGAGCTCAAGTCTGTCTCCCATATCCAGATTGGCAGCTGGTTCCAAAGGAGAGGAGCCTGAGAACTGAAAGCCCTGCCTCCCATTGTACTTTTAGAGATTCTAGGTATGACAAGTAATCCTGCATTATGGGAGCGTAGTGCTCTGTTAGGATGATAAGGTACTAGGGGTGTAATGGTACAAGTATTTGGATTTTTCGGTACGCCACCCACGGTACGGTACAGAGGCGTACTGAGGTACGAACACGGACTATAATGAGTGATGGACAGATAGTATAACTGTCATTTCACGCGGCCTCCTCCTCCACTCCATTTCCTGTCTCCAGCAGCCTGATAGATAGATAGATACTTTATTTCGAACAAAAAAGTATAACAAAAACAAAACAAATGACAAATGCAATAAAGTAACAGTATACAGTGTTCGAAAGGGAGAAGGAAGAAGTGAACACTTATTAATTCCATCTCCTCTTTTCCATAAATACACCCATGTGAATTATATACAAATTACCACATTTAAGACCCCAAGTAAACAATTTACTGTATTTTGTACATATCAGCATTAACACCCATCCATCCTAACATACATTGATGTCCATACATCAAAACCAGCCTCAAACAACACAGATATACACAGTGCTGTCCCACCCACCATTCCATAGTGTCCCATAGTGTCCCAGAGTGAGCATAGTGAATCGTACATATAAATACCACCCTTCTAACATATATCCTTTCAGCAAATAATGTTTATACCTATTTTTGAATTGATTTCTGTTTGTACATAGTTTCAGTTCTGGCTCCAGACTGTTCCACAAATCCACCCCACAGACAGATATGCACATACTTTTCTTGGTTGTTCGTATCTTGGGTTTTGTAAAGTTTAAGTCTCCTCTCAAATTATGATCATTGTCTCTTTTTTTAAATATTTTTTTTGTATATTAGTTGGGAGTTGATTATTAATTGCCCTGTACATGACTTGTGCTGTCTTAAATTTAACTAAATCGATGAACTTTATGACATGTGACTTTAAAAACAACGAATTAGTATGGTCTCTATATCCTACATTATTTATTATCCTTATAGCTCTTTTTTGTAATGTGCATATTGACTGTAGGTTGGTCTTGTAGGTGTTTCCCCAGACTTCTACACAGTAGTTAAGATAAGGTAGAAACAGTGAATTGTACAGTAAGACCAATGATTTATAGTCCAAGATGTGTCTTGTCTTCCCCAGTACCCCTATACATTTTGCTAACTTGGCCCGGATGTGACTGATGTGAGGTTTCCAGCAGATTTTATTGTCTAGCGTCACCCCCAGAAACTTATTTTCCTGTACTGTTTCTATTCTGGTATCATCTATCGTTACCATTATTTCATGATTTATTTTATAATTTCCAAACAACATAATCTTTGTTTTTTTTAGATTTAGAGATAATTTATTTTTGTTGAACCACTGCATTAACCTATTCATTTCAGTTGTGACCACCTCTAAAACCTGCTGCAAATTCTCACCAGTGCAAAGGATATTTGTGTCATCCGCAAACAAAATAAATTTCAGAATTTTTGATACTTGGCATATGTCATTTATATACAAAATAAAGAGTTTGGGTCCCAAAACTGACCCCTGGGGCACACCACAAGTGATGGCATGAAGGGTGATTTGTGCTCACCAATTTGTACAAATTGTTGTCTGTTATTTAAATAACTTTCCACCCAACTCAGTCCGACCCCTCTTATCCCATACCTTTCCAGTTTCCTTAGTAGTATTCTGTGGTCAGTGGTGTCAAAAGCTTTCTTTAAATCTATAAATACTCCTACAGTAAACTTTTTTTTATCTATACAACTAGTAATTTTTTCTGTGAGTTTGATCAGTGCCAAAGATGTAGATTTATCTGCTCTAAAACCATACTGGCTGTCTGTAAGGAGGTTGTGTTTTTCAATGAAATCATCCAGTCTCTTAGTGAAGATTTTTTCAAGTATTTTGGAGAATTGTGAGAGTAAAGAGACCGGCCTGTAATTTGTGAAACAATGACTGTCTCCTGTTTTGTATAGAGGTATTACTTTTGCTATTTTCATTTTGTTTGGAAATTTACCAGTTTGAAATGACAGGTTACAGATGTGGGTGAGTGGCTTAACAATTCCTTCAAATACTTTTTTCACTATTGTCATGTCAATTTCATTCCAGTCCGTTGATTTTTTTGTTCTTAAATTTACTCACAGTCTCGATAATTTCCTTTTCAGTAACTGCACCCAAAAAGATTGTGTTTGGATTTCTATCTTCTATTTCATTTACAGAACCACTGTTGTTTGTTTCTGCTGTCACTATTGATTTTGCTAATTCAGGACCAACGTTTACAAAAAATTTATTGAAACCACTGACCACATCCTCCATATTATTTATCAAATTGCCACTTTCAATAAAATATTCTGGATAATTAGCATTCTTAGGTCAATTACTAATAATCCCATTGAGTACTTGCCACATTCCTCTTAAGTTATTTTTATTATCCTCTAATATTCTGTTGTAATATTCTTTCTTACAGGTCCTCATTATATTAGTAAGCTTATTTTTATATCTTTTATATTTGATCTCAGCCTCCACCATTCTGCACTTAATGAATTGTTTATATAATGTATTCTTCTTTTTACATGCATTTATTAACCCCTTGGTGACCCAAGGAATATTTTTTTTGTTGTTGTTGTCTGTCACTGTATTGTTTTATAGGACAGTTTTTATTGTACAATGATTGAAATATTTGTAAAAATTTATCATATGCTTTATTTATATCATTTTCATCATAAACTATCTTCCAATCTTGTATTAATAATTCCTTTGTCAGTAAATACATAGATTCTTCGGTTCTTATTCTTTAATATTTAATATTTTTGGTATACTTTTTCTTCCTATAATCACATTGATAGACAACAAAAATCGGCAGGTGGTCACTGATATCATTCAATAAAAGCCCACTCCTGATATTATTTTCCATAATGTTTGTGAATATGTTATCTATTAGTGTGGCACTGTGTGACGTGATTCCGCTAGGTCCGGTAATTGTTGGATGTAAGCCCATACTGTACATTGTGTTGATAAATTCTTCTGTCAAACTATGTTGTTTTGAATTCATCAGATCTATATTGAAATCCCCACAGATGAACATAACTTTATGAGTTAGTTTTGCGTCCATTTTTTCCAACCAGTCCTTAAATAAGTCAATGTTTGATCCAGGTGTTCTACATACACAGCTCACTACTATATTCTTCACATTGTCCAGACAGATTTCTATTGTAATACATTCAAATAAATCATCTATAGTTACTGACAGATTTTCAACAACCTTGTATTTAAAGCTCTTGTCAACATAAATTGCAAATCCTTCCCCTTTTTTCACTTTTCTATTTATATAATTTAATTCATAGCCATCCATGGTAAAATCCACTTCTTTCTCTTCACTGAGCCACGTCTCTGATATTGCCACAATATTGAATGGCTCTTTAAACTGATGTAAATAATCTTTAATGTTATTAAAGTTGGCATAGAGACTTCTGCTGTTGAAGTGGATCATAGAAATATTGAAATCAGATTTGACCATTGTGTTAAAACTGTTCATCCGTATAGTAACTACAGTTATTATTGATGGAGCTAAATAAATTATTATCAGGGTCTATGTTATATTCTTCGTCCTGTGGGTTGTGATCTGTATATTCAAAAACTTTCAGTTCCTGTTGTTCCTGTTTGTTGATCTTTTGTTTCATGTTGTTAAATGTCTTGTAGCAGATGAGTATATCCCTTCAGTGTCCTACAATTGTCTCTTGTTGCTGTGACTCCAGTTCATAACATTCATTGATATTTGTCCAGTTCCATAATATTACGGATGTTAATGGCCTTGGCTTCTTCAGGTGATCCGTTTAATTTGATGTATATTTTACTGTTTGATGTCCAGGTGTTTTGAATCTTTTTCTGCTTTCTCAGGTATCTTGCTTTTCTGGCTATTTCTACGTTTTCTTTTGTAAGGTGCTCGTTTATGTAAATGTTCGTTCCTTTCAGTTTCCTACCTTGTTTTAGCAGCGCAGTCTTGTGTTTTCTGTTGACAAACCTCATGATGATAGCCGGTTTGTCGCCGTTTTTCCTGGGCAGAGGGTGGCAGGCCTCAGTGGTGTTACAGTCCAGCTGGATTCCTTTGGACTGCATGAAGGCCGCCACTTGTTGCTCCGTGGATTCATCTTCCAGCGCGTCGAGCCTCCCTCCACTGTCTGCGGCCACCGCTCGCGTGTACGATCGGGGTTTAATGTGGAGCCCCGTGATGATCACATCGTTCACCCGGGTGTTCTGCTCCAGTTCCGACACTCTGCTCTCCAGATACGCCAGCCTCTTGTCCTTCTCGGCGTTCTGGATCCGCAGCGCTTTCACCTCCTCGACCAGGTCCAGAATGGTTTTTTTGCTGCAGCTTAACAGCAGAAATCTCTTCAGCCAAGAAGTCCAGCGATCTTTTAATGTCGTCCACCTCCTCAGTCTGCTGAGCTTTCTTGGGACCCATGATCCCGGCCGATGTTTGCCTGTCAGGGGACCTCTGCTGCTCCCCGACATGGGGATGTATGACTGAAGTTGGGCTACTTCTAAACACCACATTGGAAAGGTTAGCAAGTAAAGTTAACATTTCTTATTACCTCCGCCAAGGAGGTTATGTAATTGGGGTGGTCTGTCTGTCTATCTGTCTGTTTGCCCGTCTGTCTGTCAGGAGTTCCCTTTCGGGGTGAAGACAAGGATCCAATCGCCAAGCGAATCTGGTAAACGATTATTTATTAAACACAAAATAAACACTGCACATGGGCAGGAGAGACAAGAAACAATAACTTGAACAACGTGGGGAAAAAAGCAACAGTAATCCAAATGTGGTGACAAGGTGAGGTTAACATAAGAATGCAGCAAAGAACACAGACTGAAAGGCACATGCTATATGTTATATGTTATAGGTGAGGAGAGCAATTAAAACCAATGGCTGACACATGAGGGAAGCAGCTGACCGGATGGGCAAGACTGACGACACAGAGGGGATACACAGAAACATGACACATGAGTCAAAAAGGAACACTGTGTGGACAGGGACTGCAGCCCTTTCAAAACCACTACAGAACCCCCCCCCCCCTTTAAGGGTCAGATCCCAGATGACCCTAAGGTAACCATAAGAGAAAAGGAATAAAAAGAAACCCCCCAAAACCCTCACAGGGTGGGTGATGGGAGAAAAGGCCAGGCTGGCCGGAACAACTGCACCCCCCCCCCCAGCAAAGTCCAAAACCAACACTGTTCACACCCCCAAATAAAGTTCAAGGTCCCAAGACCCAAAACAGTTCCCTTTCGGGGTGAAGACAAGGATCCAATCGCCAAGCGAATCTGGTAAACGATTATTTATTAAACACAAAATAAACACTGCACATGGGCAGGAGAGACAAGAAACAATAACTTGAACAACGTGGGGAAAAAAGCAACAGTAGTCCAAATGTGGTGACAAGGTGAGGTTATCATAAGAACGCAGCAAAGAACACAGACTGAAAGGCACATATATAGACAGGGGGAATAATCATAGTGATACGATGCAGGTCAGGAGAGCAATCAAAACCAGTGGCTGACACATGAGGCAAACAGCTGACCGGATGGGCGGGGCAGACAACACAGAGGGGATACACAGAAACATGACAAATGAGTCAAAAAGGAACACAGTGTGGACAGGGACTGCAGCCCTTTCAAAACCACTACACCGTCTGTTTGTTTGTCTGTCTGTTAGTAGGATTGCGCAAAAACTACTGGATGGATTTTAATGAAATTTTCACCAGAGGTAGCCCTTGGGCCAAGAATGAACCCATTTAATTTTGGTAATGATCTGAGAGTGCATATCTCCACCAAGGACCTTGTTTGTGTTTGTGCAGCAGGATACACAAAAACTACTGGATGGATTTGGATAAAATTTTCACCAGAGGTGGTCCTTGGGCTAGAGAGGAACCCATAACACTTTGATGAGGATCTGAGAACACATACCTCCACCAAGGCTCTTATCTTCTTACAGTATCTTAACAAGAATACTCCAAAACTACTGGATGGATTTGGATGGTATTTTAGGTCACATGACTGTCATCTGTAGTCCTATATGGGTCAGCAACACATAATTGATACCTAAGTGTTGCCATGGTGATATGGCGAAGGTTGACGTCTCGCCATAGAACAACAAACACTTGTAACTTGGAGGACAAATTTTGTCCGATTTTCACCAAATTTTCTGCGATGGATATTAGTCCCACCCTGTACGCTCCTATATAAAAGTAATTAATAAAAGTTATAGCGCCACCTTGTACCTCCTCCAAGACTCTTATCTTCTCACACTGTCTAAGCAAGAATCCTCCAAAACAAACCCATTACATTTTGGAGGAGATCCATGATGGACAAAAGGTGTCTTGGCAGAGGTGTGTGCTCTCTGAGTGCTTTTCTAGTTTTCAATGAGTGACTGTCTCAGTGCAGTGAAGGCTCACCTTCCTGCACTGTAACTTAAACCATTTGTAAACTGATATTTCTTTTCATTTTCATCTGAAGCCTAATTAAACTTTTGAACTTCTAGACCCAGCAAGGTTTCAAACAGGATGGACTAAGATAAGATAAGATAAGATAAGATAAGATAAGATAAGCCTTTATTAGTCCCACAACGGGGAAATTCCAGGATTGCAACAGCACAGGGATAGCAACACTCAGAGCAACAATCAGAAGGCAAGAAAAAAAACAAGCAAGCAAGAGCAGCTAATATACATATGTACATATTACTATAAAATATATATATACACACACACACACACACAGACACACAGTGCAGAGCATTGTAGCTGGATGGAATAAATATATGAATATATGAACACACAGTGCAGAGCATTGTAGCTAGATGGAATAAATATGTAAATATATAAACACCCACAGTACGGAGCATTGCAGCTAGGTGGAATAAATATGCAAGTATATAAACACACACAGTGCGGAGCAATGTAGCTAGATGAAATAATATGTAGATATATAAAAACACAGTGCGGAGCATTGTAGCTAGATGGAATAAATATATAGATATATAAATATAAACACACCCAGTGCTGAGCATTGTAGCTAGATGGAATAAATATATAGATATATAAATATAAACACACCCAGTGCAGAGCATTGTAGCTAGATGGAATAAATATGTAAATATATAAACACACACAGTGCAGAGCATTGTTGCTAGGTGGTTCCTAGGTTGCTAGGACTAGTTTGTTATTTTCTCTTTGACTTTAATGTAGTTGAATATTTTTCATATTAGTACTCCAGTTTGTTTTGAACAGTAGAGTCACAATAGCAGCTGCAACAGAAGCAGATATATGAAGCAGATATTCTTTATTTTTTGGGTTAAAAGGCCAAACTTTAATGTCTATTATTTAATTGTGTTGCTACAAACACTCTGTCAAGTTCAAGTTTCCAACTCATGTTTCAAGGGTCATTATTAGGAAGAGTGGTGGCCTAATGGTTAGGGATGTGGACTAGTAAGTGGAGGGTTGTCGGTTCAATCCCCGGCCTGGCAGCATCAGATCTGGGTGGGACAGATAGCGTAGCAGTGTTTGCCCCACCCTCCTAAAACCCCATTGTGGTGCCCTTGAGCAAGGCCCTTAACCCAACTGCTTCAGTGGAGCTGCTCAGTGGTCACAGGTCAGTCTGTGGTTGTATTGGGCTGCTTCCAGGTATGAACGTGAGCAGATCTCCTTGAAAAAGAGAGGTTGCCTCTCAGTGGAACTTTCCTCTATAAATTAAAGGTTAAATAAAAATTATTTTATTTAGCTATGGCAACTTTTTATAATAGGCTGTTCAAACTTATATTGTTGCACTAGTCTGCATCATTCATTTCCTAAAAAGAGAATTTATTTATTTTTATTTTGTTTATTTGAGAACATTTTATTTATTGGAGAATTTGCTGCTAGCAGTTTGCAGTTGTTTTGGGGTTTTTTTGCAATAAAGCTGTTCCCGCTGATACAAAAGATAAGCAGTTTTATGTTTTGCATTTTGTTTCCTTACTGTACCGAAAATGAACTGAACTGTAACTTTACCATAGTATGTGTCATAATTCCCCGTGCACCATTTTGCGGCGCACGAGGGAGGGAATGAAAAACCCAAATGCAAGAGTAGAATGTGCCATTTATTAACATAAACTACAATAAAGTAAAGGGTCCAGAGACCACACAAATACAGAGGGTTGTTAAGATAAGATTAGGCCACCAGACATGCAGGAACGCCACCCGGATGCTCTACAGCCCAGCGGAGGAATTGCCTAGTGCTGCAGGACTGCTGTCGGCACAGGGAGAAAGGCAACATGAAACTTACCGAACTGGAGTGATCCGGGGCTATCCGTGCAGTCTGGAGGATGAGGGAGTGAGCAAGGTCAGCCGCTAACATCAAGGGATAAACCGAACTTGAAGTGACAGGCTGAACAATTCGAAGCTAGTGAAGGCGCATATGTGGAGAAACACGCTGCCACATATGGCGGTGAATGCCCCGACAATCTCTTCCCACAAACGCAGCGTAATTGTAATAAAGAAACTAACAAGGGAAGAGATTGCCAGTGTGAGGAAACATGGCCTGAACATAATTAAACCCCGGCGTGCGCGATTGAGTGTCTGAGTGTGTGAATGGGAATGAATAGAGTGAGTGTGTGTATGTGTGTCAACACCCGATAACAAAGCACAGCTGATGGCACTTGACAGGAGGAGGGGGCGTGCCCGAGCTGTCAAGGAGCAAAGGCCCAATAGCTCCCTGAAGCGTCTGGTGGAAAATAGGACAAAATAACCATAAGTCAGAACTGGGTTTGAAAACACCAAACCCAGGTTCATGACAGTACGTACCGAACCGTGATTTTAGGTGTATCATTACCGGTGGTGGGCAAGTTACTAAAAAATAGAAACTGATTACAGTTACTAGTTACTTCTTTTCAAAAGTAATTGAGTTACTTTACCAATTACTGTATGATTAAAGTAGCTAGTTACTTGAAAAACTAACTTTCACATTACTTTTAAATGCATACTTAAATCATCTTGCACACATAGCAAAATAATTTAATTAATGGATTGCATTACAGGCCTATTAATGGCAGGCTGAAAACTGACTGTTTCAGACAGAGCTTTTAGAACATGTTCAGTCTGCTTTATCATGTCTTGAGAGCTCTTATTGTGGGAAAAATCTGAAGAAAAGCATGAAATTGCCAGTAATTTCCTCATTTTGGAGTGAGAAGTAGGGTTTGTGGAATGAAAGAGAGGGAAAAAGAGTGAGACTCACTCCAAAAGGGTGAGAGTTGGCAACACAGCATAAAGCTGTCCATGTTTATTTTACCTTTATGATATGGATTATCCCATGTGCAGTGATCCAAAGAAAATGTCCATTATCCACAGTCCAAATGTCTGCTGCGATAGAGACATGATACAGTCCTTCAAATTCCTTTTGGAGATCAAAATCTATTTTTGAATAATCTTTATCCGGGTAGCAAGTAAATGTGTTTTAACTTTAGTGGATCCTCTCCGTGAACACCACCTTATCATTGTGGAGGGGTTTGAATGCCCGAATGATCCCAGGAGCTATGTTGTCGGGGGTAACTTGCCCCTGGTAGGGTCTCTCAAGGCAAACAGGTCCTGGGTGAAGGGCCAGGCAAAGAGCGGTCCAATGGATCTCCATGAAAACATTAATTCAATTCAATTCAATTCAACTTTATTTATATAGCACCATTTCACAACAACAGTCATCTCATACCACTATCAACTGTAGGGGGGGACCCCCACAGTTGCAGAAAGACCCCAGCAATCAGGCGATCCCCTGTGAGCAAGCACTTGGCAACGGTGGAGAGGAAAAACTCCCTTTTAACAGGACTGCGACTGGCTGGGGGGTGAGGGGATAGAGAAGAAGAAAAGAACAGACATGTAGAGAGCAAACAGCACGATGGGGACTCAATCTATGGGAGAGAACAAACAGATGTTAATGACCAGCAAAAAAAAATATTTCATAGAGAGTGAGGAAAGGAGTGAGGCCCAGTGCATTACTGGAGGTCCCCCGGCTGACTAAACCTATTAGCAGCATAACTAAGGGAGGGTTCAGAAACACATGATCCCTCCCTAATTGTAGGCTATATCAAAAAGGTAGGTTTTAGCCCTATTCTTAAAAACAGAGATCGAGTCTGACTCCCGAATCCAGATTGGCAGCTGATTCCACAGGAGAGGAGCTTGATAACTGAAGGCTCTGCCTCCCATTGTACTTTTGGAGATTCTAGGTATTACAAGTAATCCTGCATTTTGGGAGCGTAGTGCTCCGTTAGGATAATACGGTAGTATCAGATCTTTTAAATAAAAAGGAGCCTGATTGTTTAGAGCTTTGTAAGTAAGAAGAAGGATTTTAAACTTATTTCTAAACTCCATGGGAAGCCAATGAAGGGAGGCCAGAACCGGAGAGATATGATCTCTCTTTCTAGTACCTGTTAAAACTCTTGCTGCAGCATTTTGGATCAGCTGAAGACTTTTTAAAGATGTTTTAGGACAGCCTGATAATAAAGAATTACAATAATCTAATCTCGAGCTAACAAAAGCGGGGATCAGCTTCTCAGCATCACTCTGAGACAAGATGCTCCTAATCTTGGCAATATTACGCAAATGATAGAAGGCAGTCTTAGAAACAAATTTAATATGTGAATTGAAGGACAAATCCTGATCAAAAATAACTCCAAGGTTCCTCACAGAGCTATTAAGAGAAAGAGTAACTGCATCCAAACTGAAAGTTTGATTTGGAAAGGAATTTCTAAGGTTTTTTGGACCAACAAGAATGACTTCAGTCTTATCTGAATTTAATAGCAGGAAATTACATCATCCAAGCTTTGATTTCCTTAAGACAGGCTTCTAACTTGGCTAATTGATTACTATCATCTGGCTTCATTGACAGGTATAATTGTGTGTCATCTGCATAACAATGAAAATGTATACAGTGCTTTCTAATAATGTTGCCTAACGGAAGCATATATAAACTAAAAAGAGTAGGGCCTAGCACAGATCCCTGTGGAACTCCATGACTAAGCTTTGAGTTGAAAGAAAACTCATTATTTACATGAACAAACTGGAACCTATCATATAAATAAGATCTAAACCATTGCAACAAAGTTCCATTAAGTCCAACATAGTGTTCTAATCTATCAAGTAGAATATTATGATCGATAGTATCAAAAGCTGCACTAAGGTCTAAAAGGACAAGTACAGAAACTAGTCCATTATCAGATGCAATGAGGAGGTCGTTAGTGACCTTCGCTAAGGCTGTTTCAGTACTATGATGGATTCTAAACCCAGATTGAAACTCTTCAAGTAAACCATTTCCCTGCAGGTGGTCAAATAATTGCGTAGCAACAACTCTTTCTAAGATTTTTGAAATGAAAGGGAGATTAGAGATTGGAGTAAACTCATCAAGACAGAGATCAATAGAAGGAGTTGTAGTAGTTACAGTATTTAAGTTAACTGTGGGAAGAATCTGATTGATTTTATCTCTGATGGATGAAATTTTATTATTGAAAAAGTTCATAAAGTCCTGACTAGTAAGCTCTAAGGGAATGCTAGGATTGACAGAGTCCTGACTCTTTGTCAACCTGGCTACAGTACTGAAAAGAAACCTGGGATTATTCTTGTTCTCTTCTATTAATGCAGAGTAATAACTCGTTCTAGCTTTTCTAAGAGATTTTTTATAAATTAAAGATGATTTCTCCAAGCTAAATAGATTTCATCTAAATTAGTAGAGCGCCATTTTCTTTCTAATTGACAAGTCTTCTGTTTTAAGCTATTCCGTTGTGTTGACACATGGCATAGAGGAAACAATCTGCATAAATTTGGAAACAGCATCATCTGAGAGGCATCTACTGTAATAATATTTTTCTTTAGGAGCCAAATAGTCAGAAATAGTAAAATCAAAGGTTAACAGACAATGGTCTGACAGTACAGGGTTATGAGGAGACACTACAAGATTTTCTATTTCTATGCCATATGTCAAAACAAGGTCCAATGTATGGTGGAGGTAATGAGTAGAATTTCCTACTTTCTGAGAAAACTCAATCGAGTCTAATATTGAATTGAATGCCACATTAAGGCAGTCACTATCTACATCCACATGTATATTAAAGTCCCCTACTATAATTATTCTATCAGATTTCAGCACTAAATCAGCTAAGAAATCAGCAAATTCGGATAAAAATTCTGAGTAGGTTGATGGGGGACAATAAACTATGTCAAATAAAATTGGGTTTAACCTAAAATTGCTAAAGTGCCCAATACTGAGGACCAGGCCCTCAAAGGAATTATAACATGTTTTTTGCTTTACATTAACTAGTAATTTGGAATGGTAAATTGTTGCTACTCCTCCTCCACGACCAGAACTTCTGGGATTTTGACAGTTTAAATAACCAGAGGGAGTTGATTCATTTAAACCAACATAATCCTCTTGCCCTAACCAAGTCTCTGTAAGGGAAATTAAATCAATCTGATGATCAATTAACAAATCATGGACTAACAGAGACTTGGGAGTTACAGACCTAATATTTAATAAACCACATTTAATTTTTAAATTATGAGGAGGAACTGAGGCCAAATCATTCAATTTAGAGGCTTTATGTTTAATTTGAGTTTTACGAATATTTTGCTTTATCACTTTGGGATGCTTATACATTATATTTTTATTTACTTTGGAGGGAGCAGACAACGATTCTCTGATGGGGAAGTCAGGGGCTAAGCTGAGGGGTGGCGGATGAAGAGGAGCTGCAGAGAGGCGTGTAAGACTGCGACTCTGCTTCCTGGTCCCAACTCTGAGTAGTCATGGTTTTGGAAATTTGGATAAAAAAGATGCCAGATTGTTAGATAAATGAGAAGCACCATCCAAAGTGGGATGAATGCTGTCTCGTCTCATAAGACCAGGTTTTCCCCAAAAAGAGCTCCAATTGTCAATGTAGCCCACGTCATTTTTAGGACACCACACAGACAGCCAGCGGTTCAAGGATGACGAGTGGCTAAACATGTCATCACTGGTCAGATTGGGGAGGGGCCCAGAGAATACTACAGTGGCAGACATCGTTTTTGCAAAGTCACACACCGATTCTATATTAAGTTTCGTGACTTCCGACTGCCGGAGACGGATGTCATTAATGCCGGCGTGAATAACAATTGTGGAATATTTACAGTTACTTTTAGCCAGCATTTTCAAATTTGACTCGATGTCGCCTGCTCTGGCCCCAGGGATACATTGGACTATGACCGCTGGAGTCTCTAGGTTCACGTTTCTGACTACAGAGTCGCCAATGATCAGAGTTTTTTCCTCAGCGGGTGTGTCGCTGAGCGGGGAAAAACGATTAGAAACGTGAACAGGTTGGTGGTGTACCGGGGCTTTGCGACTAGGCTTCCTTCTCACCGTCACCCACCCAGTCTCCTCGCTGCTGAGGAGAGCCGAGGGACCGCTGACAGTGGGGCCTAAGCTAGCTAGCTCCGCTGCAGCTAATGGGCGTCCGTCAAGATTAACTGGCGCAGACGGTGTTTCAATGGAGCGGAGCCGGGATTCCAAATCAGACAACCTCGCCTCGAGCGCCTCAAAAAGACAACATTTATTACATTTACCGTTATCGCTAAAAGAGGCAGAGGTGTAGCTAAACATCTGACAGAGAGAGCACACCAGAGGAGGAGAGGAAAGAGAGCTAGTAGCCATAGCTAGTGGCTGGAGAGCAAACCACAAAGCAAACCACACAGGCAGACAGCAAAACAGGAAGTGACGATACGTTACCACAAGGAAGTGACGCGGTCACTGGTCACTGCGGTCAAAGAGCGGTCCAATGGATCTCCATGAAAACATTACATCAAGACCCAGTGTACCCAAAAGAGGCACATGGGTCCATCCTCCAGTGGGCTCACTACCTGCAGGAGGGATCATGGGGATCATGGTGCTATTTGAACCAGGCGGAAATCTGGGCTACTCTGCCTGGATTGATGCCCCTGCAAACCGGATCCCCAGATAAGTGGTAGAAGATGGATGGATGGCTCACAGCCTCAGGTGTCTGATAGAAAGTCACTGTTTATATCACATCTTCAGTCTGTAATGACGTATCTGGCAGTCAGTTGGTTTAATTCTTGCTGGGTCACAAACTGTACAGATGTATACTTGTGCTTGAAATCCAGCTGTGGGTGTTGAGGGAAGAGTATTTCCACTTTACATCCAGCCGTGGCTGTTCAGAATACAGTAGATCCACTAACACAGTGTTAGTTGTTAGCATAGCTAGCCATTACTTAGCACTAGCTTTGTTGCTGTTTTCAGGCACTTCTGAAGATTGCAGTAGGTCTCATCCAGCACTTAGCTTTAACCGCAACAAAGGAAAAATAATCTATTTCCACAAAAACAAAGTAGCTTCATCTTCTCCTCCACTCAGTAGTGAAGACTCAAGCTCTTTGCCACAGGTCGCGTCGACTGATGGCTCGTCTTAGCTATGGTAGGGTCAGTTTGTATATTCATTTATTTGCACTAAAAATATCTATCCATATTAATAAAACGAATAACGCATCTGATCAAATTTCTAGAGCAAATCAAATTTCTAGTGCATTACTGAATTTTTAAAAGGGAATTTCGTTACACAGCTCGTTACTGCAAAAGTAGTGGTGTTACAGTAATGTGTTACTTCCCAACACTGACCGTTAAACCAAGGGTTGCCATCTTTCTCACAGCCAAATATGGGACAGAGGGTTTTAACTATTGCTCGGTGCCACGATGTTGTGGACATTAGCATTTTCATAATACTGCGATTTTTTTTACCTTGATAATACCTTAAAAATATTGATATTCAAAGTCATGTTTAATACTACAAGGAAAAAAAATACTACACTGGAAACCTAGAAATTTCAGATTTTACAGACTACAAAATCTCAGTTTAAAAATGTGTAATGGCTATGTTTCTAATTATGGATTGCATTTATATAGCACTTTTCATGACACCCAAAGACATTTTATCATGAGTCCATTATTCATTCACTCCACAGACAATGATAGTGGTAATCTACCTCTGTAGCTACAGCTGCTCTGGGGCAGACTGATGGAAACATGGCTGCCAATCCATGCCAGCGGCCTCTCCGACCACCACCAAACATGTATTCACATTCATACATCAGTGTCATGAACCACGGACACAAAGTGGGTAAAGCGTCTTGCCCAAATGATTATCATCTCTCTATATCTTTGTATAAGGAGTTCTTATAAGGAGTTCTGAACAACCCTTAATGTGTGAAAAAAAAATTATCCATCCTTGGACTGTGTCCTGCCATCCTTGTCGGTATTTCCGCTTGATCAAAAATAACTCCAAAGTTCCTCACAGAACTGTTAGGAGATCGAGTAACCCCATCCAAACTAAGAATCTGATTTGGGAAAGTATTTCTAAGGTTTTTTGGGCCAACTAAAATGACTTCAGTCTTTTCTGAATTTAATAGCAAGAAATTACAAGTCATCCATGCTCTGATTTCCTTAAGACAGGGGTGTCATGGAGGGCTAAGACCCTGCAGGCTTTACCTCCAACCAGTGTTTTCAGTAGCAGATTTCACTGAACTTCTTCCCACTGATTGCTGATCAGTGAAAACACCTGCTGAAGAGACTGGGTAGAAGAGAAAACCTGCAGGGTCTTGGCCCTCCATGGCACATGATTGGACACCCCTGCCTTAAGACAAGCCTCTAATTTGGTTAATTGATTGCTGTCATCTGGCTTCATTGACAAATATAACTGTGTGTCATCTGCATAACAATGGAAATTTATGCAACACTTTCTAATAATATCACCTAATGGAAGCATATATAAACTAAAAAGAATAGGGCCTAACACAGATCCCTGTGGAACTCCGTGACTGAGGTTTAAATTTGAAGAAAACTCGTTTTTGGCATGAACAAACTGGGACCTATTAGATAAATAAGATTTAAACCACTGCAAAGAAGTTCCATTAAGTCCAGCAAGGTGTTGTAATCTATCAAGTAAAATATTATGATTGATAGTATCAAAAGCTACACTAAGGTCTAAAAGGATAAGCACAGAGAAAGTCCATTATCAGATGTGATAAGGAGATTGTTAGTGACCTTCACTGAAGCTGTTTCAGTACTATGATGAATTCTGAACCCTGATTGAAACTCTTCAAATAAACCATTTCCATGCAAGTGGTCAAATAATTGCATAGTGACAACTCCTTCTAAGATTTTTGAAATAAAAAACAGATTAGAGATTGGTCTATAGTTAGCTAAAACTCCTGGATCCAGCATTGGCTTTTAAGTAATGGTTTAATTACGGCAATTTTAAAAGCATGCAGTACATGACTTAATGTTAATGAAGAATTGATTATTTGAAGAATAGAGCTACCAATAAATGGGAAGACTTCTTTAAATAACCTGGTAGGAACAGGGTCTAATAGACAAGTTGAAGGCTTGGATGAGAAAATGATTTTTTCTAACTCTAAAAGGTCAGTTGAAGTAAACTTGTCCAAATGAATGTCAGTTGGAGGAGTTGTAGTTGTTGTAGTTGTTACTGTATTCTAATTAGTGGTGGGAAGGATCTGACATTTCTGAAGGATCTGAAATTTTATTATTGAAGAAGTTCATGAAGTCCTGGCTAGTAAGTTCTAAGGGAATGCTCGATTTGAGTCCTGACTCTTTGTCAGCCTGGCTACAGTGCTGAAAAGAAACCTGGGATTATTCTTGTTCTCTTCTATTAATGCAGAATAATAAGTTGTTCTGGCCTTCCTAAGAGATTTTTTATAGAATAGAATAGGTTTTATTGTCATTGTACAGTTGTACAGTACAATGAAATTGTGGGTGCTTCACCAGGCTACTGTGCAATAAAGTAAGAGAGAAGGATTAAACAAAACACAGTTACAGAACACATGATTAAACAAACGACTGAAATAAATATAGCCCAAAATTATGGAAATATACACAGGTATGGTAGTGGCTTCATGGATAAAAACAATGTACATAAAAGTACGGAGTGCAGAACACACAATTGAAAACACAATTGCATAAATGGCCCAAGGATTATGGAAAATATACATATGTATGGTAGTGGTTTCATGGATAGGTCAATATACATGAAAGTGCAGAATGCAAAGACAGGTGTGTTATCCTGACAATTAAAAAGGTCCTCAGTTCTGTGCATGTGAGCGTTCGGAGGGAGAGGGTGGGGCCTCTGACTGTTTGCAGTTTGGATGGCCCAGGGGAAGAAATTGTTTGTCAGTCTGGAGGTGTGGGACCTGATTGATCTGAACTGTCGTCCAGAGGGGAGCAGGTCAAACAGATGGTGGGCGGGATGTGAGGGGTCTCCTGTGCTGGCCTTGATCTCTCTGAGACAGGAGGATCTGGAGATGTCCTCTGTGGGGGCAGAGGGTTGCCGATGATTTTTTGGGCAGTGTTCATGACCCTCTGCACAGCTTTCCTGTTCTCAGCCATGGAGCCAGCGTACCACACACCCAGACAGTCGGTGAGCACAGTCTCCACTGAGCAGCGTAGAAGGCCAGCAGCAGCTTCTGGTCCAGGTTGTTCTTCCTCAGGACACGGAGGAAGTGCAGCCACTGCTGGTCTTTCTTCACCAGGGCCTTGGTGTTGGCAGACCAGGAGACATCAGAGTAGATGTGGGTGCCCAGGAACCTGAAGGTAGGGACAGTTTCCTCATGGTCACCATTTATGAGGAGGGGGTGTGGTCCTGTCTGTTCTTTCTGAAGTTCAGTATGAGTTCTTTGTTTTTTTTGGACATTCAGTTTCAGGTTGTTTGCTTGGCACCACAGCAGCAGATTCTCTACCTCCGCCCTCTATACTTTCTCATCGTCATCGGTGATGAGCCCAACCAAGGTGGTATCGTTCGTGTACTTCATGATGACAGTGGTTGGGTGGGTTGGAATACAGTCAAAGGTGTACAGGGAGTACAGTAGTGGGCTTAGCACGCAGCCCTGGGGGGAGCCTGTGCTGAGATACAGTGTGGAGGAGTGGTGTGGGACAAGTTTGACTGTTTGTGGGCAGTTGGTGAGAAAGTTTTTTATCCAGAAGCAGGTGGGGGGATCTGGAGGAGGTGCAGTTTATTGATCAGGATATCCGGGATGATGGTGTTGAAAGCTGGGCTGTAGTCCACAAAGAGCATCCTCACATAGCTAATTGGGTTCTCCAGGTGGCTCAGCACTCTGCGGAGTGTGGTGGCAATGGCGTCTTCCGTAGACCGGTTTTCCCTGTAGGTGAACTGGTGGGGGTCGAAGGAGGGGAGAAGACAGTTCTTGATGTGCTGGGACACCAGTCGCTCAAAACACTTCATGACTACAGGTGTGAGTGCTATGGGTCTGTAGTCATTCAGGCTGTCATTTGTGGACTTTTTGGGGATGGGGATGATGGTGGAGGCCTTGAGGCCTTATAAATCAGAAGTTGATTCCCCCAAGCTAAATACATTTGTGACCCATGCTGGCAAAATGAGTCGGAATGGGTATCACGTCATCATGAGCTGCAGGCAGGAGAAGTCATAAATCATGACTCATTCTTTGTTTGCTAGCGGCAAGTTCCAGGAAAAAACCCATGAGTGCCTGATATCATTGGAAAGCTTAGAAAACGTACTTTCTAAAAATATGTGTTTTTTGCGACCGATCAAACGCAAGTTTTATATCTAGCCAAAATATAAACAAATTGTCTTTTTCCGGTGTCCGTTTTTGCACACTTTCTACAAATTAAATATTATTTTGAAGGTCTTTCAATGCAGAATATGGAAAAAACATTACCTCATTTTTGATAATTTCATCAAAGGGACTTATTTTGCCAGCACGGATCACATTTTTCTAATTCAGTGAAGCACCATTTTCTTTCTAATTGACAAGTTTTCTGTTTTAAGCTTCGAGTTTGTTGTTGTTGTTCTTCTTTTGGCTGCTCCCATCAGGAGTTGCCACAGCAGATCATCTGTTTCCATCTCACCCTATCTCTTGCATCTTCCTCTGTAACACCAACCCTCTCCATGTTATACTTCACTACATCCAGGAATCTTCTCTGTGGTCTTCCTCTTTTCGTCCTGCCCGGCAACTTCATCTGTTGGCCTAGTGGTTGCGGTGTATACAAAAAAAGCATGTTACTTAGATATAGTGATCCCTTCTTCTAATCCTGACTAAACAAAAACAGAAACTAATTAAAGTGGAGTTTTTCTAAGTGCAGTAATTAGCTGCAGTACTCAATTCATCCAGTGGAGAGCACTGTCCAAAATTATTATTTGTCTCACTGCCCTGAAAGGCAAATCCAAAAGATGGATAAATTGAGTATTGCAGGTCAGTCAGACTGGGGTGCTGGAGGGTGCTCCTCTTGGAGACTCCATTGTCCTACTGGGGGACTTCAATGCACACATGGGCAGTGACAGTGAAACCTGGAGGGGGGTAATTGGGAGGAACGGCCTGCCCGATCTGAACCCGAGTGGTGTTCAGTTATTGGACTTCTGTGCTAACCACAGTTTGTCCATAACAAACACCATGTTCAAGCATAAGGGTGTCCATATGTGCACCTGGCACCAGGACACCCTAGATAGCAGGTTGATGATCGATTTTGTTGTTGTGTCATCAGACCTGTGACCATATGTCTTGGACATTTGGGTAAAGAGAGGTGCAGAGCTGTCAACAGATCACCACCTGGTGGTGAGTTGGATCCGATGGCAGGGGAGGATGCCATTCAGACCTGGTAGACCCAAACGTATAGTGAGGGTGTGCTGGGAATGTCTGGCTGAGGCTTCTGTCCGGGAGGTCTTCAACTCCCGCCTCCGGAAGAATTTTGACCACATTCCGAGGGAGTCTGGAGACATGGAGTCTGAATAGGCCATGTTCTCCACCTCCACTGTTGAAGCAGCTGCCCAGAGCTGTGGCCACAAGGTTGTCGGTGCATCTCGTGGTGGTAACCCCTGAACCAAATGGTGGACACCAGTGGTGAGGGGGGCCATTAAGTTGAAGAAAGAGTCCTATCGAGCTTGGTGGGCTTGTGGGACTCCCGAAGCAGCTGAGGTGTACTGGCAGGCCAAGCGGAGTGCAGCTCGGGTGGTTGCTGAAGCAAAAACTCGGGTGTGGGAGGAGTTCGGTGAGGCCATGGAACAAGACTTTCAGTCAGCCTCAAAGAGATTCTGGCAAATTGCCAGCGGCTCAGGAGGGGGAAGCAGCTTCCTGTCCACACTGTGTATGGTGTGGCTGGGGCGCTGCTGACTTCAACTGGGGATATCGTCGGGCAGTAGAAGGAATACTTCGAGGATTGCCTCTATCCCACTGACATGCCTTCCACAGAGGAAGCAGGACTTGTGGACGAGGGGGACGACTGTCCCATCACGGGGACTGAGGTTGCCAAGATGGTTGAAAAGCTCCTTGGTGTCCGGGTCCTGGGGGTGGACGAGATTCGCCCTTAGTACCTCAAGGCCCTGGATGTTGTAGGGCTGTCATGGTTGACACGCCTCTGCAACATTGTGTGGAGGTCGGGGACAGTGCCTTTGGCATGGCAAACCGGGGAGGTGGTTCCTCTCTTCATGAATGGGGACTGGAGGATGTGCTCCAACTTTAGGGATCACACTCCTCAGCCTCCCTGGGAAGGTCTATGGCAAGGTACTGGAGAGGAGAGTCCGGCCGTTGGTCGAACCTCGGATTCAGGAGGAGCAATGTGGTTTTCGTCCTGGCTGTGGCACATTGGACCAACTCTTTATCCTCTCGAGAATCCTCGAGGGTTCGTGGGAGTTTCCCCAACCAGTTTACATGTGTTTTGTGGACTTGGAGAAGGCATTCGACTGCATCCCTTGTGGTTTTTGTGGGGGGTGCTTCAGGAGTATGGGATATCGGGCTTGTTGTTACAGTCTATCCGGTCTCTATATGACCGTTATGAGAGTTTGGTTCGTATTGCCAATACTTGGTTGGACTCATTCCCAGTGAGAGTTGGATTCTGCCAGGGCTGCCCTTTGTCACTGATCCTGTTCATAATTTTTATGGACAGGATTTCTAGGCACAGCCAGGGAATGGAGGGTGTCATGCTTAGTGACCACAGGATCTCCTCTCTGTTGTTTGCAGATGATGTTGTCCTGTTGGCTTTATCCAGCAATGACCTACAGGTCTTACTGGGAAGGTTTGCCACTGAGTGTGAAGCGGCTGGGATGAGAATCAGCACCTCCAAGTCCGAGTCCATGGTCCTCAGCCGGAAAAAGGTGGATTGCCCTCTCCGGGTTGGGGACAAGCTCCTGCCCCAAGTGGGGGAGTTTAAGTATCTCGGGGTCTTATTCATGAGTGAGGGGAGAATGGAGCCAGAGATTGACAGACGGATCTTAGCAGCATCTGCAGTGATGCGGACATTGTAGCGGTCCGTTGTGGTGAAGAGGGAGCTAAGCTCTAAGGCAAAGCTGTCAATTTACCAGTCAAGCTCCGTTCCTACCCTCACTTATTGTCATGAGCTTTGGGTAATGACCGAAAGAATGAGACTGCGGATACAAGCAGCTGAAATGAGCTTTCTTCGTAGGATTGCTGGACTCACCCTTAGAGATAGGGTGAGAAGCTCAGTCATCCGGGAGAGGCTCAAAGTAGAACCACTGCTCCTCCACATTGAAAGGAGCCAGTTGAGGTGGTTTGGACATCTGATCAGGATGCCTCCTGGACGCCTCCCACTTGAGGTGTTTCGGGCATATCCCACTGGGAGGAGACCCCGGAACAGACCCAGGACTCGCTGGAGAGACTATTTCTCTCAGTTGGTCTGGGAACGCCTTGGTGTCCCTGCTGAAGAGCTGGAGCAAGTGGCTGGGGAGAGGTAAGTCTGGGCTTCTCTGCTTGAACTGCTGCCTCCGTGACCTGGACTTCCGGAAAAGCGGTAGAAGATGGATGGATGGATGGATTGACTATTGCAGGTAATTATTGGAGTTACAAAAAATCCAGCTTCAAAAAATGTTTTTTTCCTTTTTTGGTTAAGGAAAGCTGTAGCTGGGTCATACCAAAGACCATAAAAATGGTACTTTCCAACTTCTAGCTTGGTGCTCAGCATAAATAGAATGGGGAAAGGAAAGTTTTGTGACGATATCATGACAATGACATTGTAGCCGTATTGCCACTTTTTATGCCTGTCTACAAATCCTTACAAAATGTAATCAAACTACTTATTTCATTATAATTCCTTACCTCCATTTGCTTTGACAAAAGCAGGATCTTCAAAGCGTGCTCTATTGTAAGTTTTCCATTAGATTTTCCTAAAACCTGTAGACTCTGTGCCATACATTGTCAGACTTGGTCATATATTTCCCAGATTAAGCATTCACCTTCTTTACTCTCAGTTTCAGAGGTCAGAGTCAGGTGTGATCTTGTCAGACATTGAACAGCTCTGCTCATCAAGAGGGGTTCGCATTCATGGAGCGTTTTCTTTCTGATTATACAGGTGCATCTCAATAAATTAGAATGTCAACAAAAAGTTGATTTATTTAGGTAATTCAATTCAAAACTAGAAAAGCACTCGGAGAGCGCAAACCTCCACCAAGCACCACAGTTCCCCCCATACAGTGTTTGTGTGTACGTTTTCAGATTCCTTGACCATGAAAACATATGACTAGCAATTGGATTCACAATGATAGGATTAGTGGTTCAGTAGTTATTGACGAAAATGGCATTTTGCGTAATGGCGGTTTTCTTCTGGACAGTGATCCGGATCACCACCAAAATGTAATCATCTGTAGGATACCCCATTTCTGACAATCTGTGAAAATTTCATGAAAGTCCGTCCATAACTTTTTGAGTTATCTTGCTAACAAACAAACAGACAGACAGACAGACAAACAAACAGACAGACAGACAAACCAACGCCGATGAAAACATAACCTCCTTGGTGGAGGTAAAAATTAAATTTCTGTATTGTATAGAGTCATTACACAGACAGTGATATATTTCAAGTGTTTATTTATTTTAATTTTGATGATGATAATTTTGATGGCTTACAGCCCATGAAAACCCCAAATTCAGTTTCTCAAAAAATTAGAATATTACATAAAATTAATTTTAAAAAATAGTTTTTTAATAGAAATGTTGGCCAACTGAAAAGTATGACCATGTACACACTCAATACTTGGTCGGGGCTCCTTGGAAAAAAAAAAGTTGTAGCTACACAGCTGATTGAATATCTACAAGACAGTCAACTTCTTCATCCACATCAATTTGGTTTTAGACCAGGATACTCAACAGAAACAGCAAATTGTTGCCTTATTGATAACGTCAAACAGTCCTTGGACAGGGGTAATGTGGTAGGAGCTGTTTTTCTAGATCTCAAAAAGGCTTTCGATACTGTAAACCACAGTTTGCTTTTATCCAAAATGGTATCTTTTAACTTCTCCCCAGATACATTAGAATGGTTTGCATCTTATCTCCAGAATAGAGAACAGTGTGTAAAAGTTCACCAGGATAAATCCTCATTTTTAAACAACCGCATGGGTATCCCACAAGGGTCCATTCTTGGTCCTTTACTTTTCAGCATATTTATTAATGACTTGCCGTTACACTGCTCAGCTGCAACATGCCAACTTTATGCAGATGATGCAGTTATTTACACAGCTGCCAAGACTCCAGCACAGGCTGCAGATGTACTGTCTACAAGTATGGTTGATGTCCAAGAGTGGCTCCTCAAGAACCATCTATTGCTGAACCTTCAGAAAACAGTCTCAATGTGCTTTTCAATCAAAAAATGTAACCTGCAACGTTTTAAAGTTAATATACATGATCATGACATCAGTTTAGCTACAGAATTCAAATACCTTGGCATTGTACTAGATCCTCAACTCAAATTTAATCTTCATATAAAGAAAATTTCAAAAACAGTAAAAAAAAATCTGAACTGCTTTAAATTAATTAGATATTACATACCTTACGAAGCAGCTGTACTGTATATGCATTCTATGGTTTTTTCTCATATATCATACTGTTTGACAGTCTGGGCTCAAGCAGCCCCTTCCACAATAAGACATATAGGTTCATAATATAATCAAACCCTAAAAATCTTGGACAAAAAGCCCATTAGGTGGCATCACTGTAATGTTTAAAAAAATACAACCTATTGAGTTTTGAGAGTTTCATTGACCTCTGTTTTCTGAAATTAACGTTCAAATGTTTCCATAAATCAGCAACCGAGCCACTTGCTGGGTTTCGTCCAAAGACAGGACAGCAGCAGAGCCACCAGGAGTTCTGTTAACAATAAACTGTAACATATTCCACCGCAGAACCACATTTGGACAAAACAGCTTTCTCTATAAAGGGCAGTCCCATCTGGAACACAATGCCAATGTAATTAAAAATATACGGACTTTAAAACATTCACTAAAAAGGTTAAAAACTGGCTGAAAAATAAACAGATGTACTATGTATGAAACTGATTGTCTGCAAAGGTGAGAGTGAATGAAGGGGAAGGCAATGAATGTGTTTGTTTATAGTGAGTGAGAAGGGAGGGAGGCCCTGAAATAGGCAAATGTGAGTCAGGTTGTTATATTTGTGTATTTTAATATTTATAATATTTTAATATTTATAATTGTGTATTTATAATCTTTTTTGCATTGATGTATGTGGTTATTGTGTATTTTTTTTCTTTACCTTGATTCTCTTTTCTAAAGCCATCCCAGGGACAAGAGTTGGTTATATTTGTGTATATTAATATATTATAATACTGTATTTATAATTGTGTATTTATAATCTCTTTTTGCATTGATGTATGTGGTTATTGTGTATTTTTTTCTTTACTTGATTCTCTTTTCTAAAGCCCATCCAGGGACAAGAGTTGCAAATTAGCTAATAGCTATACACTCTATGTGCAACACATCAGATTGATTGTCATTGATTAATTGTCTATGTTTATTGCACTGTCCCTGTCAAAATACACTAATCTATCTATCTATCTATCAATGTAACGTGGCATGGAGGGGATCAGCCTGTGGCACTACTGAGGTGTCATGAAGGTCCATGTTGCTTTGATAGCAGCCTTCAGCTCGTCTGTATTGTTGGGTCTGGTGTCTCTCACCTTCCTTTTGACAATACTCCATAGATTCTTTAGGGGTTTAGGTCAGGATGAGTTCTGCTGGCCAATCAAACATAGTGATGACACTGGTCATTAAACCAGGTTTTGATACTTTTGGCAGGTGTGTCTGTGTGTGTGTGGGGGGGGGGGGGGGGGGCCAGTCCTGCTCTAAAATCCTGCTGGAAATGAAATCAGCTTCTCCATCAAAAGCTCTGCTCAGCAGAGGGACGCATGAAGTGCTCTAAATTTCCTGGTAGACGACTGCGCTGACTTTGGTCTTGATAAAACCACAGTGGGCAAAACACCAGCAGATGACCTCTATTCAGGCTACAAGTAAATTTTGCATTTCATTTGGAAATCAAAGTCCCCGGAGTCTGGAGAAAGAGAGGAGAGTCACAGAATCTAAGTTGCTTGAGGGTGTCATAACTCCTCGGGCGCCATTATGCAGCGCACCGAGGGAGAGAGAGGCTGCAGGGAATGGATTTACCGCGCCAGGTTACACCAAACACCATTATTAAAGTAACAACAGATGACATACAATTCCCAAAACAGGTCAAGACTTACAAAATTACAAAAAAATGGGGGGGCAGGGGGCACATGATGAGTCAAGGTTGAACAGACGTGAGTTTCTTCGTACTCCGCACTGGATTGCCAGAAATATAAATTTAATCATATTTTACCAGTGAAATTTCATCTTGAAGGCACCCCTAAATGTCATTGGATAATTTTTTTCGCGCAGCCTGGACCAACTAAGAAGAAGGAAATGTGGAAAAGAGGAGGAAAAGCCAGTGCTATTGCTAGGACGCAGGTGTTAGCCACTAGCCCTGATGAAGACACAACAGATGTAGCTAATGCTAACACTGTGGACGAGGGAGAGCTAAACGCACAGCGAGACAACTCGATAGTGGAGCAAGTGTCTGCTAACCATAGCGAAGATGCTTGGACAGCAAGTTGTCAACATAATTACGCCGGTCACTGAGTTGTCTGAGAACATTTTGACAGTTTAATTGAAAAGGCTGGGAACAGTGGAGCAGGGGGTCCTCTGACCTGGAGGATGTTGCGGCTTGCCTAATACACCGCGGGTGGAGGTGCTGGAAGCCCCAGCTGAAGAAAGTGCAGGACAGCTTGGAAAGATTTTGAAAATCAAAGTCGACGGCAGAATGTGACAATTGTTGGGCTGAAGGAGGGAACGGAAGGGCCCAAACACCAGTCGATTTCATTGTGAAAAATGGATTCCAGAAGTTCTGGCTATGCAAAAGGACAGAATTATGATCGACAGAGCCCATCGCACTGGACCTCCAATGAGACTGGCTGGAAAAGAGGGACCGCGGGTCGTCCTGGTAAGGCTGCACAATTACACTGACAAGCAGAGGATTCTGTATGCGGCAAGGGATAAAGGAACAATTAGCACTGAAGCAGGGAAGGTGTCCTTCTATCAAGATTTTTCTGTGGAAGTTGTAAGGAGGAAGAAGGAATCCGCAAATGCACGTAAAGTCTTAAGAGATTTTGGAATACGGTACTCCTTTCTGTACCTGGCGGTAATTAAAAATTTTCCATCCTAACAGCACCAGCACCTTCACCACAACATGGAACAGATCAATGACTATGTGAACAAACTACCAGCCTCAAAGTAACTCATTGAACAGAAATTTTGATTGGCCTAAGGCATGACTGTTAAATCCGGTGGATGTAATTTAGAAATTCGAGGTGGTTTTGTTCTTTGGTATTTTTCTCTTTGTATTAAGTTCAATCATATATACACCGGTATTTTAATAGAGGCTTTCCAGTAAGGGGCGAACTTGGCTCTCTTTCTTTTTTCTTTTTGTTATCCCCTATAGGTGTGCTTTTTCTAGTTAAGTACAGCTAAGCATAGTTAATTTTCTTTTTCTTTTCTTTTCTTTTAAGTTTTCAGTGATTCCAAGCTTGTGGTTCTGGTTTTGCTCGGAATACATGTTATTGTTTTTGTTTTTTTGATACGGTTGTCGAAGACACAGGCTGGTCTACTTCATGTTTTTGGTCAAAGTTAGCAGCTCACAATTTCTAATGCAGCCTACTTTTAATGTCTCTTAAGATTAGTACATGGAATATTCGGGGATCTAATAATGTAGTTAGAAGAAAATCTGTTTTGAACTCTCTTAAAAAGGATAGAGTCCAGTTAGCTTTCTTACAGGAAACATATCTAAATGATGATGAGCATAAGAAGTATTGTAGAGAATGGGTAGGTCAGATCTTTTTCTCATCCTATTCAACCAATAAGAGAGGCGTAATTATTTTAGTACATAAAGATTTGCCATTTACTCTCATAGATTCTTACAAAGACACAGAGGGAAGATATGTCCTGGTTAAAGGGGCGCTATATGGTGAAGATATTTTATTGGGAAATGTGTATGCCCCTAATGTCCATGATGAAGAATTTTATGCATCCTTATATATAGTCAACTTGGTAATCTGGACTGCACCAATATTATTCTAGGAGGGGATTTTAATTGTACATTGTGTCCCAAGATGGATAGACACCCATCACAAATAGCTCAATCTAAAAATACTAAGACTCTTTTAAATATTATGAAGGATTTTGATCTCTTGGACATGTGGAGGCATCATAATCCCCTTGCAAGGCAATATACATTTCATTCTCAACCACATCTATCAGCATCACGTATAGATTATATCTTTGCCTCTAAACACCTTAATTATTTAGTTGAACAGGTAGATATAGGTACTATTGCTCTTTCGGACCACGCGCCAGTGGTTTTGTCTGTACAGCCCCTTAGACCCTCTGAAAGCTCATTCTCATCGAGAATGAATGTCTTATTGCTTTTGGATGAAGAATTTGTTAGGTTCTTGGAGGGACAAACAGATTTATTTTTACAGTTAAACGATAAAGATGACATTGACCCTAGAATCCTGTGGGATAGTTACAATGCATATATGAGGGGTGTGATTATCTCATAAATATGGTATATAAAAAAACAGCGAATAGCAAAGCAACTGGAGTTGGAAAAGAAAATCTCCTGGGTGTGGACAACAAAATATTGTCAAAGATACTGGCTACTAGATAAGAGCAGATTTTACCTTCCATTGTGAATTCCGATCAGACGGACTTCATCAAAGGTCGGAACTCATACTATAACAAAAGATGGCTTTTCAACATTATTCACTATCTTAATTTTCATCAGACTCCTGGGGCCATTGTCTCAGTGGATGCTGAAAAGGCGTTTGATAGAACTGAATGGAAATATATGTCTGAAGTGATGAGAAGATTCGGTTTTAGACCAAGTTATTTGAAATGGGTTAAACTTCTGTACCGAGCGCCTACTGCCTCAGTTTTGACCAATGGCCTTCTATTGGCTTCATTTAAAGGGCCTATATCATGCAAAATCAACTTTTTTGAGCTTTTAAGCATGTTATAATGTTAATTCCTCACCAAAAACACCCCCAAAGTGGTATTTTGCTCCATTCATGCATCTCTGAGTATTCCTCCTCAACCCTGCTCTCTGAGCTGCTGCTCCGCCCTGTCCCTGATAATGACTGGGTCCCCACGTTCATACGTATGAACGTGGGTGAGCCACCCACTCCAGGAAGTGCCTGTGCTGCCAGCACCGCCCCCAGGCTAATGCACACACCCACTTTCTCCGCGCAGCTAACGGAGCGGTGATCGGCAAAATTCTTTCACTTTAGCATTGACGCTGTGAAAAAGTAGATCCTCTCGCACCTAATCTGCTCAGTGACAACAACTGTTTGCTTTTTTACGTAAGACAATGTCTTCTAAGTGGCGTAAATGTGTCTTTGGCTGTGAGAGATTTAGGAGTTTGTTCAGCCTTCCTAAAGAAGAGCCTACTCGTCAGAAATGGTTGGAGTTTATTATCGTCATGAAATGGGTGGCAGCCACAAGAAGGAGAGGCGGAGCCTCAGAGATCGAGGCATCTTACTTCTGGGTTGGAAAAGTAACTCGTGAAAATAACTCATATTTCATAAGAAATTCATTCTCCAGTGTACCAAAGGTAATATACTATCACATAACATGCATGTAGTTTACTCTGAAAGGCTTAAAATAGCATGATATAGGCCCTTTAAAATGACTAGAGGTACAGCACAAGGGAATCCACTATCTCCTCTTTGGTTTGCTCTGGCCTTTGAGCCTTTAGCAATGGCTGTCAGAACAAAACCCCATATTCAGGGAGTAACTGTGGGAACAAAACAACACAAAATTCTTCTGTACGCTGATGATGTCTTGCTGACATAACAGACCCGACCTAAATCATTACCATTAGTGACCCAGTGCATCAGGGAATTTGGTCTAATATCTGGCTATAAGATAAATTTTGATAAGTCAGAGATAATGCCCCTGGGTTATATGGAAACACTGAACCCTATGTATGTCAAAACCCTCTGCTGGCCCCGTCAGGATTAATATATTTAGGAATTAAAGTTACACCTAAAATTACTCAGTTATATGCAGAAAATATTAATCCCATGATAAAGAGATCAAAGAAAGTTTGAACAGATGGAAGAGCCTCCCAATATTATTTTTAGGCAGAATTATCTTATCAAGATGACAGTTCTCCCAAAAATAATATATCCTATATCTATGCTATTTGTGATGTTAAAATCAGAGGATATTAAAACAATTACTAAAGTTTTATCAGACTATATTTGGGCTGGCAGGAGGCCTAAGGTTAAATTGGAGATACTACAATTGCCAGATGATCAGGGAGGCTGGGGTTCCTACCAACATAGAAAACTATATTTTGGCCAATCAGGCCAGAATTCTCTCCTCCTGGGTTAATGAACAATCACATCAATGTCCCTGGTTTGAGATGGAGTCAGTAATGTGTAAACCTTTTTCCCCTGTGAATTTGCTGGAAAGACATCTAAATGAGTTACGATCTATTGTTAAGGATAATTTTCTGATAGGAAATGTATTATGGTTATGGAAAAAACGGAGGAAATATTTAAAAGTAACTCACTTAATACTCTTATAACAGATAATCCAGAACTCTCATTACAAATTGCAGGATTAAATTTTACAAGCTGGCAAAGAGCAGGTATAAAGAGACTTTACGATCTCTTTGAAAATGGAAGATTTAAAATATTTGATTCTTTGAAAACTCAATATAATCTTGAAAATAAAGATTTCTATAAATATTTACAAATTAGACATTTTGTATATAAGAAAGCTAATTCTTTGGACTTCATAGGTGACTCTCACCAATTGGAAAAGTTTTTTCTTAACAATAGAGAGCACAAACACTTCATAGCAAAATTTTACTCCGAAATATATAGGTTGAGTTTAGATAAACTTGCATGGTTAAGAAAATCCTGGTGTACTCTACTCAAATGTACCATGGGAAATTATGTCTGGGATAAAATGCTGCTGTTGCTGCCTTTCAGAATTTCAGTATGTAACAGATTTAAAGAGCTACAGTATAATATATTACACAACGTTTATATTTCACCATATATTTACAGTAAATATAAAACAGGAATTTCATCAAATTGTCCTAAATGTAAAAGTCAAGTTGGTACAAGATTTCATTGTCTGTGGGAATGTAATATCATTCAGGCATTCTGGAAGGCAGTATGCACAAACATTAGTAAAGCAGTAGGTAAACAGGTACCAATCAGTCCTCTACTATGTTTACTTGGAAATGTTCCTGACTCTTTGATTCAATATGAGGATGTTATTCAAACACTTCTAATGTTGGCTAGGAAAGCCATTATGGTGAAGTGGGTTGGAGATGAACCTCCCTCCATCACTATATGGAAATCGCTGATCTTGGAAACCCTGACTTTAATAAGACTGGGATATCATATTGATGGGAAAGCTAGAATCTATCTTACAAAAATGGACGAAGCTGTTGGAAGCATTGGAATTGAACGGTGGTTTTGAATCAAGTGGACTCTAGGTGAATGTGTATGCGAAAACCCATGTACTAAAAAGTTTGTTTGGTGGCTCTTTCTTTATCCTTAAGCTGCTGTGAATATGTCTGACTGGTCTTGCATTGTTTTGTGAATTTTGGGGGGTTTTTTTCTATAAAGTTTAAAATTAAAAAAAAAATACAGAAAACACTTGCTGCTGGCGTTCGGGGGCCAGCATCGCCCAGTGAACGAATGGAGAGAAACGTGTTAGCCACGATTGCACCCCAGAGCCGACATCGCTTCAAGGGCGCATGGAACCACGGCAAACGCAGAGTGGCTAACACGTCGTGAAAATGCTGATAATCACAGCAGACTTACAGCACAGTAGACAATGCAATGGTCCAGCAATGCTTGACTGGTAACAGGCCGTTTAAGTACAAGCACTGCTGGCCGAAACAATTAGGTACACCTGGGTGTGCATGACAAGATACTTGGCACCAGCTGACTGTCAGGAGAGAGAGGGGGCGTGGCTGGATCGACAAGCTGTCAGAGCATGCAGCCTGAAAGTAGGTCAAGAGGCTGCCTGGCAGCTGCCGACCAGAGCAGTGGCTGCAGGCACAGCAAAATAACTAAAAGAACATAAACACCATCAAAACACAAAGGATGACATAATACACAAGTAACCTGAGCCACCACAAGTCAGAACCGAGCCTGACAAACCTAGCTCGGTTCATGACAGAGGTTTAGTGTGAAGTTTCCGCAGTCAGTGATGATTTGAGGAACCATGTCAGCTGCTGGTGTTGGTCCACTGTGTTTTATCAAGACCAAAGTCAGCGCAGTCGTCTACCAGGAATTTTTAGAGCACTTCATGCTTCCCTCTGCTGTCAAGCTTTATGGAGAAGCTGATTTCATTTTCCAGCAGGATTTGGCACCTGCCCACGCTGCCAAAAGTATCAAAACCTGGTTTAATGACCATGCCGTCACTGTTTGATTGGCCAGCAAACTCTCCTGACCTAAACCCCGAAGAGAATCTATGGAGTATTGTCGAGAGGAAGATGAGAGACACCAGACCCAACAATGCAGACAAACTGAAGGTTGCTATCAAAGCAGCATGGACCTTCATAACGCCTCAGCAGTTCCACAGGCTGATCACCTCCACGCCACGCCACATTGATACAGTAATTAATCCAAAAGGAGCCCTGACCAAGTATTGAGTGTGTACATGGACATACCTTTCAGTCGGCCAACATTTCTATTAAAAAAGCAATTTTTTAAAATTAATTTTATGTAATATTCTAATTTTTTGAGAAACTGAATTTGGGGTTTTCATGGGCTGTAAGCCATAATCATCAAAATTAAAATAAATAAACACTTGAAATATATCACTCTCTGTGTAATGACTCTATATAATATAGAAGTTTTTTTTTTAATTGAATAATCTAAATAAATCAACTTTTTGTTGACATCCTAATTTATTGAGATGCACCTGTAAAATTCATCCAACTCTTTTCTTTTTTACCATCGGCTCTACCAATTTTAAGTGCCCGCTATTCAGCGTGCAGTTCAGGCGATGCAGGAGGCTCTGATGTTGAGTATTTAGAGCTGCCATTGACCTGGCGAGACTATTACTGCTTAAATGGAAGATTCAGGGACTCTCTGAGGCTTACTGTCAGACATGAAACCTTGATGTTTTTTATATTACCCTACCTTTTGAAGACGTTTCCTAACAACACATAGTTTAGTTGCCTATGGAAGTTGTAACAAAACCACTGTCTGCTGAATTCTACATTAAGATTTCAAGTTAACGGCCACTAAAAGGCAGAAAATTAATTTAGAGGAGATTTGAATAGTTTTTTCTTTGAATGCTCTCCCAGAATTGATTGCCTCATTTGTCATTTGCACAGATGAATTATTTATGTCCTCATTGCTGTGCTTGGGTGACTAATCAAATGCTTTTCAGTGGGTGTGGAAGCTGTTAATTCATGTAGTGGAGCATTGTACTGCATTAGGTGCTTAGGTAGAAGAGTTGTGGAGTAACAATAGTGGGCTGATGCTGGTGTGACGGGAGAGACAATAATTCTCTAAAAGGCACAGGAATAACTTTTTTCCCCTCCCTAGAGCAGTGGAGCAGTGTAGAGCAAATACCTTATGTAGGCTGATCAGTAAGCACAAGCTCCATCAGATAAAGTGGAATGGTGTAACATTGTGTTTTAGAGTCTTTCTGGAACACTTTTGCATTACAGTTCTTTTGATTATTAGTGTATTATGAAAAAGAAATGCTCATCAAATTCTACAGAAGGGAGGGATGATGTGACAGTTTACATGATGTATGCATTTCTCGCTACTCATTTTAAAAGGCTAAAGCTGTGACAGCGTGTAACCACTGGCAGCAATCAAAGCTGCAGCTGCTCCGGCAATGATGAAGCAGTGGGTGCGATTGTGTATTGAAGTTCTGCAGCATGCATAGACATTTTGTCATGCAGTTGATCTTGCACTCATCATAAACAAATATTGTAATTAAATTGTCAACACTTTAAAAGCATCCTGATGAGTCAGAGCTAAGGGTGTGCAGACTGACTTCAGTTCTCAACATTAAGTGTTTTTTCATAGGATTTCTGATTGGATGTAGGAAGTTACATCAGAACAGTGAACTGCAAGTTAAAACAAGGTCCTTGTAGAAACAAATCCTACAACTTGGAAGCCATGTTGAACCACAAAAGAAAAGTATATGAAGTACGGTATGTAATCACTATGGATTTGGAAAAAGGGCTTCAAATTTTTTGGCCAAAATGTATATTTTTTTTCCTTTTAAAAAAATGTTTTCTCTAAATTTATACCACACAAAACTGATCCTTTGGTTGGCTCCCCGCTGCTCGTGACTGCCTCACCTGGGCGTCTACCTGGTGGCTCCCAGGGTGTGTGGAGCTCTGGGGGGGACAGGTCTGCTTTGCAGGGGTGTGCCTGGGAGGGCCCACACCCCTGCCATGGGTTGGCCCCTGGCTGCGGGGGGTAGTGACCCTACCCCTGGGGCTGGTGTCCAACTGCACTGGGGAGTGTAGGGGGCCATCCGGCCCGTAGCAATGGTGCGCCAGCCATGGTCACCCAGTCGCCCAGCCCCCCCTTGCTCTCCCTCTTGGAGTGGGTGCCTGGTTGTTCTGGGGTTTAGAGGCCTCAGAGCATCGTGCTCTGCGGGGGGTTGCCATGGAGGTGGGGGGCATTGTCTTGCTTGCTCATGGTCCTGAGGGGGGTGTTGCTGCAGCCTGCTACCCTTTCTCTTTTCTTTGTATGTTTCCTGGCAAGCCAGACACACTCTGTTGTGCGCGCACATACACACATACGTACTGTTGTCTTTCAGGTGCAGATATCAGGCCCGTACGGAGATCTTCTCAGAAGCAGCAACTGTTTCTTGTGTTTTCTCTTCATTTGTTTTTCTTCTTTCTCTCTCCCCCACTCCTTGACCCCTCCACCTCTTCCAATCACTTCATATCCCTTCAATTCCCTCCCCCAGTCCTCCCTGTCAGTTCCAGCATAAGATAATATAAATATAAATTAAAGTGGGCAGCGCGGTGGCGGAGTGGTTAGCACTGCGGCAGTACAGCAACTCACCCTTGGCCGGGGGATCCTGGGTTCGATCCCAGCCCCCGACCAACAGTGATCTGTGTGGAGTTTGCATGTTCTCCCCGTGTCTGCGTGGGTTTACTCCGGGATTTCTCCGGTTTCCTCCCACATGCCAAAAACATGCAAGATAGGTTAATTGGCATTAAAAACTGGGGATTCTAAATTGTCCTTAGGTATGACTGTGAGAGTGAATGGTTGTCTGTCTCTCTGTGTTGGCTCTTCGATGGACTGGCGATCTGTCCAGGGTGTACCCTGCCTCTCGCCCAAAGATGCTGGAATAGGCTCCAGCCCTCCCGTGACCCGAAAAGGACTAAGCGGAAGAAGATGAATGAATGAATGAATGAATAAAGTGTTAAAGTTTTTATCTTGCAAGAAGAGTCTATAAATACTACTCATATACAGCATATATCAAATATGAGCAAAGTTTCTTTTGGCAAAGCAAATCTGTTTGGCACAGTAAGGCAAGCAGATATCTCTTCATGCTTGCCAAGCTGCTGGACATGACAGGTAGGAAAAAAGATGTATCCTTTGATACTCTTAGCAACCTTTTTCTCCGCACACAAACCCCAATTTAAATCACACACATACGCACACACACCCTAGACATAGTATTACTGTTTAGGGGTGCTTGCTTGAAAATATGAAAAGAGGCAAAGTTTCTGTCAGAGTAAGCGGCGAAAAACACACATTCCAATATAAAGTAAATAAACGCTTCTAACTCACCATTAAGATCAGCAGCTAAGTAAAAGTACTGATTTCCTCAAAACAGGGAATGTGACAAAAATATTAAAAATGGAAGTTTTGCAGAGAAATCAACTCCTTCTTTTTAATAAACTGAAAAAGAATATTACAAATTGTTATGATAAAAAATGTAATTGAATATACAGTATATTCATAATTATCGAGTGTTTTACGTTGCTGTAGCAGTATTTTTGTTTTAAGGATCATGGTATATTTTATGGAAAAATGCATTGAAAAGTTGCTTAAAAATACTTCTTTTCAATTGTTTCTTCATTGTAATTGTAGTGATTAATCACAACTAATTATTGAAGTTGGCAACAAGACTTAATTCAACTGTGAAAGATACTGTCTGGCTATCTATCTACCTATCTACCTATCTATCTATCTATCTATCTATCTATCTATTGTGGAGAAGGGAATAACCAGGCCAAGCATTCAGAGCAGAGGAACTTTATTCCCTCTCTCACATCTCTCAGAATCAGAAAACATTACCATTCTGTAGCAGGGACTCTCTTTTATATTACCACACTCACATGCCCCTGCTGCCTGAGGTCCTGCATCACAATTCATTCCCGCATCACAATCCCTTTTGCCCCCCAGCCCCTTAATCCCCATGCTCTTCCGTCAGAGGAAATTATTGCATCTCCCTTCCTTCCAGTCTGAGATGAATACCACAGCATGGGTCCCCCATACCGCTCCCCCAAGAGTCTCAGACTAAGTTTTAATCCTCACGTCCTCTCAGCTTCAGCCTCCGCCCATAGCTGCTGTAACGGGGGGTCTTCGGCTCCGAGGCACTGCTGTGCCGGTGAGGGGTTCCTGGGGGTGCATCCGTCTGTGGGTGGACAATGGGGGGGGGGGGCACATTCAGCATGCTTGTGTGACTGCTCTGATGAGTCGTTTACCTGGGGAGTTCTCAGGGGGGATTTTCCGCGCCGAGGATCTCGAGCGAACTCCACCTGCTCGTCTGCCACCACAAAGGCGGGCTTAAGCCTGTCTATACAGATTTTCTCCCGGCAACCCCCCAAGTCTAACACAAAATGTTTGTCCCCGGGTTCCAGCACTCTAAACGGGCCATCGTAGGGTGGGCGCAATGGGCGGCTGAGAAAAACAAGCTCTGCTGGGGAAGCCTCCAAATCCTCTTTCGGTGCGGAACGCAACCCTAATAGAACCCACGGCAACCGGTCCACCCAATTTGCATCCCCAAGCAAAGCCCTGAGCGCTGCTTTCAGTGACCTATGGAAACGCTCGCATAACCCATCGGCCTGTGGGTTGTACGCGGCCGTGCGATGAATTGCGACGCCCAGGCTCCGGGCCATCGTGGATCAGAGGTCGGAAACAAACTGAGGGCCCCGATCGAATGTGATGTCCGAAGGGGTGCCATAATGTGCCACCCATGTTATCAAAAAAGCGTGTGCCATGTCTGCGGACGCGGTGGAAGCTAGCGGGACTGCTTCTGGCCATCGTGTGGTGCGGTCCACCACTGTCAGGAGGTGCGTGAACCCCTGCAATGGTGGTAGGGGGCCCACGAGGTCCACGTGAACGTGGTCGAACCTCTTAGCCGGGATATGGAACGGCTCCAAAGGGGTCTTTGTGTGCCTGTGCACTTTGGCTCGTTGGCACGCTACGCAGGCTCTTTTCACCTGTTTGCGCAGGCTCGGCCAGACGAACTTCGCTCCCACTATTTTGACTGATTCACGCACTCCTGGGTGCACCAGGGAGTGATCGGACTCAAAAACGCGGCGGCGCCAAGCGAGTGGGACCACCGGGCACGGGTGTCCTGTGGAGATTTCACAGATTAGGAGGGGCCCCCGTCTTGCAGTACCCTGCTCTCCAGCCTTAACCCTCTTGGTCCAGACTGGAGCGCGCACACGTCCGCATCACCGATCTGCTCCGCGGCCATGGCTGTGTAATCTATCCCTATGTAGACTGGTGCCACTAAGGCGCGCAAGAGGCAGTCCGCCACCACATTAAGTTTACCCGCCACATGCTGAATGTCGGTCGTAAACTCTGAGATCGCGGCCAGCTGTCTCTGCTGCCGGCCCGACCATGGTTCCAAAACCTTGGCCATCACATACGTTAGCGGCTTGTGGTCCACGAACGTAGTGAAGGTGCGCCCTTCCAGCCAGAACTGGAAGTGGCGTATGGCCAGGTGGAGAGCCAGTAACTCTCTGTCGAACGCGCTGTATTTACACTCACTGTCACGCAAAGCCCTGCTAAAAAAGGCGAGCAGCTGCCAAGAACCGGCGACGCATTGCTCCACGACGGCCCCTATGGCCATGTCCGAGGCATCGGTAGTGAGCGCTATCCGAGCCGCCGGGTCCTGGTGCGCCAGTAGTGCGGCATTTGCCAGAGCTGTTTTAACCTCAGAGAACGCCTGCTCCTGCTCAGGAGTCCAGTCGACTCTGTCCGCCGGTTTCCGTTTCTTGAGTGCGGCATACAACGGCTGTATGAGAGGGCTGCGCGGGGGAGGAAACGGTTATAAAAGTTAACCATCCCCAAAAACTCCTGCAGCACCCTGACCGTCTGAGGCCGGGGAAAATTCGCCACTGCGCGCACCTTGTCCGGCAAGGGTATTGCCCCCTCCGGTGAGATGCGGTTTCCCAAAAAATCGATCCCTGTCACGCCAAACTGGCATTTTGCCGGGTTGATTATTAACCCATGCTCCTCTAACCCCCGGAAAACCGTCCTGAGGTGGGTTACGTGTTCGTCCTCGGACGCACTGGCCACCAGGATGTCATCCAGGTAGGTGAACACAAACGGCAGATCGCACAACACCACATCCATCATGCGTTGGAATGTCTGTGCCGCATCTTTTAACCTGAAAGGCATGCATAAAAACTCAAACAGACCAAACGGGGTTATTACTGCCGTTTTAGGTATGTTCTTCGCGCGCACCGGGACCTGGTGGTAACCACGGACCAGGTCTATACGTGCCCCGGCGAGGTGAATTGAAAAATCCTGAATATGGGGGATCGGATAGCGGTCGTGCGCTGTGGCGTTGTTTAATCTGCGGAAATCTCCGCAAGGTCGCCACGATCCCTCGGCCTTAGGGACCATATGTAGTGGGAATGCCCATGGGCTGTTTGATTGTCTGATGATGCCCAACCTTTCCAAGTTGGCCAACTCTTCAGGCGCTATGGCCAGTTTAGCTGTGTCCAGGTGCCGAGGTTGTGCGAAAACGGGTGGCCCGGTGGTGGTAATAAAGTGCTCCACCCCGTGTTTAGTGATTTCCACCGAAAACGTCAGGACAGTGAGTGCTGGGAACTGGGTGAGCAGTGTGTGGAACTTACCACCTGGAGCTGTGGCGTTGGCTAGCGCTGTTGGCCCGGTTCCTCAAGCTGTACAGGGGAGAGAATCAAAAGACATTGCATTAATCAGGCGTCTGTTTGCAACATCGACTAGTAGTCCATGTGCACACAAAAAATCAGCGCCTAAGATTGGGAAACTGCATGCCGCTATGACGAATGTCTACTGGTACGTATGGCCGTGCAGGGATACAGTGAGTGTCCTCTCACCAAAAGTCTTAATGTCTGAGCCGTTTGCGGCCGTCAGCTCGGGGCCACTAGCTCCCGCTAGCTGGTCAGCGTAGGACGGCAGGATGAGGCTCTTTTGGGAGCCGGAGTCCACGAGGAACCGTCTCCCCGAGAGTGAGTCTGTCATGTAGAGCAGCTTGCTTTCTTCACCGGCGGTCGCAGCTGCTACCGACTGCCGGTCCTGGCATTTTCTGAACGCTTGAATTGGCACGGTGGCATGCATCAGCATGCGTCCTCTCCAAAACGGCGGTGGTAGGAGCAGAGCGTGTCTCTCTGGCGCTTCCTGGCCCCCGCTGCTGCTACCATCACTGGCTCCTCACTTCCGCTGGCCGTCTTGCTGGGTTCTGACGCCGCTGCATTCACTGTGAGGGCTCTGGTGGTGAGGATGATACGATCTGCCTCCTGGGCTAGCGCACGGTAGTCACGTGCAGCCAGCAACAGCGAGTTGGCAAGGATTGCTCTGTCCACCGTTGGGAGGTTCTGGAGGAAAAGGTGGGCAAATAGAAAATGCCCGTCGTCTGTGCCCATCAACGCCAACATCTTCTCCATCAGTTCGACCGCCGACCCGTCTCCTAACTCGGAGCGCATCAGGAACCTCTCCGCTCTCTCGCAGTCCGAGAGCGTGTAGCGCCAGGTCAGTGTGGCTTTGAGAACCCCATATTTGTTGCGGGCTGGGGGCTGTTGGAGCAGGCTCGCTACTTGCTGAGTCGTGCGAGCGTCCAGCGCTGTGACCATGTATTAATATCTGGTGTCATCTGCCATTATTCCCCGGAGCGCGAACTGGGCCTCGGTGTGGAAGAACCAAGACTTCGGGTCGTGCAGCCAAAAGTCTGGTAGTTTGACCGAAAAGGCGCACTCGTTGCTGGGGCTTCCTGTCTGGGTCATCTCCGGGGTGTTTGCCTCGTGTTCCATTATTCGTCAATGGTCACCAGTGTGGAGAATGGAATAACCAGGCCAAGCATTCAGAGCAGAGGAACTTTATACCCTCTCTCACATCTCAGAATCAGAAAACATTACCATTCTGTAGCAGGGACTCTCTTTTATATTACCACACTCACACGCCCCTGCTGCCTGAGGTCTTGCATCTCAATTCATTCTCGCATCACAATCCCTTTTGTCCCCCAGCCCCTTAATCCCCATGCTCTTCCGTCAGAGGAAATTACTGCATCTCCGTTCCTTCCAGCCTGAGATGAATACCACAGCATGGGTCCCCCATACCATCTATCTATCTATCTATCTATCTATCTATCTATCTATCTATCTATCTATCTATCTAGCAGGGTAATGTAATTTAACTGTAATGCTGTAAATACTGTTTAAATACATTGTTCTTGTACTGTATATATATATATATATATATATATATATTGTTTTCTATCCAATTTTTACTCTTATTATTGCTCTGAGTGTTGCTGTCTCTTCGCTGCTGCAATACTGTAATTTCACCAGTATGGGACTAACAAAGGCTTATCTGATCTTACCTTATCTTATCTTATCGAAAATGTGTAATTTATTTCTTATAATTTTTTTACTCAAGTCCCAACCCTCCGTCGTCGGCCTCCGTCAGTCTATGATGACCATGGAAGAGAATCCTAAACGTCTACTCTGCTGGAACAGCACCGCCTGTGGCTGAACAGGCCGATGCGCGAATGGCAGTCCCTGTCACACAGGTCGCACTTGTGGGTGGTGTCCGTGCTGCTGGGTCTGTGGCGGTTCTTCCTGCGGGTCCTTTTTTCATCTGCTGCAGCAGTCAGTCTCTCTTCACCCGCCTTGAGCTGTCTGGTCAGGGTGCCTCTCCATTTGGAGCGGTCCGTTGCAAGGTCCTCCCAGCGCTCTGTGTTGATCTCCAGGGCCTTCATGTCTCTCTTGCAGACGTCTCTAAAGCGCAGCTGTGGGCGGCCAACGTCTCTCCTGCCAGTTGCCAGTTCTCCATAGAGGACGTCTTTTGGGATTCTGCCATCCTCCATACGGTGAACGTGGCCTAGCCAGCGGAGCCTGCGCTGCCTGAGTAGAGTGAACATGGAGGGAAGGCCGGCACGGGACAGAACGTCTGTGTTGGGCACTTTGTCCTGCCAGGACATGTCCAGGATGTGGCAAATGCAGCGCAAGTGGAAGGAGTTCAGTCTCTTTTCCTGCCGGGCGTATGTTGTCCACGTCTCACTCCCATAGAGCAGTGTGCTGATGACGCAGGCGTTGTACACTGCCATCTTCGTCTTGACAGAGAGTTTGGGATTCTCCCACACTCGTGTGGTGAGGCGAGCGAGTGTGAAGGCTGATTTTCCAATCCTCTTGTTGATCTCTGTATCAAGGGAGAGGTTGTTGCTGATCGTGGACACCAGGTACGTGAACTGATTCACGACCTCCAGCTCGTAGTCGTCGATGGTGATGGTTGGTGGTGCTTCCGTGCCTTGCGCCAAGACGTTAGTCTTCTTCAGGCTGATGCTAAGCCCGAAGTCCTTGCATGCCTGGGAGAAGCGGTCCATCAGGGTCTGAAGCTCCTGCTGTGTGTGGGTTGCGACTGCAGCGTCGTCTGCGAACAGCATGTCTCTGATTAGAGCCTCATGTACTTTGGTTCTGGCTTTCAGGCGGGCGAGGTTGAAAAGCCTGCCGTCAGATCTTGTGTGCAGGTAGATTCCCTCTGTTGCTGTGCTGAAGGCATGCCTCAGGAGCATAGCAAAGAAAATCCCAAAGAGGGTTGGCGCAAGTACGCAGCCCTGTTTCACTCCGCTGCGTATGTTGAATGGCTCTGAGACGTTGCCATCGTGCTGCACTATCCCCTGCATGTTGGTGTGAAACGATTCGATGAGGCTTTGCAACTTTGGTGGGCATCCTATCTTTGGCAGGATCTTGAAAAGGCCCTCTCTGCTGACCAAATCGAACGCTTTGGTGAGGTCGATGAATGCGACATACAGGGGCATGTTCTGTTCTCTGCATTTCTCCTGGAGTTGGCTGATGGAGAATATCATGTTTACCGTCGATCGCGCAGCGCGGAAGCCACACTAAGACTCGGGGTAGACACGTTCGGCAAGCTTCTGTAGATGAACGAGAACAACTCGTGCGTAGACTTTGCCAACAACGCTGAGGAGGGAGATGCCCCTGTAGTTGTTGCAGTCGCTTCTCTCCCCTTTGTTTTTGTAGAGGGTGATCTTGGCATCCCTCATGTCCTGTGGTACGGCACCTTCCTTCCAACACTGGCAGAGGACGTCATGCAATGGCAGCAGTAGGGCGGTCTTGCAGTGCTTGATCAGGTCAGGGGGTATGCCGTCGTTGCCCGGTGCCTTGCCAGTGGCCAAGCTATCAATGGCCTTGCTGAGTTCGTTGATGGTTGGCTCGGCGTCAAGTTCGTCCATGGATGGCAGGCAGTCGATGGCATCAAGGGCTGACGGTGTCACAGTGTTTTCTCTGCAGTAGAGGTCGGAGTAGTGTTCCACCCATCTCTCCATCTGCTTGTTCTTTTCTGTGATCATCACCCCAGTAGAGGATTTGAGGGGGGCCGTCTTGCTCTGAGCCGGACCAAGTGCTTTCTTGATGCCATCGTACATACCACGGATGTTCCCTGTTATGGCAGCGGTTTGAATGTCTTGGCTGAGCTGAGTCCAGTACTCGTTGGCACAGCGCCGAGCAATCTGCTGAACTTTGCTTCTCGCAGCCCTGAGAATCTGGAGATTCTTCTCATTTGGGTACTTCTTGTACTCAGCAAGTGCTGAGCGCTTGGCTTCAATGACGGGGGTCATCTCGGTCAACTTGGCATCAAACCAGTCCTGTGACTTCGAGGTCTTCCTCCCAAAGGTAGCCAAGGCTGTGCGGTGGATGGTGTTTCGCAGCTCTTCCCACTTCTGCTTTGCAGATTCTCCTTCTTGTGGTACACCAAGTTCCTTCTCAAAGGTGGAGGCAAACTGCTCAACAAGTTCTGGTTGAGCCATCTTGCTGGTGTCAATCCGTGCCTTTCCAGGCTGTCTAGCACGATGGAATTTCTTCAGCTGCAGCTTGACCTTGCAACACACCAATGAATGGTCTGTGTCGCAATCTGCACTCTGGAGCGAACGGGTGATTAGCACGTTCTTCAGTGAGGTGCGCCTGGTCAGGATCAAGTCCAGCTGGTGCCAGTGCTTTGAGCGTGGATGTTGCCAGGAAACCTTGTGTTGGGGCTTGGTCTTGAAGAACGAGTTTGTGATGCACAGATCGTGATATGTGCAGAACTCGAGCAGCCGCTGTCCGTTGTCATTCATTCTGCCCACACCAAAAGGTCCAAGACAGGAGGGCCAGGAGTCATGGTCAGCACCCACTCTGGCATTGAAGTCTCCAAGGAGAATGAGTTGTTCAGAGTTGGGGATGGTCCTGACAGTTGTTGCGAGATTCTCGTAGAACTCGTCTTTTGCCTCTGGTGTGGCTGTCAGTGTTGGGGCATACACACTGACGAGGGTGACTGGGCCTTGAGTGGTGTTCAGGCGGAGGGTGAGGAGTCGTGCAGAGCCAGTGCTGCCCGGTTCCACCATCTTCAGCAAGGTGTTCTTCACTGCGAAGCCCACTCCGTGTTCCCTGTGTTCATCACTGCCCTTTCCCTGCCAGTAGAACGTGTAGTCCTTCTCTCTCAGTGTGCCTGCGCCAGCCAACCGTGTTTCCTGGAGAGTGGCGATATCCACTCCCAGTCTCTTCAGCTCATTATTGATGATGGCAGTCTTCCTGGTGTCGTTGATGTCCTTGAGGTTAGCAGCGAGTCCTGTCATCATAGTGCGGACGTTCCAAGTTCCCAGTTTTAGAGTTGGTCTTTTTTGTTTTATTGTCTTGCCTGGTGCGAAGGTTCTCAGCCTGCTGTTCAGACTTCTCCTCATCCCCATGCACCCAATGAGGAAAGCAAGCTGTGGCTGGACAACACCTTATTGGCTGGGGGCTGCCCAGCTTGAGGCGGGCGGTAGCTGTCCAGTGAGATCCGATGATCCCTCCCACCGTCGGGAACAACCCCTGGCGCCGCGCTCTACGCCAATTGAGCGGTGGCTTATAACCGGTAACTGTCATTCCCCGTGTTTTTTCTACGCCAAAGGCGAAGCTGGAGTGCCCTCTCCAGTGATCCGGTGTTCTACCTTCCAGCGTTGGCGTTGGTAGGATTCAAGCCTGGGCAGGAAGATATGGAGGACAAGACGTTGCCCATGCAGCATGTCCCCCCTCTCCACGTCACTGATGAATCCAAAGGAACAGCAGGGCTGCTACAGTTTGGCACCAGCGCCGTTGCAGGAGCTGCCAGAACGATGTTGAGCACAACATAGAACTGCCTTAGGAGCTCCGACTCCGGATTTTTCCTCAGGGTTGACTCCCGGAGCCTTTCCCGTGACCGGGTATGCCACAAGGCAGCGGAGGTTTGAAATCAGGGTTTACCTTCCCCTAGATGGGCTACCTTCCCAGGTTGACGAGCCACCATCTACCCGAAGCATCTGGTTTTAAGGCGCCAGAGATCCGCCCTTGCCCCTTCTCCTATTAGTAAAAGCAGTTCCGCCAGGCTTAGAGACTAAACCACACGGGCAGGCTAGGAGCTGGACTTAGTTGTCAGAGGCTTTTCGAGACGCACGCCATAAGGAGCATTTTATGAGCACTGGGAGCTTAACCCCAGTGCCGCTCCTGGCTATGACAACCTTGGAGTCCCAACCCTAATATAACCATAAATATAAATGTGTTAGTCAATCAGATAATTGGGTTTTCATTAGAATCAACTTACCACAAGTACTTCAGAAATTATAGTCTTGACTGGGAGTTAGGTAATTTGCCAGTCTTTCTGGGATTCAGGCAGACCTCCATCTGAACTGTATTCAGAAGATATTTGTAGATTTTTATGAAAAGTCTTAAATTATTAAACAAAAAGATTAAAATATGGAGCAGATACACTGTTAATGGTGACTGAATTTTTTCCTCCATCCCCACCAGAAATTACAAGTTGTCACATATTCTTTGAAATAAATCCATATCTATTGTATGTATTTCATCCAAAGTTAGTTACTGAATGAGATAACATTCTAAAAGGATGATGTGGAGCATTTGGAAGTGACCAGCCACCTCATTCACTCCATTTCTGAGGACTGTGGGATTCCTATCAAAACTGCTGAGGCTGAGATGTATATGGATGATGTGAAAGAGACTCCAAGTGTATCAGTGTACAGTATATTTAACTCTTCATTAACAGCCATCTTGAGTGCTCAGTTGGATTTAGTATGTTTTGTTTTTTACTAAAAGATAAAGCATAATCAGCATCCTCAGATGTTTCAGTTTCCAAAGTGATTGAATGTATTTCTGTGTATAATTTACACAGCACACTTTGTACTCGGCATTGCAGTGTGCATTTTAACTGACAGTTTATCTTTTCTCATCTTTGCAGCTTCACAGGTTTAGAAAAGGAAGTTCAAAAGAAAGCTCAGCAACTTGTGGGGAGAAATGTGTCTGAAGCATTTCATATGAGCCAGGAGACGAAGCTGGTTGTGGAAAACCATTTTAGGCATTTGAGTTAGGCTGTTGGCAAATTCACTTTAATTTATTATTGACTTGAACAGTATTAAAGGTGCAATGTGAACTGATGCCCAGTGGAAAATAGATCAGGAGGCTGGATTAATAATCAGATCAGAAAGTTTGGGGCTAAGTGTCAAATGAGAAAAGAAGAATAGACACACAACAAAAAAAGAAGAGAACAGCGGTGGCCAGCCCAAAAAATTATCTCCCATCCTGAAATCAGTCCATAATTTCTCTTTTTTTCTGTTCAGCCTGAAGAAAACTAGGTTATCAAAATCCCCCTTTAAGCGAGGCTGTCTTTTCTTCCCCTCTAAATAGCCATTATTACCTGAAGTTGTCGGAGAAAACCACAGCTTTCATCTCATCCCTCTGTTAGAGATTTCGATCCCTTCCTCTGTTGTATGGAAATCAGTCCAGTAATCCTTTACATCTCTTCTGTTACATCTTTTGTGTTAAAGCTTGAGTTGGACTTCAAAGAGATGGAGTTGCTCTTTTTTTTTAAATGACAGCCATTTTGGTAGTGTCTACCCTGTTCAGAAACACCAGAGAACCAAAGAAGATCAATGAGTATACATAAAAAAATGACCATATTGCAGCAGCTCTCGGAATGATCCAGCAAACCTGAGCACAGGATAAAAATGACAGTGTAGACATAAATTTCCAGATATGGCATGATAGATGTGGTTGTTTGTTAAGTGAAGCTGACACATTCATTTTTATGCTGTCACCTGAACTCCATCACATTAATAGATACACAATAATCTCTGATCCAGTGGAAGAAAATCTATTTTGTGTATGTTAAAGGAGGCATTTTTCAATGGATCAAACTTTTTAATGTTCTTTTTTTAAAGATGACAATATGGCCTCCATCAGAAGAAATGATGCACGCCAGACTGAGGCTTCATCATCCTTCAGCCTCTCTGTGAGCCATCTGTTGATGCGGTTCAGGATGTTTGAGTCTGCTGGGTTTTGGTGGGGGGGGGGGTGCCCATGTTTCTATGGAAACCTCAAGCACTGTCACAAAGCTGATCTGGATCACTACACGCATCTTCCTGTAGATCAAAGGTGTTCACCTCAATTTCAGATGGAGTTTGGGTGATATGAAAAGGCCCTTCTGTCTCCTCTTGAGTGACAGTGTATACAGGCCTTTAGCTGCTGGGTTGTTTGTGTCTGGCTGATGTGGATAAGCGACTAGGATTGACTCACTTATGCAGGAGCCTGTGCAGAAGCAGCCTTGTGTGTCTCTGTCTGTTATGCAAGCAAAATTGAAAGTTCATTGAGAGATTTTTTTTTACACCCAACATGTGAGCCCTCCATCAAGTTTATTCTGTTTTGACCCCTCCAAAGAAAAGATTATGCAAAATGAGCCATTAGTCCATTATTTAGCATTCAGCCTTAGGTGAGCTGCCTTGTGGTGCCAGAGTCGCCTTCACAGAGCTGAAATATGAATAATTCATTCAGACGCATCAGTCGCTGTGTGAGGAACAGGCATGAGGGGAGACATTAATGTGATGTGAACCGACATTGGTGTGCCTTTTGTTTCTGTTATCACAACCTTTTCAACACGTCAGCTCAGTCTCCTAAGCACAGTTATTCACTCTCGTCCGTGTTGTGTTGTTTACCTTAACCTGCTTTGCTCAGCCTCTCATCAAAGGAAGAATTTCTGTAGTGGCGACAAGAGAGTGGAATCAAAGATATGATACTGCTTATCAAATCCGTTGAGTTCCCTGTTGACCTTAGACCAGATTTAAATGCTCCCTGCCTCCACGGTTTGTGAGGTGACACAAGAAATATAAATGACTCTCCACTCTATCTGATTTTCTGCCAGAACCAGTCGCTGTAAGGATTTGTGCCAGGTGGACTTAACACATATTTTTCAAACCAGCATTTAAAACACAGGTTAGGTTTGCCTGCTCAGTATTGCCTGATCAGTCATTATTTGATCACTCTAAGCGCAAGATTTACTAACACGCTATGCTAGCACAAAGCCCTCTTTTGGTGTTAAAAAAAACTACTGTCCAGATTTACTAACAAACACAGTGCAACGTTAGTTCTGGAAAGGTGTGGACAATGTTAATTTTGTGTCTGGCCTCATTGCATATGTATTTATAGGAGTTGTCATGTCAAAGGGCAAATTTGAGGGAGAAGTGGCCTAGCTGATAGAGCATCTGCCCCACAACTGGGAGGTTGGGGGTTCAAGCCCTGGCTGAGTCATACCAAAGACCATATAAAAATGGGACTTCCCACCTTCTAGCTTGGTGCTCAGCATAATAGAATGGGGGAAGGAGAAGTTGTTTGTGGTGGCACCTTGCATGGCAGCGACCCCTCTGATTCTACATGTGATTAACATTGTAGATAAGAGAAACATAATTTTGCTCTACTGTACATTATTGGCTGTATGGACTGAATGGCAATAAAGATTTCTTCTTCTTCTAAATGACTGGCACGTGGTGATTTACTAAGGTTTGCAGTTGTCAATCTCCTGCTAATTGTGCCAGAATTTATCGCCCCCAAAAAGCATGTCTTTATTCATTTGCACCTGACATGGCAGCGATTGTTGGTGCCAGGAGGAGACACCGGCGAGAACCGAGGGCGCATGGCCAAAGAAACAGATTCATCTCTCTGCGTGTGACTTTATTTGACATGACAGAACAGATTATATGAACAGAAACAATCTCACAGAGATCGGTTGTTGTGCTGAACTGGACATAAGCCGGCAGAGGATTTTTAAAATTTCATTTGTTTATATATAGCGTACTAAATGAATTTGTATCCATAGACTAGGATACAGGATAGCCCTTCCTACCTGGAGTGGGCATACAGATGTGTCAGCGGACGGTGACTTATTTTTTTTCCAGAGGTTCACACATGGAGTCCGGAGTCTCCTCTCCATCCATCAGACTCCCCCTCGCTCTTGAAACAAAAGCTCTTCCACATTGTCAGTTTTCTTTGTTTTTTTTCCTCTACCCATATTTCTATATTTGTTTCTTTTTGCTGTGCATAAAACGTTAATTCAGTTCCCTCTTCTTCTCTCTAGTTCTCTCTCCCAGTTCAGGATACACAATAAGAGGAAAACAGCAATGAGATTAAGATAAGATAAGATAAGATAAGCCTTTATTAGTCCCACAACAGGGAAATTCCAGGATTGCAACAGCACAGGGATAGCAACACTCAGAGCAACAATCAGAAGGCAAGAAAAAAAACAAGCAAGCAAGAGCAGCTAATAAACATATGTACGTATTACTATAAAATGTATATATATACACACACACACAGACACACAGTGCAGAGCATTGTAGCTGGATGGAATAAATATATGAATATATGAACACACAGTGCAGAGCATTGTAGCTAGATGGAATAAATATGTAAATATATAAACACCCACAGTACGGAGCATTGCAGCTAGGTGGAATAAATATGCAAGTATATAAACACACACAGTGCGGAGCAATGTAGCTAGATGGAATAATATGTAGATATATAAATATATAAACACACCCAGTGCTGAGCATTGTAGCTAGATGGAATAAATATGCAAATATATAAACACACACAGTGCAGAGCATTGTTGCTAGATGGAATGAAACAGCATAACCGTCTACTTAGTTATCCTACATGGTATGATTATGTGCCCATACATATTCTCACCCTCCATAGCGACCGGTATGTTCCTAGTTGTATGCCGGAGGGGACCATTGTGTAAGTCTATTGCATCTTTTGCATTCAAAAAACTATTAGTTTGTTACGTCTTTTTGCTATCTCTGCGAGCAGCCCTGCTTAGGTTGTACAGTCTGACAGCCGTTGGTAGGAAGGACCTACGAAACCTCTCGGTTGTGCACCTGGGATGATGTAGTCTGCTGCTAAATGAGCTCCTCAGTGCATTCAGTATGTCCTGCATAGGGTGGAACTCGGACTCCAGCAGAGATGACAGTTTAGCCACCGTCCTTCTCTCTCCTATCTCCTCCATCGGATCAAGGCGCTGCCCCAGGACAGAGCTAGCTTTCTTAATCAGTTTGTTCAGTCTCTTCCTATCGGCTGCAGTAATGCCACTGCCCCAGCAGACCACTCCAAAAGTGATGGCTGATGCCACCACCGTGTCATAGAATGACTTCAGCAGCGCCCCTTGTACACCAAAAGACCTGAGTCTCCTCAGCAGGAACAGCCTGCGCTGTCCCTTCTTGTAGAGTGCATCAGTATTGTGTGACCAGTCTAGTTTATTGTTCAGATGAATACCCAGGTACTTATAGGATGTCACCATCTCGATGTCTGTTCCCTGTATATTTACTGGTACTGTGAGGGGCTGCCCATGCCTGCGGCAGTCCACCACCAGCTCCTTAGTTTTCCTCGCGTTGATCTGGAGGCAGTTCCGATGGCACCAGTCCACGAAGTCCTGGATAAGCCCTCTGTACTCAGCTTCATCTCCATTGGAGATGAGGCCAACGATCGCAGAGTCATCAGAGAACTTCTGTAGATGGCAGTGTGTTGTGTTGTGTGAGAAGTCCGCAGTATAAAGAGTGAACAGGAAGGGAGCCAGCACCGTTCCCTGGGGGGCCCCCGTGCTACTGGTGATCGTGTCGGACACACAGTCCCGGGTTCTCACAAACTGAGGCCGGTTCGTGAGGTAGTCCAGGATCCATGATGACAGGTGCTGGTCCACCCCTGCGCGCAGCAGCTTGTCCTTCAGGATCATCGGTTGGATGGTGTTGAAAGCACTGGAGAAGTCAAAGAACATGATCCTCACCATATTCCCGGGCTTCTCCAGGTGGGACAGAGAACGGTGAAGGAGGAAGATCACCGCATCCTCCACCCCAATGCCATGCTGGTAGGCGAACTGGAGTGGAGCAAATTCACACACCCTTTGAGTGTGTGAATTTGCGTGCCCCTAGTGGCAGAGTGTGGCACTGTGCCTGTCGTCTCACTGTCACATGATTGCCTGCATTGGGGCCTGCATTGGGGATTTGTATTGATTTGCCAGTTTCAAAAGGTGGCAGACATTTGTTGGAGGACTCAGTGGATGACACGTAATACACCAAAGAAGAAGAACTCATTTCCTTTTCCTGTTTTTAGCATTTTAGCCCAGAAAGCTAATATGTCCGCGATCGGTCACCGTTACTTACTTACTTTTATCGGCTTTGTACGCGGAAAATAGCCACAGGATACAAGCAAAATTTATGTGGGATAATCGTAAGACTTTGTAGATGTGGTAGAGACTTTAACATGACCAACAGAACCAAAATAACAACCATGATTGGTGAAAACACAGCAGCCACGCCAGCCAGCCAGCCCCCCTTTATCAAAAGTAAGTGAGAATTTTCGGGGGGGGGGGGGTTGTGTTTTTGTTTTATTGTACTGATTTCTTGTTCATATACTTTGAAGATAAGATGATGGGGTACCTCTGTACAAAAAATGTTGTCAAAAGATTGAACCATTCATTGTGTAAATACATCCAAAGTCCAGTTTTGACTGAGTTATGGAATTTAAAGAGGTGCCGTGACATTATGCAAATTAGATGCATAAATTTATTCCTATCTGAAACTTTGGATCATATTTTACATCTTTCTAATTGACAGTAAGCCATTATCTCTTACCACTTTCAAGTTATAGCCTTGGAAATCTGAACTATTTTATTGACAAAAAATATTTACCTCTCTTGACCACTAGGGGTTATGTCATAATTCGGCGACAAACACATTCAAAGTTAAACACCATATTACCATATTAAACAAAAGCGTCTGCCATGTGAAATGAAAATCAAAACTTTCAAATATGACAAACAAAAATAAACTATTTTACTTGTTTTTTTTGCTTAAACAAAAGCTTAGAAAAGCTTTATACTGTATACAATAATAATAATAATAATAATAATAATACATTTTATTTGTATAGCGCTTTCCAAGGCACTCAAAGACGCTTTACATTAATTAAAAAAAAAAAAAAAATTATGCTCCTCTGAACTGGCTGTGCCTGTGTTGATGACCCACTTCCTCATCAGGTGTTCCTGTGCACAATTTTGTGCTGCTCTTGGTGGATGGGTGGTTGTTACTGAAATAAAGGGACTATGTCTGTGTTCATAATTTTGCGTGTTGTTAGTAGATCACTGGCAAAAAGTGGACTTAGGCGCTCTGTCTCAGTTGTGTACTCGCTAATTTGCGCTGCCTTAGTAAATCTGCCCCTAAATTACTTGTTTCTGTTGAACTTCAGCTCAGTTGAACTGAGTGATAAAACATGTTAGAAATAGACTTTTAAGGAGCAACAGCCATAAAAATTAGTCTTGCATTCAACAGAGATGCAGACCCATGCCTCTCCTCTGCATTCTCTAACAGCAGTTCTAAGCAGCTCCTCCGTCTCTTTCTCATCTTTCATAAAATATGACCTAGGATTATTTCTAAAGTGTGAAAAGAGGCATCATTTCTGTTGAACAGGAAAACACACACTCCAATATAAAGTCAATTAAAGCTTCTAACTCACCATTAATGTCGGGAGCTCTAGAAATCAGTTAAGAATTTCTCTTTTTGTTCATACTTTTAAGAATTGCGATTATTACAAAAATTACCTGATGTAGAAGTATTGAATTCCTCTTTGACATTTTAAAATAAAGCAGGAAATGTAACAATATTTAAAATGATAGTTTGTCAGAGAAACCAACTCCCTCTTCATAATGAACTGAAAAAGAACTGCTATCATAAAATTGTTTAATTTAATATGCATTCATGATTATCAAGTATTTTATGCTATGTGAATAGACACACACAATGCAAGGAAATCCGTCAGTGACATAGGGCTGGGCGATTAATTGAAATATAACAAACCAACATTCGAGGTAATTCTGCACATGTACATTTCAAATTTTTCCCACTCCCTTGATACCTTAGCCACTGTTTGTGTGTTTAAGCACTGCCCCTTATATATAGGGAGTTAAATAAATGCTTTATTAACTTCAGTATGAAATAATTGTGCTTTGTGACGGTAACTGATAGAGCAGTGATCTGGTACAAGGTGATATTTAATGAGTCTCTTCATTTAGCTCACCTCTCTTTTCCTTAGAATTTGTCCTGATTAAAACAAACACAAATGTTGGACTAACAAAGCATCAACTGAAACGATGTCGAGTTGTTTTGTAGTGTTAGCGATAGCTGCTTTAGCTTCTCATTGTGAGTTTTTTTTTATATTTCTTATATTGTATTTAAGAAGAAAAGAAGAAGAAGAAGCCAACTTTATTGTTGTTCAATCCATACAGCCTTCTGATAAATTTATTTATGTTATTGACATGATTTGGTATTTAGACCAAGAAGCAGACTACGGACTCAGCTAAAATCTGAGTTAACCAAGTCTCAGTGATGTTAAGACGGTGCGCATTCGCACCATTAGCAACGTCTGCTGGGTCTAACTGATGGGGACGTACTGACATGATTTCATATTTAGACCCAGAAGCAGATTATGGACTCAGTTAGAAAGTGTAACAGTGATTTATTGTGCTGAAAGTGACTTGAGGTGCATGGAGAGTCTGACAACCGTGCGGGGAGAAGAGAGGAGAGCGATGAGCAAATTTGACACCGAAAATGGCACAGACGTAATGAATTGTTGCCTTACGGGTCAGAGAGCTTCAGGCTGTGAAACTGCTGGTGTTCCTCGTTCCCTTCCCAGCTGTTGTGACAGGTGAGTGAGTGAAATCCCGGTGCAGATATTTACAGTGCAGGACTGAGACTCTCCTGAGTCGAGGGGGTAAAAGATAGAACACTGCACAGTTCATTAATGTCCACTTACAGGTGTAGAGCTGGTGTCAGGGGCTCCCTTCAGTCGGGAGGACTGAATCCTGAGTCCGCCTGGAGGACAGGAGATCTGGAACCGCTGGGAGGATGAAACCTAAGTCCGACAGGAGGATGGTCCACCTGTGCACAGATAAGTGGAGGATTACATAGAAATGCGGAGGCAGGCAGATAGAAGTTTAATCTTATGGTTTCCCACGTTGGAGGAGAAGCTGAGTCAGGAGTGAGGAGCTGTCAGCTGTAGCATGTGGAGTCGACGTCCCCGTGAAGAAGTGAAGCTCTGCTCCCTATTTAAAGGCTGCTCAAATGAGAAGCAGCTGATGAACTTGCAGCAGCTTTGGAGCATAAGTAATTAGGGAGACAGAGACAACAGAGTGCAGCCAGGATCATGACAGTAGTCCCCCCGACCCCCCAAGGGGCACCTCATGGCGTCCGACCCGACTTGTCCGGGTGAGCACGATGAAATGCCCAGACCATCCGAGGATCAGTAATGAAGGCCCTTGGAATCCAAGATCTCTCCTCCAGACCATACCCCGCCCAGTCAACCAAATACTGGAAGCCCTGTCCTCTTGCGCCAAACATCCGAGATCCGGTTGATCTTGTAGGCTGGACCCCCATCAACCATCTCTGGAGGTGGTGTTGGCTTGGAGGGTGGACAGAGGGGAGTGGTGGAAACGGGCTTTACCTGTGAAACATGGAAAATGGGACAAATATGGAGAGCTGGAGGGAGAGCAAGGCATAAAGATGCAGGGTTGATAATTCTGGAAATGGGATAAGGACCAATGAAACGTGGAAAGAGCGTTCTGGAGTCAGCCTTCAGGTTGATATTGCTAGTGGACAACCATACCTTCTGTCCCACACTGTAGGCAGGGGACAGAATCCTCTGCCGGTTGGCGATCTCAGAGTTCCGGTCAGCAGTGCGGTGAAGGGTAGCTCTGGTGGTCCTCCAAAAATGGTGATAGCGTCTGATGTGTGCCTGGACAGATGGTACAGCAACCTCCTCCTCTGAGGTGGGGAACAGGGGTAGGTTGTAACCCAATGAGGCCTCGAAAGGCGAGAGACCCATAGCGGTGGAAGCGGCAGTGTTGTGGGCATACTCAATCCAAGGTAAATATGAACTCCAAGATGCCGGATTGGTTGCTGTGATGCACCTCAGGGCTGCTTCCAGTTACTGGTTGGCACACTTACACTGACCATTACTCTGGGGGTGGTACCCTGAAGACAAGCTGACCAAAGCCCCGATCAGTTTGCAAAAGGACTGCCACACCTGAGAGATGAACTGGAGGCCCTGGTCTGAGACCACATCAATGGGGATACCATGGAGGCAGACCACATGAAGGACAAAAAGGTCAGCTGTCTCTCTGGCCGAGGGGAGCTTAGTGAGAGGAATAAGGGGCGCTGCCTTAGAGAACCGTCCACAATAGTGAGAACGACTGTGTGACCATCTGAGGGGGGATCCTGGAATGAAGTCCAAGGCCACATGTGACCAGGGCCTGCTGGGAATGGGCAGCAAATGCAATAGTCCAGTGGGAGAAGAAGATGGTGACTTGCCAGCTGAACACTGCTGACATGCCTTGACATATTCATCAATGTCTCTCCTCATGGACAGCCACCAGAATGCTCTCTGGAAGTGGGCGAGCGTGCAAGAAACCCCAGGATGAAAAGTGAGCTTGCTCTTATGTAGCCAGTTGATGATGGACCCCTGAAGGGAGGAAGCAATGTACAAACGACCCGTTGGACCCCCCCATTGTCAGGCTCCGTCTGTTGGGCTCTCCTGACTCTCTCCTCAGTCTCCCATGAAAGTACTCCCACCACGCACGATGGAGGGAGGATGGGGTGTTGCTCCGGAGGAGAATTGTCGGTAGCAAACTGCCTGGAAAGGGCATCTGGCTTTATGTTCTTGGAGCCTGGGTGGTAGGTAATACTGAACCTGAACCTGTCAAAGAACAAAGAGCAACTAGCCTGTCTGGAGTTAAGACATTTAGCTGACCTCGGGTATTCCAGTTTCTTATGATCCGTCCACACCACAAACGGCTGCGCGGCCCCCTCCAGTCAGTACCCCACTCCTCCAAGGCGAGTTTGACGGCCAACAGCTCCAGATCGCTGACATTGTAGTTCCTCTTGGCCGGGGAAAGGCGCTGAGAAAAATATGCACACGGATGGACCTTATGGTCGGTGGCCGAACGCTATGACAGGACTGCCCCCACCCCGAAGTCAGAGGCATCCACCTCCACAATAAACTGTAGGTCTGGGTCCACCTGGGCAAGGATGGGAGCAGAAGAGAACAAGTTCTTTAGGTTAGCAAAGGCCTGACCGGCCTCGTCAGACCACCTGAATGGGATCTTAGAGGAGGTAAGTTTAGTGAGCGACTGGGCTACTGTGCTGTAATTCCGAATGAAACGGCGATAGAAATTAGCAAACCCCAAAAACTGCTGCAGCTGCTTCCGAGACGAAGGGATGGGCCAGTCGGTAACAGCCTTAACTTTGCCGGGTTCTGCAACAATCTGTGGGAGATGGTGAAACAGCAAAATTAAGTTGTGGATGTATGAAACTCACATTTCTCCACTTGACATACAGGTGGTTCTCCAGCAGCCATTGCAACACAGCCCTCACGTGGACCCGGTGCTCCTCTACAGAGCGGGAAAAAATAAGAGTGTCATCCAGGTAGACAAAAACAAATGAGCCGAGAAAATCCCTAAGGACGTGATTGATTAGCCGCTGGAATACAGTGGAGTGTTGGTTAATCAAAACGGCATCACCAAGTATTCGAAATGTCCGATAGGGGTGCAGAACCCCGTCTTCCACTCATCACCCTCTCTAATACGGACTAGATGGTAAGCATTGTGAAGGTCCAGCTTAGTGACCACAGAGGCACCCTGCAATAGATCAAACGCAGAGTTGATGAGGGGTAGAGGGTATTTATCTTTGATTGTGATGTTATTGAGCTCCCTAAAGTCAATGCAGAGCCAAAGGGATCCGTCTTTTCTGCCCACAAAAAAGAACCCCGCCCCCACTGCTGATGATGAAGGTCTGATGATGCCAGAGTTTAATGACTCCTTAATGTACTTCTCCATGGCCTCACGCTCCAGCACCGACAGACTATAAAGCCTGCTACATGGTAGTAGGGTGGCCCCAGGCTGGAGGTTAATGGCACAGTCATATGGGTGGGGGGTGGGGGGTTAAAGAGAGCACCTTGGCCTTACAAAAGACTAGGGCCAGATCGTGATATTTTGAAGGAACATTGACTAATTCAGGAGTTTGGGTGGGCGATGGTTTAAGGGGAACCGATGGGGAATAAGCAGCTGACTGAAGGCAGGCAGACAAACAAAAGGTACTCCAGGAGATAATCCTCCCCTCCTGCCAATCAATAACAGGATTATGCAATCTTAGCCATGGGTAACCCAGAATAACGGGAAGATGAAGAAGGTAAAACACAAAGGCGTAACTGCTCCCTGTGGTTTCCAGAAACTAAAATGGAAATGGGTTTGGTTCTCTTGGAAACCCTAGTGAGTGGCTCTCCCAAAACAGCTACCAAATCTAATGGAACATCCAGCTCCTGGCACAGGAGTTTAAGTCAGGTTGCCAGACTCTCAGAAATAAAGCTCTGTTCCACGCCAGAATCAATGAGAGCAGTGGTGCCGAAATCAGTGCAGCCATGAACAAAACGAATGGGTAAACGAACTGGGTAAGGGGTCTGGACCGTTTCTTGTCCACCAGTTCCCCTACCGCGGTGAGCAAACCCCCCTCCTCTGGCTAACTAGGAAAGTGGATCACCTCACGTTCAGAGCTGCCCGTCTGACATCGCTCCTTGGAGCGTTCCCAAAGGCAGTTATCTAGCTTAATAGCCATTGAAATTAGTTCATTAAGGGCGGCAGGTTTATCTAACCAGGCCAGTTTGTCCCGAAGACTGGAACTGAGGCTGCGCACAAAAATACTACAGAGAGACACTTCCTTCCACCCCACCCCTGCTGCTAGAACCTGGAAATCCACCGAATAATTGGCCACAGACCTGGCTCCCTAATGGAGATTTAGGAGGCGGGTGGTATTAACGTTGTCTCGGTCAGAATGGTCAAACGCTTGAGTGAATTCCAGCCTGAACCATTCATAGGTGTAACTGTGATAATCAGGGCAGTTCATAATAGCATATGCCCAAGCCAAAGCCCACCCCTCCACCAAATTAACCACATAACTAATCCGGCTGTGATCTGTAGGGAAATCCCCTGGTACACGCTGAAAAACAAGGCTACACTGAAGAAAAAAGCCTCGGGCCCCTCCCACTTTACCATTGAAACGGGCCGGCGTGGGTACCGGTGTTACAGAGGGAAAGGAGAGAGGGAACTAACTGGTGTAGCTGATATGGTCTGAGCGTGATGAGCAGCGGTAAGCTGATCAAGCTCCTCATTAATCTGTGTGAGCTGATAAAGAACAGTCTGCTGCTGATCTAAAATCTGAGTTAACCGAGTGTCAGCGATGTTAAGATGGTGCGCATTCGCACCATTAGCAGCGTCTGCTGGGTCTAACTGACGGGGACATACTGACATGATTTGGTATTTAGACCCAGAAGCAGACTACGGACTCAGAAAGTGTAACAATGATTTATTGTGCTGAAAGTGACTTGAGGTGCATGGAGAGTCTGACAACCCTGCCGGGAGAAGAGAAGAGAGGGATGAGCAAATGTGACACTGAAAATGGCACAGATGTAATGAATTGTTGCCTTACGAGTCAGAGAGCTGCAGGCTGTGAAACCGCTGGCGTTCCTCGTTCCCTTCCTGGCTGTCGTGACAGGTGAGTGAGTGAAATCCCGGTGCAGATATTTACAGTGCAGGACTGAGACTCTCCTGAGTGGAGGGGGTAAAAGATAGAACACTGCACAGTTCATTAATGTCCACTTACAGGTGTAGAGCTGGTGACAGGGGCTCCCTTCCGTCGGTAGGACTGAATCCTGAGTCCGCTTGGTGGACGGGAGATCTGGAACCACCAGGAGGATGAAGCCTAAGTCCAGCAGGAGGATGGTCCACCTGTGCACAGGTAAGTGGAGGATTACATAGAAATGAGGAGCCAGGCAGATAGAAGTTTAATCTTATGGTTTCCCACATTGGAGGAGAAGCTGAGTCAGGAGTGAGGAGCTGTCAGCTGTAGCATGTGGATTCAACGTCCCCATGAAGAAGTGAAGCTCTACTCCCTATTTAAAGGCTGCTCAAATGAGAAGCGGCTGGTGAACCTGCAGAAGCTGTGGAGCATAAGTAATTAGGGAGACAGAGACAACAGAGCGCAGCCAGGATCATGACAGTTATCAAGTTATTGACATACCTCTGTATAAATAAATTAATAGAATTTTAAAAATTGTAAAAACTGAAATCACAGTAATTTGTTCAATTTGTCAAGGTTTGTCCCCTTCGGGGCAGAATTCAGGTTCCAAACGCAAGAATTCAAGTTTGCAGATTTATTAAACTCGAAATAATACTCAGCTCATTGGCTGGAAAACAGAACAAAATATGACAAACTGAGGCAGGACGGGGGGGAGGGGGGTTGTAACCATACAGCCATGACAAGGACGCAACAATGGGCAAAGGCCCACACAACATTAGATAGACACAGGGATAATCATTGAAACACAGGGCAGGTGGGCACAATCCAGGGCAAACGGAGATGGCAGGGAATGATCACAGGCACAGAAAATAGGACGGGTGGGGCGACAGATATTCACAGACAGAGGATGAACAATAATAGTAACTAGAAAAGCACTCGGAGAGTGCAGACCTCCGCCAAGCGCCACAATTCCCCCCATACAGTGTTTGTGTGTACGTTTTCAGATTTCTTGAGCATGTAAACATATGACTAGCAATTGGATTCACAATGATTATTTGTTTATTTGACAGGGACAGTGCAATAAACACACAATTAATCAATGACAATCAATCTGATAGTGATAGGATTAGTGGTTCAGTAGTAAAAGCATTGCCTCCTTGGCGGAGGTAATAAACTGAAGTGTTGCTGTTGTGTCCATCTCCTCCACTGACGGATGCAAATTGGGTAGACAGGTTGCCGTGGGTTTTATATTATATTGTAACGTGCTGCTCGACATGGCGACGTCCCACCGGGAGGTTCGAACTCACGCCTCTCGCTCCGGAGTCCCGCACTCTACCTGTGTCGCCAATAGGGTCAACCCACTTGGCAAGCCAAGTAGGGTGCTCATATTGAGTTCGCTACAATATTATTTTTTGGGGGGTTGCGCTCCGCGGCAAACGAGAATTTAGAAGCTTCGCCGGCAGAGAGCTCGTTTTTGCGCAGCGCCTATGGCTGGCCGGTGAATTTCTGCCAAATGCGCAGCTCCTATGGCTGGCCGGGGAATTTCTGCCAAAGAATCCGTCGGCGGACAGCTGCCCGTGTGAGGTTTTGCAGTTGCGCGCAAACACAGGCACGCTGGCGGGCCCAGGCCAGCAGTGTTTTCCGCGTCCTTTTGTGCCTAAAACGTTGAAGAACGCGGAGTTTGTGTTGCAGACACGACGACCAGCGCCCTCCATTGCGCCTGCGCACATGTTAAAAATGGCTGTATGTCACAGTGTTGAATGAAAAATGCTTTAAAAAATTCCTGTATCCAGACGGTGAATCGGATCACCCCCAAAATTTAATCAGTTCTTCCTTGTACCATTTCCAACAACGCCTGAAAGTTTCATGGAAATCCGTCCAAGATTTTTTGAGTTATCTTGCTAACCAACAGACAAACAGACAGACAGACAGACAAACAAACACACAGACAAACCCCGGCAAAAACATAACCTCCTCCTGGCCTTTTCGGCCTGGCGGAGGTAATAATAATGTGGGGGACACAAGAGGACATGGCACTCCATCCAGGACAGGGGATTGGTGGGGGAGAAGGTAGTCAGAAATGGTAATGGGGAAAAGGCCAGAAGAGCCAGCTAAGGGCGCTAGAGCGCTAGGGGGTATAAAGCCAAAGAAAGATGTGCCTTCCGCCCCCACTGTGCCAGGTGCACACCTGAGGACACAGGGGTGCGAATGTACTGTATCAAGACCTGCTCTGTGGCGGTATGTTAATGTGCATGTGGATGTGTGTGCATGTTTCACAGCTTGTATGTAATGTGCTTACCCTGGGTGCCGGAGGCGGGAATAAAGTGTATAAGAGAGTTCGCTCTGGCACTCAGATTCAGTCTGTTCGTATCTGTCAGGAGAAAAAAATTATGTGTCGTCAGCTCGTTGCCTCGTCTGAATTCCTCCTTCACAATAATAACTAGAAAAGCACTCGGAGAGCGCAGACCTCCGCCAAGCGCCACAATTCCCCCCATACAGTGTTTGTGTGTACGTTTTCAGATTCCTTGAGCATGTAAACATATGACTAGCAATTGGATTCACAATGATTATTTGTTTATTTGACAGGGACAGTGCAATAAACACACAATTAATCAATGACAATCAATCTGATAGTGATAGGATTAGTGGTTCAGTAGTAAAAGCATTGCCTCCTTGGCGGAGGTAATAAACTGAAGTGTTGCTGTTGTGTCCATCTCCTCCACTGACGGATGCAAATTGGGTAGACAGGTTGCCGTGGGTTTTATATTATATTATTTTGGGGTTTCGCTCCGCGGCAAACGAGAATTTAGAAGCTTCGCCGGCAGAGAGCTCGTTATTGTGCAGCGCATATGGCTGGCCGGGGAATTTCTGCCAAATGCGCAGCTCCTATGGCTGGCCGGGGAATTTCTGCCAAATGCGCAGCGCCTATGGCTGGCCGGGGAATTTCTGCCAAATGCGCAGCGCCTATGGCTGGCCGGGGAATTTCTGCCAAATGCGCAGCTCCTATGGCTGGCCGGTGAATTTCTGCCAAATGCGCAGCGCCTATGGCTGGCCGGTGAATTTCTGCCAAATGCGCAGCGCCTATGGCTGGCTGGGGAATTTCTGCCAAAGAATCCGTCGGCGGACAGCTGCCCGTGTGAGGTTTTGCAGTTGCGCGCAAACACGAGCACGCTGGCGGGCCCAGGCCAGCAGTGTTTTCCGCGTGCTTTTGCGCCTAAAACGTTGAAGAACGCAGAGTTTGTGTTGCAGACACGACGACCAGCGCCCTCCATTGCGCCTGCGCACATGTTGAAAATGGCCCTATGTCACAGTGTTGAAAAATGCTTTAAAAAAATTCCTGTATCCAGACGGTGAACCGGATCACCCCCAAAATTTAATCAGTTCTTCCTTGTACCATTTCCAACAACGCCTGAAAGTTTCATGCAAATCCGTCCAAGACTTTTTGAGTTATCTTGCTAACCAACAGACAAACAGACAGACAGACAGACAAACAGACAAACACACAAACCCTGGCAAAAACATAACCTCCTCCTGGCCTTTTCGGCCTGGCGGAGGTAATAATAATAATAATAATAATACACTTAGACTAAGCAGAAGACCAATAGAGAAAAAAATGTACAAGGCAGAATAATAGTAATAATAATAATGACAACCCAGGTTAATGATAATAATAAAAGTGAACACAGAAAATCCCAAAATACAACTCAAAGCAAGGACGGGGCAGGGGCCCATGCCCTGGAGACAAGAAATAATACTACAATTCAGGGTGAAGACATGGGGCCCAGTCTGTATCCTGACTCAATTAATCATATTGACAATTTGAGGTCACATCACCCAGCCCAAGTGACATACTGTATGTTCTACTGTCTTTAAAGATTTATGATCATGTGACTTTGACCTTTAATCCCAAAACATACCCAGAGGTTAAAGTCCCACAGTCAACCTGTGTACCAAGATTGGCAGCCCTAACTTCATTTGTTCTCTAGATTGAGTACAGATGACCATGCAGCCTTGACCTTTGACCTTTTGACCCCAAAACCATACCCATAAGTAAGGATTCCAAGGTCAGCCCGTGTTCCAAGTTTGATGATTCTCATTCTTTTATGACTCTCTGAAATTGATCTTTCACCTTTTGACTCCAGAATCATGTCCACAGGTGCTCATCCCAAGGCCAACCTGTGTACAAAATTTGCTGACCCTAGCTTTATTGGTTCTCAAGTTAGAATGGACAGACAGACAGTTGGACAGATGGAAGTGACTACTTTAATTAATTAATAATAATAATACATAGTTAGAAAAGAACACATTTTGAAAAAATAAACTATTCCAAAGGAAGGAAAGACAGATAAATGGATGGATGGATGAATGGATAGATAGATAGATAGATAGATAGATAGATAGATAGATAGATAGATAGGAGTTACTCCAACAATAGAACTACCTAAAGGTACAGACCTGTCTCACTGTAACCCAGTGTTACGTATAAAAAAATCACCACCAAACACTTCTCACTGCTACAGCTTTGATAAAGTCAAAGGCTGATCAAACATCCTAGACTCTACCCTGTCCTTCGAGCCACACATTAAATCTGTCACCAATTCTGCCTCTCAACACCTCAAAAACATCTCCAGACTTTATCCCTCACTCTCCAACTCTGTGGCTGAGACCCTCATCCATGCCTTCAGGTTGGACTTGTCATAGTGATAGAAAGGTCAGCTCATGTGCAGGATGCCACACCAGAGAAAACTCACACGACACAGGGAAGCTACGTTTAAACAATTTATTAATTTCAAAATAAGGAGTGGTGTTATGGAAAACGTCACTCGCCAGAGGAAGACTCAGCCTGTGTGTCTGACCAGATGGAGACAGGTAGCTGTGGTGGGGTGAGGATGATGGAGCAGGTGAGCGCACAATGATCCCTGGAGACACACCACACCGATGGCAGCAATCTGGGAAGAAGAGAGAGGAGAGGAATTAGGCAAAAATCCTCTGAATATAATTTTAATTTGCTTGCTAGTTACACAGGCAGTATACCCAACGAGACAGCGCTGAAGCCTTCGCCTGATGGTCCCTTTATGTGCTGGCGAGGCAGAAGGGGCAGGTGCGTCCACTCATGCAGGTGTAATGATTGCCTGCGGAGTCAGGGAATCTTTAACAGGAAGGAGGGGGCACGCGCTCACCTGAACATGACAGTGCCCCCCCCCTCCCAAGGGGCGCCTCCTGGCGGTCCACTGGGCTTATCAGGATGGGCTTGGTGCAAGGCAGGGAACATCCAATTGTCATGGAAGTGGGACTTGGGGATCCACGACCTTTCTTCAGGGCCATTGCCCTTCCAGTGGACTAGATATTGGAGGCCTCGGCCCCAGCGGCGAACATCCAGAATTCTCTGGACGGTGTAGGTGGTCTTGCCGTCGAGGATCCGATGAGCAGGAGGTGGCCTGGGGGGGACAGAGAGGACTGGCGAAGAGGGGTTTAATTCATGAGACGTGAAATGTCGGGTGGATACGGAGAGTCCATGGGAGCTGTAGGTGGACTGTGGCGTTGTTGACTATCTTAGCGATAGGAAATGGACCCAAGAAGCGAGGTGATAATTTCTTGGATTCCTTCTTCAAGGGTATCTGGTCCACCGATAGCCAAACGCACTGCCCGACCACATACTTGGGAGCTGTGGTCCGCTTCCGGTCCGCATACTGGCGGTTATGTTCCGTAGAGCGGAGGAGGGCAGCTCGGGTGGCTCTCCAGAGCCGGCAGCAGCGGCGTGCGTGAGCCCCCATGGATGGCACAGCAACTTCCCTCTCCGCCATGGGCAACGGGGGGGGAGTGTATTCCATGGGGGCCTCAAAGGGTGTGAGTCCCATGGCAGCAGAGACAGCCGAGTTGTGGGCATATTCCACCCAGGTCAGATGGATGCTCCATAAAGAGGGATTTTCAGATGATACATGTCTGAGGGCGGCCTCCAGGGACTGGTTGGTACGCTCAGCTTGCCTGTTGCTCTGTGGGTGGTAACCTGAAGTGAGACTGACCGAAGTTCCAAGTGATCGGCAGAAGGATTTCCAGACCTGTGATGTAAATTGTGGGCCCCAGTCAGACACAGTGTCCAGAGGAATTCCATGAAGGCGAATGACGTGAGTGGTTAGAAGACTAGCAGAGGAAGACTCAGTCTGTGGGGAGAGACGAGAGCTGATTAATAAGAGGTGGGAGGTAGGGAAATGGTGAAGACAAATCTGCTACTTACATGTGCTGAGCAGAAAGCCCGACAGAGAGACCCAGCAGGAATAGACGAACCAGCAGGATGGAGCTGGCAGGGAGTAGGAAAGGGAAGGAGCTGGGTGGTGTCTGACCAGGTGGAGACAGGTAGCTGAGGATGATGGAGCAGGTGAGTGCACAACGATCCCCGGAGACACACCGCACCGATGGCAGCAACCTGGGAAGAAGAGAGAGGAGAGGAATTAGGCAAAAATCCTCTGAATATAATTTTAATTTGCTTGCTAGTTACGCAGGCAGTATACCCAACGAGCCAGCGCTGAAGCCTTTGCTTGATGGTCCTTTTATGCGCTGGTGAGGCAGAAGTGGCAGGGGCATCCACTCACACTGGCGTAATGATTGCCTGTGGAGTCGGGGAGTCTTTAACAGGAAGGAGGGGGTGCACGCTCACCTGAACAGGCCAGGACTACTGCAATGGAGTCCTGTTCAGGGTCCCCAGCAAACCTTGACAGGTTCCACTTTGTACAAAACTCAGCTGCCAGTGTTCTAACCCGCACTACAGTGCATCCGGAAAGTATTCACAGTGCTTCACTTTTCCCACATTTTGTTATGTTACAGCCTTATTCCAAAATAGATTAAATTCATTTTTTCCCTCAAAATTCTACACACAACACCCCATAATGACAATGTGAAAACGTTTTTTTTGAGATTTTTGCAAATTTATTAAAAATAAAAAACTAAGAAATTACATGTACATAATTATTCACAGCCTTTGCCGTGAAGCTCAAAATTGAACTCAGGTGCATCCTGTTTCCACTAATCATCCTTGAGATGTTCTACAGCTTAAATGGAGTCCACCTGTGGTAAATTCAGTTGATTGGACATGATTTGAAAAGACACACACCTGTCTGTATAAAGTCCCACAGTTGACAATGCATGTCAGAGCACAAACCAAGCATGAAGGGACAGGAATTATCTGTAGACCTCTGAGACAGGACTGTCTCGAGGCACAAATCTGGGGAAGGGCACAGAAACATTTCTGCTGCTTTGAATGTTCCAATGAGCATAGAGGCCTCCATTATCTGTAAATGGAAGAAGTTTGGAACCACCAGGACTCTTCCTAGACCTGGCCCACCATCTAAACTGAGCGACTGGGGGAGAAGGGCCTTAGTCAGGGAGGTGACCAAGAACCCGATGGCCACGCTGTCAGAGCTCCAGCGTTCCTCTGTGGAGAGAGGAGAACCTTCCAGAAGGACAACCATCTCTGCAGCAATCCACCAATCAGGCCTGTATGGTAGAGTGGCCAGACAGAAGCCACTCCTTAGTAAGAGGCAGATGGCAGTCCACCTGAAGTTTGCCAAAAGGCACCTGAAGGACTCTCAGACCATCAGACCATGGTCCAATGAGACAAATGTTGAACTTTTTGGCGTGAATGCCAGGCATCATGTTTGGAGGAAACCAGGCACTGCTCATCACCAGGCCAATACCATCCCAACAGTGAAGCATGGTGGTGGCAGCATCATGCTGTGGGGATGTTTTTCAGTGGCGCGAACTGGAGGACTAGTCAGGATAGAGGGAAAGATGAATGCAGCAATGTACAGAGACATCATGGATGAAAATCTGCTCCAGAGTGCTCTTGACCTCAGACTGGGGCGACGGTTCATTTTTCAGCAGGACAACAGCCCTACGCACACAGCCAAGATAATAAAGTAGCGGCTTCAGGACAACTCTGTGAATGTCCTTGAGTGGCCCAGCCAGAGTCCAGACTTGAATCCAATTGAACATCTCTGGAGAGATCTGAAAATGGCTGTGCACTGACGCTTCCCATCCAACCTGATGGAGCTTGAGAGGCGCTGCAAAAAGGAATGGGTGAAACTGCCCAAAGATAGGTGTGCCAAGTTTGTGGCATCATATTGAAAAAGACTTGAGGCTGTAATTGCTGCCAAAGGTGTATCAACAAAGTATTGAGCAAAGGCTGTGAATACTTATGTACATGTGATTTCTTAGTTTTTTATTTTTAATAAATTTGTAAAAATCTCCCACAAACTTCTTTCATGTTGTCATTATGGGGTATTATGTGTAGAATTTTGAAGGAAAAAAAATGAATTTAATCCATTTTGGAATCAGGCTGTAACATTACAAAATGTGGAAACCGTGAAAAGCTGTGAATTCTTTCCGGATGCACTGTAAGTCTTGGCAGCACATCACCCCCTCCCTCATTCACCTACACTGGCTACCAGTTAAGTACTGCATCACCTACAAACTCCTCCTGCTTGTCGCTCCACAATCTTGTCCCACACTACCTATTGAACCTCCTCCATCAGTATACCCCATCAAGGAACCTACAGTCCTCACACCCAGACCTTCTCTCTGTTCCTCGCACCAACACCCCAACCTTTGGTGACAGAGCCTTGAGTGTGGCAGCTCCCACTCTGGAATTCTCTCCCAATGGAAATTCACCATGCTACTTCTGTGGACACTTCAAGTCTGCTTTCAAAAGGCACTTATTCACACAGACTGTTAGCAGCTTCTTGTTTGTTGTGTTTTGTTTTTGTCTCACAATTCCTCTGTCAAACATCCTTGGGTGTCTTGAAAGGTGCCATATAAATTCAAGTTATTATTATCATTATTGCTATTAATAGCTAGAGCCAAAACCAATACAATATACGTGACTGCATAATTGAAAAACCTCATGGTGATCAATTTTAATTTTAATATTCAGGGTTGCAGCAAAGAATTGTGTACTCTGAGTAAGAGGATATTTCATGGATGCTGGGTCTATCTAATCCCATATGACCCCCCCCCACCATTTGTTAAAAGTTTTGAGTCTGGTTGGTAACACACATCACTGATACCTACAGACAATGTGGTTCACTTTTTCTCATAATTAGTCATCTAAATCAGATGATCAGTTGACTGAGCTGTGCTTCTCGTCGCTGTTTCATGATGCTGATTCCTGCTCCCAGATTTTTAAAGAGAAGACTAAAAGCACATTCATCTTTAACTTTCATGTGCCCTTTCTAGACAATTAAATATTTAAATGAAGCAATTTGTTAAACATTCTCCCACTGTAGCTTTTTTTGTTCATTGTATTCATTTAAGTGGGACATAACTTAAGGCCAATTGGAATGTTCAGCTAATTGGAAATCTGTAAAGGACAAGAGAAATAAAAGAATATTTTTAGTTTTGTTGATAATAATTATTCAGTGTATTATATGTCGTAGAAAATTGGGTTGCATAGTGAAAAAAAAATCTTTTTTTTTTTTGATGAGGTTTTAACAAATGTTCCCTATGTTTACCATTAATGAGAACACTCACGCCAACATATGCATAAATGTTCAGGCTGATTAGCTTGTTAGTTAATGGTCCTGCAGAGTAATGAGAATAGCTTTCTGACTATAGATGGATAATGTGCACTTAAATAATATTTTACCAATCAGCATTCTTCAAAACAGATGCATGCATGGCATTAAGCAATTTTCCACTCTCACATCCCACTCAAAACAGTTCACATTATCTGTCACACACAATGGTGGATATTTTCAGTATATTATTCAAAGGGATTTTAACATGCACTCCATGGGATCTGGGTGTGCAAATGAGCAACTTTCACATTAGTGGGCGACCCATCGCTTTAGCTTCTGAGACAGATCAATTCCTTACACGCACACACACACGCACACACACACACACTCTCTCTCTCTCTCTCTTTCAGCCGTTCCCTATTCGGTTCTGTGCTTCCCCCTCTGGCTGGATAAGCAACTTTCCTTTCCCCCATTCTATTTGTGCTGAGCACCAAGCCAGAAAGTGAAAAGTACCATTTTTATGGTCTTTGGTATGACTCGGCTGGGACTTGAACCCACAACAGTCTCAATAGGACTCCGTGATGAAGCCACAATTCTGTTGTTAACACACAAGTCCAAAATGCCAATCATACTGATAAACCAAACCTCAACTCATCCATCTTTAGCAACAAAGAGACTGGGGAGCAAAGGCCTTTGTGGAGACTATTTTGTCATGGTTGTAATAAATAATCAGCCCACGTGCGCAATGCAGCAACAAGAAGGGGCAATCACAATAATACACGTTTGAGGGTTTTTATTAAATAGCAAATCCTCGCACAGCTACAGAAACAGTCACTCGCTAGAGGAGGGAGCCTGTGAAGAGAAGACGAGAGCTGAGTGAGGAGGAATGGAGTAAGGGAAAATGGGCTAGCCAAATTGCCACTTACGAGAGCTCCGAGGGAGAACCGGCATGGCCCCTGCAGGGAATAGATGAACCAGCAGGGTGAGGGAGGTGAGCTGGTGGTGCCTGACCGGGTGGAGGTTTTTGCCGTGATGAGTGGGATGTGGCAGGAGAGCATGCGCAGTCCCAGTGACACACCCGCACGATGGCAGCAACCTGAATAGGAGAAAAAGCACACAGGTTAATAAATTTCTTCACCAGTGTGAACACAACTCACTGTCTATTAGGCAGTATACCCAGACGAGCCAGCGTTGAATCACTAAAGGATGTCTCCTTATGAATGCTGGCTAGTGAGAGGGCACAGGTGTGTCCTCTCACTCAGGTGCGCTGATGAGCTGAGGAGTGATGAACGCGAAGGAGGGGGCACGCTCTCGCTGCCCATGATATATTTAGCTGACCTATATTTGGTGTACCTGATTTTGTCTTCACATGAAGTAGAGTCAGCAGCACACATTATGCTGTGATGCCTTAATAAAATGATTCAGTGTGAGGCTTTATTACAAATTGTACTGCAACACATTTTAAAAGTACCAAAACACAGCTACATAAGTGGGATAACTCTTGAACATGAAAATGAAGGAGAAGAAAACAAATAGGTACATCCTGTTTGTGAAGCAGCTCTGTACAATGGAAAGGAAGGTACAAGACACCAAGCTAAAGCTTTATGTTTAGCTCATTTCTCACAATGAAAGAAGCCATCAACAGCTACTGTAATTATTACTGATTATTTGAACATCCCTAATACAAAGTGGTACACATTCAGTGAAATGTCTGAGTACTGAAGAAGAGAGTTCGACCATTGGCTGAATTTCAAATTCAGGATTAACAGTGTGGTTTTCATCCTGGTTGTGGCACTTCTGACCAACTCTTCACCCTCTCAAGGATCCTTGAGGGTTCGTGGGAGTTTGTCCAATCAGTCGACTTGTTTTGTGGACTTGGGAGAAAGCGTTCAACTGCATCCCTCGTGGTTTCTTGTGGTGGGTGCTTCAGGAGTATGGGGCATCGGGCTTGTTACTTTGCGCTATCCAGTCTCTATATGACCATTAAGAAAGTTTGGTTCATATTGCCAACAATCAGTCAAGTTTGTTCCCTGTGAGAGTTGGACTCCGCCAAGGCTGCCCTTTTTCACTTATCCTGTTCATAACTTCTATGGACAGAATTTCTAGGTGGTACCAAGGAACTACCATCTGGCTGACCTTGAATATGCTGATGATACCATCCTGTTCAGTCCATCCTATAGTCAGCTGAGAGATGCTCTATTTGTCTACCACGAACAGGCAGCAAAACTGGGCCTTCAGGTGAGCTGGACGAAGACTAATCTAATGCATGTTGGCGACGGACCGGACCCACCCCATTACAGCTCGAGAATGATGCTGTTGAGTTTGTCAATTCCTTTGTGTATCTAGCCTCCACAGTGACCAACAATGGGGACATGAAACCAGAGATCAACCGCAGATGTGGCCTCGCTGCATCAGCCCTGCAGGCACTATGGAAACTTCTCTGGCGCCATCACTCAATCTCCCGAAAGACGAAGCGCCGCATATACAATGTATCAGTCCTCTCCATCCTACTCTATGGGTCAGAGACATGGCCATTGAATAAGATTCTGGCCTCGAGAGGGGATGAGTTTGACAGTCGGGCCCTCAGAACCATCAAGAACATTAGGTGGCCCCAGTGTACTTCTAATGATGCGCTCCGAGACCCCACACATCAGCCTGCAGCATCCCACATTATTACACAGTGGCGTATCCGGTGGTTTGGCCATGTCCTCTGGCTCCCACCAGAACACCCGGCAAAAGCCATCCTCATATTTGACCCCAGTGCCTCAGGGTGGAAAAGTCTCGAGGCAAGCCACGCACCAGATGGTTTGATGTGGTGGAGAGAGACCTCCAACAGTTCAGAGTTCCTGCTGACGACACAGAGGGGCTGGCCCAAAATCAGCAATGTTGGTACACACTGGTTAACCTTATTGGCTCTACACATGGTGATGGCTACCCAGCCCTCACCCTGCAGGAGTAGTAAGCAGTAAGTAAGCCAAGGAACCATCTGCAAACAAAGGAGCTTGTCTCTGCTGTTTGCAGATGATGTGGTCCTGTTGGCTTCATTGAGCAATGACCTACAGGTTTTGCTGGTCTGCTACTGAGTGTGAAGCTGCCGGGATGAGAATCAACACCTCCAAGTCCATGATCCCCCACTAGAAAAGAGTGGATTGTCCTCTTCAGGTTAGGGAGGAGCTCTTCCCCAAGTGGAGGACTTCAAGTATCTTGGGGTCTTTTTCACAAGTGATGGGAAGAATGGAGTGAGAGATTGACAGACAGATTGAAGCATCATCTGCAGTGATGTGGACATTGTACCGGTCTGTCGTGGTGGAGAAAGAACTGGGCTCTAAAGCAAAGCTGTCAATTTACTGGTCAGTCTATGTTGCTACCCTCACCTATGGTCATGAGCTTTGGATAATGATCAAAAGAATGAAATCACAAATACAAGTGGCTGAAATGGGCTTTTCCTCCGTAGGATGGCTGGACTCACCCTTAGAGATAAGGTGAAGAGCTCAGTTATACAGGAGAGGCTCCGAGTAGAGCCGCTGCTCCTCCACATTTAAAGGAACTAGTTTAGGTGGTCTGAACATCTGATCAGGGTGCCTCCCACTTGTGTGTTTTGGGGGTTTTTTGCACACCACACTGGGAGGAGACTCCGGAGCAGACCTAAGACACGCTGGAAAGACTATGTCTCCTATCTGGCATGGGAACAAGTTGGTATCCTTATTGAGGAGCTGGAGGAAGTGACAAGGAAGAGGGAAGTCTGGACTTGTCTTCTTAGACTGCTGCCTCCGTGACCCAGAACCCCAGAAAAGTGGTAGATGATGGATGGATGGATGGATGGATGGATGGATGGATGGATGGACATCTGAGTGCAATTAGGGAACATTGTAACTCCTGGAATCCCTGTTGTCCAATCAAATTGTTTGGTCAGATATAACTGTTGTATATTTGATTTATTTCCCTTTAATTAATGTAAGTTCTCTGTGTATTGGGGAGGACACAGTCTACAGTTTTTGTATCTTGCTTAAAATTAACTTCCATTTTGTCTACAGTTTTTGCTGTCAAGACAACAATCATTAATATTAATATGTTTAATAGTAAAAAGAAAACTATAAGCATATCACATTTGATAAATTGGCCTGTTAGGACTACAGTTACTAGACTGAGAGAAGTGCTTTAATATTCTCTGGTCCAGTCATGTAAGATAAATGAGCTACATCTGGAACATGTCTGTTTTTTCTTTATGGAAATCATTAATACTCAATTTCACAAAGTAAACATGATAACATATGAGATGGATACACAAATCAGGTGTTAGTAAAATCAGTCAGTCAGTAAATCCTCTATATGTGATTCTCACATGCAAAAACCATGCAGAATAAATGTTGGTAATTATTTTTGGAGTCTTATATTTAATGGTTAATTCAGATTGTTTATTTTTGCCCTAGATGCATAATATTCTATAGCACGCTTTACTTACCCTGGTCTAAATGGATCAATCTCAATTTGCCATATCACCCGTGTATTAACACACGTCTCTTCTGCTGCATATAATCAGGAGGATGTTTTAGATTCATAAACAGCCACAAACACTGAAAAATGGAAACACTGACTGAGGAAGCATGTGAAGTGCAAAGGCAGGAAATAGGATCAAAAATGTCAAATGCAAGTGCTCATAATGAAAACCCAATTTCAGTACGTTCCAATAAGCCTATTACTAAAATGGAAGCAGTTGGTTTGATTGTGCAGTGCACGTAATGAATCATGTTCTTAATGTGCTATTCTGCTCCTTCTCAGTCTTGTTAGTATTCATGAGGATGATTACGATTGCTCTCCTCAACTCCTAGCCTGAATCCTCTTACGCTTACGTTCCACACCTATAAATTTGTTAGTGTTTGCTGCTGGCAGTTTGCAGTGCTCTGCTATGGCTGGATGCTCCACTTATTGCTGTAGGACTGCTTTGATGATAACGTATTTCCAGGGACGTGAGCTGCAGCCCTGTCAGCTTGCGTAAATTGTGTATTGCTAAAAATTACAGATTTTTTAATGCTTTATTTAGCTTCTTTTTCTATTTTGTCTTTGCATTACAATTTCTTCCAGCACTATTCTGTTGTGTGATGAATATTTGTAGCTTTTTGGTGAGCAGATGGTATTTTCAGATGATGTCTGTCCTCTTATAACCCTGACGTAAAATATCAAACAACCTCATTGAGAAAATCACAATAAATCTTTGTCATCTATTTGGCAAAGTAAAGCTCACTATTTAGATAGATAGATACACATGTGGACAAAATTGTTGGTACCCCTCTGTTAATGAAAGAAAAACCCACAATGGTCACAGAAATAACTTGAATCTGACAAAAGTGGTAATAAATAAAAATTCTATGAAAATTAACCAATGAAAATCAGACAGTGCTTTTGAATTGTGGTTCAACAGAATTATTTTAAAAAACAAACTCATGAAACAGGCCTGGACAAAAATGATGGTACCCCTAGAAAAGATTAACATCACAGGTGTCTACAAACTTGTAATCAGTCAGTCAGCCTATTTAAAGGGTGACAAGTAGTCACTGTGCTGTTTGTTGACATGGTGTGTACCACACTAAACATGGACCAGAGGAAGCAAAGGAGAGAGTTGCCTCAGGAGATTAGAAAGAAAATTATAGACAAGCATGTTAAAGGTAAAGGCTATAAGACCATCTCCAAGTAGCTTGATGTTCCTGTGACTACAGTTGCACATATTATTCAAAAATTTAAGATCCACGGGACTGTAGCCAACCTCCCTGGACGTCGCTGCAGGAGGAAACTTGATGAAAAATGGAAGAGACGGATAATACGAATGGTAACAAAAGAGCCCAGAACAACCTCTAAACACATTCATGGTGAACTCCAAGGTCAAGGTACATCAGTGTCAGATTGCACCATCCGTCGTTGTTTGAGCCAAAGTGGACTTCATGGGAGACGACCAAAGAGGACACCACTGTTGAAAACAAATCATAAAAAAGTCAGACTGGAATTTGCCAAACTACATGTTGACAAGCCACAAAGCTTCTGGGTGAATGTCCTATGGACAGACGAGACAAAACTGGAACTTTTTGGCAAGGCACATCAGCACTATGTTTACAGATGCAAAAATGAAGCATACCAAGAAAAGAACACTGTCCCTACTGTGAAACATGGAGGAGGCTCTGTTATGTTCTGGGGCTGCTTTGCTGCATCTGGCACAGGGTGTCTTGAATCTGTGCAGGGTACAATGAAATCTCAAGACTATCAAGGTATTCTAGAGAGGAATGTGCTGCCCAGTGTCAGACAGCTTGGTCTCAGTCACAGGTCATGGGTCTTGCAACAGGATAATGACCCAAAACACACAGCTAAAAACACCCAAGAATGGCTAAAGCGAAACATTGGACTATTCTAAAGTGGCCTTCTATGCACCCTGATCTAAATCCTATTGAACATCTGTGGAAGGAGCTGAAACATGCCGTCTGGAGAAGGCACCCTTCAAACCTGAGGCAACTGGAGCAGTTTGCTCATGAGGAGTGGGCCAAAATACCTGCTGAGAGGTGCAGAAGTCTCACTGACAGTTACAGAAATCATTTGATTGCAGTAATTGCCTCAAAAGGTTGTGCAACAAAATATTAAGTTAAGGGTACCATCATTTTTGTCCAGGCCTGTTTCATGAGTTTGTTTTTTAAAATAATTCTGTTGAACCACAATTCAAAAGCATTGTGTGATTTTCATTGGTTAATTTTCATAGAATTTTTATTTATTACCACTTTTGTCATATTCAAATTATTTCTGTGACCATTGTGGGTTTTTCTTTCATTAACAGAGGGGTACCAACAATTTTGTCCACGGCTGTAGATAGATAGATAGATAGATAGATAGATAGATAGATACTTTATATCGAACAAAAAAGCAAAAAAACAAAACAAATGACAAGTGCAATAAAAGTGACAGTATACAGTGCTCAAAAGGGAGAAGGAAGAAGTTAACACTTATTTACTAATAAGTGTTAATTTATTATTCCTCTTTATTTTATTATTTATTATTCTTATTTTCCTCTTTTCCCTAAATACAACCCATGTGAAATATATACCTATTACCTCAATTAAGACCCCAAGTAGACAATTAACTGTATTTTGTACATATCAACATTGACACCCGTCCATCCCAACATACATACAGTCCATACATCTATACCCAGCCCCAAACAAGACAGATATGCACAGTACTGTCCCACCTACCATACCATAGTATCCCAGAGTGAGCATAGTGAATCTTACATATTAATACTACCACTGTAGCATATATCCTTTCAGCAAATAATGTTTATACCTATTTTTGAATTGATTTCTGTTTGTACATAGTTTTAATTCCAGCTCCAGACTGTTCCACAAATCCACCCCACAGACAGATATGCACATACTTTTCTTAGTTGTTCGTACCTTAGGTTTTGTAAAGTTTAAGTCTCCTCTCAAATTTTAATCCTTGTCTCTTTTTTTGAATATTTTTTTTATATTAGTTGGGAGTTGATTATTAATTGCCCTGTACATTACTTGTGCTGTCTTATATTTAACTAAATCCATGAACTTTATGGCATGTGACTTTAAAAACAACGAGTTGGTATGGTCTGTATATCCTACATTATTTATTATCCATATAGCTTTTTTTTTTTGTAATGTGCATATTGGCTGTAGGTTGGTCTTGTAGGTGTTTCCCCAGACCTCTACACAGTAGTTAAGATATGGTAGAAACAGTGAATTGTACAGTAAGACCAATGATTTATAGTCCAAAATGTGTCTTGTCTTCCCCAGTATCCCTATACATTTTGCCAACTTGGCCCGGATGTGACTGATGTGAGGTTTCCAGCAGATTTTATTGTCTAGTGTCTGTCACATGGGATGAGACGCCGGGTCGGCGCTCAGACCATGTCCCTTCTCATCCCTGCCTCTCATTGGACAGCGTCTCAGCAGGCTCCCAGCTGTCAGTGTTACGGGACGGCTGGGGCCAATTAATCCTCATCAGCTGGGGTGCTGCTAATGAGGATAAAAAGGAGCAGCCTCGATCACTCGGGGCTGCGACTTAAGCACTGCTAGGCTGGAGCCCCTTCGTCTGGTGCCAGCCCTTGACTCATCTGCAGCATTACTCGTAAGTGTTTCCCCGTAAGGAGTAATTGTGTATCTGTACCTCCATGTCCGGTGCTAGCTCTCGGTTCACCTTACTGTATCACTTGGGAGTGCCACCTTGTATGAGTACCTGTGCATTGGAGTCCTTATGCCCTGTGCCAGCTCTCTGGCTGCTTAACCCGTGAGTGTTACCCGCTGTGAGTTCTCATGCTGTTACCCCTACGCCCGGTGCCAACTGTTAACTCTGGTGCTGTACTGCTCGTGAGTGTACTTTGTATGAGCATCTGTGCTTTCTTCATCCCTTACCCCTGTCATCAATAAACATCACAACTCACTGGCTCGCCCTTGGCTCTCATTGTGTGGCTCCCCAGAGCCACACCTAACAGTGTCACCCCCAGAAACTTATTTTCCTGTACTATTTCAATTCTGGTATCATCTATTGTTATCATTATTTCATGATTTATTTTATAATTTCCAAACAACATAATCCTTGTTTTTTTCAGATTTAGAGATAATTTATTTTTGTTAAACCACTGTGTTAACCTTTTCATTTTAGTTGTGACCACCTCTAAAACCTGCTGCAAATTCTCACCAGTGCAAAGGATATTTGTGTCATCCGCAAACAAAATAAATTTAAGAATTTTTGATACTTGGCATATGTCATTTATATATAAGATAAAGAGTTTGGGTCCCAAAACTGACCCCTGGGGCACACTACAAGAGATGTTCATGAAGGGTGATTTGTGCTCACCAATTTGTACAAATTGTTGTCTGTTACTTAAATAACTTTCCACCCAACTCAGTCCGACCCCTCTTATCCCATACCTTTCCAATTTCCTCAGTAAAATTCTGTGGTCAGTAGTGTCAAAAACCTTTCTTTAAATCTATAAATACTCCTACAGCAAACTTTTTTTTATCTATACAACTAGTAATTTCTTCTATGAGTTCGATCAGTGCCAAAGATGTAGATTTGTCTGCTCTAAAATCATACTGACTGTCTGTAAGAAGGTTGTGTTTTTCAATAACTCATCCAGTCTCTTAGTGAAGATTTTTTCAAGTATTTTGGAGAATTGTGAGAGTAAAGAGACCGGACTGTAATTTGTGAAATGATGACTGTCTCCTGTTTTGTATAGAGGTATTACTTTTGCTATTTTCATTTTGTTTGGAAATTTACCAGTTTGAAATGACAGGTTACAGATGTGGGTGAGTGGTTTAACAATTCCTTCAATTACTTTTTTCACTATTGTCATGTCAGTTTCCAGTCAGTTGATTTTTTTGTTCTTAAATTTACTCACAGTCCCGATAATTTCCTTTTCAGTTACTGCACCCAAAAAGATTGTGTTTGCATTTCTATCTTCTATTTCATTTACAGAACCACTATTGTTACCTCCGCCAAGGAGGTTATGTTTTCATCAGCGTTGGTTTGTCTGTCTGTCTGTTTGTTTGTTAGCAAGATAACTCAAAACATTATATACGGATTTTCATGAAATTTTCACAGATTGTCAGAAATGGGGTATCCTACAGATGATTACATTTTGGTGCTGATCCGGATCACCGTCCAGAAGAAAACCGCCATTACGCAAAATGCCATTTTCGTCAATAACTACTGAACCACTAATCCTATCATTGTGAATCCAATTGCTAGTCATATGTTTTCATGGTCAAGGAATCTGAAAACGTACACACAAACACTGTATGGGGGGAACTGTAGCGCTTGGCGGAGGTCTGCGCTCTCAGAGTGCTTTTCTAGTTTGTTTCTGGGGTCACTATTGTTTTTGCTAATTCTGGACCTACGTTTACAAAAAATTTATTGAAACCACTAACCACATACTCCATATTATTTATCAAATTGTCATTTTCAATAAAATATTCTGAATAATTAGCATTCTTTGATCGGTTACTAATAATTCCATTTAGCACTTGCCATATTCCTCTTAAAAGGAACTCCGATTATATTGGCATGTTAGCTCTATATGCTTTATTTTTATGTTAGTAACATAACTATAATATAATTTTTTTGAAAATAATTCCCAGTTTTATATATTTTTAAAAAACTTTATTATGATGTAAATCGCCATTTTTGTTTACGTCGCAATGCATTCTGGATAGTGACGCAGAATGGTTGCAGCCATTTTTTCTGTCTTATACAAGCCAAGAAGCGAAGCTACTAACTACTGCCATTTGTCAGTGAAAATGCCACATTGCGCAGCTTTTGGATGTAATTTCCAATCAAAGGGAAATAAAGAGAGCGGGGTAAGCCTCCATAGCTTTCCTAAAGAGGGAAAGTTGAGGAAAAAGTGGGGCGGCAGCGGCTCAGCAGGTAGAGCAGGTCGTCTCATAACCCGATGGTTGGCGGTTCGCATCACGCTCTCCCCAGATATCCTGCCGTTGTGTCCCTGGGCAAGACACTTCACCCGCATTGCCTCCAGTGCCCATAACACTGGGTATGAATGTGTAAAAATGTTTAAATGCTCGGTGGTGGCCGGAGAGGCCGTTGGCATGGATTGGCAGCCACATTTCCATCACTCTGAGTGTCTGTGATCACGCGCTATAGCGCATGCCTGATAATATCGCGATATCATTCAGTAAAAGCCCACTCATGATATTATTTTCCATAATGTTTGTGAATATGTTACCTATTAATGTGGCACTGTGTGACGTGATTCTGCTAGGTTTGGTGATTGTTGGATGTAAGCCCATACTGTACATTATGTTGATAAATTCTTCTGTCGAACTATGTTGTTTTGAATTCATAAGATCTATACTGAAATCCCCACAGATGAACATAACTTTATGAGTAAGTTTTGCATACATTTTTTTTCCATCCAGTCCTTGAATAAGTCAATATTTGATCCAGGTGTTCTATATACACAGATCACTACTATATTCTTCATATTGTTCAAACAGATTTCTATTGTAATACATTCAAATAAATCATCCACAGTCACTGACAAATTTTCAAAAACCTTGTATTGCAAGGTCTTGTCAACATAAATTGCAACTATTCAGTGCAATGGAAAAAAATAACCCACAGAAGGCAGTTGAAGTCATAATAGATTTAATAATTTCTGATAAATGAAGTATTTCATGAAACATTACAATAAATTTACCAATTGGGTACTTGACTGGTAGAAGTCACAATGATTACATGCAAATTTCCTGCTGTTGGAGTTATTATGCAGTGCATCACATGTTGCCAAAACTCTTCTGAGCTCCTTCAAAATGAGGCTCACCAGGTGTATAAAAACTATCTCTGCTTGATTTGGAGTATAACTGTTCTGAAAAACAGGCTAATAGGAGCATCACTTTATGAACAAGTAAAACGATCACTCCAGTAGGCTATCCTCCCTCCTTCTTTTTGTCTTCCTCTTAAGAGTGCATATGTTTTAGACCTTTAAAGATGCATCAAATATTGGCTAAAGTCAGTGGCTCTGAGGAGACTTTGCAAATGGATCCAAATATGTTATTTCAAGTAGGCTTTTAGATGACTGGCCACCTTTGAAGGATGAGGGCTTAAAGTAGGTGAAAAACTTGACCCTTTGTACTTCAAATGTGCATATTCTTTGTATCTGCATGCGTTTCCTGTGGATTCACAGTCCAAAGACACGTGTGTTAATGGTGGTTCTCTATTCTCTGTGTAGAGATGAACTTGTGTTTAACTGATGTGGGTCCAGGTTAGGTGAGACAGGCTGTCCAGCAATAGATGGAGTAATGGGATCATTAGTGGTTATGAAAATCAAACAAATTGCTTGTTATAGCATGTGAGGAATGCTGCATAAATATATACAGAAGTTGAATGCACCCTTAGGTGTGTTTTTAGTCATACTACCAACTTAGTGGACAGTTATAATCTACCTGTGTTCAGTCCACACTGTTAATCATTGTCAGCTTGTTTTCATTTAGCCTAAAATGGGAATTTTTAAACATATGACCTGAGGCATCACAATCCATTGGTACTTCACTGGTGGTAACTTAACCATAAGGGAGTTGTGTGAATTAAATTGAAACAATGTGTGTAGTAAAACTGTGAGAAAGAAAAGGTTTTGGTAACATAGTCATTCAACTTAGCTTGGACTGCTGACAGATTTATGGAATTGTGCATGTTTGTTTGGTCATGTTATATGATCCTAAATGTTGTGAGTGTGTGATTTTTTTTTGGAGTGGAGGGTTGTACCATAATGGAAATTACTGAAGGGATTGGCGAGCCAATTAAAAGTTTGCATAGCTTGTTTGAAGAGGAAGCAAATTCAGTAAAGTCATTGTAAATTCACCCAGCATTTCAGTAGATTTTATTAATGCAAATTCCTGTTAGTTTGATGCTTTAGTTTAAGCCTTTTTGAAATAGTTTGAAGTTGGACCCCCAAATGATTTTTGATTCACACAATCAACCACACCAGAGTGGTGGCCTAGTTGATAGAGCATCTGCCCCACAGGTTGGGGGTTCAAGTCCCGGCTGGGTCGTACCAAAGACCATATAAAAATGGTACTTTCTAGCTTGGTGCTCAGCATAATAGAATGGGGGGAGGAGAAGTTGTCTGTGGCGGTGCCTTGCATGGCAGTGACTCCTCTGATTCTACATGTGATTAACATTGTAGATAGGAAAAATGTAATTTTGTTCTACTGTACATGACGGACTGAATGACAACAGAGATGGCTTCTTCTTCTTATATATCAAAAGGATCACAGAAATCTATCATCCTGTGGATAAGTATTACTGATTTGCTGCCATATGCCCTTTTGTGCCCTAATTTATTTGCATTTTGTAATTAACTAACTAAACAATTATCATGGGGTGTTTGGAAGATGTGTTTAAGAACCTGATTGGAGGTTTGGGGTCCCTGTGTGGTGATGACATGGTTGTGGCTGCATGAAGCCAGCTGACAGTTGGCTGGCCGGAGCTCAAGTCACGTGGCCCCCGAGCTCTCAAGAAGTATGTGTTGGTCTGTTCTGTTGTTCTGCACTGAACAGTGTTTAGGTTAGGTGCATGTGTGTGGAGTGACTGGGTCTGTTCTTTATTCTGTTATGCTCATTTATGACCATATCACCACAGTGATATGTTCATTGATGCCGCACTCTCGTGGCTTAATTACTAGTCTTGTCAGTGAACAATGAGGGAGAAGAAAAGGGGAGAAAAAAACTGACTTGAAAGCTTCAATTAACCGTGATGCTGATTTAAGGTCAAATTGCCCAACCCTGCACAATCCAATATACGTGATCCCAGCCAGATCATCCACCACTTGATTCAATTCAATTCAATTCAACTTTAAAGGCGTCGGACAGACGAAAATTCAATATCGCTAATTCATATCTCAAATTGTTGTCTGAGACGAGCTAAGGCGAACCGCACATGTTTTGGTGTCAACGAATGTCGCATAAGGTGACAATGAGCTCTTGAAGTATGCTGTAGTCGAGAGCTGGCAGACCCAGCCAAGCGATCAGCGGCTAAGATGGCCACTGACTGTGTGACGTCACCCCAGGCAAACACACACATATGGTCGGCGGACATTGCTGTGTTTTGCTTCATGCAACACTTGTTGTTTACGTCTTAAAATCGGCGATTATGGATATTTCTCGGAATACTTGTGGATTACAAATAGATTATTTCTGAAGATTAGGATTTCAGGAATCGAATTAATATGGTTTGGCGTTGTGTTGTCTACGGGTGCGATGGTATACCAGATGAGTATGCAGTGAGTGTTTTCGAATTTCCCGTCCCTGGGAAATTCCGAACGGCATGGGTGAAATTCGTTCAGAAAACGCGAAAAAATTGGAATGATGTCGGTAAAACACCCTACATGTGCAGTAGACATTTCGTTAACAGCGATTTCGCGAATAAGATGCAATTTGAAATGAAATTTGCAAAAAAATTGGTGATAAAGAAAACGGCTATTCCAACTCTCTATCCCTCGCTTCCCAAGTCTGACTCTGAGACAAGTGTCAGTGACAGTGGCGTGAAAAGCAAGGGTGATCTACCGATGTGATCAGCTGTCAGAAAACGAAAAGTGAACAGGGTAAGTTTTGTATTTTTAATATTCACTGCAAATGATTACTAAACATCTTAAATGATAATAAATAATAATAAATAATTGCATTGCCTTACCAACTTATCAAATATTAGCATATTAGGGTATTCATGCTAATCAAATATGAAATATTCAGTGCTGTATAGGGAGGGGGTTGTGCCTGTTTGATCAATTTACATTTCTATATATGTAATCAAATTTGAGACCTCTGGGATAAAATTATGATGTTCTACTTTTTTTGCAGATTTTATCAACTGTCACTCAACCTTCAAATAGTGTTGATGTTTCTGACCAAGCAGAGGAAGCTGATGAACAGGACTTTGATGTAAATCCAATTTCAGATCCACTAGACCAACATGTCCCACCTACACTAAATCCAGCCCAGCCAACACCAGATCCTCTCCTGCCAACACCCAATCCAGATCTCAAAGCCGAACCATCACAGCAACCCAAGTACAAAGATGCGAGCACTACATACGATCCCCCAGCTCCTGAGAGACTGCAACCTACCACAAAAAACAGTTTGACACAAACCAGGAAGTTTATTGTCTGACCAGAAAAAAAAACGGTAAAACGTGAGTATCATCGATTTTAAATTAACAATTTTTTGACAGTTATTATCTTAGCAACATATTTGCTAAGAAAAACAAATATAAGCCTAAGATTGTAAGAGAAATGTGCTTTTAAAAATGGAACCCCAATTTTCTACCATAAAATAGTGCCCATTATAACTGTGAAATGTTATTTAGTGGAATATAATTATTGCTATATCTGGAAACTAGTTATTTTCTTAATCTGTAGTGATACTCCATTGATTTTTGTATTTCTTTGTATATTTCTGCTGTGTTTTCAAACATTCATACAAATATATGATTTTACCAAACTTTATTTACATATCATTGTTCACAAATCTAATCTTGGTAGGCAAAATCCCTTGTATTGATCAGATGGGAATGTTTCTCTGATGAGGCTCACCGCACAGGCAGGCAACAGAACCCTCACTTCTTTCCCAAGAAATCCCCAACACCACCGTACCGGTTGCCTGTAGGCTATGTATCTGTATCGCCTGAAAAATATGGGGTTTCATTATTAAATTAATCATTTGCATTGATTATTGAATGTATTGAATGATTTGTTCATAATTCATCTGGAAAAGTAAATCACATGAATAAATATTGTTTATAAACTCACTCGTGTTGACTTGCGTCATGATCACCATATTGCTGTCTGTAGGCCAGATAAGCTGTCTGTAAAACCCAGATGCCAAGACAGACCATTTTCTTTGTATGCCTGGTGTGACATCACTAATGCCCGCACCTATCGAGAGATGGCGGTACTGCAGCCTCACTAAGTGAAGACTGGGCTATGACCAAATAAGGTCATTTATGGAGGCTGGTGACACATATTAAATCGTGGGAATAGGCAGAATTGAATATTTTCATACAATCATTTGTGGTTCAATAAAAAAATGTCACTGTCCGAGGCCTTTAACCCTCATCCTACCAACATATTTTACATACAAATAGTACCAACTGGGGTCCGTTTGGACCCCACACAAAATTTAACTGTTAATTGGATTATTAAGCAATACCAAAGTATTTTTTTCACTTAAAATGTTTTATTTGGTTAAAACAAAGAGTTGTGCTTGAAACATGATCCAAAAATCCCGGAATGGGGCTAGTTTGTCGGTTGCCTGCCTTTCAGCACTAGTAGCCCGGTTAAATGTGTTTTTCAACCAGTGTGCCCTGGTGCGTTCAGGTTTTTGTGGGAAATTATCTAATTTCACTTCTTAATTGGTACAAGAAATGCAAATACTTTGCCATTGTTGTGCATGTGTTCTGTAGGCCCTACAGAACACATGCACATGGCACCATTTCACAACAACAGTCATCTCATAGCACTTTAAACTGTAGGGGAAACCCCCACAATTGCAGAAAGACCCCAGCAATCAGGTGATCACCTGTGAGCAAGCACTTGGCGACGGTTGAGAGGAAAATCTCCCTTTTAACAGGAAGAAACCTCCAGCAGAACCAGGCTTAGGGAGGGGCAGTTATCTGCTGCGACTGGCTGGGGGGTAAGGGGATAGAGAAGAAGAAGAAAAGAACAGACATGTAGAGAGCAAACAGCACGACGGGGACTCAATCTATGGGAGAGAACAAACAGATGTTAATGACCAGCAAAAATATTTCATTGAGAGTGAAGAAAGGAGTGAAGCCCAGTGCATTGTTGGAGGTCCCCCGGCTGTCTAAACCTATTAGCAGCATAACTAAGGGAGGGTTCAGAGGCATATGATCCCTTCTAATTATAGGCTATATCAAAAAGGAAGGTTTTAACCCTGTTCTTAAAAACAGAGATAGAGTCTGACTCCCGAATCCAGATTGGCAGCTGGTTCCACAGGAAAGGAGCTTGATAACTGAAGGCTCTGCCTCCCATAGTACTTTTGGAGATTCTAGGTATTACAAGTATTCCAGCATTTTGGGAGCGTAGTGCTCTGTTAGGATAATAGGGTAGTATCAGATCTTTTAAATAAAAAGGGGTTTGATTATTTAGAGCTTTGTAAGTGAAAAGAAGGATTTTAAACTTAATTCTAAACTCTATGGGAAGCCAATGAAGGGAGGCCAAAACCTGAGAGATATGATCTCTCTTTCTAGTACCTGTTAAAACTCTTGCTGCAGCATTTTGGATCAGCTGAAGACTTTTTAAAGATGTTTTAGGACAACCTGATAATAAAGAGTTACAATAATCTAATCTAGAGCTAACAAAAGCGTGGATTAGTTTCTCAGCATCACTCTGAGACAAGATGCTCCTAATCTTGGCAAGATTACACAAATGATAGAAGGCAGTTTTAGAAACAAGTTTAATATGTGAATTGAAAAACAGATCTTGATCAAAAATAACTCCAAGGTTCCTCACAGAATTATTAAGAGAAAGAGTAGCTGCATCCAAACTCATTCATGATCACATATCTCATTCCTAGATTTTATTTTTGCTTATTTTGCTGTAGTTTATTATACTGTGGCTGAGACAGCTGTTCCACCAAACACTATTAGCCACAGTTAGTGGAGCCAGCAGTTTACTCAAAGTTGTTTCTTTGTTGATTATATCCCAGGAACTGGTCCTATCCTATCAACTACTCAAACCATACACCCCTGTTTAACATGATGCTTTATTTGAGTTACTCTCTCACATTCAGCCAGCTGTACTTTAGTTAGCTCAGCATGTGTCTGAGCTAGCCAGCTAACATTAGCATCAACCGCAGATCTCAGAAGTGACACAAGAGGGGAGGTGGCCTAAACTGGGATTTATTAGCATTTAAAAAATATGCATTGAAAAGGGTTGTTTTGAAGAAGGGTGTTTAATTTGGGTTAAAACAGTGCTGTCGTATACAAACCCTGAGGTATGTCACAGACATTTCCTTAGGACCTCTGGAAACTGTCAACATGTGGAAAAATGGCATCACATGTCCCCTATTAGGATGAAAGTTAGGGTTCGAAATATGAGTGTTTGCTTTTAACACATTACAGCTGTAACCCTCGTCTTTCACACTCATTGCCGTTATATACACAGCGACTAGATGTTGCTCAGTTTCAAAACATAATCGTAGTAGGTTGTACTAAGTTGCTTCTCCAAATCACCAAGGGGGTCCTCTTTGGAGAAAGGAAGTCTTTGTCAGACATAATCTCAGCAATGACCTTACACAATCAAAACAACCTCTTCAGCAGTTATTCTCATGTCTATTAGAATAACAGCAAACTTTACATCAATGCCATCATGGCGTTGTTTCCATCACTGAAACAATGAGCAGCCAGCATACATCCAGTCTGAAGCGACGTCCTCTCATGTTTGAACACAACATGACCATCACCCTCTACTGTTGTGTCACACTGATGATTTTTTAAAAGTCATTGTAAGCTCTGAACAGAAGGGCTCCCTGGGAATAATTCACATTTAGGTGACCTGCTGCTGAGAGGTTATTATGGCTTTCTTTGACAAATTGAAAATCTAAAATATTAATAAACCCTTCTTTTAAGGTGAAAAACCTTACCAACAACTCTCTATTTCTGGATAACCTTTATGGGTTTTGCCAGGATGTATTGTTAAGATCAGTAGGTGCCATGGGGGTGATAGTTTACACATTCAAGCAGCATAAAGGGTGGAGAACATGTATATTTATCCAAAGTTTTGCAACTGCAAACAGTGGGTGTACCAAATATGTGGCTGTGTACTTTAACAGGAGGAGCTCTTCAGTGTAGAGCCTCTCTACCGCTGTTGTTGTTAGCCATGGGATGTCTCTTCAGGGAGTAGCAGAGAGACCATTAAGCTTTCAGGGACTTGTGCAATGAAAGGTGGATTTTAAGTCTTGTAGTCCAATATGATTGTTATCTTCAGTAAACAATCTGGCTTTGATTGTTGCTTCAAGCTGTTGTGATCAGTACTCTGCCCTTCTCCCCTTCGCTCATCATGTTGTGTTTGTCTCTGGTTTATTCTCCTTTTTTCTGTCAAAGTTGTATTAGATGCACAAATAAACCACAACTGCTTTAGTCCACGAGGGTAATAAACACACAGTGATATATCTGCAAGGAAACTTGCTTTAAAACATACCCTAGAGTATATTCATTTATTCAGCACGTCAAATATTACTATGGTAATTAGTTTGCCCACATGCAACTTTTTTTTCCAGAAAAGAAAGTAGCATTACATTGTTTTGCTTTCCATGGATCTCAGCATTAACGCTCTGGTCTAATCCCTTACAAGAGCTCAACTCCCTGAGCCAGACAAGTTTTTGATTCAGACAAACTAATTTGGCATGCAGATTAATGCAACTCCAAGCTCCTGCAAGAGTCAGCTTATTAAACACATTTAAACCACATACATTTACAATTAGGATAAGTTGGGCTGTTAAATAAAAGGCATAATGCAAAAGTAGCTTATCAGCACAGTTTGTCTCTTTAAACACATTTGCATAAGTACTTCGCCCTTTTGCTCTAATGCATAAAGTGTAAAGTAGTTGTACCCGCTAACTGCAGTTAAAACGGGAAAATGAGCCACCCCTCTCATTGGTTATATTCATGGAGGAGTCAGCCATATTGCTTTAATTAAAATAATCAAAGTCCTGCTGTCAGGTTGGCACTTCTTAGGGGCTGTTGTGGCTTGTGTTTAATTGCTTTTGCATTTTAATGTTTGTGCTGGTGTGTAGGTGTGTGTGTGTGTGTGTGTGTGTGTGTGTGTGTGTGTGTGTATAGATATATAGAGATAGATAGATAGATATAGATATATGAGTACAGGTGAGTGTATGCAAAGGATTCCATGCAGAGGAGCATGTACTAAGGGAGTTTGTGCAGGTCCGGCCCTCACTGTTCTTTCTACTGACTGTGCTACACGCTTCAATGTCTTTCAATTTAGTCCTTCTGATATCTCGGCTCTCTCACACAGAGATAAATGTTGAACTATAATAAATGAGTTTGCAACTTCACGTTTTTCGCTCCAAACACATCTTCCTCACACTGAGTCTGTGCCCTTCCATTTCGTCGCCTTATTTATCTTTGCCTCTGCTTCCCTTGGTGCTCTTTTTCAGCTTGTTCGAATGAGTTTCCTATCTTGTGGTGCGAGCTTTAGCAAATAAAGACAGTAATTCCCATTGCAAAGTAACTTGTACAATTTTGAATTATCATGGTTCTACGAGATTGCTATTGTCACAGTAAAACATGAATTTTACTCTTTTATGTAAGCATTTTTAAATATTTGTTACTGTTTCTTTTTGACATTTTAATCTTTAGACTTTGCTAGAAAAGTTGCTGGACAAGAACAGTTTTTAATGCTCACCCTCTGCATTGATTTGCATAAGTGGTAGAGTTGCTCTGACATGGGGAAAGACTGTAAATTATTGGCATGCATACAAAGTAGCTGTGTTGGGACAGTGATAAAGTGATGATGAAGTGATCATTGTCTCCACTGTTGCTTTTCACTGGAACAGAACACATGGCCATGCGATGAGTGTGTTCATCAATACGCTCTGCAGACGTGCCTTTACTTACACCAACAAGGGGGTTAAGCTCCTTATCAATGCACTGTACCGAAACTGTTCTCAGATATGGATTAATCCATCCTCAGTGCTGCACATGATTTTTTTCTCCCTCCTGAACCTAGCTGTCAATTTTTTCCTGCAGTGCCACAGTAAATCTAGCTATGGTCTTCTCTGGTGCAGAACATTTCTGTCTACTCTCATCTAAAATGTGAGTTTTTGCTGCAGATAGTTGTAGCCCCTGTTGCTGTTTGTCGCTCACATATTTCAGTGGTAATTAGATTCTCTCTTAAGAAACCAGTTATTTCTTCTATGTCTGCATGGTTAATGCACAACTCATGTCAGCTGAACATAGAAAACAGCCTTCAAACTGACAACGTAAATTACCAAAAACACTGAGGGCCGTATTACAAGGACGCAGTCCATAATCAGTGCAAGACACGTTTATAGGTGTTTCTAAGTTCATTTTACCTTCACAGCCACACAAAACCAAATTTTCTGCTGGGCACAAGGTGCAAAGAGGCTAGTCTAATTATTCAGAGGTGTGTTTTGGATACTCAAGTCCAAAATGCTCCTGCCCATCCCTTTAATGCACAGAGGCACATTATCTAACGTGAACTCTGATCCTGACTGCTTGTTTAAGATGGGTTTTGCGCCAGCCAAAGGGCATGCATGCGAGCAAAAATGCACATGATAGTAACACTGCTTGGCATTTTAAGCAGGCTTCAACCATAGTTGATGTGCAGTTAGTTATTTTAGAGAGGACAAATGGGGAAGAGATAATGCTGGGTTGAGCAATTAAGCTGAATGGTTTAACATAGTGTGCATGGATACAACACAGGCATGAAAGGGTATGAAACTTCAGGAAAAGAGCATGATGCCTATGCAAATTTTCATAAGCTTTCATAAAATGGAAGGATCATTAACAGTAGAACGGAAGCCACTCCTATTCCCGTGGGGAGCCAGAGGGCTCCCTTTCTATTATGAGTTGGATTTGTGTGTTTGTTATGTGAGTACCAAAGATTATTGATTTGGTTTTGTTCAAATTCTATGATACTTTGTTGCCATCAAACCATGTTTTTAATTTATTCATTTCTGTTTTAACCATCCTCAAGAGCTACTGTATATTATCTCCAGACCAAAGGATGTTGGTATCATCTGCAAATATGACCCATTTCAGAAGTCCAGATACTTTGCATACTTTGCGTCCGGAAAGTATTCAGAGTGCTTCACTTTTTCCACATTTTGTTATGTTACATCATTATTCCAAAAGGAATTAAATTCATTTTTTTCTTCAAAATTCTACACACAATACCCCATAATGACAACATGAAAAACTTTTTTTGAGATTTTTCCAAATTTATTAAGAATAAAAAACTAAGGAATCACATGTACATAAGCAGTCACAGCCTTTGCCATGAAGCTCAAAATTGAGCTCAGGTGCATCCTGTTTCCACTGATCATCCTTGAGATGTCAGGACTTGAGATGTCAGGACCAACTCCTGCACCTCCAGCCACCAGTCTGTCAAGTTGATCAAGTTTGCGGACGACACCACCCTCATCGGGCTCATCTCCAACGGCGACGAGTCCGCCTACAGGAGAGAGGTGGCCCAGCTGGCGTCCTGGTGCAGCAATAACAACCTGCAGCTGAACGCTCTGAAGACAGTGGAGATGATTGTAGACTTCAGGAAAGTCACTACTCCTCTGCCCCCCCTCACCCTCTCAGGCTCTCCCATCACCACTGCTGATTCCTTCCGCTTCCTAGGCACTACCATCACCAGGGACCTCAAATGGGAGCTGACCATCAGCTCACTCATCAAAAAAGCCCAGCAGAGGATGTTCTTCCTGCGGCAGCTGAGGAAGCTCAAGCTACCCACCAAGATGTTAGTGCAGTTCTACACAGCCATCATCGAGTCCATCCTCACCACCTCCATAACCGTGTGGTACGCAGGAGCCACTGCCAGGGACAGACTAAGGCTGCAGCGCGTCGTGCGCACTGCTGAGAAGGTGATCGGCTGCAAGCTCCCATCTCTCCAGGATCTGTACATCTCCAGGACCCGGAGGCGTGCTGGCCGGATCATAGCCGATCCCTCACACCCTGGTCATGTACTGTTTGCCCCCCTCCCCTCTGGTAGAAGACTTCGGTCCATCCAGACTAAAACCTCCCGTCACATGAACAGCTTCTTCCCCTCTGCCATTAGACTGCTGAACACTAAGTGACTCTCGTGCACCATGTACAGCAGCTCAACCAGACTCATGTCAATCATCACTGTTTTCTTCCTGCATTACCGACTGCACTATATAGTTCTCCACAGTATCTGCTGCTGGCTAATATATATTTTAACTGTTGACCAGTATCACTTAATCTTATCCTACACTTTATTACATGTATAGTTTATTTCTCTTATCTTATCATGTTTAATGTTGCAGCATTGTACCGAGACAAATTCCTAGTTTGTGTACTACATGAACAATGGCAATAAACCTGATTCTGATTCTGATTCTGATTCTGACAGCCAGGACATGAAGACAGCAGTCACAGAGTGGTGGCTAAACTTTTATTGATAAAAATTACATATTTTCACTAAGTGACTTCATATTTGGGGATGTACACCCTCGTAACCTCAGGAAACCATGTATAAAACCTTCGGTCAGTCTGAGGAACTGTTTGAGAGATATCTGAGGAACACACACACACAGACACACAAATAGCCAGAGATGCCTTGAATTTATAGATAGATTGTAACCTTACCTTGATGAAATTTACAAGCTAGTCAGTGGCTTGTCTAGCTGAGAGCTTTCCTGGTGTCTTGCGGCCATGAGGTGATGGTAGCAAAAGTTGGACAGGGATCAGAATGGATGACATGTCACTGTCCCAACCTTAAAAATTTTAAAAAGTGTAACAGTACAAATTTTGTAGTATTTACAGTGCAGAAAAAAGTGTAGTACTTAGTATATTAGAATAACAATTTCATTCCAACATACCATTCTCCACTTCAGTTGTGGATTCAGCATTTTGAACCAAGTCTTGGAGCTCGCCTGTGTGTGAGACCACAACTTTGTTGAAGGACTTTATGCTTGTACACAGGTGGCCACTTTTCAAGGAACTTTGCAGAGACTGCATCACCAAACACCAGACTAAAGTCCTGTTCAATCTGCAGATGAGATGAAGTAAGTGAAGGCAGAACAGTAAACATTAAGGCATGGCACTATAGTCCTGACAGAGTTACTGCCCTAACCAGGCTGTTGCAGAACAAAAAAAAATTGACAGTTTCAAAACCAAGCAGACTAAGATCTACATACCATTTCTGCTATGTCCAGGAATCTTGGGGACACTGTAAAGATCTCAGAGGATTTCACTTAGTCATGAACCATCTTTTGGCGAAAGGTGAAGGTCTGCTTCATCAGCTGTATGCTTCATTAGTGCAGTGGCCTCATGACACAGGCTCTCTGTGGCCAACCAGTTTTCCTCTCTGAAGGGGTCTCTATCAGCTTTTGGACCACCTATAAGAGTGGTAAAACTTTAACCAATGACTGGTTCAAGTGTATGACATTGTCCTAGTATTTAAGAAACAAGTCCTGGAAACTGCAAGGATGACCATATGTACTTGCTGTGTTGTCACAAGATAAAAATAGGTTGATATTATTTAGTTCACTCTCACAGATTAAATACAAAAATATACCAAGACAATAAAGGTCTTAAACCAGATTGCTTATTCATTAGTCTGCATAAAATTATTCAATCATGTCATAACTGAGGGGAGAAAAAAAAAACAGAAAAATCACATACCTGTTCATGTTTGTGACTGACGAAGGGTCTTCTTGTGTCCCTCTGATGCTTCCTTTTGAACAAACTTCAGTCTCCATGCCAGATACCCACTCCCATCTTCTGCACTGTTGTAGTGCTCCTAAAGTTAAGAGTGTTATTTAGTTTAAATGGGCAAAATAAATTATTTGTTTTATAAATTTTTACTGTGCTACTCTGGCTATAAAAACAGAGATGAGCTAGGAAGAGATGATAGCGATGGTGGGTATACAGAAACTGCACAAGAGTCAAAGAAAATGAGGCAGAAATAGGTTAGCTTTGTTTTTAATGTACTTACGTAGCCAGACTTGTCCCTAGGATCAGCCAGGTATGGGAATAATGAAGTGATGCCCTTTGCTTAGTCCTCTTTGACATTCCTTGAAGGACTTGTCCTAACCAGACAGACACAAACACTTTGCTGTATGAGATCCAAACAAAAAATGACAGTTTGCACAAGAGTGTTGGACAGGTTTAGATCAGGTGTAAAGTATGTACTCGTTACAACATACCCATGTTCACTTGTCATATGTGCAACCAATATCTTGATCATGTCACATCATTTACCGTCTGTTAGGCTTTTTGTTCGAGCATACTCATTCATGATCCTCTCTCCTGCAGGTTTTCTTCTTTAGAATGTCTTCAACTATCCAAGTAGGAGCAATAAGAAAATTAAGATATGAAAACAGAAGGGAAACTAATAGTGAAACAAGTCATCACAAAAGTCAACAACAATTACTAACTGGCACAGACAGTAAGCTTTGAGAACACCTTGTTTTCGTACAAATTAGAATAACAGCTTTAAAAACAAAAAAAAAGCTGATCTTTTTGATCTTGGGAGGGCATATATCTGATAACTTCATAGAACAACAGAATTCTCTATTACTAAAATTACTGTTGGCAGCAACCCTAATTCTGACAGTTAGGTCAATACAGGAAACATGATGATACATATGTCTGTGAAGGTTCTCAGTAGTCAAGGTCATCATAATCTTGGAGAATTAAGTCATAGCAGCTGGACTTGATTCAATGAAATCCAGTTGCCATGACTTAATTCTCCAAGATTATGATACATAAAAACACATTACTGAACAGAGGTGAAAGTAACAAATTACATCTACTCAAATAACCAAGTTTTTTTGGTTGTACTTCAACTTTTATGAGTATTTTTTCAGAGTCTTTAATATCACATGTATCTCAGTGTGCATTAAATCATGTAATGTCCTTAGTTACTTTTAAAATCATAATTGAGTACTGTGCACAACTTGAATTAATATCAACCTGTCACCTGCATTTTGTAACCAATAAGGCTATTTGATCACAAATGGGCCTATGATAACCCTAACATACTGACAAAAAAGTACAACACTTCAGCAGGTCAGTGTTTGCAGAGGTGACCATTACCATGGTAAATGCAACAGGTGATGGAGGAACTCACACTGAAGATTTGGAGAAACTGATACTGATAACTTTTATTGAATGTTATGATTGTGTGAGAACACTTTGCACTTAAAGTATAATTTTAATATTAGTCATAATACTTGTAATTGAGTAATATTTAGGTAAAATAAATATTTGTTCCCGAGTACATATTTCCAGTACTCTTTACACCATTATTATTGGCTAAGCTGCAGGGACTAATGCAAGTATATAGATCTTTCTTTAAAAAAATTGTATTAGTGTACAGGTTCTAATAAACATGCACTGGAAAACCACACTTCCACAAAATAGCCTATGTTATAAGATACTTTGGATGTTAGTTTATATTTGGCACAACTATTTTGTGGAAACTAGTAACATTTCACTTAACCACATTCCAAAAAGGGTCTGAAGGTCAGCTGGCCCTCATAACAAATGTAATTCTGATGATCTCTGTACTTCACTCGCATTATCTGCATCCTTGATGGCAAGAAAAAAAATATTTTTTTTTTATTTAAGTTTTTGTAAAGGGTATACATGTCATTACAGCATTGCATCGTTTACATTGTCATCACATATTCCCCCTTTTTTGACAACATTGGAAAAAAATTACAACACCCTTTTTTTAAGTGAAAGAAAAGAAAAAAAAGAGCAGAAAAATAAAAGAGCATCTGAGTAGTGTTGGTACAAAGAGAGGTGCCATTATTGAAATGGTGTTTGTGCAAGATTAGATCTGATGGAAGACACATATGCGTTCCAGGGTTGCCCAAAGTTCAAGAACTCATCCATGTCCTGTCTCAGTGCAAGTGTCAACTTTTCCATCAAATAAATGTCCTGAATCACGTTAATCCAATCTTCAGGTGCAGGGCAGTCTTTCGACATCCATTTTTTTGTTAGAGCTTTTTTACTTGCCAATATTAAAACACTGAATAAGTATTTTTCTCCTCGTCTTTCCAGTGATTCCGGTAGTAAACCCAAATACAAAGTTACAAAAGAAAAGGAAACTGTTACTTTGAATATTTTCCCCTATATTGTCTGTACATTGGTCCAATATTGGTGGATAACTGGGCATGACCAAAACACATGAAAATGATTTGCAGTCTTTTCACCACACAAGCGCCAACAATTCAACCCTTTATGAGTAAATTTGTTTTGTGCAGGTGTTCTGAAAAATCTTACCAAATTTTTCCATCCAAATTTTCTCCACAGCAGGGATGAGGTACTTTTCCATTGTTGTTTATTTAGCTTTTCCCATATTTCCAGTTGTAAAGTGAAATTCCCCTCTTTTTCCCATCTCTCTTTTATATATGATGTGTTGTCTCCTTTTAAATCTTGAAGACCATGGTATATTTTAGAGATGTATCTGATCCCTGGGATCCCTTTATATGCCATTAAGAAAACCTTCAGAACACCTGACTGGGCCCTTTCCAAATCCTCCTTTTTAAGTATTTTATTTATGTGGTGTCTAAGCTGAAAGAACCTGTAAAGGTCTTGATTTACTAGACCTTGTTTTTTCAAATCTTCAAAACTTCTTAAAGAAATCTTAAAAAAATCATAATATTTTATCAGTCCGTTCTCTTTCCACTTTTTAAATCTAGTGTCTGATTTATTAAGAGTAAAATCCTGATCATAGGAAATCCATTGCAATAATCGATAGGGTTCTTTAGTTTCATTCTCTCTGACTATCTTAAACCAAATTTTTAGCAGGGTCTCTATCCACGGGTTAGTGTTATTCAAAAGTTTAGGTAAGGCATTATTCCCTATTATCGCCTGTAGGGGAATGTCACTTGTTATTTGGCATTCTATCTCCTTCCATTGTGCAGTGTATACTGGGTTACATATCTCTACCAAAGTTTTAATTTGCGCAGCTTTAAAATAGTCCCTGATATTTGGCAGCGCGAGCCCACCTTTGTCTTTGTTTAGCTGTAGGGTTCTATATCTGATTCTTGGTCTCTTGCCCTGCCATATGAATCTTGAGATCCTTCTGTCCAGTTCTTGCCATGTTTTTTGGGAGGTTCTACTGGTATTGTTTGGAAAAGGTATAGAAGACGTGGAAGTATATTCATTTTGACTGCTTCAATTCTTTGTGCAGTACCCAAGAATGGTATCATATTCCATCTTGCTAGATCAGATTTTATTTTTGTCATCAGTGGATCATAGTTTAGTGTTATAATTTTGTTGAGTTGTTTCGGGATATTGACCCCCAGATATTTCATAGATTCCATCTCCCAGTTAGTTTTGAATTTGCTTTGTAAATATTGATTTGGGTTATAGTTGAAAGTTAAAATTTGGGTTTTATGCATGTTTAATTCGTACCCCGATAACTCTCCATACTCTGAAAAAACAGATTAGTTCTGGAAAAGAGGTGTCCGGCTTCCCCAGGTATATTAAAATGTCATCAACAAAGAGTGTTATTTTATGTTCCTTCTGACCAAGTGTAATACCTTGAATTTTTTGATTCTGTCTTATCCATTGGCTCAGAGGTTCTATGAAGATTGCAAAGAGCAGTGGAGACAAGGGGCAGCCCTGACAACATCCTCTTTCCAGTTTAAAAGATGATGATAATTTAGCGTTAATACTTATTTTAGCTGTTTTTTTATATAATGCCTGGATAGTTCTAATGAAGTTGTTATGAAAATTGAAACTGGATAAGATTCTATATAGGAAAGACCAGTCAACCGAATCAAATGCTTTTTCAGCATCTAATCCCAGTATGGCTGCATTTAAATTATATTTTTTTATATGATGAATTATGTGTAAAGTGCGTCTAATGTTATCTTGTGTCTGTCTTTGTCTTATAAAACCTGTTTGGTCTAAATGAATTAAGTCTGTCAGTATATTTTCTAACCTTTTGGCAAGGATAGTGGTAAAAAGTTTATAGTCCTGATTTAACACACTGATTGGTCTGTAATTTGGAGCAGTCTAATTTATCCTTTTCAGGTTTAGGTATGACTGCAATGACCCCTTCTCTCCAGGAGGAGGGGATTTCTCCTGTGTGGAGGACATAGTTAAATGTTTTCAGGAGGAGAGGATATAGTTGCTGTTTAAAGGTTTTGTACCACTCTGCTGTATAACCATCTACTCCTGGGGATTTGTTAGCTTTAAGTTTCATAATTGCTTTTTCTAATTCTTTAGGTTGTATTTCTGCCAGTAGTTTTTTATTTTGTGACTCAGTAAGTTGGGGAAGATTTAATGTATTTAGGAAGGCTTCGGATGCATCTTTGTGTTTTTTGAGGGAATACAAGTTCTTGTAGTAATTCTCGAAACTTTTAAGAATTTCCTGAATTCTAAATTTTATTTCCTTTGATACTGGGTCTCTGATTTTGTAGATTGCTCTCTCCGTTTGTCGTTTCCTCAATTTATAGGCTAGTAATTTTGCCGATTTGCTACCTGTTTCATAATATTTTTGTTTCAAATTAAGTTTCTTCTGGATTTCTATTGTGTAGCTCTTGTTTGTTTTTTTATTTCCTTAATTTTGAGTGAGTCATTAGAATGAGTGTTGTCTTTGTGCTCTTTTTTTAGTTTCTTAAGTTCTGACTCTAATGTGATTAGTTTTTCTTGTCTCAATTTCTTTTGGAGTGCCAGTTTTGCGATAATCTTTCCCCTTATTACAGCTTTGCATGCGTCCCACAGTATTAAAGGGGATACTTCTCCATTATCATTTTCTTCCAAATATCTGATTCCAATTCATCTTTCAGTGGTCCTTTCAGCACATTTGAATTTAACCTCCAAGAAAATGTATTATTTGTGTATTTTTTGATATTTAAGTCCATATAGATCGGACTGTGGTCAGAGAGACCCATCAGTCCTATTTTACATGTTTTTACTCTTCCAGTGTCTCTATTAAACATAAAAAAATAATCAGTCCTTGAGTATGATGAATGTGGTGCTGAGTAAAATGTATAATCTTTTACACTGGGGTTGAATTCCCTCCACACGTCACAGATTCCCAGTTCATTTAGTAGCATCCTAGTTTTTCTACTTTGAGTGTTATTTTGATGTGGAGAATTACCTGATGCATCCCAGTATGGATTCAGTCTTAGATTGAAGTCTCCACCACATATCACTAAATCTTGGGCTTTAGTTATCATTAGGTCAAATACATTTTAATAAAATTTCCAGTTAGCCCCTGGAGGTGCATATACATTCAGTAGGGTGATATCTTCTCCCTCTAGCCGACCAAGTACCATGCTAAATCTCCCTTCTTTATTTTTGTGTTCTGAATTTTTTTCAAATATAATTTTGGTTGAGATCAATGTCGCTACCCCCCTCCTCCTCCCTGACTTATATGAAGATGAAGAGATCATTTTAAACCCTTGTCTATTAAGTTTAGTGTGCTCCAAATCTGTTAGGTGGGTCTCCTGTAAAAATATTATTCCTGCTTTGTCTTTTCATTTTGCCTAGAATCTTGGATCTTTTAACTGGGTTCAGGATCCCTTTTACATTATGAGATTATTTTGGTTGCACCCTGTTTCTCCATTGTATTGTCTTATTTAGTATAACAGTATAGTGGCCCTCTTTTATGCTACTCAAAAACTGAAAGAACATTAAGAACACAAAAAACATTAAGAACACAGTATATAAAACTTTAAAACAAAAAACTGTCAAAAGATCTTCCTGAACTGAGGTCTTTTTAGCGACCTTAGAAGAGCCTTGATGGTGTGTTGGCTCTGAGGGAAATTCCTCAAACTTTGTTACATGTTGAGGGCCCTCTCTTACCCCTGTAAGTTGTCCCATGTTTTTAACATGATTTTCAGATCCCAATCCGAACTTGTAATGATTTTTTTTTTTTTATGCCTATACCCTATGAAATTGTGCGCAACCTCCCACCACCATCACAGCAAACAATCACGTTAATACAGTATTTGTTAGTGTGGAGAGTTCATGTGGTTCATTGTCACATTTCTATTTTAACATGTTTTTTTTTTTATAAACACTTATTTGTTTCTAATATTATGACTGTTCCATGAAATGTTTTACCACCTCATATTTGCAGATTCTGCATCTCCTTTAATGTCTGGTACCTTGTAGGAGGAGGGTTGGAAGCGCAGATTGACTAAAAATATCGTTATTCCCTCCTGAAAGCATCCAGTTTTTCCTTATAGCCCTGGCGCTGGGTTTCCCGCTGCTGGCCCGTGGATTTTAAGGGTCTCTGTGTGCACCACGTTTGAGCCTTGATTCTTTCAATCGGGTCTGCTGCGGGTTTAACCACCGTTACCGGGAGCCCTCTTCTCGCCATATCCCTGGTTGCTTCTTCTGCTGAGTTGTAGAGACACGTCTCTTCCCTGTAAAAAACCCTCAGCTTCACCGGAAATGGAGTTTGAAAGCGCAGTTTCTTCTCTCTTAGTACCTTTTTAGCGTTGTTGTATTCCCGACGCTTTTTAAGGACCTCCGGGGCATAGTCATGCTCCACAAAAACTTTTCTTTCTTGGTGCATAAATCCTTTTTTCTGCCAAGCCAGTCTCAAAACCTCTTTTGTTCTGAAGTTGGAAAACTTCACCACCACCAATCGCGGGGGAACTTCCGTCGACGGCCTTGGGGCTAATGAACGGTGCACCCTTTCTATTTTCAAGTCGGTGGATTGGGGAATTTCCAACTTCTCTCTCAGTATGGTTTCCACGCATGCAGCCATTGTGGTGAAACCATCCTTGACTCCTTCTTTCAGACCATGAATTCTTATGTTGTCCCTTCTTAGTCTTCCTTCCAGGTCCGTTAGCTTAGCCTCCAGTCTTGTCTGTCATTTGAGTAATTCCAGCGTGGTTTCTTCCAGCCCTTTTATTCTTTCCTCTGCTTCCATGATTCGGTCCTCAGCCTGGTCCACTCTGTTGTTTTCCTTTTTATTTCATCTTTAAGTTCACGAAATTCGGCCCAACACTCTCGGCGAAATTCTCTTAATTCTTGAAGTACGGTATCGTTTTTAAGTTAACCGTGTTGCTAGTCTCATTGTGCTCCTCTATTTCCGAGTGGTTATTGTCCTCGAGGTCAGTTTCTCCGGCCGATGCGTGTCTTGGCCTGGTAAATGTCGATCGCTTCCGTTTTCCTTTAGGCATAATGACTTTGTCTTTTGATTTTCACTCTTCCTTAAATCCGTTAAATCTGATTTTCATGGTATTTTCACGGATGGGATCTGGGAGCTTCAGCGTTAAGCTGCTACCACCATGGTGTCCAGACCGGAAGTCCCAAAAAATGTGAATTTTAAAAGGGATAGTTCACCCACAAGTACAAATTCAGTCAGTCACTCAGGCCAACGGAAGGGTTGGTGTTATTTTTGACTTAAATCGCCCTTTTCAGGGGCTAGACGAAGGGCACCAAATGCACGCTATGAGTTTTCAACATTTATGAACACAAAGAACACTATACAAAAACGCTACACTTACAGATGGAGGGAAACAGGAGGAAAGGCATCCGGGGATGCCGGGGCTCATATCTACAAAACACAAGGAGAACAACCTTTGAATCACCAGGCTGAGACGCATGGACACTCCAGAGGAAAACAGAAAAAACAACGGAGCTCCATTGTTGCCAACTCCTCAGTAAGGAAAGTAGCTATTGGCTGTCCTAAAAGTTGACAAAAGTCGATAAGTGATGTCATCACCTAATTTGCATAATTGATCATTTGCATGTAATTGTAATGGACGCTGTAGTAGAGAAGAATAATGTCACGAGAGAGACAAAAAGTGAGTAAAAAACACCCTAAATATGTTTAGAACTACAAATTAACTTTCTTCTGTTGATTCTTGGTTTGTTTGTTTTAATTTTTCCATTTAAATAGGCCATCACTAACTGACAGTGAAGAAACATTTGCATCCCACTCTGTAAAACAGGGCAAGTTTGGCGGGGGTTTGCGCATGCGCAATTCATTTGCAATCTGGACCTGAGTCGTGTGGATCTCCTCTCCTGTCTGACTGCTGCACAGTGTTGTGTTGCTAGATATACGATAGTTTTAGGGGCTATACAATATACGATCAAACTTTTGAAAAAGGCCAAATATACGATAGTTTTGGCATTTCCATGTGCACCCCCCCCCCCCCAAAAAAAGTTTTGATTTACGTGAACACCCACACATCATCAGAAACTGAAGCTTGCTCTTAACTGATCCAATCAGCTCATACCTGGGCTGACTGGCTCCTCCTCTCTGTCTGCCACTGCCAGTCAGTCACATCAGCACCACTCAGCTCGTGTTTCTTTACTGTACAAGCACCACAACAAACATTAAAAGTGAACATGAGTTTGGACTCGGAGGGGAAAAAAAGAAAAGAGTCCGGCAGCACTGACATAGACGCTGGTAACTGCAGAGCAATTGCGTATTTTCACGTCAGTGACCAAAACACCAGAAAAGTGTTTGATAACACCAGGAAAAGTCATTAGATTTGTCGCTAGTCACGTTTGACAAAAAAAAGTCATCCAGGGGGGCTGAAAAATTGCCAGATTTAACGACAAAAGCACCAAGTTGGCAACACTGCGGAGCTCACCCATACACCTCCACGGAGAAAAAACAGGAAACCAGAAGGACACAGTAACAGGAAGCGTTGCCGTTGTCCTTAAATAAACATATGGGAAATGGGCAAATGAATCACAGGTGTGGATCGAACAAGCAGGAAATAATCAGGTAAACTGTTGACAGGTGTGGCAACCAGTGAACAGGGTTGACAGGAAGAAGTAACCAAAAGTGACTGTCAAAGTAAAAGCACAGACCGGGATGAAACAAAAAGTAACTGACAATAAATAAGAACTCATTTCAAAACGGGAACATACCAAATGATACAATAGGAAACATAATCCATAATGGTGAGGACAAGAAAAACTCAAAACAACAACAAAGAGCAACCCAAATACACCAACCATACTAAATACCAAACAAACAGAGATGCAGAAATACAGGAAAAGACTAAAATACACTCAGAGACTGAGCACAGCACTCCACTGTGCACAGAATCATGACAATTTTATAGTCCACAAAACACTGCTGGAGTTTTACGGGCGGGGGGGACATAAAATGCGCCAACTGCCCCACCATCAACACGTGGAAGAAGAGCTTCAGAAGTTTAGCTTTAGTATCTCATGTTAACAGCTACAACATGAGTCACCAACTAAAAGTGCAAGAGGCCCGATAAGTCAGTCCTCCTCCCTAGCTGAGGTCCGAATTAGGGCTGGGGATCTTTAGGCACCTCACAACACAATTATGATTCAGGGTCTCCAATTTGATTCTAAAACAATTCTTGCTGCATTTTTGTTTGTTTTCAGGATTTTTTCCTCTCACTGTGTGACAGCTTGGCACTTTTAAAGCCAAGTATTTGCAGCGACCCATGAATTTACTTCAAACATCTTTTAACAAAAGAAAAGGAAGAGGAATGTGATAAGTCACATGGACAAATTTATCTGAAAATGTGCTTTAAAGACCTGTCATCTTTTCATGGGCATTCTTTAAGAAGACCACAGCTGTCTCCAGCAGGCCAATATCATTTGCTTTTACACATTATTTTATTAAGCAGATGTTTTAGCTGCTTTTGCTTTTCTGTGTTAATTTTCTAAACAAAAAAACAAATAAATTCTGTGCTCAATTTCAAACAAAACATGTAATAATTTAATCATAATAATACAGGAGAACACTAAATGTGTCTTTGACTACAAATAAATAGCTCTAATAATCACTTTTTTCACACAGGGCCATGTAGGTTGGCTTATTTTACCCTTAATAACAAACATCTTCATTTAAAAACTGCATTTTATGTTTACTTGTGTTATCTTTGTCTAATATTTAAATTTGTTTGATTATCTGAAACATTTAAGTGTGACAAACATACAAAAAAAAGGGAAATCAGGAAAGGGGGCAAATGTAGAAGATGTGCTCAAATGATGAGGCTGAGTTTAGTCGTAAACCAGCTTTATTGACAGAACACAGCTTCTAGCATTCTCAAAGCAGGAAAGAGAAAGAATCATATCTCATCATCCTTTTATATGTTTCCAGCATCAGAATTCAAGTCACATGGTGTTTTCAGTAAACATACAGTCACAAAGCATCCCTTTGAATCTTCACCATTGTCTCTCTTTTCCTGATGAACCGGAAATCTCTCCGGGGCATCTTCTGTGGGACAAAGAGACAAATCTCACACCTCCTTGTTATCTTCTGCGGATTCGAGTCCTTTGTCCTTGCAGACACCCTCAATACACATGCAGTCCTGTCTCTGTGGAAACATGAGCCCACAATGTGTGTCGCCCACACTACCCCCCCCCCCCCAAACGTCTAGTAAGGGCAAGACCTGCATGGCATAAAAAAAGAAAAACACAAAACACTCCATATATCGCTAATCAATCCACCAACTGCCTAGGTTTTAACTTTCTGCCGAATCTGCTGCAACCTGGCTTGGCTGCACCTGCAACATCTCTCTGCACCTGTGGATTAAAGCTGTTAGCACCTTTCTGTGAAGATTTTGGAGAATGTCCTCTCGGTGGCCTGCCACGGCGGGGGGGCCTCGCGAGTTGCACTTCCTCATCAGCCAAAACAAAGGCGGGTTTGAGCCTGTTTATGCAAATCAACTCCCTTCTGCCCCCTAAATCTAGCAGGAAATGCTTCTGCCCAGTCTCCAGCACTCGGAACGGTCCGTCATAAAACGGCCGCAAACTTGGACGCTGAGCATCATGTTTAACAAAAACAAACTCTGCATTTTTTAAAGCCTTTGGCACAAAAACGTGTGGTAAACTGTGATGGACCGGGCCAGGGAGCGTGTTTGCTCCCGAGTCACTCTGCCACTGCTGAGCAGGGGGGCCATTTGGTGCGGGATTATCGGGGAGAAATTCCCCCGGCAAACGGAGAGGTTGTGCAAAAACTAATACAGCCGGGGAAGCATGCAAATCTTCCTTAGGTGCAGAACGCAACCCCAATAAAACCCATGGAAGTTTGTCCACCCAATTTGTATCCATCAGCGACGCTCTGAGGGCTGCTTTCAATGAACTGTGAAAGCGTTCGCATAAACCATTAGCCTGGGGGTTATACGCGGTAGTGCGATGAATCTTCACCCCCAAGCTGCGGGCCATCGATGACCATAGTTCGGAAATAAATTGGGGACCCCTGTCGGACGTTATGTCCGACGGTACACCGAAACGTGCAACCCACGCTGCTAAAAATGCTCGCGCAACTTCTTCCGCTGTGGTTGATGTCAGAGGAATCGCCTCTGGCCAATGCGTGGTGCGATCCACCATCGTCAAAAGATGTGTGTGCCCGTGTGATAATGGGAGCGGGCCCACCAAGTCAACATGCACGTGATCAAAACGCTTAGCGGGGATGTGAAAAGGTTCCAACGGGGCCTTAGTGTGTCTGTGTATTTTGGCTCGCTGACACGCTACGCAGGCTGCCGCCCATTCCTTGACCTGTTTGCACAACCCGGGCCAAACAAATTTCTCCCCCACCAACTTAATCGATGCGCGCACCCCCGGGTGCGCGAGAGAATGGACCAAGTCAAAAACGCGGCGACGCCATGCGGCTGGCACCACAGGGCGGGGCCGTTCCGTGGAGACATCGCAGATTAGTGGGGGCATACCACTTTGTTGCTCCCTGTGCTCCAGCCTTAACCCTGTTGGTCCAGACTGGAGCGCGCGCACGTCCGCGTCGTTAACCTGCTCCGCAGCCATGGCTGCATAATCTAACCCAACACAGACCGGGGCTGCGCGCGCTCCCGCGTCGCTGCCCGGGCCCGCGGCCACGGCTACAGAGTCTGCCCCTATGGGGCTTGGTGGTGCTACCGCGCGCGAGAGGCAGTCTGCTACAACATTGTGTTTACCCGCGACATGCTGAATATCAGTAGTGAACTCCGATATTGCGGCTAGTTGCCTTTGTTGTCAGCCTGACCAGGGTTCTGAAATTTTGGCCATCGCAAACGTTAGCGGTTTATGATCCACAAACGCGGTGAAACGTCGCCCCTCTAACCAGAACTGAAAATGACGGATGGCCAAGTGTAGGGCCAAAAGCTCCCTGTCAAACGCACTGTATTTACGCTCACTATAGCATCAGAATTCAAGTCACATGGTGTTTTCAGTAAACATACAGTCACAAAGCATCCCTTTGAATCTTCACCATTGTCTCTCATTTCCTGATGAACCGGAAATCTCTCCAGGGCATCTTCTGTGGGACAAAGAGACAAATCTCACACCTCCTTGTTATCTTCTGCGGATTCGAGTCCTTTGTCCTTGCAGACGTGACACCCTCAATACACATGCAGTCCTGTCTCTGTGGAAACGTGAGCCCACAATGTGTGTCGCCCACACAAACACTTTTTCACACCACTGTAGATGTTGAAAAGCAAAGGTCCTAAATTGGAACATGGGGAACTCCACAGGTTATTTTTGTTTGCTCAGATTTGTAGTTACCTATAGATACAAAATAGTCCTTGTCTTTTAAATAGGACTCAAACCAGCTAAGTGCTGTACCAGAAAGTCGCACCCAGTTTTTCAGCCGGTCTAGTAAGATGTTATGGTTGACTGTGTTAAATGCAGCACTGAGGTCCAGTAGAATCAAGACTGAAATGTTGCCATTATCTGTATTGGAGTGGATATCATTAAGGACCTTAACTAGAGCTGTCTCAGTACTGTGGTGAGGCCGAAAACCTGACTGGAAGACATCAAAACAGTTATTTAATGTCAGGAAGTTGTACAATTGTTGAAAAAGGTTTTTTTTTTCCATTATTTTACTAAGAAAGGGGAGGTTTGATATGGGCCTATAGCTGTTCATGAGTGAGGTGTCTAGGTTGCTCATTTTTAGAAGTGGCTTGATAACAGCTATTTTTAGGCACTGAGGGAAGACACTTGAATGCAGAGACATATTCATGATCTACAGTAGATCTAAGGCCATACAATATGAAACTTTAAAAAAAAAAAAAAGGCCTGTTGGGAGGATATCAAGGCAGCAGGTAGTGGATTTCAGGTGGTGTATGATGTCATCCAAGATTTTATGATTGATTGGAAAAAATTTTGCCATGGTGTTTACATCTTCTCTACGTGGACACAGAGGAAGCACATGTCCAGCACCTGGCATAGGAGCACTGACTGACTAATTTTCTCAGTAAAGAAAAGGCAAAGTCATTGCAGACACGGTTTGATAGAAGTTCATGAACTACTGACACGGGGGTTGTTAGCCTGTCAACAGTAGTGAACAAGGTGTGTGCATTATTGTTGTTTTTAGCAATGATGTCAGAAAAATATGCTTGCCTTGCATTTCTCAGCTCCAAATTATAAATGCTTAATCTCTCATTATAGATTTCATAATGAACCTGTAATTAATTTTTCGCCACCTACATTCAGCTTTTCAACACTCTTTTTTCAACTCTTACTAGTTTGGCATTTCTCCATGAAGGTTTATTTTTAATAGTGACCATCTTCACCTTGATGGGACCAATGGCATTGATAATATTTGTAATTTTTCCAAAGTCCTTGAACCACCGGACTGATGGACATGACACGTTGGGTGGCCTACCAAAGTCCAGGGGCCACCAGACGGATGAACACAGTGTGTCAGGTGGCCTACCAAAGTCCAAGGGTCACCGGACGGATAAGCATGGTATGCCAGGTGGCTTACCAAAGTTCCTGGGCCACCAGGAGGATGGACACAGTGTGTCGGGTGGCCTACCAAAGTCCAAGGGCCACCAGACGAATGAGCATGGCGCATCCAGGAGCGCAGAGCTCAGGGGCCAGTTGCAAAAGAGGCCTGAGCTCAGGAGAAAACAACACAGGTACATAGTATGAGAGACATTGTAGCCTAACATAGTAGCCTTTTAAACTCAGGATGACAACATAGAACCTTGCAACTCAGAAAATGACATGGGAGTCTTTTGCTCAGGAGAAAACAACTTAGGAGCTTCTTGCTCTGAGGGTAACATAGGAGCTTTTTTGCTTAGGAGATAACAACAGAGAACATTTGAGCTCAGCAGATGGCAACAGTGAAGCTTTTTGCAGAGAAGATAACATAGGAGTTTCTTGCTCAAGAGAAAACAACATAGGGCATCTTGCCCTGGAGATAACAACATAGGAGTTTTTTTGCTCTGGAGATGACAAAGGAGTTTTTGGCTCTGGAGATAACAGACACCTTAAACTCAGGAGATAATGACAACATGGAACCTTTAAACTCAGGAGATAATGACAACATGGAACCTTTAAACTCAGGAGGTGACAACATAGAACCTTTAGACTCAGGAGATGACAACATGGAAATTTTAAACTCAGAAGGTTATGACATGGAACCTTTAAATTGAGGAGGTGACAACATGCAACCTTTAGACTTAGGAGATGACAACATAGACATTTTAAACTCAGGTGATGGCAACATGGAGGTGACAATATAGACACTTTTAATTCAGAAAGTGCCAACATTGAACCTTTAAACTCAGGAGATAATGACAATGCAGGTACTTTAACCTCTGGAGATAATGATAACACAGGAACTTTAACCTCAGGAGATATTGACAACATAGGAGTTTTAAACTCAGGGGAGAACAACATGCGAACTCCTTGGTCTGGAGAAAATAATGTAAGAGCCTCTTGCGCTGGAGAAAACAAAGTAAAGCTTTTTGCCCTGGAGAAAATAACATGGGTTTTAAACTCAGGAGGAAACAATGTAAGAACTCTTTGCTCTGGAGAAAATAATACAGGATCCTCTTGCTCTGGAACCTCTTGCTCTCGACCTTTTGGACGATGGGTGGAGTGGACTGCTCGGCCTCTTGGATGATAGGTGGAGCAGACTGCTCAACCTCTTGGATGACGGGTGGAGTGGACTGCTTGACCTCTGGGATGACGGGTGAAGAGGACTGCTTGACCTCTTGGATGACGGGTGGAGCGGACTGCTCAACTTCTAAAGCTGATGATGGCTCGGTCTGAAGAGCGTCCGGCCCAGACACCTTGGATCCCCCCTCTGATGCAGTCACCTTGAACAAGGGAGACAGGCAGGGAGAGAGTGAGGCAACACCACTATCACCAGGAGCTAGGCAAGTCTTTTCTAATGTAGAGATTAAAAATGAAACAAAAAGAACTTGCCTTAGCTAATGGTCCTCTGCTGTTAGGGTGACCGCCTTAGGGAGAGCTGGAGCAGGGATGTGCACCTCGGAAACTGCCGGAGCTGCTGCATGCACCTCGGGGAGGTCTGGAGCTGGGATGTGCATCTTGGGGGCAGCTGAAGCAGGCTCGTGCACCTCGGAGACTGCCGGAGCTGCTGTGTGCACCTCAGGGAGAACTGAAGCAGGGATGGGCACCTTGGGGGCAACTGTAGTAGGCTTGTGCACCTCGGAGACTACCGGAGCTGCTGCATGCACCTTGGGGAAAAACAGGGAGACCAGGGATGGTGACAGCACTAAAACGGGGTGACAGCAGAAACAGGTGGTGGGGGCTCAGCAGTAGAAGGGGGCTGCTGCTGAGGCCTCTCACCTGGAATGAGGAAAGACATATCATTTGCTGGTAAAAAGAAATACACTTGCCTGTTCCACTGTTCTGCTGTCACTGCCAGAGAAGAGCCCAGAGTGGACGCGGTGACTGCTGATGGGGCATGGGAAACTGCACAGCAGTAGTGGGAGCCAGTACTACAGGTGGAGGATGACGGGGAGCCGACATTGCTGCGGTCATCGGAGCTGATGTTGGAGAGCCCTCCAGGGCTGGGACACTTCGTGGGACTGGAGTGGAGGCAGAAGAACAGCGAGGAAGAGTAGTGTGGGTTGAGGAAGCCAGGGGACGTTTTACCGTCGGCTCAGGCTTCCGTGATGCTGGGGCTGATGTGTGGTGAGGGCCTGAGGCTGGAGTGGAGCAAGGAGATGTGTGTAATGGAGCCAGGGAACATCTCACAGATGGCACTGGGTCCCATAATGTCGAAACCAGGGGATAATCTGTCTTCAGCACAGGTTTCGGTGTAAGGGGAGCACTCTCCTTTCGTCCGGGACTTGGCTGCAGAGCTGAAGAGAAGCAGACTGGAGCTGGTGGCGATGGAGAATGGCAAGATGTAGATGATGGAGCCAGGGGACGTTTCACCGTCGGCACAGGCTCTGAGTTTTTCACCAGTCCGTGGAGCGAATCTAGCAAATGAGCCACTGAGATGAGCAGTCCAGTCAGACTGGGGTAGTCCCCCAAACTGGGTAATCCTCAACCACTCTGACCGCGGCGTCCAGGAACGTCATGGCCCGCTTTAGAGTGTGGCATGACAGGGCATCAGAAACTAGCCCCTCGACCAGCTGAGCCACCCAACACTCAACCTCATCCAACCCAAATACACTGTAGTCCGTGCCCGCTGTTTCGTTGTTTGGTGGCGTCATTCTGTCATAATTCCCTCTGGTAGACACAGGGGAATAAGTGCACTCAGATGTGCGGGCAGAACTCCAGTGTAACATAATTTATTAGACAAAAAAATTCAAAGAAACAAAATACAGC